>OZ007572.1:12970656-13570656 GCA_963931925.1 Onchidella celtica
ACGACGTACAAATTTATGACTGCTGGGACTACATAAAGGAAAGAAAATTTGTGATCGTCCATGTTCTTCATTATTGAGCGACAGATCTGGAGAGCATAAATCTTATCCACTCGGAATCTGGCCAATGTTTTGCTTGATTTCTTAAAATCTCTCTCCGTGTAATGCATACTTTTAGATTGTGTGTGTGAATTTGAATTACAATTAAGAATGACTAATGAGCCTTAGCCGGACCAGAAGGTAAATTGTTAAGATCATTTGAAAAAGCCATTTCGTTTTTAAAGCATTAAGTCAAGAAACTTTCCAGAACTTATGTTTCGTCTGAAGTAGGCTACCGTTGGCTTACAGTTGTCGTGTATCTGAATTCCAACTCCCTACCCTCCATCCTGAAATTACGCTTCTGTGTCAAGTTTGCTTTGCTTCAACCTACTTCATAATGAAAACATAGATATTTATATACTTATTTTTCAACAATTGCAACACTGCAGTTTTTGAAGAAGTCATCCAACTGAAAAATGTTAGCCACAGATTGTCACATGGCATCACGAAATATAGGGAATGTTGTGTTTAAGTCTTTGTTTTAGGAGGTTCGATCTGCATTTTAACCTCGCTTTTCTTGTTTTTATTTTGCTTGTTGTGGCAAGGATTCTTTTTTTAGAATTTTGCTCGGGCAGCGGCCTGTTCGTCCTGCTCTTTTCGATTTCCAACTGCCAAGGTATCTCTAGCGTGCGCAACTGCACACGGGTCCTCCGAATTTTTCGTTCTTATCCGAGGAGACTAGATGCTCGGTCCTACCTACCATAGGATCAGCAACAGGGAAATATGAGAAAAATCCCAAATTTCCAACATGCCTGCACCAATCGGGATTCGAACCCGGTGTAGAAGGGCAGATTCTACCCCCGCCAGACTATACCCGGGGTTAAACTGGCCTAGCCCAGAATATACCCCGGGGTTTATTCTGGGCTAGGCCAGTTTATACCCCGGGGTATACTTTGGGCTAGGCCAGACTATACCCCCCCCCCCCCCAGTCCAGATTATACCCCCTACTTTTTTAAAAAAAAACAAGTAAACACCACAGTTTATTTCAACTTTAGTTTAAATTGTTCATTATCACTGTCATCAGGTATCCCATTGAAGCATACATTCTTGACTCTTGTAAATTATGATACATTTAAGAGGAAATAAACATGCAGTAAAAAAGCATTGATATACAAAAGGTTTGAAAATCCATTCAAATTGATATGATTAGACTTGTTTACTTGCTTCCGTTGGTATTATTATTATTGTTGTTGTTTTTTTATAATTAGTTGTCCATGAGTTAAACATATTCTTTTTTTTTGGCACCACTGACATAATACTTAGTGGCAAGGTATGAAATACCTGTAATTATAAGACTCATAAGTGTAATGTCATCTGAACTGAATTTTATTTTAATTTTTGAAAATCAGAAATGTGCTTGATATGTCAGAACAATTAGATCTATATATAAAGTTATAATAATGCAGAGAGAAAAGGCCGGGAAAGAACACACAGAGAAAACCACAACAACAAGATTTTAATAACCCAACTGACAGATTGTGCGATTCCACCATCCAGCAGACATTAAATGCTTCACACGAAACTAAATACCTACTAAAATTTTTTCACATCATAAACTTAACCTGTCCTGATCCAATTGAGACGGTACAGAATGCTAACCAGTAATATTCAGTAATAAAAAAAAGAACACAAAATCATCTTATTTACTCTTGAAAATAAAGAGAATATAATCAATATCAGAATCATCATCATCATTATCTTGGAATATTATTATAAAGATAAGTCGAGGGAATGTAAGAATGACCTACACATCATTCTAGAATCGATAAGCGGCAAAGTGTGTGTACCAACTACATGTACATTTAAAAAATGTCTTAAAACTTTTCAACTATTTACGTAGAACTGGACAGAAAGCTTTAGTAAAGAAGCTTTGATAGTCGTGAAAACTGACAGATTAAATCAACTGAGACAACAGTGCATTGTAGAAAGTAATTACAGTATGTTACGGCAAAAAATTCGAGGGATCATGTTGCGTTAATATTTCTTGTAGAAAGGTATACATTTCATGTAGCTAGTGGTTTAAGGCACTGGATTAGTTTGCAGGGCATTTGAAGGATTGCAATTATGTATTATAGTGAATAAAGGCATGTCACTTGCGGGTGAAATAAAATTTTAAAACTTAGTGTTGTATCCTTGAATATTTTCCTGAATATGGGAGTATAATCTGGACTGGTGGAATATAGTTTGTCCTAAACACCACAGTTTATTTCAATCATAGTTTAATTCATTTTTTTATCACTGTCAACGGGCACCATAGTGATACATACATACACACATTCTTGACTTCCGTGGATCATAATAAAATTCAGAGGAAAAAACATGCATTATTATGTATTGATAAGCTATGGGGTGAATATCCATTCAAACTGATATGATTCAACTTTAACCCTCATTTCACTCACGTTCGTCGTCATGTTGTAGTTGTTTTTGTAGTTGATTGCCCATGAGTAAAATTTGCACTGTATTGTTTGTTTGGCACTGACATACAATAAGTCACAATTAATGAAATAATTAACACACTCATAAAAATGAAG
Organism: Onchidella celtica; assembly: GCA_963931925.1. NCBI lineage: Eukaryota > Metazoa > Mollusca > Gastropoda > Systellommatophora > Onchidiidae > Onchidella > Onchidella celtica. The sequence goes on from OZ007572.1 coordinate 12,973,287, forward strand.
TCATTTTAGAGTATTTTTGTGTGCGAATACACAGTTGTTAAATCCTCTGGCAAGGGACTTGTCAAGCTTAGGAAGGTAAAGACGGACAAAGTCTTCTTTTTTTTAAAAATCTGATTTAACTTGCTAGAGACATACCCTTATTCACTATAACACAGAAGTTCAATCTTTCAAATGCCTTGCAAACTAATCCAGTGTCCTAAACCATAAGGTACATGAAATGTATATCTTTCTACAAATAAGCTATCAAAGAATAATATTCACTAACAAGAAATACTGTTAATGCAACATGATCCATCGAATTTTGCCTTAGCATGCTATAGATCTAATTACTTTTTACAATGCACTACTTTTGTCTCAGTGTACTTACCCTGTCTGTCTACACAACTGTCAAAGCTATTTCACTAAAGCTTTCTGTCCAGTTCTACTTAAATAGCTGAAAAGATTTAACACATTTTATATATGTGGTTGATACACACATATTGAAGTCGACACGGTAGAATGATTTGTAGGCCTGCACTGCCGATTTTACACTCCCTCTTATATCTTTGCATTATTCCAAGATGATGATGATGATCCTGGTATTGATATTTCTCTTTATTTTCAAGAATAAATAAGATGATTTCTTGTTCTTATTGTTATTATTGTATATTACTGGCTAGCATTCTGTAACGTTTCAAGTGGATCTGGACAGTGGAGTTCATCAGGCGAAAAAATTTAGTGCCTATTTAGTTTTATTTGAAGTGGATGACGGAATTGCACATCTGTCAGTTGGGTTATTAATATGTTTTTATTATTTTTTTCTATGTGTGTTATTTTCCAGCCTCTTCTCTCTGCATTATTGTAACAAAAAATACAATGCATGTTTTACTCATGGCCAACCAATTATCAAAATATAATAATAATAATAATAACAATAACAAACACGAGTGAAATTAATGCCGAAATCTAATCATATATCAGTGTGAATGGATACTCAACCCTTTTGTATATCAATGCATTTTAATGCATGTTTGTTCCCTCTGAAATGTATCATGATTAACAGGAGTCAAGAATGTATGTATGGTACACCAATTTAAACTAAGGCTGAAATAAACTGTTATTATTATTTTCTCTAAATTGTATTATGATTTATGGGTGTCAAGAATGTGTTCCTGTATGAATTAATATGATATCTGATGACAGTGATAAAGAAAAGGCTGTGGTCTTCACTTGTTTAAAAAAAAAAATTGGGGGTATAATCTGGACTGGGGGGGGGGGGGGTATAGTCTGGCCTTGCCCAAAGTAACCCCGGGGTATAAACTGGCCTAGCCCAGAATATACCCCGGGGTATATTCTGGGCTAGGCCAGTTTAACCCCGGGTATAATCTGGGCGGGGGGTATATTTTGGCCTGTTACACCGGTATCTTCGACACGAGAGGCGAGCACTTTGCCTCTAGGCCACCGTGTCCCAGCATAAGGAATGTTGCTGAGGTCGTGTAGTCCAATTACAAAGCCAAATATAAGCATTGTTTAATGTGTGAAATATAACATCAGCTGAGGATTTTGTGTCTGTCAAGCCGTGTCGAGTGTTTATAGTAGTCGTTTTAGTAAACAATGCTCGTGCAATACCAAGAAGGCTAACAAAGCTTCAGTGAGCGAGGGGATACAAAAAGTCATTTAAATCTTCCCTCAGCAGTGACAAATAGGGCAGTATTAATGTTCTACCACTACTTGAGATTTAATGGCACCCCAAGTATACCAGGATAATAAAATTATATTATGCTCACTATATACAAGTTGATAAAATGTAGCTCTGCCCTGGTTAAAATGCCACTTTAGTATGGTTATTTCGTGTTGAAAGGGTCGGCAAGAAAACAAAAATCACTTTTTTCGTTCCACTCAGTGAATTCCTTTTCTGTTCAGAAGATAGTGTGCAGTATTTTGCCCCCGAAAGTGCATTCGCTCACTTAAATCTGTAATGCTCTGGAGAGTGGACGTGATAAATTCAAGCCACAGGGCACTTTGTTCTTAACTGCACACCATTAGGTTATTTAGTATAGAAAAGTGATAAATTGTTATTCATGAAATATGGGCTGCCACGAGTTTTTGGGCTGTGAGAGCTTTGCAGTCCTTGTTTTCTGATTGTAGAATAAATGCTGTTGTAAATTCTCACAGTGACACCTTATTGCTTCCTTCTTCAGATAACCGTCTGCAGACAACGTAGAGCAATTGGTTGCTCCCTCTGTGAGCTATCGTACGGGAAAATGAGTCTATCACTCTTGCGGAGTAATCAATCACTTTTATTCTGTTATATTCTGGCCTTCTCGACATTTACTTTAACTTATTTTTTGTTTCAATGCAACGCCTCAACTGCGAACGTAAAGGAGATCCTAAAATTCAAGACCATTTATTATTGTGTTGGTTTTTCCAACCCCACACATAAGACTGCAGCTTGTAAGACTCCTGACCATAGAAATCCCATTGTGTAGAGAAATAATTCGACGGGAATCTTTCAGTAAGGACAAAAATAACATTCGTTCCTTTATTTGTTATGTTCCACAGTGCACCAGTGAAATGGTATTTTAAGCTTCCCCCACCGCTGCGTTCTCTTTTCATTGGTCCTGAGATTTGCTAGGTAAGAAAACGTCTTAAGTCGTACGAGTGTGGAGACAATCTGAGTTGAGGAAATGACAACCAAGCATGCTGTGCGACAATCTTCTTCTTTTCGACATTTTCACGGGCGAAGATTCGTCGGTTTCATGACAAAGGGGCAAACAGCTGCACAGCGGTTGTTATCTGTTCTCCCCTTCGTCTTGAAACCAACGATGTGGTTACCAACACTACTGTGTACAATGTAATATACAGGGTCAACTCATTAACCAGAAAAAAAACACCAAATGTAGTCCCTAAGAAATTAAATGTACTACTTTTTCTCAAGATAACTTCTCCCCTTGATAAATCCATGTATCCAAATTTGGCATTGCCTTCCAAACCATTTTGTCTTAACTAAAAATATTTTCTCGTATAAATTGCAAGAATATGCAAGGAGATTGTTTCACAACCTTAAATTAAAATCAGCCACAGGTCAGTTGCCTGAACAATAATTTTACCTAGACATGTGAATGAAAGGGAAAGACACGGATTTACAAAGAATCGAAGTCATCTTGAATATATCTAGTCCATTTTTCTCCGCGGGGACTATAGTTCACAAATTACTATTGCGATGCAAGGACATTTGAGGAAAGTGGTGGAATTAATGCTGCATCATTGAGCCATTGCGATTTCACCTATCCGTATATCATGAATAATAATCGAAGGAGATATATAGCGAACAGATCATTAATTAAAACAATAAGACAGAGGCAGCTGAAATTTCTAGGACACATCTGTCGCCTCGGGAGCCTCGAACATCTAGTAGTCACAAGGAAGATCGAAGGCAGGAAAAACAGAGGTAGACAGAGAAAAACTGTCACTGAAAGTCTTAATTCATGGACAACAAATAAACATCACAACAACTACTTCTTGGGGCTGGCTGATGACAGATCCAAATGGAGAGTCATGATCCCCAATGTCTGTTCCAGACAGGGCAACTGATGATGGTGATGATGTAAATCATGAATTTTAGAACAGAAATTTCGATCAAAAACTCTACAGGCACAAGGCATGCTGCATTGAACCTGGTAATGCTTTCATCACCGATAGGCGGTGTCATCATTATTCTGAAGTTTTGATTTTAATCTCTATAGGCTTTTCTCTTTCCTTGATTCCTTCTTTATCTTACCGACCCACAAGCCTGCCTAAGATAGGTAGACTGCGAGTTCAGTAGTAATGAAGGGCAAGCTTACTCCTTTAGCATCAAGTGGCAAATTGCGTTTATGAATAGACAGAATACACGGAAAGAATTTCAGAGCTACCCATCTATAGATAGCTGTGACCACATCTGGATATCACTGCCACACTCATCTGCTTACTGCTTATTTTCATGAACGGGGCAGCGAAGCTGACCAGCGGCCAATATCAAATTTAGCGGCCCCACACTGACTGATATGTAATATTGACACACACACACACACACACACACGCGCGCGCGCGCGCGCGCACACACACACACACACACAAAAGAAGGCAAACAAAACAATGGAATGCCCTATCACCAGTTAAAATATCGATATCCCTTTCCTCCCGTTTCTTTACTCTCCATCCCAGAATAATAAACATAAGAAAGAAAGAAAAAACAAAACTACCTAACGTTAAATGATCTGAAAGCTACTTAAGCAAAAGGCATAAATCTTGGAGACCGCTCCACCAAAGTTTATTATTCGCACGTTAAATTGCCTCTCTGGGTCTTATGTGTTGCGTTAAAAACCCATTCACGGACTGGAAAGTAATGAAAAAAAAAATCCAATTCATTCTTTTTTTAAAAGGATCAGTTAAGAAACTTTTCTTTGTAACAAACGGAAATCCGATCACATTTCTTCATGAAATAACACTTTAGAAATTAAGTATTGTGAGGAGTTCAGGAGTCCAAGAGTAAATGAGGTCAAATAATTATTCGCAGGGAATTTAATACAAACGAAGTGTCGCTGACCGCAGAAAGTAATTATCAAATCATTATTGTCTTGGCAAAAGTAACAATGAAATTGGCAACTGCAGCAACAACACAAAATTACCACTATAACGGTACTAGCAGCAACAGCAGCGCTATTATCACCATACGAAAATTCTCGATTACAGGCAGAAAGAAAGTGCTTTTATCCGGTATTAGAACCCAGTGTACAAGTTTGAGAGAGAGAGAGAGAGATAGAGAGAGAGAGAGAGACATAGAGAGAGAGAGAGATAGAGAGAGAGAGAGAGAGAGAGAGAGAGAGGGGGGAGGGGGATTTTTAAGCGAGGCTCTTCTTTTTTTTTTTTTTAAAGGCCTGGATGTATTGTTTTCACAAACTTTTTCATTTGGTGAATCGAATTGCCAGTGTAACAGATTGTCACATGAACAAAAACCATTGGAGTGAGCTGGAAATGTGATAAGGGTGGAGCAAAATGTTGAACAGACCTTAGCATATTAAATTTCATGATACGCCAATGATCTTTTTCCAACAGAACAGTTTCTGTAAAACATACTAGAGAGTATGTATGTATAAATACATACTCTCTGAGAGTACGCATTTGAGAGATACACAGACAATATATAGGATTCCGAAACTTATCACCAATGATAATTCGTCAAGGGATCTGTGGAAAGGAAATACAAAATAATAAAGAGGTTCTATTATGTACGAATATAAAGTGGCCTTGCGCGCGTCGATCTTTATTTGACACTTTAAGTATGGGGAAATAAAAGCGATTAAAAACAAAGAAGTAAACAAATAAAAGATTCACCATTAACGAAGGTAGGTGAGCTAAAATTTAAAAAGATAAAAGTTATTGGTATCCTAATGATTATGGTTTTAAAGTGTATTAGAAACGCTTTATCAGTATGAATTATTAGTAAGAACAAAAACAAGTATTTCATCTAAACTTTTCAACAAGTTTGTAATTGATCCAAGTTGATACCGTTTTAGAGTATATTCGATGAAGTAACCAACAACAACAACAACAACGACAAGAACAAAAATAACAACAATAACAACAACAACAACAACAACGAAACATGAATAATGTGACTGTCTTGATGTTAGTATAAAACAGCTTTAAAAGTATAATTTTGGTTCACTGCTTGTAACATATCTATCCAAGGAGTCATACATTCATAACATGTATAGAGAATCATCACTTCGCATCCCTCATGCATTCAAACCGACTGGTCACTCATATCTCTTAAACATATTGGAGTCATAACAATATTATTAAAGTTTACGCTCACTGGTACTTCTATTGCATAGTTCGTAGTTTGATTATACAGTGTTAGCTTCAGTTTGATTATCTCCCAGCCCCCTCTCTCCCTCACTCTTTCTGAATAGGTGTTTTATCTCATCGTAACTGAGTCACATCCTCCTGATATAGGTGTGTGATTGAAGCAATGGTTATTGAGAACTACATAAACAGTTTATAACAGTGGTTCTCAACCTGTGTGATATCGACACTATTGTTCAAGTTCAGGCTCTTTTAAATTTAGGTTCATTCATTCCCACTGTGACACTATTGCGCTGACTCTGTGTTAGCCATATACTTGCAGAAATAGACCGGGGGGGGGGGTGGCGAAGACTAAGAAAAGGGCCACAAGGGGCGAAAAACGATGAAGGGGGGGTGGGGTCATATTTATATGAGGGGGGTCGATATTTGGGGAGGGAGGCATAAAAGGAGGACTATTTGGGGGCAGGTACATGGCAGTCACTGGTGTAGATAGGTTTTGTGAACTGAACAGGCCTATTTTCGCTAAGGCACTCGACAGAGAATGTTTTCTGTTTTAGAACGAATAATCAACACACGTATTGTCATAAATAAAGCTTTGAGAAACTGAACATCATAATTTGTGTGTATCCAGTCTTCTTGTGAGATGTATTCTGTTGGGTTTGAGTATAGATTTTGGGGAAGGAGGGATGGAGGACAAGGAAGGTGGCAATGAAAGAAAATGTGGAGCTTAATGGGGCGATTGCTTGACAAAGGTTGAGAACCACTGGACTATAATATATCTGGCGACGGTCGCATGGAAGAACATTGTAAACTCTCGTTTCTCCGTTTCCATTGTCTTCTCAACAGCTTTACATTGTCAAGCGGATGTTTTGATCCAGCAGGTACTCTTCTGGCGTATAACTGCTAAGTCGAAATTAATTAATATCAAATAATATATTATTTACTTTCTCAATGAAACCTTCTTAACATGTTATTTCATCAACAATATCCTTAAGGCTTTTTGAAATAATGGCATATCTTACTTCAACGAGAAAGCATTTAAATTGATGAAGCCTCTCCTTTATGCCCTCCGGGTACGGTAGAAAGTAAAGCAATTTTTTCTTCAACTGGAAACTTGATTCACACTTGGGGAAAAGACTCTTGCCATATGATCATTATCTTCCAGACCAGCGAAGAAAACTGAATGGCAATATTATTTCTTTCTTCTCGCCTAGGTTACGGCGCTGTTTAGCTTTGTGAACTCCTGCTTTTGTAGTTTCATAATCCAAAGATTCATTTGGCACCCGAATGCCAATAATAATCCAGTCCAGTCAGTTTACCCTGTGGCCTGTGAAACAAGATTAAGTCCTGAGTGTCTGTGTTCTTAAACTTTCGTAATTAATTATCAAATCCTTTTATTCTCACCGAGATAATCTGCCCTCACTCTCATTAAGAGAGAGAGAGAGAGAGAGAGACAGAGACAGAGAGAGAGAGACAGAGAGAGGGGGAGAGAGAGAGAGGGAGAGAGAGAGAGAGAGAGAGAGAGAAAGGTGAGAGTGGGAGAAAAAGCGCCCACCAACCACCTATGAGAGAGAGAGACAGAGAGAGAGAGAGACGGTGAGAGAGAAAGAGAGGGAAACAGAGTGAAAGAGAACGAGAAACACACACACACACAACCAAAAGACGACAACAGACGAAGAAAAATAAGTAGACAACATGGCAATAAAAAAAATATAAGCCAGTGATATGAAATATTTGTGTTAGCGTTCCGTGCATGGACTGGTATCCGCACCCATAATGCCTTATTCTGGTAAACGTAAGAGTACTCCTGCTATTTTAAAGCACAAACGCTATAGTATTTGAAATGCATTTTGTTATAAAACGTCTTTGAGCGCTGAGATTTCTTTTCGGTTCATGACTTTTAAATAATAACGGGCATAACACACTCCGCCCTGGTGTACTAGCCCAAGATGACGTATCTCGTACGGAACCGACGCAGGTCCCCTTTGATATCCCTGGTATTGTGAAGCGGAGTTGCCAGAAAGACGAATGAACTTTTTTCAATTTCGGGCTCTGTTAAGTTTAGGCTCATTCACTCCCACTGAGACACTATTGTGTTAGCCATATATACCTGCAGTGATACTCTGGCGAGCGAGCGCCATGAAAATAACAATAATAATCTCTCTCTCTCATAGGTGGTTGGTGGCCTTTTCTGGTAGGGTCTGCTTCTGTCCTATCATTCTGTTACATTCTGTCTGTCGTCTTGATTTTTCCTAGCACATTGGGATCGTTACCGTGTCGACGTGCTTTCTCCAAACACAAACTCAAACTCCCCACTAAAATTCCTCTATTTTTCAGACCAATCATCACCAACGATAACTGCACATGCGCAAACCTAACGTTTTGTGTATGCTATTTTCGGTCTGAAGTGGTGTCTATTGAACATCTCAGCGATGTATTTGGTGGGGACACATTTTTTTTTATTTAGATCTAATATTGTTTGATTCACAATTTTCAAATCGGTCGTTCACCTTCGTGTCTGCTTTTGACTTTTACAGGTGCTAAATAATAATTATGCCTTTGAACAAAGCTTGACTCAAACAATAGTTAACACAGGTCATAACAAGTAAAGTATTAGCCGTTTGCAGTGAAACTGCTTTTCGACCCTCATCCTTTGCAAGATCCTAACCCAACCACAAATTTTGTCTATAATAAAATCCGCAAAAAGATCGACGATGATTTAAGAGAGAGAGAGAGAGAGAGAGAGAGAGAGAGAGAGAGAGAGAGACAGACAGACAGACAGACAGACAGACAGAGACAGACAGAAAGAGAGAGAGAGAGAGACAGACAGACAGAGAGGGAGAGACAGAGAGAGAGAGATAAGTGAGACTCTGTGCCCCCCTCCAGGACCAAAAGAGAAAACAAAGACCAACCAACAATAAACACTGATCACAACACCTTTAAAAGTAACCCAAGCAATAGACTTGTATGCCGGTCAACATTTTCTCATCTTTCAGTTATTCATGTCCAAACTCTGTGACAGGAATATTTATCTACACATTACCTCTACGATAGAATTTACATTATACCAAGACTACAGTACTTTAATGTGGTTGCTTGATCCGTCCATGTTTTACATGTTCGCCTCTTTCAAAAGATAATATAATAAACAATACATGTACCATAATATAAAGAGCCGGTCGACCACCTGCGTCAGTGTCTAATCAGGAAAAGGCACATGGATTGATAAAATAATGGTATAATAATAATAATAATAATAAAGTAGATTTATATAGCGCCTTTAGCCATGCCTCAAGGCGCTTTACAATAACATGATAAAATATATGCACACACACACACGTACACACACACGGCCAGCTGGCAGACACACACACACACACACACACACTCACACACCAAGACACACACACACACTATAGATATTTCTCAAATAAATATGTTTTTAACCCCGTCTTGAAAATGGCAGCACTGCCAGCGAATCTCGAGATAGGCAAGGAGTTCCAAATAGTGGGACTAATGTAACTAAACGACCTTTCTCCAAACCCCTTTAGGTTACATCTTGGGACTTTCAAAAGCCTAGAGTCCTGTGATGATCTCAGGGCTCTGGCGGGCATATAGGAAAACAAAACTGCACTTAAATAATTTGGGGTGGAAGATTCAAAGAAATTGAAGCACATTAGTGCAATTTTGTACTCGATACGTGCTTTAACAGGCAACCAATGAAGTGTTTTGAGCAACTCTGTGCTACTGTGATATCTTGATTTTCCAAGAACAAGACGAGCTGCACAGTTCTGTGCTCTCTGAAGTTTTGAAATCTTTTCTTCCTGAAGACCCGCCAGCAGTGAATTACAATAGTCAAGACGTGACAAAACCAAGGATGTTACAAGGGTCTTAATGGCATCTGTGGTTAAAAAAGGCTTCATTGGTGAAATTTTCCTAATCTCAAAAAATATCGATCTAACCAAGCTGTTTAGATGACGCTCCATACTCAATGTACTATCAAGAAGTACGCCCAGGTTTTTTGCTGGGCTTGAAAATTCAACGAAAGTGTCGTCAAACTGTATGCCTGTGATGTTTGCATCTACCAAATTCAGTTTACTACTAGTGGAGCAAAGAATAACCTCGGTTTTATCATTGTTCAATTTCAGTTTGTTATTTTCCATCCACAACTTCACAGCTCTACAACAATTTTCAATTTTTGCTACCAAAATTGGCAAGTCACCAGGATAGGAAGATTTGTACAGCTGTGTGTCATCAGCGTACATATGGTAATCAATATTGTAAGATCTTATTTTTTGGCTCAATGGAAATGTATACAGCGTGTACAAAATAGGGCCAAGGACTGAACCTTGAGGAACACCAAATCTCAATGGGAACTGGGTGGACAGGTTACCTTGTACGGTGACATACTGTGATCTTTCTCTCAAATACGATGTGAGCCATAATAATGCATTGCCACTGATTCCAAAATTAAAGGATAACCGTTGGAGAAGGACAACATGGTCGATAGTATCGAAAGCAGAGGACAGATCCAGTAAGGTGAGAATGGTGACTTTACCATCATCACTTGAAAGTAAGATGTCATTTACTATTCTCAACAGGGCAGTTTCGGTACTATGATTTTCCCGATAGGCCGATTGGAAAGGCTCAATCAAATCATTCAAGTTAAGATGTTCTTTAAGTTGAGCTAGAACAACTTTTTCGAGGATTTTGGACAGGAAAGGTAGGTTGGACACAGGGCGATAATTTTTTAGTTCATTTGGGTCCAGACTCTTTTTCTTCAATAAAGGTATTACCAAAGCCTTCTTGAAACATGTGGGAACTTGCCCTGACTGTAAAGACTGATTGATGATAGATGTTATAGAATCAAGAAGTGTATCGAGACATTGGACTAAAAGAGTGGTGGGGATTGGATCCAAAGGACATGATTTTGGTGGTGATGACAAAATGAGTTTTTTAATTTCTTCCTTAGTGACTGGTTTAAATTCACCAAGGGTTAGTGTGCTACCAGTATATGCGCAATGTGATGTAAGAACATTTAAATCAGACTCATCGGCATTTCTATCATGATCTAGTTCACTAGAATTTTATACACTTTGCCAGAGAAAAATTGACCAAATTTATCAGGTAACTCTGAGGTGGGAATGTTGTTAGGTAGTACAGGTGTTTTGGACATTCCTTTCATTTCATTAGCAATGGTAAAAATGATCTTAGAGTTTTTACAATTTACAATTTTTTCACTGTAAAAAGATTTTCTTTCAGAGTTAATGAGTACTTTCACATTATGGATGTGTTGTTCGTAAATCTGTGAATAATATTCTGACATCCCACAGAGTTCGTGCCTGTATAAATTAATACGAATTTGATATAAACATTGCCTCTTGTAGAAAGCAGGGCCTTTCATTAAATGCGAGGGCACAGCGCCGCAGTGGGCCCCGTACTATAATAATGTGTCACACTGTGCTTGAGTGTGACAAAACTTCGGTGAAAACAGCTCGGCATAAGCTGTAAAGTAAAAGAGCTGATCTCGACTTCTTGTAAGGAATAAACTGACAGTAAAAATTAGTTATGTAAATTGTAAACCAAATTCATCAGTGAGTATTTTATTGCATTGTACATATGTTTTGTTTTTTAAAGTAATGATAGACATAGACGTAAACTTTCATCTTCAAAAAAATTAGTAGTGTCCCTTTCGACCCTAAAAGTCTTTATTGATAGTTCCATGGAGTAAAGACCCCTGAAGGTCTAGAGCTGCCACGATCAAGACCCCTTACTTTGAAATATCGATGTGAAGGCCCGATTGGTTGGAATGTCAGTTATTTGCTAATACCAAGGGTTAAAAAGATGTTACTACGGGTGGTTACGTTTTTTAAGGTGACAATGGTTTTGATAAACAGCCATTGGGAAGAAAAAAAAAAGCCTTAGATCCAGGGCCGCATCAAAATCTTTAGAGGCACTAGGCATTTAAATGTTTGGTGCCTCCATATACCATAACAAGTAATTCAAGATATACACAAACATTCGAAGAAGTAAACGAGCATTTGATGCGTATCAAACTCGGTTAATGATGACAAATCAATGGTTTGGCGCAATTAAAAGAAAAGAAATAACAGTCGTATCTGCAGCTTGATGAGAAAAATATAAAGTTGGAAAATAGGTCTTCATCTGTCACAGTTTTACACGAACGGTAACATACCATGATTCGTACGAATATCACACTAATCAATGTTATAAATGCAGTGACCAATATTACAAATGCCGATTTTTAATATGACCATAACATCTTAAAGTAAGAAGACGAAAGGTATGCACTAAAGCTACAGTGATAACAGAAAATTTGAGAAATTTAAATAAACTAATGGGCCAGTTGCAAACTGTTCCCATGAGAATAATTGTTTCCATAAAAACAACTGTTCCCATAAGAACAAGACTTAGTGTCCCCACAAAAACAGTTGTTCCCATAAAAACAACTGTTCCCATAAAAACAACTGTTCCCATCTAAACAACAGTTACTGTTCACATAAGAACATCACAGAAGTCTTTCAGAGACTTGTTTCATCTCATCTCCTCGCCAGGGATTTGCAAGACAAAGATCTCTGTGCCAACATCGATAGTCAGTTTTGGGGCCCGCATATCTCAAACCAACCAATCAACCAACCAACGAACCAACCAATCAGAAGAACAGTATCCAGACAAGAGATATTTCTCATAACAGTTCATCATTAAGTTACTATTTACGATGAACATCTTTGTTTTTAAAGTGCTCACAAAATAATCCAAATTAATATACATTTTTAATGACATACTTTAGCGAATGGAAGTTTCTCGATGGCCTTTGTATAACGTTGTTGGCCGTTGGCTCTTGATGTTTTTGTTCCTCGTTTTCTGTCTTGTGGCTGTCTGCTTTTGTAACCTCTATCTTTTGGGTCCCTTCTGGTAGGCGTGAGAAATAGTACAGGAGGAAAACGAAGGGAGATATTTTATTGATTGGTTTTAGGGGACATGTAAAGAACATGATATGAGAGACGCCAAAATTGTCACACTTTACAAGAACAAAGGAGACAAAGGCGAATGCAACAACTATCGAGGCATATCCCTCCTCAGCATTACTGGAAAGGCTTTTGCTGGCGTCCTCCTCTGCCGCCTTCAACAACTGGCGGAAAAAGTCTTACCAGAAACACAATGTGGCTTTCGAAGCAAACGATCAACTATTGACATGATATTTGCACTTCGGCAAATCCAAGAAAAATGTAAAGAACAAAACAGGCCGCTTATAACATGCTTTGTGGACCTAATAAAGGCTTTCGACACCGTAAGCCGATCTGGCCTGTATGCAGTCCTTAAATCCATAGGCTGTCCACCAACATTGCTAAAACTTATTGCATCCTTCCACACTGACATGAGGGCATGTGTCAACTTTGAGGGCTGCACATCCAATTCATTTGCTGTAAACAGCGGTGTGAAGCAGGGATGTGTTCTTGCTCCTACCTTATTTGGTATATATTTTGCAGCCCTACTCAAGAATGCCTTTGGTCAATGTTCAGGTGGAGTACTTATTAACACCAGAGTGGACGGCTCCATTTTTAATGTTGCCAGACTAAAAGCAAAATCTCGTACAGAGCATATTATGTTACAAGAGCTCCTCTTCGCAGATGATGCTGCAATCGTGGCCCACGATGAAACCACGCTCCAGGCTCTCATCAATAGCCTTGCCAAAGCCTGTGACAAATTCATGCTAAAGATCAGTGTCGCAAAAACTGTAGTTTTGACACAAGGCTTGAGAAACCCCAGCCCAATCATGCTGAATGGCTCTCCTCTGGAGCAAGTGGGAAAATTCTGCTACCTAGGCTCAACCATCAATGGTAGCACAGACATAACAACTGAAATAAATGCCAGAATAGGAAAGGCGGCCACAGTTTTTGGCAAACTCTCAAAAAGGGTGTGGAACAATAGCAAGCTGACCATCAAAACAAAGGTACTCGTGTACCAAACTTGCGTCCTAAGCACCCTGCTGTATGGCTCAGAGACATGGACCACCTACTCCAAACATGAAAGATCCCTCAACTCCTTCCACCTTCGCTGCCTACGCAAAATTCTCAAGATCAAGTGGCAAGACAGGATCTCAAATATCGAAGTTCTGAGCCGAGCCAACATTCCATCAACTCAGGCTCTCCTAGGCAAAAAAAGACTGCGGTGGCTTGGACATCTCCACCGTATGGAAAATGATCGCATCCCCAGACAAATTCTCTACGGGGAACTTGCTACTGGCAACCGACCCAGAGGTAGGCCACATCTGCGATTCAAAGACACTTGCAAGGTCACGATGAAAGCATTCAACATCGACCCCAATGAATGGGAGAACCTTGCAAATGATCGAAGCAGATGGAGACAAAAATTGCGCAGTGGCACGCTCGCAATAGACTTCAGGGCAAAAGAAACATACCTGACAAAACGACAGAGGCGGAATGAAAACACTCGCCAAAGTGAACCCAAAAGACTGACCTGCAATCACTGCCATCGCACTCTCGGGTCAAACATTGGTAGAATAAGCCACGAGAGAAGCTGTCAGTCAAAGTGAAAGTGAATATTATATTCTAGCTGCTAAGACCGCCTGTAAAGACGCTAAAGGCCATATATATAGGGGACGTTACTGCAACAGTAACAGTCGACTTTTCCTGGGTTCTTTCCCTCCCTTAAAAATGGGTTAAAAATAACGTGCAGTGGCTACATTTACGGCAGATTACCCTCATACCCCAATTATAAAAAAATACAAACAAAGAAAGGAAGCGCTGCTGTACGAACAAGAGTAAAGCCGAACAAAGAAAAATGGTGAGTTGCGTTCACTGACTGCCGTAAACGTAGCCACTGCCTTTATGGAAACACAATGAAAGGTTCTTTTTACATGGGGATTTAGTCTGGCCAAACACCTGACCAAAAATGAGCCTAACCAAAGAAATGCAAGCAAAGTTGCACATAGGAATGACTTCGTTCCTTCGTAGACCCGCTGGTTACGACATGCACTGACGTTGGTTTGACTTAGGGAACCCGCCCCAATGGTAATCCTACCAATCCTGGGGAGATCTACGTCGGATTGACGTAGGGTCTTTTCTGGGATACTACATCCTGCTTTGTAGCTAGGCCTATTTTTTGGACGAATGTGCACCTGCGAAGGGCGGCACTCTGCGCGGGCGGCAAAAGTCGGCAAGGTCAAGCTGACCACGCAGCACGCAAGCCGGATTTTCACGCGTCGGGTCACTGACCTCTTTGAAACATAACTACAGTCTTATTGCTCACTGTATCTCTTCTAAATCAAAGGCATTGTGACAAGGACATGTTAACCAGTGAACCATTGGTCGGAATCACAAAGACTAAGCTTTCAAAGACTCTCCCCACACTATCAAAAGATGTAACATCGACATGCGAATCTGTGGCTCAACAAATTTGCAATATTATCTCATTTTCTCACAAGCTGACCACCATCTGGAGTTGTCTGTATCTAAGAACCAATCAGAAACAAGCTCTGAAACGATCTTTGTCCCAAATGCCCACATTGGTTCATTAGTATGTGTCAATCAGGATGAAACCATTTATTTTGTGTAGGTCTTGTTGGGGGGGGGGGGTTGGTAGTTATCATGCTTTGTTCTCACGAAAAGTACAGCTGTCAGTTTAGTTTCATAAGTCAAATCATTGGTTAACGACTTACAGTCAAAGGTTTCGCTGGTTAATCCATTATCAAGCGTGATGAAGCATAGCATTAGCAGCGAAAGTTTCCATACCGATCAATAAAAACCGAGCCATGTGGACAGCGGTAGTGTGGTCATCGTCCATCGGCAAGGTTCAGTGCGACCAAGGCACGATTATCCGTGAGTAAGTCACTGACCGGACAGCGGGCTTTGAGTGTCGGTCCATCTATCTATCCATTCATTAATCCAACCATCCATCTATTCGTCCATCCATCCATCCATCCATCCATTCATCCATCCATCGATACATCCATTCACTCATCCATCCATCTATCCATTCATCCATCCACCCACCCAACCAACGGGAACTTGAAAGTCACATAATATGTGTGCCTGGTCTCATTGAAACTAATTGTCGTCACCTCATCATCCAACTAATTGATCGATCGAAATCGTCTAGTGCACGCCTGGAAATTTAATGTAGTCACATCATGAACTAAACGAAAAAGAAAAGAGGAGAAGAAACACTGTGGAACGACCCAGCACGAAGTTAAAATATGTCAAAAACAACAGTAAAAAATTATTATTTATTTTTCAAGGTCTCACATCAGAAACACGTAACAAAGAAACCAAATTTTCCATTAAAAAAAAAACAAGGATCACGATGAGGGTCAGTGGTTAGGGGCCATCCATAAAGTGTCTATGCTCGATTTAGGCGATTCTTTGTATACCCCCTCCATGCACGCTTTGCATGACCTCAGCCATCATCCCCTCCCCTTCCCCTTTCACGAGAGTACAAACATTAGAATAGTGCATTGACATGATAATGCCTTGATGCTTCAAAACTAAATGGCATTTTGTGGTGGAGCATTGTACTGCTTCATTGAAAACACGCTTTATTAAAAAAAAAAAAAAATCCAACAACTTAGTTTGCTGACGAATTAAGGAATAAAACTAAAATTTTTACTTCATGACCACAATCGAAAGGCGTCCCAGCCAGCATCCCTAGGGAAATACGACGCTTAGGAATGAGGTCAAGTGTGCACGGAGGAATGACATCGTCCTTAAACAGATCTGCTGGTTCTGGTTACGACATCGCGTCGGCGTCGGTTTGATGTAGTGAGCCTACGGTAATCCCACCAATGGTATGAAAATCTGCCTTGGTCTGAGGTAGTGATACTGGCTGGGGTACGTCCACTTTACAGATACCCTTCCCTCATATATATACGCCTTTCGCGCTCACTCTCACCCTCACCCCACCCCATGAGTGCAAGTGTTTTACGGATGGCCCCCTCTCTAAGTGTAACAATTGAAATCATAATTTTCCCGCCTCGGGACGAAATGGGTTAATGACCCCCCACCCTCGACAAGGTTATTTTGTATTGTATTCATTGCTTCGAGCCAGTGGGTGAACAATTACTCACGGGATGCACGGATTTGTGCTCGGTTTGATACAACGCCACGCTGGCAAACGCAACGTAGTCAGAACGCGTCAGTCTGCAGCCTTCCTTCACAGTGTCAACGTCGGTGTGAGAAAGAGAAAGAGAAAGATTTTTCGTAGTTGATCCAGAGGATTTGAAAACCCTCCAGATTCACTGAAAAGCTGATGCCTGCCAAGGGCAAAGTCTTCTACAATGTAAGTTTATGCATGTGTTTTTCTTGGTCTTGGTTTCATAATTTTCTAAAAATTTCCGGATTTAGAGAGCCGGCGACTAGACTCTAGCTCTGTGTCGCCCTCCCCCCTCCCCCATGTGCACGCTTTTCATGTGTGCTTGACCTCACCTCCCCCCCACCCCCTCTGCCCTGTACGAGCTTAAGGCCATTAAAATTGTGAATGTGGGAGAACCATATGACCCGACGCAAATATCCGTACGATTGGTAGGATTGCTGTAGTGGCGGGTTCTCCGCATTAACTCGACGTCCATGCGATGTAACCAGCGGATCTAAGCAGGAACGATGCCATTTCTATCGTTCGCGCCTGATTTCCGTAGGGTGGTTGACTGGGGACTCGCGTTCTGTGTTAATAGACGAGTTGGGCATTTATAATAATAAAAAAAAAAATCCATCTGGGGACGAACTCTGCAGCACCCCACCTTCTGGCTCGACCCGCTGCTCACGAGCGATTCTAAAGATGTCATGGTAATATCCTTTGAACGTGTCTCGTCTCGCGAACATCAAGACGTTAACTTCTAAGACGCTGAAATGTACTTTGCATGGCCTATTTGACTGATACATTAGAAACCTGATTTTTATGTAATCCAGCAGCCTCATTTGCTAAAAAAAAAGGTAAATGAAAGCAGCGTTTACAATACCGTAATAGAAAAGTGTACGACGTCGTGAGCTCCCCAGATCCCATTCTGCACGTGAACGTTTTTCATCCCACCCCCCCCCCCCAATCCCCTCTCTGAGTGCACGTAGTTCATGACTCAAAATTTACTGTTTTTTTCTAAATGATTCCAAACGTTCATTTCAGACTGTTTATCTAATTCTAAACACGAAAGTCCAACGAAACAGTTTGGATACACGAAGACACGTTCAAGCCTGCCTGTCGTCAAAGCTGCCGGTATGTGGTCCCCGGTGAATGTTCTTGAACCTTTGTATGTAATCGTGTGTTTTTTTAAGCAATCAAGAGACCCGCTAATTATACACCATATAACTGAGGTAGTTCACCAATAATTATACTTTAGCGAACAAGGAACGAGATGTTTGGTCACATAAAACTGAATTTATGGTGTTTGAATGGACCACGCTTACCACCTGGTCCAGCAAAAATCCGACAGTTCAAAGGCTGGAAAGAGTTTCGTGTGTCCCAACGCCCAATCCCCGATCCTGAACATATCCCGAGCCTTGTCCTTGTCCCCACCCATATCCCTTGACCTTTCGATCGGAAAACAAAAGAAAAACAATCTATGAAGAATTCGCAAGATTTGAAAGGGGTCGGGACATACGGAACTCTTTCCCACTGGTCCCTGCAAGATCAGTGAATAGGCCTACTGCCAGACGGACTTGGATCGTTTCAAACACTGAAGAAAAGATAAACGGAACGGCAAAGTCTTTTGTGGGATATTTTTGGTTTATAGGCTGCAAAGTAAACTGTGTTGCTGGTGAGCTCTGTTGTATTTATCGAGCCATTGAGGAGAAAATTAGCCTTTAGCTCCGAAAGATATTTTTTTTAAAGTGAAATTTTAAAAAGAAACCAGTATGTGAACGAGCAAAATCGAGCTGGAGAATATGATTCAAAAGGAAAACGCAACATTCGAAGGATGAGTGAAAGATAAAAGGACAATCTTCATAGCTCTCCTTTTTGTCCTTTATATTTTACATAAATGACGCTATAATGTGGATAGGGGTTTAATACTCTGATTTTGTGTACAGGCTGTAAGGATGTTCAAAAACCAGCAGTAATTGCCCGGGTGAAGGCCCAGCAACCACAGCAAATCACGACTCTCATCAGTTGTGTGGACCAGCACAATCTCAAGTGTCTTGCAAAGGCAGCTGCTTAAACCTCTTCTGTGAGTGGTCAAACGGAATCAGCGTGGCAACATCCGGTAGGTTTAAACATGTATTGTTTCAGAATGCGTCTCATGCCAGTATTGCCAGATTTCACCTTCTAGTGTACTCAGCATAGAATCGCCGAACCACGCGGTAACTATAAAAATCCCTTTTGAGGACTAACTCGCCCCTGCAACTCTCGTGCACGGGTGCTTTTGAAGTTGCGTCCTTGTGGGGATCCGTATATCCCCGCAGTTTGGAATATTTCATTGCGCCTACTGTAAGAAAATATGCCCATCAGACGCATTCGGAAGCTTCTTTACATACACTTGAGTCGTATAACATTCCCCATAACTGCAGCTGGACTTAAACAATAGAAATCCCCTTTCTGCCTCACAGATTTCACGATTTATAAAGGTATAGCATTCCCAGAGGAAAATGTATGGCCCAACCCTGATAGTGTAATGCAAACCCTAAAGTAGTGTAGGAGGTAAACCCTTCCATAGTGGAGGATGTGAAACGCCATAGCAGTGTTGGATGTAAAACCGAAATACGTACCTGTTAGTGATGGGAATCTACTTGAACATTTTCAATCTGCTTCTAGCCACCAATACGGACCCCACTTGGGGACCATCCATAAAATATGTAGATCTAAGCTCAATTTTGGCGATTTCTGACCTCCCCACTCGCACTGTGCGCTTTTCACACGCTTGGCTTAGCGCCCCCTCCTCCTCTCCTCACAGCCTTTAATACGCATGTCCAAGATTAAAGCTTTGATATTCTGAAACTTTAAATATTTTACACAGACTATTTGACAGTTTCATTAGGAATATAGTGTGTACAAGTATCTTATTTTTATAGAATCGATCTGTATTGTCGGGAAAAGAAATGAATACATGTGAAACTAAATATTTAATTCATTATCGTAACTGAAAAGTGTACGTGCGCGCTACAGCCCTCCATTGCCCCGTTCGAGTTCATACTTTGGAGGCCACCCACCCCCTTTCAGACCGAGCGCACGTACTTTAGGGACGATCCCATGGTGTAGAATGTAAACGCCTAATGTTGGGTGTACGAACCGAAAAGCGCGTTTGATGCTAGTAATTGACGAAATATTATAAAAAACGCATACAAAAAAAAAAAACTGTGGGCTCGCAGCAAGGCTATAATTATGGAAAGACAAAATTTGGCAAAAAGAAAAAGTTGTATGTAGCAAAGCCTTGCGTAAGAAATAATAGCCAAACGATACAATGAAACGCAAACTAAAAGAAAACAAAAAATGGCCTGTATTTCGGCTACAGCCTTTTTCAAGGAAAAAAAGGAAAATAATAGAAGAAAAAACTGGAAAATTGAACAGACAAAACAATCGAACCGTAAAAGATTTGAATATGAAATATGTAGAATCTAAATAGAATGTCTTTCGTTGTATCGTTTGGGTATTACTTCTCACGCGAGGCTTTGCCACATACAACTTTCTTTTTGCTAAATTTTGACTTTGATACTAGTAATACTGATCCCATCGAATGTTTTCAGTTTCTGAGCCACTCTAAACCTACAATATTAAGCAAACGGGTAGCCATTATCTCCGCTATCGCAAACTTGAACGACCAATTGAAATAGATGTATCATTTTGTTCCCCTCTATTGTCCAAGTAAAGTCTAATCTTAGCCACCCTCCTATTTTTGTCCGTAATCTTGATGTTCAAAATGGGGGGAAAGGAGACACAGACAAAACACAAACAAGAAAAATGTTACAATAAATTCTAAATGAAATGAAAAAATAAGACAAATTTTGCTATCTTTTGGAATCCTTTGTGAGGCTAAATAAGCAAAACACATTTTGATCCCCTCCCTTCCTCCGCCCCCACCCTAAAAAAAAAAAAAAGCCCGCAAGATCAAAGCTTGCAGATAGTGAGATGCGAATCAAACCTGCAGCAGCAGCAATCTATGTAGCTTTTTCATGTTCTGTTATGTTTCGTTCCTGGCAAAAAAATCTTACATATTAATATATTCAAACGGTATCATTAGTTTCTTTCTGTAGCTTGACAATATTTTATACCGAGTCTCAGAGGCTCTGTTACATCTCGACCCGAAATTATAAAAAGTTTCTTTTTAAATTGTTGCGACTGTAATTTAAAGCGTATTTGTATGTGGCTCTGGGGAAAATCAGATTCAAGATGAAAGACCACAATCCTGAGAAAAGCGCTCCAGAAAGGGGAAAACTTTTCTATTGAAATTGAGATTTGTTTATAAAGTTAAGGATTGGCAAGTTTTCTGCCTCCAGTGAAACTATTTTGCTTGAAATCGTCATAGAAACATTTTATTTTGATTTCTTAAGAGGTATAAAAATTTCACTTTGAGCCTGATGTTGCCAGATCCACTCGCATTTATTCAGATAAATTCTTACGTTAACCCTCATTTCGTGCCTTAATCAAGATCGATTTTCCCCCTCATGTGAGTTTGCGTGTGCGGAAAACGTTATGATGGCCTTTCAGTACTAAAAAGTACTGACCACAGCAAACTTCACTTGCTTGTTTTTTTCAAGTCAAAGGACATTTCATAAACAATGCTCTGCTCGCACATTATAAAAGCGGCTGTTTCTGAGTTTTCAATCAGTGCAATGTGTGTCCTCAAAAATGGCGAAATTAAAACAATTCTGAACATGCTCATGTTCTCGATATGGTAAATTTTTGATGTAATTCAAAACTGTTATTGATTTTCCAAGCTTTTTGATATGATTTTGTTGCAACAGAATTTCCGAAATTTGGTTTTCCATTATTAATTTTACTTCTTGGCAATCACGTTTTGATTCATAACTGAAGGCGTACGAACAGGGGCGAAGCGTGGCCCTCTGCAGAGAGTAATCAGAATTTAAGCTAGTAAGATCCTCATATAATTATAAATGCAGCGACTAAAACTATGGAACGGTTACTAGGCGCTGCAAAATCTAAAGAGCGGACTATTCTTGTCAACAGGACAGGAATGCAGCATTTTGCAAGCCAAACTAATCTGAAAACACCATTCATTCATACTAACAGACTTATAAACGCGTATTTTTCATCCATTTTAAAAAATATAATTTGAACGGCAAGTTTTCATTGTCATATTCATAGCCAGAGATCTTGTTATTCTACCATCTCATAAAGTTCTCATAAAGTTTCTCGAAAAGGCCCCATTAACATTAAATGGCAGAAAGTGTTCAAGTGGCATCTCTGTGACAACGATGTGCAGCGATCTCGGAGAAGTGGACATCTATAGGTTATAGGTTCGCTCGACCTATCAAGTGAAGTGATGTTCTTGGTCCGTTCGACTGATTTTGATCACAGTTGTCTAGATCTAGACTATAATATTACTTTGCGTTGATAGCTCTTGCTGTGCGTGGAGTAAATTATTCTTAGATTACCTCAAACAAAAAAATCCACACAAACTCTTTCACTCTACTCCGTACCTTTCATTAGGATGAAAACGACCACATAGTGAAAAACATGCAAAAATCTAGGTAAAATCAGGTCAAACTTTGATTATAAGCTTATTTTTATCTCCACTATTCTGCTGTCTACGGGGCCGCGTCGACGAATACAGGCTATGCTCAAGCTAGCCTCTGGGTGTAGTCAGGTCGTCTTCGTGTTTGTTAATCACTGATTATGGACCAGTTCATAAGATTTAGGTCCCTATAAAGATGCTTTTCGGTGAGGGGTGTTGGACTATAACAAACGCAAATAGCGAGGTAGAATTGAATGCTGAACTGACCAAATGGATTTGGAGTTGGGCTCGATCTGGAAAGCGCAGTAGTTCTAGAATTAATATTCGAAGGGTAGTCACTGATTATTTGATTATGAGGAAGCCTCGCCCCGCGTACGAAGACAACCTGCTTAAACAATACTGCCTTGTTACGGAAAAACACCTTTATTGCAAAACAAAACAAAAAATCGCTTTGTACCCCCTTTTCTTTCTTCAATTTCATTTTGTGAGAACCTTAAGAAAATGTTGGTTGTAAAAAATTGTGATCGGAGAGAGAAAGAGCACATTTCTGTCTATAAAATGTTTTAAAAAGTGAATTTGATTTCCATTGGAATATTCTCATAGGGGTATTATTATACTGTAGGGATATTATCCCGTGGGAATATTATCCGAACAGGCCCTTCATAATTGTACACAAATGCACTTATGAAATCTTTTGACAAATAAGGTAAGCATATCCCTCATAGAATGACTTTAATATTTTATAGTTTACATATTATTGGATTGCATATACTTTTCCATAGACCATTATCGACCAATTTTACTTTCATGTTTCGTTTTTTCTTTTTTCGTTTTGTGACCAATGGCGCAATCAATGCCCGGCGACCCGCTAATCCTGACTTCGGAGACCTCAAGACTTTTGACCCAAATGAAGATGTGAACATCACAGCAAATCGGCGACACCACCAACAGACATAACGCTGTTTTGACAAACATCGTGGTCGGCTGATATGTCCGGTATGTTTTAAGTGGCTGTTGTTAGGGGTACGTAGTAGTTTACATTATAAGCCATTGCTGAACAATGAACGCGATTCAGTATTTTCTCTATCTGGCTATGTAATTGGACTACGCGCCCCTAACAACATTCATGCTTAATTACTTCAGCGACCATCCATAAAAATACTAAGTTCGATTTTAGCAATTCTTTACCCCCCCCCCCCCACCCCAACCCCAGTACCCCCATGTACCTTTTTCATGCTCTTGATGGAAATTGCATCTGAGGTGGTCTCTATGTTAATTGCAGGTATTTTGGGTCTACAATTCGTGTTCCATCTTAATCAGACTTGCAAGTGCATCTTGTCCTTGCGGGAGGTGGCGAAATCTACAGGTTCAAATAACACATTTTTACCTTATAGTTTATAAAATTCGTTACATCATGACAGACGTGAATTACAGATCTTATCTTTGCTCAAAGTGACATTTTTACCATGACGTGTCGATATTTTTTTTTTTAAAGGCTCAGATTGAAAGTCGGTTTTCAATGTATTCATTTTGTGCATGACTCGATGATTGCTAATAAATAGATACTTGTAACTGAAGCAAAGCTATATAAAAATAACACATAAAAATGATCTTCATAATTAGATATGGAGTAGTGGAGTTCAAGGAGAATAATCAGAAAGAGAATGAATAAGTATGTATACGTATGACATAAGATAAACGTTGATAAACAAGTGCGTAACGACATAGCTGTCCATAAGGACTGTCCCTGGGATCGGACTCCTTTGAAGTCTTTTATATCCCAGAACTGTCAACTATTTCTGTGTTGTCGGCTGTTCTCGAACCGTTCAGGTCTTCTCATTATCAGCTGACAAGTTTTACAGTTCAGTGTTTAAGCAGCTGGTGTAATGAGAATTTTTTTTAAAAATGACGAACAATATAAACCAAGGCTATTAACAATAAAATAGATAAGTAGATAGATAATTATATAAATAACTAGACAGATAAATACACGATATCTTTAACACTTAAATTATGAGCAGAAACATCTATGCCACATCCATGAATAACAGTGACCAAATCTTTGAAATGCTCAAGTTAAACGAGAAAACTGCTGAAACACCGGTACGTCAGATATTCCATTTACTGTATAACTTCGCATCTCAAATCGTTATCTGAAGATACGGTTCGAGGTGTGACATCTATTGTGATTGGCAGATGACCGGATCTTGTTTTGCTCGTATCACGAAGTCTTGGAAATATGTGCCTAAATTTTTTTTATGCCTGTTTATGTCAAGGAGGTAAATGCTTTCACAGTGACATCTACGAACGACCGTTATGGACCGGTGAACCTTATTCCACCCAACAAGACACGCTGGACTGCCACATCTAGCGGAGAATACAAGACTAGAGGGTACTGGCTGCTCCTCATTGCTGCAATATTCTCGACTAAATTTTTTGCATTTTTCATCTTGAGGGGCCATCCATAAAGTACGCACGCTCGATCTTTGCAATTTTTACCCCTTCCCATCCCAACTTCTCCCGTATACTTTTCATATATCTGGCCTCACCCCCCCCCCCCATTTTATTTACTGAAATAAAGTAAGTAAACCTTAACTCGTAAATTTATCACAATTGAAATGTGTACGTCCTAAGCACGCTTCTCGGAAATCCTCCTCCCCATACACTTTTCTTACTTCATAGGTGGTTTCGAACTTCATAGGTGGCCCCTATGAATACTGATTGTTCCACACTGCTTCATTTTCACTTTAATTAAAATTTTTGCTGTTTCCATCTTGTTCGAGACACTATAAAACCATAGGCTATCCAGTGAGCATGTTTTCAGACATGCCATGTAAAGAGTTGGGGGTATTTCCCCCTCGTTTTTTGTGGTTTCTGAAAACATGGTACATGTATTTTGTTGTAGAATTTTATATTTGGAAAATATGAACGTCGGTAGAAAATCCACAAATTCGACACCGTTAGGAAATGCGTGTCACGGGTTTTCGTTGAGTACAATTTGCTTTGGTGCGATTTGTTTCATTACCGCGTCGTCTCGAAGTTTCGATGTCTGGAAGCTTCACTGTCGTCTGTTTTGATGTCTCGGTGTCGTCTCAAAGTTTCGGCCTCGATGTCGCAAAGTTTCGGTCTCGATGTCTCGAACTGTCGGTCTCGATGTTGTCTCGAGGTGTCGGTCTCGAAGTCGACGGGAAGTTTCGGTCTCGATGTCGTCTCGAAGTGTCGGTCTCGATGTCATCTGGAAGTGTCGGTCTCGATGTCGTCTCGGAGTCTCGGTCTCGATGTCGTCTCGGAGTCTCGGTCTCAATGTCGTCTCGGAGTCTCGGTCTCAATGTCGTCTCGGAGTCTCGGTCTCAATGTCGTCTCGGAGTCTCGGTCTCAATGTCGTCTCGGAGTCTCGGTCTCAATGTCGTCTCGGAGTCTCGGTCTCAATGTCGTCTCGGAGTCTCGGTCTCAGTGTCGTCTCGGAGTCTCGGTCTCAATGTCGTCTCGGAGTCTCGGTCTCAATGTCGTCTCGGAGTCTCGGCCTCAATGTCGTCTCGGAGTCTCGGCCTCAATGTCGTCTCGGAGTCTCGGCCTCAATGTCGTCTCGGAGTCTCGGCCTCAATGTCGTCTCGGAGTCTCGGCCTCAATGTCGTCTCGGAGTCTCGGCCTCAATGTCGTCTCGGAGTCTCGGCCTCAATGTCGTCTCGGAGTCTCGGCCTCAATGTCGTCTCGGAGTCTCGGCCTCAATGTCGTCTCGGAGTCTCGGCCTCAATGTCGTCTCGGAGTCTCGGCCTCAATGTCGTCTCGGAGTCTCGGCCTCAATGTCGTCTCGGAGTCTCGGCCTCAATGTCGTCTCGGAGTCTCGGTGTCGTCGCAAAGTTGTTTCTAGGTCTCGAAGTCGACGTCTTCGTTAGATGTTTTCAGACTCGAAGTTGTCTGGTCTAGCCGTCTCGAAGTCTCGATGCGGTCTCGTCTCGATGTGGTCTCGTCTCGATGCGGTCTACTTCGTGACGGCGGCAAGACAAGACGACTTCGAGACGCGACTTCGACGAGACGACTTCGAGACGCGACTTCGACCTGACGACTTCGAGACGCGACTTCGACGAGACGACTTTGAGACGCGACTTCGACGAGACGACTTCGAGACGCGACTTCGTCGAGACGCGACTTCGTCGAGACGCGACTTCGACGAGGCGACTTCGAGACGCGACTTCGACGAGGCGACTTCGGGACGCGACTTCGACGAGGCGACTTCGAGACGCGACTTCGAGACGCGACTTCGACGAGGCGACTTCGAGACGCGGCGAATTCGAGACGCGGCGACTTCGACGCGGCGACTTCGAGACGCGGCGACTTCGACGCGGCGACTTCGAGACGCGGCGACTTAGACGCGGCGACTTCGAGACGCGGCGACTTCGAGACGCGGCGACTTCGAGACGCGGCGACTTAGACGCGGCGACTTCGAGACGCGGCGACTTCGACGAGACGCGGCGACTTCGACGAGACGCGGCGACTTCGACGAGACGCGGCGACTTCGACGAGACGCGGCGACTTCGACGAGACGCGGCGACTTCGACGAGACGCGGCGACTTCGACGAGACGCGGCGACTTCGACGAGACGCGGCGACTTCGACGAGACGCGGCGACTTCGACGAGACGCGGCGACTTCGACGAGACGCGGCGACTTCGACGAGACGCGGCGACTTCGACGAGACGCGGCGACTTCGACGAGACGCGGCGACTTCGACGAGACGCGGCGACTTCGACGAGACGCGGCGACTTCGACGAGACGCGGCGACTGCGACGAGACGCGGCGACTGCGACGACTCCGAAATACGGAGACAGTGAGACGAGGAGACTGACCTCAACGGACGAGGGGGAAGCGGCCCCGGACGGAGGGGGAGGCGGCCCCGTGAAGAGGCCCGCCCCCCCCTCGAACGGAGGAGGAAGAGGCCCGCCCCCCCTCCTCGGACGGAGGGGGGAAGAGGCCCCGTCCCCCGCCCCTCCTTCCGAGAGGGGGGAAGAGGCCCCGCCGCCCCCCCCCGGACGGAGGGGGAAGAGGCCCGCCCGCCCGGGGGTCCCCCCTCCGCGGGGAGAGGCCCGCCGCCCGCCCGGGTCCCCCCTCGGACGGAGGGGGAAGAGGCCAGGCCGGGTCCTCCCCCCTCGGACAGAGGGGGGGAAGAGGCCGCCTCCCCCCCCCCCCCCATGACGGAGGGGGAAGAGGCCGCCTACTCCCCCCCCCCAGGACGGAGGGGGAAGAGGCCGCCCCGCTCCCCCCCCCGCCCCCACAGTCGGACTGAGGGGGAAGAGGCCACCTCCTCCTCCTCCCCCCCCCCCCCCCCAGGACGGAAAAGTGAAAACCGAACAATAAAAGCACGTCCGTCCGCCAAATGCATGGAAGCTCGAAGTCTATCACTTAAAAAAGGCGAAAGCCGAAAATTTTGTGTATTTTCTGTCTTCTCTTTAGTTTGCTTTGTATTTTTTGAGTTTTATTTCTCACACGGGGTTTCTCAACATAGAACCTTTTCTTTTTGCCCAGTTTTGACTTTATTATTGAGTGTATGTGTTTCAATTATGTAGTCATGTTTTTATTCTGGAACAAGGACCGTATCCTGGGAGCTAAAATGGTCTACGTGCTGGGAAGCTCGTAATCATTTACGCCTTTTCAACAATCTGTCATAAATGGCAGCAAGTGATATAATAGGCACTTGTGCAGAAAGGCAAAATAAGAATGTCACACTGTCAACCATGCTGCCCCACGTTTTTTTAATGTATTGCATGTAAAAAGTCTTGTCCACCGGATCCGCTCCGCTATTTCACTGAAAATGACGCGTGAAAAAGTAAAACACTCTTTGCCTCTGTATACGTGTCCACAGCATCCGTTCGGCTCCGCTCCTCACCGCCTTAGGGGCAACGAGTGTTTTACTTTTTCATACACCATTTTCCATAAAAATAGCGGAGCGGAGCAGATTCTGTAGACAAGACCACTAACTTTACACGGAGCTAAGATTTACAAGGGCATACAACTCCATGACAATGATAACAGTTTTATTATATATGGTAGCTTCCCTTGGAAAATTAGACAATTATATAACCAGGGACCAAGAGGCCATTATTTCATTTTAATAACCGGCATTCATTGATTTTGAGCAACGCAGTTGTCTCAGATTAGACTTAACGCATTTTTCGCTCCATAGATACAAGTATTGTCTTCGACCTGCATAGTAATTAGAATTGTTGAAAATAGCATTCTTGGTCGTTCCGAATGAGATCTAGTATGTATTTTGCAGCAGAAATCTTTTTTTAAAAAAAAGTTAATTACTATCTCAAAATTACTTTGTTACTTGCAGTTTCGATCACTCTGTTCACTTGCAGTCTTACTGCACGTCGGAGGGACTCAATCACACTACTCTGGTTCCTGTGATCCTTTTTTGCCAATGAAAGCAGACCATATACCCTGCCCCATCCTCCAATCTTTAAGCCAGGTTCCTGTTCCTTTTTATTTTAAAATTACACGTATATCTTCAGTCTCGGAGATGTCGACCCTTTTAAAAAGTTTCGTAAAATCGGATGAGAGTAGCAGAACACTGTCTTCGCTCATTTCAATTTTCAGGATTGGGGAGTGGAGCTAGTGGCGTAGAAAATTTCACAGCGCCTATGGGGCAATTTTTTTAAATAAATCCCCCCCCCCTCCCCCCACACCAGAAATAAAGCAAGTTTTGTGCCTCCTACACAGGAGAGCGACAGCTTTCTACTATAGATCACTTACATGGTGGACAATGTATAGCTTCCTCTTCACCGCTTCCAATCCAAGCATACACAAAATCGCGGAAGGGGGGGGGGGGGGAGAGAGACAGAGAGAGATCGCCTGCGACTATTAAATTTTGAAAAGCCACTCTCGGTCTGTATGGTCACTGCCATAGAACTTAACAGCTGTCAGTAGCACTGCCTAAACGAATGGTAGTGACCATCAAGACAGGGCTTCCGATCTTGCAAACAGTTGCCAGCAGTCGGAGGGTTTCTGTTGAGTAGATAATAGAGTGACAGAAACCTCTGGACGCGTACAAAATTAGAGCAAACAGTCCAGCTCTGGAGTTGAACAAGATCTGCAAGGCAACTGGGATTCAAGCTAGAAAGGTCAACGTCTTACTTAATGAACTATGCACATAATGACACAGTCATGTTACAACAAAGAGACACTGTAGATCTATGGTCTTTCCCCTAGGAGAAATACAGATCTATGCAAGAAGGTAATGGGGAACTATGCCTTACTTGCAAGAAATCCCCTCCTGTTTTATGAAGGCGAATAATATTATGCCATGACATTATATATCTCCTTTGCTGGACTGTATGCACGCAGTAACATTTTAGTGTAATGAAAACGAACCATATTTCTTTCTGATGTTGAATTCACTCGAATCACTGCAAGTCCCCTAGCCTCGGATTGAAGGAATCTTTGCTTATTTATTTTGCGTCTTTGCATTTGTGTAGGACCAATATCGATCAGTTGACGAAGATTGTATTATTACTGACAATTGCACTTTGTTGCTGCAGACGTTGGCAAACAATTGGAGGAGGGCGAAAATGTCCTTAAGGTTTATAAGAGTTTATAAGGTTGATTAGAGAATCGGGAACAAGTTCAAGTGCAAAGCCTACAATAGCACAGAGTGAACGTCTACGGCATTCATGACAGTGGATATTAGGTTGTTGTTTTTTTCATGTTTTGTAATACATCGTCCTGATACATACTATATTCCATAGATATATAACACGAACACCTATGCTATATATTCTTGCTAAAATATAAATGCCAATGTGTTTGAAAGACGACAGACAAAATAACGTAGCCCATGGATTGCTCCGCGTCCTTTTTTTTTTTCTTTTGCAGACTTTCGCTTGTCTATCCGCCTTGTCTTTTCTCTTTACGACTTTCCCTTGTCTTCTACCTGTTTTTCTGTACGGCATGCATTTTCTTTTATATCTGATCAGCTTGTTTGTCAAACCGTCAGTGCGTCCCTCACACTTGGCTGACGATTCAAATAATTAAACGTCAACTGTTTCACGGCGCAGGCTTACCAGTGCCGTTCTCTGATCTCTTCAGGTAACTGGACACAAAGCAATCATTTCCCGCTCTGAAACCTGTTGACTCGCGTGGTGTTCAACTCCCCGTCGCTGCTTGATAAGAATAGCCCGAAATTCTCCAGATTAACAATGAAAAACTATTCGTTTCCGTCATGTAACCACGGCGTTTCGTGCACATGCAGGGGCTTCTTATCTTGAAACCTCCTGCCTTTTGTCGGACGCATTAAAATTTCATGTTTTTAGATAACAGGTTCCAGTCCCTGAAATCATGTTTTATCAACTTACGATTTATTTTTTGCATAACATGGCATGCCATTTTGATTTTACAATTAGACCTAAGTGGTACATTTTGTTTTCTGTTATTATTATTTTCAGTTTTTTTAAAATCAAAACTAGAACATTAACACCATGAAACCAGACGACGCTGCATACGGATTTCCCTCTCGGGCACAAGGTGGTCGAGCGGCAAGGCGCTCGCCTCTCATGCTAAGGGTCCCGGGTTCAAAACCCGGTCAGTGCAGGCATGTTGGAAGTTTGAGATTTTTCTCATATTTTCGTGTCCCTGATCCTATTTGGGGGCAGGGGGTAGGATCGAGTACATAGTCTTCTCGGACAAAAGACGGAAAAATTCGGAGGGCCTGTATGCACGTTGCGCACGTTAAATATACCTTGGCAGTTGGAAATCGAAAAGAGCAGGCCGAACAGGCCGCTGCCCGGGCAAAAATCAAATAAAATCTCCACGTTTTGGCTGAACAGAGTTACACACCACACACTACTTCTATAGGCCTTCTCCATTGTGTGTCAAAGTATCGAGGAGATTTGGTATGTAATTTGTAAGTATTGCTAAAAAGCAAAAAAATCAGATCTCTGAAGCTATGAGCTCATGAAAGTTCAATAATCAATTTCTCAAAAGTTGATGGAAAGGAGTTAGAACCTTGTCATTCTAAGAGACAAACAGCAAAGTCCTGAGTTCATTTTGTACATTCTGACACAAAGGTTACCACTAAAACTGCAAAAGTGAAATGGACAACATACGCGGAGCGAGATACAATCACTTGCCTTTTGACGCTAAAATGTATGGCAATGCTGGCTGGGTTTTCTTGTGCATTATTCCTGCCCTCAGAAATCATTATTTATAATGTGTACGCAATCTACGTAAAGACATTGTTTCCTTTTGTGGCTTCTGTGGAAAAGAAGACAAACAAGGTACGCTTACGCTGCCTCAGCACAACGGTATTTTGTTCCCTGAACTACAATAGGTGATCAAATAACCGTATGTACAGAAGATATCATTGAGCAGTCCGACTATTATTCGGTGCAAACGTCGACAATGTGAGAGACTGACCTTATCAAAGAAAGTTACGATCGGCACAAAGATCGTGACAATAATCACAAGTTGGAGGGATTAGATCTGTTCAAACATTACCACATTATACACTGAGACCACGTGATTAGTGAGTTAATAAGATAACTTGCTAAACAACGATCTCAGGCCGCAACAACGGACCAGGGTCCACAACTCCCCAAGCAACGTTTTGAAATGGTACACTGGATCAGCCGAAGACGTTGATTGAAAAGCTTTTTGATGTGTACAGGGGCAGAGAGGTTTTACGGGGCTTTAATAAGCTGCCGAACGTTCTTGTCTATTTCCTGCATGACGCAAGAGGATCTACAGACTTTCATTGTTCACTCTGGACGAGGAGTCTCCAATTAAAGACAAGCTCACTACTCAACTCTGATGACTCACCTACAGGTTTAGAGGTAAGCTGGCATAACAGTGCTGGAGTCCATTACCCGTAGCTCTTGTGTGAAACATGAATGGCAATGCTGAATATTATATGTTTTTTTCGTGATTTGTGTAAAGTTTTGTAGCCTGAGCCACTTACCTAAATGACCACATAGACCCACTTCATGTGTGATTGGTTCTGAGAGATCCTTTGGTTTCTAGGGAGAGTCAGCCTAAAGCTGTTGGCCCCGTGTTCTTGATTGATGTTTCTTTTTTGTTTTCTTTTCTCTTCTTCCTTGTCCTGCTGTTGTCGATTTTCTCTTTTCCCTCGTAGTCTGTAGCTGTCGTCTGCTTTTTTATTGTGGTGGGCGCCATGAGATGTGTAGGAGGACAAAGAGAGTGATAGTGTATGTGGGGGGGGGGGGGGAGAGAAGGTTCTGTGACTGGTTTTGTAATTATACACGTCACACCAATATTCTAATACTTTACCATTTTTTGGTATTTCCAGTCGAATGGTTCCTATAACAATGTTAGCAAAGATCGTTTGTCTTATAGAAGTATATTGATACATTATAAAGTGAAACTAAATTAATTTCAGTAACCCGTCGAAGCCACAGGTGAAAAAGGGTATAAAAAATATATTGCAACTTGGTCGACTTCTCACACACAGCAGGCAACTATTCCAACAGTCAAAAGACGTGCTTGAATTGGCTGTAAGAGAAAGAAATATGAGCGATTCGAGTTTTCTTGTATGGATATTTTTTTATGTGCAGCTCTGTGGGCATTAAAACAACCTTAACATTGCAATAGTACCATTATATTCGGATTTTGATCATGAGAGATGAATGACAGTAACAGTTGTTTTTTTGTTTTTATTTTGTTTTGTCTTTGATTTTGTCTTCTAAAGGACCTTTTTTTTTCTGTGTGTGATATAAGGATGGGCATAATATGGCAATTGTTGTATAGTGGAAAGTGGCTTGAAGCCAAGCCCGTTATTTCCAATGAACGGGAGTGGTTGCCTCGTTTGATCTTATCGATATTATTGATGGAGGCTTTAATTTTGAAATTGTACATGTAGTTGGAGGTAAGAACGTGCAGTTTTCGGTCTCAGTGATATCACAAAAGGACTTTGTAGTTTGAGTTGA
The DNA here is from genome assembly GCA_963931925.1 of Onchidella celtica. Taxonomy (NCBI): domain Eukaryota; kingdom Metazoa; phylum Mollusca; class Gastropoda; order Systellommatophora; family Onchidiidae; genus Onchidella; species Onchidella celtica. The sequence goes on from OZ007572.1 coordinate 13,006,708, forward strand.
TGGTCAATAAAGGTTCAGCGAGTAAAGGTGAGAAAAACAACAGTACGCATGCCGTTCATGCCCACGATGATGGCTGGTCGAACTTTGTCTATTTTGGTGGAGAAAGAAAAATAAGTATGGTGTGTCAGTTAGTGACTGGCGACACCATTAAAACTGTTGTCTTAGTCGTAGGTGATATAATTATATTCAATGATCACATGTCTGTAGCAGCCAGTTTTTGTACCAGCTAAATGAAAAATGAGGGATAAATAAAATGGTGATATTGGAAGTACAAGTTATGAATTCGTATGTTTCTGTGATGGTGGTTTTTTCACTTGAAAAAATAAAAGGTGGTATTGTGATGATGATGAAGACGATGGCAGGGTTCTGATGATGATAATGCACCCGTAATCATTACACAGTTCCAATATACGTTGTTGATGATGCCAGATCTATTTCACAGAATGCAATAGTAAAAATAATATAATACGGGTACACGTGTGGAAATTTTAAAAACGCCAGTGACAAATTATGTTAAGGTGGTACTGTATATTATTTTATTTACATGACCAAATTTGTGATATACACTGGCATGTCATATGTTGCCGTTGTATTAGATACAAATAGCTGGAAGATAAGAAGGGGCACAAAATCTAGGGTTTCAAGTGAAGTCCAGCGTTATGCAATTTCTTAATGAATTGTAACCTCTTTACTTATAAAAGGTTGCGCGACGGGGCGCCTGACCTGCCTTTTGTTGCAAGGGCCGTGCCCTTTTCACTCCAGGCACCTGTCTGATTTCATCCATTGATGTAACATAGCCATCAAATCCGTGGGATTACCAGGATTGGGCAAGAATTCAATGATTGAAACAGAGCAAAGGATACCATTCTGAGCTGCCGGCATAATTCACACCTTGCCTAGTATCATTGCCTTAATGCCACACTGCTAGAAGTCCACTTTTGAACTTTGAACGTGTCGGGTTTCAGAGAATGCAACGAAGAGCATAATATATCTGTCGTCGAAAAAACGAAAATCTGATGTATTGCTTTATGATGGAATAAACGCAGATACGTTAAACTTCCAGTAGAACACAATTAATTCCCACGGTTTTCATGATGCTTTTATAAGTATATCAGTTTGGAGGCTAGTGATACGATGGCATTTTCTTTGAGCTTTTGTGAGGATCAAATATCTTTGTTTTACACAAGACTGTAATGCGGGGCCTATTTTGAGCCACGACAAACCAGTTTAAAACAAACAAAGGTCTCTGCATCTTTCTCGGATGTACCTCCTAGAGACAGAAAAATGAAGAAAATGAATGAACTGTTAAGCAGTGGTTTGACTTCAGGAAACAGTTCGCAAGATTTCAGTGAATCGTGTTAATCAGACGCGTTCCTTTCAACAGTCTGCTGCAATGTCCTTTTGATCTATTATGCCTTATGGCAATCAATAACTTCATCTGAGAAGTCTCTCCGTCCAATGATGGATGTTGTTTTCAGTTCCAAGAACACTTCCATGTTTATGAATCAACATTACTGCCTAACATTAACATTTACACTCCACAAGTTTAACTTTCGACATGGCAGTGGTATGGAAATTATGTGAATTATGCAAGTATGTATTTCCTCGTCCAGATAAAGACACTGAGAAATTAAAGCTGACCGAATTTCAAATCTAAGCTGCGTGCTGATAAAACTTGCTTGTGTAATTAAGGCCGGTAAATCTTGGTGTGGTCACTTATCGCTCCGATTCACGCTATACCGACAGGCACTGTCACTACGGAGGTCCGAATACCGTTGGAGGAATAATATTTATCTGGGATTCAGTACCATGGCGTTGCTTATTGGATTATGATCTGACCTGTTGAGCCCAGTAAGGCAACAAACGTCAGGACTTGACGATAATTACTTGCTTCCATATTCTAGTGCGAAGTGGCAAAATAACAAACACATTGTAGACGGCTCCAAAACATATACAAGTCGCCGGCTCTATCATGAAATCGCACAAGACAATTCGCACAACTGCAAATGACAGCTCTTTTTTGCCAAATATTCTTGTAAACTCCTTGAAGAATTCTATTCTTGTTATTGATTGAGGGGATGTACGATTTCAGATGTTCATAATTGAAAATGTTGTTTAATGTAAAGAATACATTTCACACAAACTGTTCTTTTTAAAACTATAAAATTAGGTCTTTCGCGCTTTTGGGGTCATCATAGTGCTAGCGAAAATGTAGTTCATGGAACACTGTTCACCCTCGAGGGCCCAGCCGTAAAGTGCCGGCCTTGTACAAAACTTGAAATAAACAAAATTTATCTAAAGTGAATGAAACAAAAAATAGAAAGAAAGAAAAAGTATAGTAGCAAGTAAGGGGCCGTTCAAATACATTATTACACCTCGGAGGGGGGGGTCTTTGGCTCCTGTAAGAAAAGTGTAATGAGGGGGGGGGGGTCACCCAAGTGTAATATTACACTTTTTGCTCCCTAGGAGGTAAAAAGGTTGGGTAGCTGAGAGAAAAAAAATATTTGTCATTTATTTTTTAAACTATTTTTATCTTAATGAAGAATAAAATCTTAAATACAGAATATATATTTTTATTCAGTGTATAATTTTTGGCTCAACCTTTGGCTTTTTTTTTTTTTTACTAAACCTGTCAATCCAGTCCAACTTTCACCAGTGTTGCCATTGTTTACATTGGTAGCCTAGCAATCAAAATGGCTTCCTCAAAGAACCAGTACAATGAACTTTGTCTTCACATTTGACTCCACTTGTATTATTGTTATAAGACAATATTCTAATGACATTCCTACTTTTTTCTCACAGTTGACTCCACTGGTATTATTGTTATGAGACAACTTTTTAGTTACTCTTAAATATTCACAGTTGACTCCAGTTGTATTATTGAGACAATTTTCTAGTCACATTCCTAATGATTCTTTTCATTTTACAATACTCGTAGATCTAAGGCTAAGGAATGATTGTTCATCTTATTTAACTGACCTAATTGTCCCATATACACCATCAAGGAGATTTAGATCCAGTAATTCAAACCTATTAACAGTTCCTAGAGCTCATTTGAAAAGGTATGGACAGAGAGCCTTCACTTTTACAGATCCAACAGTATGGAACTCTCTTCCAAATGATATTAAAGAATGTAATACCTTAGAGGCATTCAAAGGGCATATCAGAACGCACCTATTTAGGAAATATTTTCATTAGCATCATGTCCTTGCCAGATATATATGAGTGTATGATTACAAGATGTCTTGACTTTAATTAAGATGTATGTGATATGTGTAATTGTGTTTCTGTATTATGTAAACATGTCAATGATATGTACAGCGCCTTGGGCTCACTTGGTGGGGAAAGGAGCTATATATAAGAAATCTTTATCATTATTATTATCTATTGATCACCCAATTATTTTTTTTAATTTTCCTATTATGTGCCCATATTCACAGTTGACTTCACTTATAGTGGATTTGCGATATCTCAACATGCATTTTTGTGACAACTGTATTCTTGTCACTATTAATTAAGATTGTTTTTTGACTGTATGTGTCCACCACATTACAGATGATTTTTTCACTGCTGAATTTTTGTGATATTTGTTTCCAATAAAACGTTAATACATGCTGTATTACATACTATTCACTGTTATATAGACTTATACTAGTGAAGCTAAAAAAAAATAGTACCGAGTATGTAAAATTGTAATAATACAGAATGGGGGGGGGGGGGGTCTTTGGCTTCTGTAAGAAAAGTGTAATAAGGGGGGGGGGGTCAAAAAGTCCCCAAAATGGTGTAATAATGTATTTGAACAGCCCCTAAGATAAAGAGAAATTAAAAATTGTTCAAAATGTGGAACTTAAGGCAGTGCGTGAAATGTTCCAAATATGGAATCCTAGGCATTAAAGGGTTAAAATACACCCACCCCACCGCACCCCTTTCCCAAATTGACACACGTCCGTTCTCTGAGAAGATTTTCCTTTATCATTCTTCACGACTCCATGCCTTACGACAGCAGCCCCCACTTCCTTTCCCATGTTTTGTTGTCCCACAGCGTTCCGCAGGACCTTTCCCTGGGTATCCTGGTTTCAACTTTCGTTGTTCCCCATCTATATAATAAAGCTACAACAAAACCCCTAATAGTCCTATGGACTCGGAAACTACACAACGCACCGACCTGAAATTTGGCACAAAGAATTATGGGATGGCGAACATTGTTCCTATCGCTATACACAAACAAAACCGTTTGTTATTCTGAGTTAATCGGTAAATGCGGTTATAATTAAAGACTAAATTCACGAGAGCGTTTGATCCGAAATTTACGATCAAGAAGATAGTGATGTATGTTTCTAATAATAGCCCACTTCCGCCTACACATGACGTTATCACTTCCTGCGATGTGTTCGGCTCAAACTAACTAACCCGTGTGCAAATCATATTGCCATTTGACGGATGCTGACGGGATGCGCAGGATGTCAACGCGCAAAGGGAGAGCAGTAAAACTTATCTGAAGACAAACAAACAAACAAAAATAAAATAAAGCTAAAGGAACAAGCAAAATGAAGCAGGTCCATAATAATCACCCAGAACTGAAACTAATAAATCGATTTATCCCGGGCAGGGCCGGGTAACTCAGCTAGTATGTACAGAAGGCAGGTGTAACATTGCCATACGACATACACAAACTCCATGATTGTGGCTGCCCTAAATTGATGATTCCCAACAGGGCCAGCCAAGGCCTATGGGCCCAATACACGTCGTAATCATAATCGTTGCCGCTCTCTGTACAACCTATAATATTGTGTTCGGTGTGTGATGCAGTGAGGTGTTGGGTACACTTGACAAGAACAGATTACCCCAGCGCGGGGCCCAATTGGGAGGAGTCGATCCAAATGGCTTAAAACTGACTGGTACATTTGTCTAGCCATGAGAACTGACCGTCGGTATCTTTGCCGCTCTAGAAATTCCAAGTTCCCAAATGAAATCTAGCGCTATTTAGGTGCGACGAAGCGTTTGTATTTATATAGTCACCTTGGTCTCTTCGGTGCATCTAAGCAATCTGTACAGCATGACACTACAGGCTCTGGACATGTACAAGGCTTGGAAACATAACCGTCTTAATGCATGGGCACACTGCACAGTTGCTCAGGGGCTCCAGGGATATAAGGTGCTCGATGCATGCAAATTTCTGAGCAGTTCAGTGGGGGGGGGGGGCGGTCGCAACCTATTGCTTTGGCCAGGGGCTCATAATCATGTTAAGACGGCCCTGCTTGGAAACAAAGGAATGGGAATCAAACAATCAGTTGAATCAGAACTTTGGAGGAAAAAATCTCCTCGTAGTGGGAACAACTGAGCAAGAAGAAATAAAAAACTGTAATAAATGTGAAAGCTGATGGTGAGGGTGGGATGAAAAAAAAAATTCAAGGTGAGACTAGAAAAGAACAAACGTGGAAGAATTTTACCCTGGAGATAGAAGAAGAGTGGCCCACGGCTAGTAGGCTATAGGTCTTTGGTGGAACAAAATGAAGTAAGCGAACATACAGGGCATAGGGTGATTATGAATGGTCAGTTTCACCCATACAGTACAGCCAAATAACCGACACTTCCTTAATTCTACACAGCAATTTGCTCGCTCTGTGTATTTTGCTTGTCAATGGTACGGTCGGTGCTGCAAGGAGGGCTGCGGGGGACTCCACTCAATGAATTCAATGGAGCGGAATTGATCGAAGCTTTGGCAATAAAAGCTGGCTCGATAAGTAGTTTGATGGTTTCACTTGGTAATCCAAGATCGCCAGGGAGCTGCCAAAGGTTGAGAGAAGGGGAGGGAAATTGCGTATGGCTATATGAGACACAAGAAGTATGACAAAGAGACATTTATGTACTGGATCCCAGAGTACATTTTTGTCTGATCAAGGAGTTTGAAGAGTACACTGGCTGAAAGATGCAGTACTTGTTCATTCTGATACTTTGAAAATGAATTCAGAATGAAGATGGTATGAAATATAATGCAACACGCAAGCTTTCTGACCTCAGAATCTTCGCCAAGTTTAATAGAGAAACCTTGGCTCCGCGCAAGTCCGGATATCATATGAAACTAACAACGACAAAAACGTACAAAATTAAAACAATTATATATATATATATATCACTTCGGGATCACTTCACGCATGAGATACGATTTTTTGGCTAGCTGTTGCCTGTCCATGGTAAAGTTGAAATTGAAATGCGGAGGGTAAACATATGAGAGGAGAGAGAGAGAGAGAGAGATGTATTTTGCAGTATGAAGTTTTCTTTATGTTTGCTACTTTGTCTTCGTGTATTTGCTAAAACTTTTAACTTTCATTTTTATGTCCATCCCCCCTTGTCTAACTGTCTAGTTTTCCAATACAATTTATCCAATTGTCTATGCAATCTTTGACTATTTACACACGCAACAATCGAGGCACAAGAACCTTTACATAAACTATACAGACTTGACACTGATAAGCTTGTTTTATTAGTTTTACACTTGCCCTCCGAGCGGTCCTAAAGTCTCCCGGCCACTCACTGAGAGTTCAATCAACACTGCCTGGGGTACCTGGATCAATGAACAAACGAAAGCGGCGATTGGGCCGTTCAATTCATATGCAATATCTCATTGGTCAAATCTCTAATACCGCTGACCAGGGGGATCAAATCTGGCCCATTGTAAAAAGACAATTTCAGTGCCTGTAGAGATGGACACAGGAGGAGGTTCATTTCACTGTGGCATCGTGATATCGTGCACCACTGTTGTGCGAATAAAGGATAACGTCTTGTGGTTGTGATAGTGCTCAAGAAAATTACTTTGTGAGTTCTATGTGGTGATAAGACTGACTATTCACCAGTTACTCTTTATACTTTTCTTTGAAACCAATTTTTCAGGTGATAAGTAAAATTCCGTGTTGTTGTGCGAGATGACAAATTTTTCCCTTTGCAAAGTTTAAGAAGTTTATACAATATTATTTTGCGCAGCCGTGCTTGTGCGTAAATCCACGAATGTGCGTGAGTGCATTATAGTGTGTGAGCACACGCTTTAATTGTGCGTGTGGCTTTTTTTTTGGGGGGGGGGAGAGAAGAAACTCACATTATTTGTTATAGTTATAAATTCAAATTGTTCTCCTAACATCGGTGCAGAGTTTGGTGCTGCATTTGCGGCTGGTTAGAACACTTGGAAACATACTGATCTATGTTTAAGGATATCCAGCCCAAGAGATATTTAGCCCCCGATACAGGAAATCTTACAGCATTTGTCATAATTATGCACAATAATTAAGTCATTCTCTCTCCATGGGCTTTTTTAGGGGATCAAATGAATCGGCAGACAACAAAAACCAACACAAATTCAAATGATTAGAAAAGGCAAGAAAAACAATGTTTTAAACATTTGTGGTTTATTATGCTAAATTTATGACGGTGTCAGCCTTTTATAAACTTATTCTAAAGCACGGATCGGCAAACGTTTCGAGAGGGGGGGGGGGGCCTTTCAGCATCATCAGTCCTGCGTAAAGTGGGCGGCATATTAAACTTAAGCTGGGTGTTCGTGTGTACGGCAACGGAAACGTCAAAAAGCCCTTCAAGTGGTGAAATAGAAAGAACGTTTTCATAGGTTTCCGTACACCTGGAAACACTCTTTGGTTTTACAACTTGCTGGATTTTTGACGTTGCCATTTCCGTCTCCGTGCGCATGAAAACACAGCTTATCTCTCAAGCTCAAAATTTTTTAACAAGACGAAACGAAAATAACAACGTTCAATAATATAATCACAGTCATCTCCCCCCCCCCTTTTTTTCCCCCCGTAAACATTGTTCATTAAGATCTAATGTAGAACTACTATTGATACTATCATGTAGTTTATATTTTTTAATGTTTCTTTTGCTTCGTCACATATTTTTGTTGTCAACAAAGTGTTTTTCTTAAGCTCTCGCGGGCCGCGAGGAATGCCATTTCAGATGTTTCTTCTTTCATTGTTATATCGTGAGAGACTACCCCCTCTCTCACAGGAAATCATCAGTCTGTTTGCCCAGCGATGAAAATCCAAACGAAACTGAAAAACGCCGTCCGAGTTTGTCCTATTTCTTCAACATCATAGTTTCCGGCGCACATAATGACTACGTCGCACTTCATTTGTGAACAATATTATCATGGGTGACAGTGACGGAAAGAAGGGTTTAATTGAATAGAGCAGGGAAACTACCAATCCGACAGTAGGAAGGCTTCCTGGTAAAATTATATGACAGTCTGTCGAGACCAATGTGTTTTGTCGAGACCACCGGACTGTTATATCATCTGTGACAGGTGTAAACATTCAGACAGGGACCATCCACAAAGCATGTATCCTCCATGTTGACCATTTTTGAATACGAGCGTGCGGCCATCAGAATGTTGAATGTCTATGAAAAGGCCTTATAGTTTTGAAAACCGTAAATAACATGTTGCATTAAGTAGGCTGCTTGACTGTTTCATTACAGACATGATTTTTTTTAAAATCATGACCTAATAACTTAATTTGCTGAATAAAATAAATGGAAATTAACTTTTTTATTTATTATCATCATTGTAAAACGTACATATGCTCCCCACCCCGCCCCCTTTTCATGTACGCTTTTTATAGGCCGGAGGTAACCCCCTCCTCCCCCTTCCCCTGAGCGTGAGCAAATGGATGTCCCAAACAGTTTGTTTGCTTTGATCGTGTTTTACATGACTTTTCGGCATAATGAAGCTATATGAGATTTACAAATACCGAAAGAAATTAGTTATGCTGTGATCCCTCATCGAGCAGGGTTCGAACCTGGAACCTTTCGCACCTGGGTCAAATGCTCTAACCGCCAGACCACCGCGCCGGCATTAAGCCATAATTCTATAGGCGATGAAAAAAAACACACTGACATTTGGTAAGCATTATTGCTTCTAGGAACATGCAGTCTGGAACAATAAATTATCAACTTTTTTCGACCTGACTGTGACGTCTGGCCTAGAAAATTTTTCAATGGATTTCCTGTAACTGTTACATCGTTATCTTTAAAAAGCCTCGGACAAATCGAAGTCGTGCCCGCACTGGTGGTTAGTTTTCCCTAATATCTTTCAGGTTACAATTTACGGTAGAATTAGTTTTGGGTAACATAGTCTCGGATTTTTTCCTATTCTCATTTACTGAAATAAAGATCCTGCTGTCTGTCCGTCATTCATTAAAATATAGGCATCTTGCCACAGGAAAAATTTGGGATTAAAATGGCCACCTGGCTAATGTAAGCTTTTCCTAATTTTAAATGACAAACTGGAAATAATCACCGGTACTATGCTATTTTTTTTTTGAAAAGATTATGAAAAGCAGCCCTAAATTTGGATCCTTGAGTGTAGTAAATAAAGAAATTAACGGAGCCATTAATAGCCGCGAAAAAACAGACAATTCCATACAAAGTCATAATGGTGTTAAAGTAGAGACCTCCAACGTTGAGCTCGGGCACCAGGAGTTGAGAGTAGATCATGCCCACCAATGGAAGGTTACACAGTACGTAGACAATGGACACCAGTATAATGATCTTGATCATAGTCATGTCCTTGCCGACCATTGGTGGAGTTCTGTAAGATAGGATGCGAACTTGTTACATAACAAATTCCAGACATATACTAGGCTGACGTTTCACGATTGTTAAATGCAATGACCGTAAAGATTAGTATATTTGCTAAAGCTAATCAACTGTGTAGCGGCCCGACAAAATGAGGCACTTCATGCACTTTGGTGGTATGGACATATTGGTATTACCAGATAGATTATTCAAAGCACTTTCATTTGGTAAAAAAAAATATTGCTGTAATTTAATTAGCAGAGAAGACATGGTCTCTCAAAGACAGGAAGTGAAACAACCACATTTTTGAGAGAAAGGCTTTTAAAGTTTCAGCTTTTAGTCAAAATTATTGATGATGACTCGATTCAAAGCCAGTTTTGAGGCGCTTACCCTTCTCAAACAGGATTATCATCTGGAAAAGGAATAGTAAAGAGATAACACTTTAAGAAAAATGTTGAAAACGCAAAATCGATAAAATTGACCCTGTGATGCCTTTTAACGATTTCCTTGAATCGGGTAGTGCCGAAATGTGCCTCATTTTGTCGGGCGTCCATACAATTCGTCGTTCATCTCACGAATCGGGAGTATTGGCGATTTTGGTGGCTTTGAATTATAACTACCTTATTGATGTTCATGATGAGATCTGTATCCCCATAAAGTGACGCATCGACGTCTTTAATAGTTTTGAACTCACAGACAGAAATAATTTTACCATATCCAAGAATAACAAAAGTGACCAAAAACTTTGAAAGGCTCTCCTGTGATATGAAGAAGTTGTTGATATCCCGGTGTTTCAGTATGTGAGATGGGCAACGAATACGAAGCGGAAAATAGAAAATAGTTGCATAAGTTTATCATGGGCATAATAGTTCAAGTGATGACTGGTTTAAAAAGTCACTTCATAGCCCAAGAATTGGGAAGTACGAAAACAGAAGGACATGTAATGAGTTCATGAAAAACAAAGCAGCAATTCTAAACGGTTCTTTAGTACATTTTATCCTTGTCATGCCAAATATACATCGATGTTTTATTGATCAGGTCAATATCATTGAGAGCTATAAGTAACACAAGACAGGATAGCAAGACACTACTGTATTCAGTATCTGAAGGCACGGGGGTCAAATTGTTCAATCATTGCTGGACATTCTGTGATTCTCAGTGATCTCAGTTTATTTGTTCACAACTAATATTTTGGAGATTAATTCACTATTCGGCGTTCTAAAATACATGTAAATAGATAGTTCTAGAAATAAATAATAAATAAATGTCAGAATCAGAGTTTTGTGATGTGATGAACCTACTTGGCTTAAAGAGGTCACTGGCTATTCATCTCTCATCCTCGCCTGATCTAGACATTATTGCAGGTAATTTACTATCATCGGCACGTTTCTGTTGCCTTTTCATGCAAATAAAACTTTATTGTTCTGACTCTGAGAAATACCATAAGATCAAACGTACCCGCCGTTCCTGTTTTCCCCATTCCCGGAAACGGAAGCTGTCAAATTGCGCAGCCGGAAGCGATAGGCTCGTAGAAGTCCCACAGACATTGCGATTGTGCTGGCCATAACCACGAACTGTGACGCCGTGACCAGAATGATGCTGTTGAAGATATCGTTGAATAATTCAGCGTGATATCGGTCACCAAAGTACACCAGTGACAGTTTTGTGTCGTTAAGGGAGGCGTCCCATTGCCACGACAGCCCCATTGTGGAGTACAAGGGGATATAACAAGCGATTCCGAATATATAGATGCCCGTTAAAATAATTTTTTTCCTGAATCTGGAAAATGTATGCTTGAAAGTTACGGGCATCAGCACACAGAGAGCGCGTTCAACCGACACATATACGGTAACCATGACAGAAATGTCAACAAACATCGTTCTTGTCCATGCAAATACAACAAACTGCAGTGATATCAGATCCACCCTTGTCTTAGGAATGGTTTCTTCCAGGCCAACACAAATGCTCGAAAAAAGTAGGGCAATTAAGCTACACAAATCGGACAAAGTCAGTGCGAAGTAAGAAATTGTCCCGCCGTCCTGAAATCGTTGTTTACAGAAGACAGCAATATTTAATATGTTAGTAGTGATCCCGAAAACAGAAAGACAAGCACACGCAACTCCAAGGATTATTAACTGGATGTAAAACAAAGCCTGGTCGCTTATCAGTTTAGATCGCGCGTCACCTGTAGCCGGTTGAGTATTGTTGGAATTCCAGGCTTCTAGGGAATCATTGGATTTCAAGATTTCTTGGGAATTGTTGGATGTGGAGGAATTCCAAGTTCCACAGGACAAGTTCCAGAAAGACATTTTGGAGAATCCTGTGTAAAAGATCAAACTAAGCTTCCAATCTGTTAGACTAAACAATCTGGGTTGGTTATGTGATAAGTATAAATAATACAAATGAAAGATAAATGAAAAACAAACTTAATATCTTCAAGATGTGGCTCTTCTTGCAGGATAGTACATAGACAAAACCACCAGGTTTGTTTATGGGCATGAAAAACAATTAACGCCAGCAATTCCCGAACGAAACAGTCAAAAGTTTATTATAATAATCGTGATGAACTTGGTTTGTTTTTCAAAGAATTTCCTTTAAAGCCTTTATACTTTAGAGTTTGCTTACTTCCATTGCGATGGTAAAGATAAGATAAATAATGAAAAAAAAGTGTTTTCCTACTGGTAACAAATTTCAGTTCAGTATTGTTGTCTATGACAGAGGTGACACGATGTAGGATGCGGCACCTAATCAAGACAAATGAGAGATAAAATTAATATCCCCAGGACGTGAGTATTCCTGCAGTGGAGTACACAGACAGAAACCACCAAGTTTGCTTCTCTCTGGCGTGTTCATATACTGGCCCTGTCGACAGGAAAGAGCGAATTTAAGTTAGAAACGCGACCGACTGGACGCGAATGAACTAAAGACAGAAATTAACCGACAAGACAATCGGAAGCTTTCAAGCCGTTGGCGAGGCCTGCTGGGGAGAGCCGGGCTCTGGACAAAGAGCTTTCCATTACTTTGTCATTAATTTCAAACTCCCATATTTTATTTCCTCACTATTTTTATGGCTTATAGAAAGGATTGGATGGGATTATAAAAGCTATTGACTGAAGACAGGAAAGATGGTGTCATTATATTCCAGTATCAAAGTTAGTTTCTTTGGTGTTCTTGCTTCTCTTATCTCCTCTGGTTCTGTTTTCAGTATCTTCGTTTCTAAACTTTACAACAGTTCAGAGAAGGTCTTTGTTCCTCGGGGGATACTGCTGAGATATAATAATATGTGATTACATTCTACGTACCTTCCTCGTAGGCGGTGCAAGGGCTTTATTTTTCCAACGTATTCTTGACGCTCATCTCCTTAAGCATCTCGTCATTTGATTTTATGGTCTCGTTTTTCTTTTACTATTCCCATCTTCCCGTGCCTTCATATACTAAATACAGTTTTATTTTGTAGTGCGCTGTTGACTTGAACCATATATAGTTATGGCTCACAACGATATTGGCCCGATCAGTGAGATATCGCTGTATATTTGGTATGACAGAGATAAATGCACAAGAGAACATTGTGGTCGCTGCTTTTCTTTTCATGAACTCATGACATATACTTGTGTCTTTGTACTTCGCAGCTGTTTGATTAAACCAGTCATCGCTTGCAGTATCTCTTATCCTGAGTGCTTTTCATTCCTTCATTACTGTTCTGTTCTCAACTTTTTTTTACCCTACTCCTCTCCAGACCCCTCTTCTTGTCTGTCTTCGTGGAGATCATTTCATGGATCTTAATGAGCTTATTATAAAATATGACAAGCTTCTGACGTATTCTGAGATGAAATGAAAAGTAACAACCGTACACATCATTCTTTCTCGTCTATAACTACCTCGCCCCTCTTATGTGATAAAAATTCTTTCGTTTTCATTAGACATTTATTTCTGTCTAGCAAGTTATTGATAATATCTATATTTAATTACACCATTACCTGCATATATGTGGACATTGTAAGCTATTGGAAATAATACTCGTAGAACATACAAATCAAAAACTATAATTATGTGCTGTAGAAAGTACTTCAGGTATAACTGTGTTAATGATGGCTGGTGTCATTAAGCCTTTAAAGTTTCATTAACGACTAATTGGTAACTGATAATGGTACGAGCTTTTACTTAACCTTAGAAAAATCTTCGAGCTTCAGGGTCACCAATGTGTAACCATAAAGGTGTCATAAAACAGAATGGGGGCGTGGCTGCCCTAATTTAGTAAATGTATTTCTCAAAACAACCCACGTATTTTCCGATACTGAAAACAATAGACATCATACAGAACTGCAATTTGTCTTTCACGTTCGTAGAATATGGTTACTTTTGTTTTCATAATGGTAGGTTTGATAGACATAAATCTATAACACAAGAATACCACCTTTGATCTTGACTATCTCGTTCTTATTTTTAAGCTCATAATACTCCTTCTTTTCCTTTTAAATAAAAATAAATCTGTGACATTGACATGTTCCTGATTCTGTCTCTGATAGATAGTGTTTTCTGTCTGCCTCTAATGTAGGGGGATCCATTTTCTCTAATGATTTCCTCTTTGTTCTCTTGGTTTTTAAGAAACTATGCGCCAGAATCCCGAAAGTAACTTAATGATATGAGCGTCACTCTTTGTCATGAAATCGATGAGGGAATCTATTGAACTGACCGAAATGAAAATTGTGCGAGCGAATAATGTCAGGGTATTTCTGAGACCACGCCGGTACTGACTAAATTTTAAGCCGAAGCGAGTATCATTGTAATGATAATTTTGACTAACCAGATTTTTCTCGAGTTCGTAAATCTTTCATTATTTTCTTGTCAAGATTATAGTGTTGCTTTTTTGTTGTTGTTTTTTCCTCCAAGGACTCACAGAATGACCATTTGCTTTCCTTTATTATTATTATTATTTTGATATCTGTAATACAGCATAATTTTTTGACTAGCTGCTTTACACAAGACAATGGAATTTGGTCAGATATTCCATTAGGCCCTGTCGACTTCTTGGCGACTGAAAATCACAACAACAAAATAAAAACAGCTAAAATATAATTTTGCCGCCGTCGGATTGATGTACCCTGTTGAGTGAACATCAGAACTATCCATATGCTGGCCAATGCTCAACAAAGTTATACCCTGGACACCTGTATCTAAGCCAGATAGTAATGAGGAACCACGTCATGAAGTAAAGAACTACTTGCACTTAATAAAATGATTATTTTCCCTTTGACGAAAAAAGGTACGCACTAGTAGGCCTAAGACCATTAGTTTTTGTTCAGCCGAAGGGGTCAGAGTATAAGTAGGTTAATGGGTGAACGCATTGGTGATAATTCAAAGGCTTCTAGCAAACAGACAGTTAAACTGCTTTTTACGGGTTGCTCCATTGTCGTGGCTATGACATGTACTGAAGTCTTATGGGAGTATTGCATATTACTGTATTTTACTCTATTTTACCGTGATATACGACAGAGACATGTCGTATTGGAAGAGGGCGCCTTAATGAACACGTTTCTGTGATGTTGTATGTGTTTATCATTTTAACTTTAAAAATTAGCATTACAAATTTGAGAAGCTGGGAATTACTTTGTATTTATTTTCAGTGCTGAATTACGGTATCATTCTCAATCATTAATATTCGACGCCGAAATTTTTGTAAGTTGATCTGCTAGTGCCCAAATGATGTAAAATTCTGAATATAAGAATGTCTTTTGTCCCCTGCGCTTTCCCTTACTGCCAATATGAATCACGTCTTTAAAACGTCCCCATTTATGTTTTCACAGTAAAAATCACAGCTTAAAACTCAGCTGCAGGAGTCTGTGGATCAGCTAAAACTTAAGACAGTAAAATTCTATTGGAAACGTTGTTGTTGTTGTTGTTTTTGAAGAGACAAATGGCCGATAGAGATAAGTGGCCGGTAAGGACAGGCGAAAGATAGAGACAAGTGACCGGCAGAGACATGTTACCAGTTGAGACAAATTACGGTAGAGACAAGTTACCGGCGGTAGAGACACGTGACCTGTAAAGACAAGTGACTGGTAGAGACAAGTGACAGGTGTCTTGAATCAGTGGTTAAAGCACTTGATCTGAGTGAGAGAACCTGCAGATTCGAATCCCACCCGGGGTGCGATCTGACTTAATTACCCGAGGTATTTTCAAGGGAGTCGCTCACTGACGGCCTAATGAGGACACAAAAGTCCTCTTGAAAGGAGGCGTTTGAGTTTGCATTTGGGTTTTGCGGCGTGTCGGCACGATTACGGCCACTTTGCGCCTTTCACGGTCTATTTCGGTACCTTATTTACGTTTTGTATTTAGAGTTTCATCAATTTAAATTTCACGAGTGGAATTACATAATTTCGTACAAATTTTAAGACACAAGTAAAATTCTCAGAATTTTTTTTTGTGTGGATCTGAAAAGAGTTTTGTGAATGAGTATTTTGAACCAAGTTGTCGATCTTAGCCCCTTTCAGGGAGGATAAGATGAGCGGTTGGTCCACGTCAGTAAAACACGCGCACGCGCGGACACACACACACACACACACACACACACACGAACACAAACACACACACGATATATCTCCCTGGTTATTAAAATATACTCGTAAGCATGGTCAATGACCCACACTTATTTACTAGCACTGTCCAGAGATCGTGTGTTGCTGAAGAATCTCGTCTGTGTCACCCATACATCTTGGAAACCGGCGGTGAAATAAGGAGAAGATCTGAAAGCTGTGGCCCATAAGCAAAAGCTCCTATTTCCACGGCCTGTAATCACTTTCACTTGTTATTCCACAACTGTATAATTTCCATTCAAAGTAAGCAAAATCTAATTATGTTAAGAGTGAAAGAGTAAGTGAGAGAGTTCCACAGCCCTCTAATATAAAGCAAATTACGACTGGGGCTGCTCTGTTTCGTGTGTCTTCGGCTGCTTCACGAAAACGTTTTAGTCCCTATAACTTTACTTCGACTGTTGCTGTCACGCCATAAATGGTAATAAGTACCATCGATACCGTGATCTATAATAATATACCGATTGTGTTGGCAACATATGGGCCATCTCCGAAGAAGTAAATTTTACAGGAAAGGCTAAAAACTGTTTTATTAAACTATTAATGATCATTTGAACTCCAGATTTAGCATATAGTAAGAAAAGCGTCTAAAAAATCATGGTGTGCAAAATAAAAACAAGTTACGCTTTTGTCAAAAATAACGTCATTGTTAAGGTATTTTGGAGTTCGTCACTTTCTATTACGAAGAGTTTGATGGCGTCTGATTCAGACGGAGAATATCATGGCCCTTTTGTATCGTTAAATAAAAGGACCAATGGGTTTGGTCGTTATATTTGAAGCAATATTTCCTATATTGCTACTAGCTGAATCTTTTCGATATTTATACAGATGATGTCGCCGGGCATCGTCTGCATAAGAAGTAAAAAACACGGTTTATGAAAATCTCGGGTTTAGCCCATTTGTGGGCGACACCATCGATATAACCCCTGGCACGAGTCATACATCGAAAACATGTTTCCGATACTTTCTTAGATTCTGCAAAGCGGTCTTCTCAGTCTGTTCCTACGAGATTCACTTCCACTTCCTGGAAAGAAAATGTTCAATGGCTCCGTGTTTGCTCAGTAACTATCCCCCTCTCCCCCATATTATCCTAACAATATCCTTTGTTCTGTGAGTGATTCTATCTGCCTCTACAACGCTGCCCCGCTTCCTCTCTCTTTCCTAGTGTCCCTTTGCCCCACTCTTTGATTAAAGTTTCCATTAAACTTCTGACTCTTTACTGTTTAAATATATTCCACCTACCAATTTTTGCGCGCCTTTTGCTTTTACAAGCACGAACCTTCACAGCCCACCGGTCAATAATTCTACAAGTCTTATCAAGTTAACTGAGAACGAGATACTTAAACCACGAATACTTCTGTGTAGAATCTTTCATTTCGATATGCAGAGGCCGTACATTTCTTTGCACTACTAGTTACTACAGTTTAGTTCAACGCCTTGCGAATATTGTAAACAAAAAGCGTTTTCTGTAAACCATTCAAAATATCTAGAACTCATTGAACCGTATGTGACGGCTAAATTAAAGAACCGGGCATATGTCACCGGTTGGTGAAATGAAAAGCCACTGATTCCCTTTTTGATATCTCATTAACTCTGGTATTTTTTGTGCATATTAACTGTGAAGGATTCAGACACTTCAATTAAGAACCCCGAGCTGTGTAAGTTATGGATGTTTCTGTCAAATCTCTCTGGCTACCAAGCTTTGAGATAAGCAGCAACATGCGCTCCTAGTGATACCAGAGGACTTTGCATTTGGAAATTCAATAAACGGAATGTTGCTGGTTTAAAAACGTTATTACTTTAAACACTGAACGGCTTGTTGGAAATACCACAATGAGTGCTCAGATCTGCACTCCAGCTGACTTGCTGTCCGGTGGAAGAAATTCAGGCATAGAGCAGACGACACCAACGAATGAATCTAGGCGAGTGTCATTTTCACGTGCTGTGTTAGAAGTTGAGCCAGGTGATAATTACAGACGTCATTCCTTCAGCCAATTAAAATTGAATAACTGCAAATTGGCCAATGGAATCTCAGTACAACATGTACGCCAGTTTCCCGAGAGGAGATCGAGTGCTGGAAGTAGCCTGCGTTCCAGAAGACCAAGTGAAGAGTTTCACTCACGTATTAGAACTGATAGTGTAAGTGAAACAAGTGACGCTGTTAATGACCATATTCTGGAAGACGCAGACATGCTGTACGAAAAAGCCCTTGCCGAAGGACTAAACTTACGTTACTACAGACCAGTAAGTCCGAAAACGATGGATGAAATTATGTTTGCACGAGGTAAGTGTTATATTGTTTTCAAAACTGTCTCTTTTTTTTCTGAATAGGAAAGTTTGTTAGCTTTCCTACAATGAAGGATGATATTTTGTGTGCCAGGGGTCAAACAGCCAAGAAACTAGAAATGCAGATCATCAAAGTGTTGAGTGAAATGTCACATTCTTGAAATCAATTGGACCACACCATTCATAAACTCAGGAAAACAAAGCCATTGAATAAATATTCGAATGGTAAAATGTTCTTATGGACAAGGTAGATAAAAATGATTATATCGGCAAAATCAGTTTATTAACTATTTAAAGATCGAAATCCCTGAGTAATATAATATTTTAGGCGTTTTTTTTTTTTTTTTAACTAGCCTTACAAAGAAATGAATTGGCTGAAAGCTGCATGGTCTTGAGTTTGCCTGAGTTCCCTTTCGCTAAGTGATACAATTTTGTCTTGGAGCAAGTTTTGATGTATCTAAGTGTAGTAAAATCGACATAAAAAAAAGGACTTATAAAAAACCAGGATGATCGGGAAAGGAGTATTGTAAGTGAGCTGTACAGTAATTAGGCGTAGTGGAATGCAAACCTTTCGAAAAACTGTGGAAGAACATTATTAAAAAGAAAACTGCTAGACATTAGGCGCCGTCTCATTCTAGTGCACCTGTAGGGAGCCGTATGATAGGAAATGCTGTCAATAGTCCAGTACTTTAAGGGAAGCCAATCTGTATGAAAGAATGCAAACGAAGAACAATCTCGGGTATTTCCGTAGGTTGGACATACCATGAATAAGTCTCCAAGGAACAGATTTTCACGCCCGGCACTGTGACGTGTGTCCGTCTTATTCATTTATTTATCATGAGCTAACACAAAAACACGAATACCACATTGTTAGGACTTCCTTCTCGCGAGCACTAGTTTCTTTGTACTTTAGTTTGTATTGGCACATTTGGAAGGAGGATAACTCCGTGTACCTGCCATTCATACACCACAGCCGTGGTCTTCCAGTAGTGCAGTAGTTGACCAGCTACAGCTACATCTTCGGTTATAACCAATGTGGACTCATTCTATGATGGTTACCGTTTTCTGCAGTCAGTGGTCACGTTGCTACCGTTGCAAGGAATACTGTTGTTCATCGAACATGAATGGAATTACTGCTTGGCAGCAACGGCGTTTGTACATGAATATTTGCTGTTGTTACATTAAATTTTTTTTTAGTGACATATCGACCAAACAATTTAGGTTGCAAGTGTTAATCATTGCCATGGCATAGTTTTGACATCATAACAGCGTCCTTTCCGGGATTGCCAATCGTTCACGTTTTGTTTTGTTTTTTTACCGCAGTACACATCCTGTTTTACAAGAATATCATTATAATAAATTATTACTGTGTTCTACTAAGACTTTGTTTTATTGGTGCTCTATCGCAAATCGCGTGGTGCTGGTGCTATCAGTTCAAATACAGACACTATTGATAAGATTGATAAAACTAACAGGGTTGACACACTCAATAAGAATATCTTTTGAGGTGACGCAATGTTGTTATTTTAGCGTAGCATTTCTTGAGAACCAGAGACATTAACGCTGGTGGCGCGCTGAGACAAGTCTGTTGTGTCTCGGTTTTAAACAAATCTGTCTTACTAGCTCGTGCGTGTGAAAACTGTCTTGAGACGGCTGGCAGAAACAGGGTCCTCGCGCACAAAGTCATGTCAGATGCAAAACAGACTTGGGCTCAGTTGACCACCATTCTCAGATACCATAATGCGAGTGGATCTGGCGAAATCTGGCATGAGGTGGAGGACCAAATTCCTGAGAAACCCCCCCCCCCCCCCCAAAGAGGGAAATGTTTTCTATAGAAATTGAGATTTACTTTCAAAAATGAAAGATGGTCCATTTTCCTGCATTCAGTTAAAATATTTTGCTTGAAATCATCTTAGAAATATTTTATTTTGATTTTTTAAAGAGGTATAAAAAGTTCAACTTAAGCCCGATTTAGCCAGATCCACTCATATATTATGTGTCTGGCCGGACTTAAACTATATATGTGAACCACAAAGCTGGGTACAGATCTCAATTTTATCGCATCCAACAGATCGTGCATTCTAATCTTAATCGAAACCGTACCAGACCCGTTCTGCCGTGCCCCCTCCACCATGTTTGAAACTGAAAGATTCCCGGCTGCAAAACGATTGCAAGTACCATGCAGCCAGCGCCTAGACATAAACGTCCATTCTTTTAGTCAATATCATACATGCGGAGTGGATTATACCTTGGGCCAGTGTCGTTAATGTTTGTGTTTTCATTCTTTCCCTTAATCGTGGGCATGCAGCAGCGTTAAGTCTCTAGGCTAAACGTCACTTCCATTTACTCCCGTGTGATGGTTACGGTTAAACAAGTATAGCAGGTCAGGAGTGCTTAGTTCCCCATACAGTACTGCTTACCTGACCTGCCTACCTACATTTCAAGTGCCACCATTCGCGGCTCTGCAAACGTATATCATAATATTTGGACAAGGTCTTATTACTGCTCTAACAATAAAGCCACCAGTTTTTTTTTTTTGGTTGGTCAGATGTTACAGACTTCAGGAACATATGGTTCCTGGCACATTCTGACTCTTATCGTGATATCAAACAATGTGAACCTGCCAAGAGAACGGATGTGAATTTTGCAGTTAATTTACGACACTAGAAACCAACGCGTTAGTTGTCAAGTTGCGTGTAGACTTGGCGGCAATCAAACGTTCCACACATTTGTATTGGCATTTGTGGCACTGTCATGGTGTTCTTTTTAGCTGTCATGGACATTCTCCTCTGGAGTACAAAACTTGGGTTTATGGATGCAGATCATGGTCACTTCAGTACATGTGTGCCACTATGCATTCCACCGTTAAGAAAAAAATTCATTAGTTAAAAGCTAGTTTGTATGCTGAAATCGTGTTAGCAATGCCACCATCTATCACGCATAGAGATAGCTGTGCTTTGGTCAACGATAAAAATTTGACATAATAATCTGCAGTGGCATTCATGCCCGCATTATGTTTTTCCAATTTTTAATCCACATTTGTGTCGTTGTTATGTGTACAAAATTGCCTAGGCGATTTTCATACGCGTGGTTTCAAGGGAGTTTTATTAGTACATCTTGAATACGGGATTTTTGTGTCGAAACAATGCTACAGAAATTTCGCTATAATCTGGTTCGTTATCTTCTGTTTTTCCCTTGTTCGACCTTTCGATGCCCCCAGCAAGCGGTATCTGGAACATTGTCCGCTTGAAAAAGATCGTTAGAATTTATGAGCACTATTTCATGTATTATCCATGGAACTGCTCCTTTTGCTGGCCATCCTATTCTCCAAGGTTATGAAATAGTCAACAGTTAACGCTCATTTCTTCCATGTTAGCTTGGACCCGAAGGTTATAGATTTGTTTGCTCTCTGTGTCTTCCTCGGGGATTGTCCAGATTAATCCAAAATTCAATTTTATGATGAACAGTTAGGATTCGAATTAATAGAATTTTGCAAAACAGAACTGTCGCCGCCACTCGGTTTCCTATAAAACGGAATGGAAAGTGATATTGGAATTAAAGCAAAGTTAAGCGGAGCGGAATGTATTAAAGTCGAAATGTGGAAAATTGGATAATGGACATGCATATAATAAATGCTAATAAACAATTAAATCTTGGCGGCGGGCGAAGATTTCATACATAAACAGCATCATCGAATCACAACTTACATTTGCAGGGATTAATTAGAAATATATGAAAATAAAATGATTAGAAAAAAAATGGATTCAAAAAGAATGCTGCGGGCTGATATTCAAATGTGTGAACAAAATAATGAGAAGACTCACAGGACGTTTTCTCCTGATCATTTATCAGTTTATCGCTTAATAATTAAAAAAACAACACATGGCCATATTAGACCGACAACAAAGAGTTTGTAAATTCTGTTATTCTTTGCCGCGGATTAACAATAAATCTTTCGTCTTTGCAGACTTTCTCCTCTCTCATCGAAATTATGACAATGCCAAAATTGGATTCCTTTGCTTTGTATTTTAACTGTGATCAACAGATCTGTTAGAATCAAAGTGTTAAGTCACAGCAGTTTCTTTTGGATTTGGCACTTCACCAGAATACGAAATATTTTAGAATAAATAGCTCAACGTCAGAGGGACGTTTGCTCTGAGGCTTTCAGATAATGGCCTCTAATATCTTCAGGAAAATGGAAGTTCAGCACTGTTAAAATCCATACATTTTGGCTGACTATGAAAATTCGCAGTGGCTTCTCCAGTTTCAAAACATTCCCAAAAATTAAATCTGGAGGTTTTTGTGACAATGGGGAACAATCAGGAATCATTCATTGTGCAGCTGAAAATAATGACAATAAAAAAGAGGTGTGATATACGGTGAAAACTAAAGTGACAAGCCTCTAATGTAAACAGTAGAAACAGATGATGTGATGTTTGATGAACACTGGACCTATACGTCTTTGGTGTAAACAATAGAACACTGGCGTGATATTTGGTGGATAAATGGTGAGAACACTAGACCTGTATACATTTGGTGTAAACAGTAGAAAAACTGATGTGATATTTGATGAACGCAAGACCTATCCGTCCTTGGTGTAAACAATAGGAAAAGGCGTAAACACTAAAGCTGTTCGCCTCTGGTGTAAACAGTTGCAAAATGGTGTGATATTTGGTGAAGATTTGACCTGCACGGTCTTAGTGTAAAAAATAAACACTAGGAAAACTGTCCCTGCTCTTCAGTCCTGTCGTGGATTAAAGCAATTTGAGTTGTCAAACATGTTTAAAAGCGCCATGCTAAATGTTGGGTTGTCAGGTACCCAGGGCCGACAGGCGAACAAAAGGCAAACGGTCCCAGACGTCCTGCCAGGAAGTGCCAGGAACCGATGGTCAAGGTTATCTGATGACAGCTTCCAATCTGACCTTGAGATCAACCGACTTTCAATAAGCAGCGAACCCTTCAACACTGGCAAGCGGGGAAGTCTGCCATGGAGGTATTTACAGTTACAGATAGGTTTGCAGCGGAAAAGTCTGCCATGGAGGTATTTACACTTACAGATAGGTTTGCAGCGGAAAAGTCTGCCATGGAGGTATTTACACTTACAGATAGGTTTGCAGCGGAAAAGTCTGCCATGGAGGTATTTACACTTACAGATAGGTTTGCAGCGGAAAAGTCTGCCATGGAGGTATTTACACTTACAGATAGGTTTGCAGCGGAAAAGTCTGCCATGGAGGTATTTACACTTACAGATAGGTTTGCAGCGGAAAAGTCTGCCATGGAGGTATTTACACTTACAGATAGGTTTGCAGCGGAAAAGTCTGCCATGGAGGTATTTACACTTACAGATAGGTTTGCAGCGGAAAAGTCTGCCATGGAGGTATTTACACTTACAGATAGGTTTGCAGCGGAAAAGTCTGCCATGGAGGTATTTACACTTACAGATAGGTTTGCAGCGGAAAAGTCTGCCATGGAGGTATTTACACTTA
The DNA here is from genome assembly GCA_963931925.1 of Onchidella celtica. Lineage (NCBI taxonomy): Eukaryota > Metazoa > Mollusca > Gastropoda > Systellommatophora > Onchidiidae > Onchidella > Onchidella celtica. The sequence continues at coordinate 13,030,646 of OZ007572.1, forward strand.
CAGATAGGTTTGCAGCGGAAAAGTCTGCCATGGAGGTATTTACACTTACAGATAGGTTTGCAGCGGAAAAGATGTTTAAAAGCAAACATGAAGAGCGCCTACTCTTTCTTGGTCTCTTTTTATTTCTAACAGACGCATTTACCTCGCCATTTTTTCTTTTTATACCTATTTTCTCCAATCCAGTGCCATTTCATTCCGTTTACCCCTAAGGATCAGACACCAGTTTCCCGGCCCTCCCTAAAAGTCTGCCGCCCCCCCTCCAGTTGTCCGTATTTCAAGAAATTTCTTAAGAATCGGAGCTTCACAGGGCATATTAGTGAATTCATCGCTCACACACATTTTAAAGAGATTTGTAGTTAAATGGAATGGTACATGTAGAACAGTTAAAGTGATAACATATTAGTCAACGCAATCTTCGATATAATCGCGAATATAATATCATTTCAAGGGGTATTATCATTGCGAGTTCGCGGCTCAGCGTAAGGCAGCGGCCTGTAACACGGTACCAACATTATTATTGCTTTATTACACTTAAAAATCCTTTGCTGGTCGACAGACTGTCTAGTATTGTTACGACTGTAGGTCGACTGTCATTGATTACTAGTGGTCATAGCAGACGGCTTTGATTGGGGGGAGAACTGTTCTTGTCACTCTGTCCATAGTATAATTACACGTATTAATTACATAATGATGACGATCATGATGGAGGAAGCATTTTATCCTTTACTCATGTAAACAGAACTTATTGAAGTCAGGCACTGTGCTGAAGGATTTCCTTTACACTAGACATTAAAGAAATAATGCTTTCGAGAGATGGCTGAGATTACGCGTGCAGATATGGGTTTCTTTGAATCTGATAGAAAATCTAGTAACACGGCAACAGCTTAGTTGGCAAGAGCTCTCGCGCGATTTCTCTGCTCTGAATTCCTGAATCCAGGTAGCATGTCAATTTTAAATGTGCTATTATATTCTGGCTTTATTTTCTTTCAGTTTTCAAAGGGACATTAGAACATGCCTTCGCCCTTCCTTGAGACTCCATAGTGAAAACTGAGTTGAGGGGTGATGAAAATAGCAATGAATAATGCAATGGATAATGAAGAAGTCACGGAGAGATAGACTTTCTTGTTATTGATAATACAGGTGATGACCATGGGTACATAATGGTGATAATATTGGTGGTGACAGTGATAGAAGTATTGAAAGACAATCCTTTATAGGACTCAATGACATGGTCATCTTAACATCATTATGGGAACCTGGGCAGATTCTTTTGCAATACGCGGGATTTTCTTCCCCGCTTCAAAAACCAATGTAAATTTTCATGCATGGGGCCTCTGGGCAACTGCCCCGTGTGCCCATGCGTAAAGAAGGCTCTGATAGGACTGTCTTATAAGATGAGCCCAATGTTGTCCATTAGTTTAATTTATAAAGCCAAAGTTTGCTGAAGTTTTTTTAATTCAGCACATAACGACTAAAGAGTTCTGGGTGTTAAATAATGCGTGTTAGAATCGAAGTAATGAGAAGATGAGTCGGCAGAACATGTACTTCTCATACAAAGCGATTCATTACGTCGTGTTTTCACGTACACGAAAATGGAAACGGGAACTGAAATGTCAAAAATCCATCAAGCAGTAACAAGAAAGAGTGTTTCCATGTGTACGGAAAGGGGTTTCCATATACATTATGAAAACATTCCTTCTAGTTCACCACTTGGACGGTGTTTGACGTATCCGTTCTCGTGTTCTTATCCGTATATATGAAAACCCGGCTTTACCCAATGCTATTGTGCTAGTGCTGTAGTTTGTGGAGATGTTCGGGACAAAGACAAAGGATGACTGCTGACATAGCAAAATCAAATGTTGGTTTATTTTCAATCAGATCGGAGACACTTCTAGAAAAGGCTAATCGCAGGGGACAAACAGCTCAGATCACCCGAAAATTTCTGTTTTCCTCGTCCCAAGCAGGCAAACCTGCTACTGAGGGATCCGCCGTAAGTTTATTTCTTTTCACAAATTGTAGGCTAGCACTAATCTTTCACTTTGTTTCCTGTCAATATTACATCCCATTTTTGATTGAATTACACTTGTGACTCTGGAAAGGATACCCTTGACCGGGAACGAGAGTCCTGTCCGTGAGCATTTGGTTGCTCAAGGATCACTCCAATATTAATTTTGTTTTGTGGCTGTTTGATAGAAATCCAGCGTGCACGTAAATTTTATATTCTAATAATTTAAAACTGTTTTTGATGTTTTCGTACAAAGTGCCATTTTGTGCTCATAGCCCAAGATCTATGTCAGGCTTCGGAGCACATTATAGAGAAAATTATTAAGTGCTGAAATTTTAGCAGCAAATTCTAAAGTCTGAACTGTCTTGACACCTACCTGTCCCACCTTCCTCTATGATAAAGGGTCATCCAATGATTTAAGTAAGGCAGCAAAGCAATGCAAAGCAAAGCACGTCTGCTAAGATGCTTTTATAATGCTTGTAAATGGCCTCTTAATAAAATTTCATGGTAACTCGTTGGAAACTTAAGCTTATACGTCGAGTCCATGCTTCTAAATAATTTCATTAGGTTTCATAATTTCTTTGACCTTTGATATTTTCACATGAGTCCCAATTATTTTTTCAAACTTCAAATCTTTGGAACGTTATTTATTTCCCCTTAACAACCGTGATCTGGAAAGATTCATGCCATTCAAAATCTGTTGTACCCACGTATTCCTTTTTGTTCTTAAATGTTCTGTTACGACTTATAAAAACCATAATTGTCACTACTCTGCGCTAATGGCCTATTATATTAAATCATTCTTGACACTTTTGAGATATTAAGAAAAAAAAAAAAGTTTCTTTTCGTATCATTTGGTGACTTATACTTCATGAGTATTAGGGCTGCACTGGATTATTACATTTTCCTGTTGGCGCATTTCTTGTTCTATAATATTATCTGATAGCCCTCATGCTCGGGAATGCGATGAACCGTCAACTGCCTTTTGGCAAAGTCTGACATAATGCCATTATCGTAGAGCAGTGATGATATGTACAGGCAATAGTTTCAAGAAATGAACTCTTTTCCTGATTACCAGTGGCCTTCATAAACACCAACGCATAGCACTAAGTAAGGCTGATTGCTTACTGAGTCAAGTCTTCTTTTGTCTGGGCTTGTACTGTGACATGTGAACTCAGGAATTAAACGAGAATTCGCACACTGGCGAGACCGAATAAGACTGTCTCACCATTTGGGGGCGTCAAAACTGTCTTGAGTCAACTGTAGGAAGGGGCAGGTGCTGATCTACTACAAAACTAATGAAGCTTAAGTTTCAAGGCCGCTAATGCCAGGGGGGCCTGAAGAAACTTTTAAAGGGTGAATTTTGGCTGTTGCCCTATTGTTGCCGGTTATGGAGGGGCGCCGTAACAGTTCACACTTCAAGCTTCAGTGTCCCAAAACTATAGGTCTGGCACTGGGAAAGAGATATCTTGGACACTGAATTAAAATAGGCGCAAAACAAACTTGACTAAATGCGCCACCAGCCTTAGGGGTGAGCCAGACCAAGGCTCTTGGCGGTGTGGGCAGATAGTAGAGTTGTAGTGTGATACATAATAACTAGGTTGTGAGCCACCAGTGCGGGGCCTACGCCAGCCTTGGACTGGCTTACCCCATATACTGTTGTGTTTCTCAACAGGGACGAATACAGAAAGGTCCAGGTATTTCCTTTGGGAAAAGTCTTGGCGTCCGCGTCATGCTGAAGAGGGAGCAAATGTTGGGTGGACAGAGGTTAGCGGCATTGGGTACACTGATGGCCGCTAGGAAGAAGTTCTCGCACTTAGACCAGTACGTCTTGCAGTTTGATGCAAAGGTATGGAAAGACTGGGAATGTTGAAAGGCTCCTTCTGCCACTGCATAAATAATTTATTATCTCTAACATGTCGCGACCTTCATTCTTGTTTGTTCCAACCCCACTTTTTGCACAACTGAGAAATTCCACGTTATACGTTAGTTTTTAAACAAGTGTCAAATGCGCATTTGTTACACCTCTTCTGTGTACTAAACGATCTCCAGTTATTCAGAAAATGGAGAAAGAACAAACAAAAAGTAAGGGTATGTTTATTGGTTTGTTTCACTTACGTCACCCAAAACTGTGATATATCCCCTTCTCCTAATGCATGCGTACTGGCAGAGTTTTGGGGGCGGGGGAGTACGGGGGGCTGAGCATGCATATTCTCAAAGATTGGGCTGAATCCATAAAGAGGAATTGAATCTCCTGGGAGAACGAAACACATGGCCTTGGGACGTCTGACACAAGACAATCATAAAGTTCAAAATTTCGTAGGAGCACAAGTTCTGTGACGTCAGGTGCAACAAACCAGTATAGTTTTACATACATGGTATGGTGGAGCTAAATGCCTGTGCAAACATGATATGACAGAACACCGTAAATTAAGCCGTAGTGCACATTCTTAGTTTGGGTCCCGTTCTCACCTCAGTACGTTGAAAAGGTATGACAATTTTTTGCTCAAATATAACTGCAGAGATATATTATCAAGCGTAGAAGTTTTTGACTCCTAATTCCTCCCCCCCCCCCCCTCGTCCCCACCCCCCCCCCCCAACTCTCTCTCTCTCTTACTGTGTATGTATGTGTAAGCACATTTTTTTCATTTGACATGACGTTTGAGTCTGAATTTAGAGAACGTATGTCCACACGTTAACGATCACATTGTGCGAGAACGGAGCAAGATGATAGGCGATAGAGGGAAACCCTATCAAAAGCGCCCACCAACCACTCGCCATTTCATATGCACTGTAGCATAAATATTTACAGTAAAACTCAAACAAGTTTAACTTTTGAAGTCTGCTATTTCAGATCCCATGGCGGAAACTGCAGTTGTGGGTAAGAATACGAAGCATGCTGGGAAGGCTACATCAAGAAGTCGTTGATCGCGTCATGTAAGTTTTCATTCCTAATACATATATGTACATTTATGGCTTGAAGAATTTCAAAAATGGGACAGCTTTCAGTTACGAAACAAAATAAATTTCCATTTATAACAGACTCTTTGCTGGAAGCTTAGAAAGACGGGACAAGAGCTGTTATTGGTAATGTTAAGTTAAACGAGTGCATGTACTAGTACTAGCACTGATAAAATGGTTTATTTGTACCATAGAACAATATAAACATAATCATTTAAAATATCGCTGGATTACATATCGACCCCATAATTCAAAGTTTATTACATATATGCAAAGCTTTCTGTCGGAAAGACAACTTCTTAGAAACAATACAGCAAAACAGAAATGTGTAAAGCTGTGTTTTCATGTGTGCGGAAACAGGAACATCAAAAACCCTTCAAATAGTGAAATAGAATGAATATTTTCTTCTGTTTCCGTACACATTGAAACACTCTTCCTTTTTATTACTTGGTGGATTTTTGACATTTTCGTTGCCGTATCCGTTTCCGTACACCTGAAAACCCAGCCTAGTTTTGTTTAGAACTCCCATTAAAGTATATTAATATTTAAACAATATTTTCGGTATAAAGACAATGACTTATTTTACTTTCGTTTCTCTGGATGTAAATAATATCAAACTAACTACTTTTTTTTGTTTTTGTTTTGCAAAATGTGATTCATGCCATACTTTTACACATTTCGTTCATTTCAGCAATGATCCCTCCAGTCCTTTTTACATGCAGTTTAAGAAAGATGAGGATGGTATCGGTATCGACCGTACCCACTACATGTTTTTCGATCCCAGTGATTTCAAAGCAAATCGTCAGGTATAATTCAGTTGAAAAGTATCGACAAACGCTTTTCATTCAATTCTTACGAAAACAAATTAAGCGTGTTTGGATGCATTATGAAGGCCAACTTGTGATCAGATTCACTTTACTTTAGTTTCCCACTACTCTTGAACTGAGCAGGAAACAAAATACTCTTCGTACACTATTAATACTGGCCGAGGTGCCCGGCGTTGCCCGGGATACATCTGTTTATAGCCTTTATTTCCAGATCTGGGTAATTAATGGATCTGCTTGAATTTCCGCGTTCCTGCAAATTTGTTTGTAAACAAAATGGGAGATAAATCTTGTCGTCTTAGTAGTAGTGTAATATTTGCTTGATTGTATCCCATTAATGTAAATCCTATTGGAGCTAAGCTAAAATTTTCTTGTTTATGTCCATTTTAGTATGACGATAATTTGCACTTTTCAATAGCCATAGCATTTTTGTTTTTGTTTTCTTTTAAGCCAACTAGATTTATGTGTTTAACAAAACTCTTCTCTCTCTCTCTCTCTCTCTCTCTCTCGCTCTCTCTCTCTCTCTCTCTCTCTCTCTCTCTCTCTCTCTCTCTCTCTCTCTCTCTCTCCACTTGCAAATAACAGATGAGGACCTCTCAAGAAGTGAAGAGAATTTTAACCTTGCCAGCTGAAGAAAGAACGGAAGAGGATATTCATTGTGTAAGTACATAGAATATATAAGTTGGGATATCTCACAAAGTAGGCAAATCTGCCTGTCCGTCTGTTTATCTATCTATCTCTCTGTCTGTCTGTCTGTCTGTCTGTCTGTCTGTCTGTCTGTCTGCCTGCCTGCCTGTCTGTCTGTCTGTCTGTCTGTCTGTCTGTCTGTCTGTCGTCTGTCTGTCTGTCTGTCTGTCTGTCTGTCTATTGTCTGTCTGGTTGGATTGTGTACCTATCTATCTGTCCACATGCTCCGGTGTTTGATACATCAGTTCACTTGTCTCTAAAACTGCAGGCCATGATAGGTTTGAGAGGAATCAGCGCCATTGCCGAATACCCAGCTCGCATGCAACGTTATCTGGCGGAGTACGGGACTTTTGAAAGGTAAACTACATCAGTTTTGCTCGCAGGCATAACATCATGTTGCTGCAGCTTTTTTATGTTAGAAAGTAGAATTTAACCATCCACCTAGCGTATGCTCTCGGGTGGGAAAAGGGACAGGATTGGGGGTAATCCGGGACAATCTCAACTTATGAAAAGATTTATAACTGGGGAGAGGATTTGATCTAAGGTGATGAGCATAATCAAAAATGGACTTTGTGCGCTTTTTTTTCAGCAAAACGAAAAAAAAAACAAAGATGTAGGATTAAATAACAATCTAATACGGTCTATTTTCACAATGAAACAGTCAAAAAGTCTATGCATAATGCCAAGTAAACCTTTATAACAGTAAGGTCTTATCATCCTGAAACTCGTACAAAGGGTGGGACGGAAGTGGGGTTGAGGGTTTGGATTGAAGCTAAGCGTATGAAAAGTGTGCATGAGAAGGGGGAGGGGGATAAACAATTGCCAAAAATCGAACATACGTACTTTATAGATGACCCCATTTGATTTAAAACACACATACACACAAAAGGTATACTTGTTTAACTGTGATGGAGGTGGCAGTAGATGCGGCAGCTATCACGGTGTGTTTGAAAACGTGTGACCGCAGTCTCCACACTGTTCTCGAACACTGAGTGTTGTTTTGCGTAAGTTTTTGCATGCAATTTTAACTTTTACGGGACCTTAAGATTTTCTGGTCAGTAATCTACAGGCAACATGAATTTTCCAACACAAATTTCAAGAAGTGGGCCCTAAACATTCAATTTTACAGTAAACTCACCATTACTAGTCCATGGCACATCTGCCCTCAAAACCGTTGTCTTGGTGCAGAGGAAATCAATTACTGTCCTTTTTAAAAAAGCTAAGTTTTCTCGCCTTGAGCTGAAGTGGGCATTTTAAAAAAAACTAAAATGGTGACTTCATATCTGTAAAACAATTAGATTCTAGCCTGAAAACCTGAAGCATTTTACACTTAACCTAAAGAAGCAAAAATTTAATGCTTTTGATTACTTTTCAAGGGACAAAAACGCATTTTATTAGGTATGGAGAACAGAAGTCCACACATCAACTTTCAATACCTTCAGTCAAAGACTTTCAGAAGAAGGGCACAAATATCTGAACGGACTGTATTAATTAAAGTGATAGCAGTTACACTACCGAGTGGGCCCTGGGTGACTTCGAACACAGAGATAGATGTTCTTGATAATAAAACAAAATTCTGTCCTGCTGGAAGACACGCAGAAAAGTATCATAATAATGTCCCCTCAAAAATATGTAACGGTGTTTCTAGTTAATGTAACTGTGAAACAGAGAATTGCCAGCCCTAATGACGATGTTGAACATGTAATGTAGTGTAATAATTTACTTGTATAGCACTCAGATCCAGAAAAGAAAAAAATTATTACTTGCTCTAAGGCGCTGAACTGAAATTAGAAACAGAATTAACATGAAACCAATTCATCATGCTCCCACTCAGACACATTAACAAACACTTGGTCCACTCTCATTCTCAAACCTTTGATACCAGGGAGGGACACCATTCAGTCTAAAAAAAAATAGTGATAAAGAATTCTGTTTTGAGCCTATAACTTTTAAATGTGACGACGTTCGCACTTTCCCTGGTGTCAACGCTGATGTTGTTCCACAATTTAGGCCCACCAATAGAAAAAGCCTTTTCACCGAGCGACAGTCTGATTGTGAGTGTCTCAAGAAGTTTCGCGTCTATTGATCTTAAAGTGCGTCATGATTGGTATGATTCCACCACCTCTGAAGAGAAAATAACGTAAGATACTGATTATGATAGTTGATGATGATGGACATTGTATGATGCAGGCAAGATTGGGGGGAAGACCCCAAAACATTAGAGTTGGCCGCGTTTGAGGTTTCTGGTCTTGCTACAACTGACGAATAAAATTAACAGTTCTAATACCCCATGTTATTCAATAATAATAACCCTTGAACTGTCTGTACTCTGCAGCTATGACGCCCAACGTGCCATAGTACGACAGGGAAGACCACCCGAGGCCTTTTACTACATCCTGTATGGTAAAGGTAGGTAAAGCTGGGTTGGTCGGATTGATCGATTGATGGATGGATGGATAGATAGATGGACGGGTGGATTGATGGATGGATGGATGGATGAAGGAATGGATGGATGGATGGAAGAAAAGACCTAGGCCTGTTTTTTCCTTTGGACATGCCTAGTTTAAACACCATATAATTTCGATGTTACATGTATTAGTAATCGCATAATGAGACTAATGAATATCTTAGAGTACCTTAATAATAGACGTTCTGAATATAGAACATGTACTTAGTGTTCAGACAAACATAGATGTTTCTTACTTTGTTTGTATAATATGTGCATGATGGCGTGATCACTATTTTGTAATGTTTCAGTTTTAGTTGCTGTGAGAGATGAAATTACAGGACGTGTGGAGATCAAGTGTTACTTACACAGAGGACATGCATTTGGGGTCAGCATTGTCGTTATTTGTGTGCATAGATCTATGTCACGAGCAGTGGTTCCATTGTCCATAGTGACTGCAATTTAAATGAAGCCTTCAAATTGTTTTGGAGCGACGTACAGACTAAAATCTCAGAGCAGGGACTTGCATTCTTTTTAACACTCCGAAACTTTATTACCATACATGTGTCTCTAAATTTGACATTAATGTGTAGGCGCCCGACAAAATGAGGCACTTTGTGCATTTTGTGGTAGGGAGATATTGGTATCACCAAATAGGTTATTCAAAGCCCTTTCATTTGGTAAAAAAAAATATATATTGCTGTAATTTAATTAGCAGACAAGATGTGGCCTATCAAAGACAGGAAGTGACAGAACCAGTTTTGAGAAAATCGTTTTTAAGTTTCAGCTTTTCATCAAAATTATTGATGGTGACTCAATTCAAAATCAATTTTGAGGCATTTACCCTTTTCAAACAGGATTCCTATTTGGAAAAGGAATAGTAAAGAGGTTAAACTTTTCAAAAATACTGAAAACGCAAAACCGATCAAAATTGACCCTATGAGGTCTTTTAACGATTTTCTCGAATCTAGTAGTCCCGAAATGTGCCTCACTTTGTCGGGTGACTAATTTTAAAACACACACTTTTTATCTTGCATATCTTATACAGAGTACAATACTGATTCATTTATTGCATGACAAATTTTAAGCTACACAGAAATCTAAACAAACTGCAAGTTCTCAATTTTTAAAACGCTGATTATTTTTCCATGCCAGGAAACGCATCTAAACGTGAGTAGTTGATGTTTTGATGTTAAATAAAATGTGGCCACCGTTACTGTTGGTCTTACTGTATGAAAAATAAAACATGAGACACATTAATGAATGAATAAGTGAATTTACTTTCACATTTCAGGAGCTTGCCATTATCAAAGATTCTCATCGACAATCTTCAGTCATCACCAAAAATTACACAGAACTTCTTTGTCTTTCGTCGGATGTGAGTAAAAGTAATTTAGTGACTGTGATGTTCCTACATGAGATTATAGAGGGAAAAAGAATAACACAAAAGTAAAAGGTCTGACAATGCATGCACAAAAGCATTTAAGAGACACAGTCCGTGAACTGACTGGGAATTTATTTGAGACAATGTTTTTTTCATGCATTACTCCCATGTTTCCTGTTGAATGAAAGATTAAAATTCACATAAATACAGGAACTACAACAACAACAACAATAAAGGTTTATGTTGCCTTCGAAAGGATTGAGTTTGGGCCCTTTTCTTTCTCAATAAGTATGGTTATGCCCCCAGTTAGGGGGCCACTGTTATTATCTTGACTGTCAGTGAATGTGAGGTAATTCTGCGGTCACAGTTTGTTTCTGCAGTGACTTTCTTTTCTAAGAAAGTATGGTATTGCTTCTGGTAAAGACAGTCTCTCGAATCTTAGTGTGATGTCAGTCATTGGTATCTCACCGCAATTATCCAATAACATGTATGACATTATCACACTCTGCTATTTCAACAAAATTTTGCTCGAGGTTCAAGAATTGTCGTATTATTCGTTAGTGTACAATTTTTCTGCAAATTTATTTATTTGCGACTAATTGTCACACCACAATTTATCAATCCTCGTCATGGAAATGCATTTTTTTTTTTTTTTTACCCTTGGAAACAGATTTTCCAGAAGTATTTCATGGTCGGTGGAGTCAAGAATCTGAATGACCCTGATCAGAACAATTTTGTCAGGTAAACTTGAAATTTTACATGTGTGTAATCTTTGATTCAGAATCAACTGCCTCTTGTTGAGCTTCCCTTGCTACTTATTCCGATACCAAAGAGCATGATAAAGGAATTTTTTTAACGGTTGTGTATAGGAGGCTTAATTTTCATTTTCTGTTTTTACTGACACTAATTTACTGTCAGTAGTCCTCCCTTTTTTCTTGCAAGTAGATGTATCCCCTAAATCTGTCACAATACTCACATCTATTTGTCTTGTTGATGTCCTCCTCTTTTACAAAATATCTAAACGGCATGTAATGCACTCATATGTGATATTCGTACTTTGATATGTCTTACCACGGTCTCACCTTGGTCCTGCGGACTGGTTCGATGAAAACAAGCATTAACGCCCCACCGTCTTTTACAGAGTTTAAAAAAAAAAAATTGCAGTACGGTTAATGATTGATAGAAAAACCTTCAAGAAAAAAAGGGTGAGCAAGAACAAAGAATGGCACCAGTAATACAATTAGCACTCAGGAGGCTTGGTCTGGTCGTTTTGGAATGAACTGCTTATCATTTTATTGTTAAAGTTAGAAACAGTATTATATTGGCAGATCAAGCCCTGAATTTATAGTATTTACATGAAGTTGACTTATTCAGTTATTGGTTCCTATTTGTCAGGTCCCTAAGCTTTCTCAAAGGCTGGCCCATGGAACTAATCCTGGAAAATACAAATCAACAGAATGTTACTTTTGGTTATTTCAAGTAAGTGGGTGTCATTGGATGAATGGATGGGTGGATGGATGGATGGATGGATGGAAGGCTGGATGAATGGATGGATGGATGGATGGATAGAGGGACGGATGAGTGGATGGATGGATGAAGAGGTGATTGATTTTAATGATGGATGCATGAATTGTTGAATATCAGACAGATTGTGGATAAATTTGCATTAAGACTATGAATTCTCTCATGCTGAATGAATGTCCATTCCAATAAATTATAATATTCATGTTTTGATGTTGCTAGAATCCATTTCTACATTTTCTGCACTCTCCAGGCGTGGCTCTGTTCTTGCCAAAGATAGCAATTATTCCGACTGGCTCATTATTGTCAAGTCTGTAAGTGTTTCACTATTTTACTTTATATCATTTCACTTGAGAAGTGTAGGAGAAAGAGAGGCAGTGGCACATAGAACTGGAAACTACATGTACTCAGCTTCATCTCAAAATTTTAATGTTGTGATGTGTAGTGTAAATCATTAAATAATTATGTACTATGTCAGCGGACTTTTCGCTTTAAATACATATATATGCTTTTTCTCTGCCGCGCTCTCAACTGTAAAATTTGGCATCAGACATAATCAGAGACATGCTACTATTATACTAGACTGCGCATGATGCGGAGTTGCAGTGACGCCGCTTATGGAGGACTCAGGGACCATTACACTATGGTAAAACATCGCTCGAGAGCGTGTAAGTTAGGCGTATTTCATAACAAAGTTAAGAGAATTTCAACTCAGCATATTGGTGAGGCGCATGAGAAAGGAAGAATTAAAAAATATGGTACATCTAATAAAGTGAAGGGGAAAGAGAACTGGGCGAGGGAAAAAAAAAGGAACGACGAAAAAAACAAACAAAAACTCCCAATTCAGTACATCTATAATTATTATTATACGAGCGAAAGAATTGTGATTCTAAAAACAGAAAAAAAGAAAATCGCGGAGTAAAACGGGCCAGAACAAAAGCACCCCCCCCCCCCCAAAATGGGGAGGGGAGGGTCTGTCCTATATTTAAGGAAAAAGAAAGATAAGTGAGAAAGAGATCTAAGGGAGAAACTGAAAGAGACAGTAATATAAAATAAGTCGTGTGAGTGACAGCTGGTCTGTCAAGAATTAGAGAGGTGAAGAAAAATAACACAACAATAGAATGAGGCGCATGATAGTGTGGGTGAAAGAGGAGAGGAAAGCAGGGCGCGGATACGGAGGATGAGTGAAAGACAACAGAAGAACAAAAATTGCTTATATACATATTGGCACTGCCAGATCATAACCTTCATTTCTTTAAGTATATATAGGCCTATTTTTTTATAATCCATCTCTTTTCTTTTGTTTCCTTGTGTTTATGTACTAGTACGTTCCTGGGGCCGAAGGCTTGCGTGTTTTTTAATTAGTTGTGTGTTTAGGGCTTTTTTAGTACAAACTTCTTTTCTTGCAAACTATCGTCTTACATCTGGCCTGTTTGGGACTCACCGCCTAGGGTGCTGTGGTTTGTTTTGCCCTGTCACTCTGTTAGGAAAATGGCCGCCGCGCTCCACAATTGGCTTCACTTTGCGTGCCGTGAAACAAAGGGGGTGCGCAGTCTAGTATATTATGTAGATCACTGGATATAATAGTTCAGTCATAGATTTACGTTCATCACAATTCAGGATGTGAACGAAGGTGATTGGTTGGCTGCTAGACACAATTTGTCTCTGAATTACATGTACTTACATAAGATGAATTGGTTCAGTGTACTGTGTGGTTTACTATTAAGAAGAAGAAATTTGAATCATACATGTCTCAACAAAATAAAATAAAATCTAGATTACTCATGTAGAATAATCGGTTTTGCAGGGATCCCTCACTGTGTTGAAGAAACTTGTCAAGGTTCGACCCACGGTTTGCAGGAAAACTGGACTTCCGAGAATCAAAGCCAATTCTAAGTACGGTTTGGGTATCCTGATAACAAAACTCATGAAAGACCGTTGGTTTAATCACCCTCATTATTTATTTAATTGGTATATTTGCTGTCAGTTTCTGATTTGTCATTTTGTGGGGTCGTTTTCATCTGACAGATAATGGGCATGTGATGTTTGACGACTGTTCTTGCTCATGTGTTATCATTGTTTTTCTGAGACGATGGACTTCTCCTTTTTTTTTTTTTATGGCAAATCCCTATGAGTAGAAGGTGGAAAATTATTATAACAATTATTTTTTTTCCTTGTGTTTTTTCTTACTAATACTCCAATAGGCCTAACCCATAGAACAAAGTTTCAATTTTTGATACGTATGTACACGAACTTTTGGCAAAATCAGTAACAAAACTAAAGATAGATGTTACATACATGTATAAGCGGGCACACATGCACAAAACAATCCAACATGACAAGTTCAAAGTGTATCATCTTTTTCACCTTCAATCAACATCATCTTCTGCCAATAATCATCAATCATGCTAATTATATTATCGGACTTTTTCGTTTCTTTGTCGAGTATGCTTTTTTTTTTTTTTTTGCAACCAGCATCACTGCAATTACGTATCATTTTTCTTTTATCCTGACACTTATTACATGACCCAGAAACTCTATTTATGAAGACGGCAATATATTTTCAATATTGTCTAATGGTTTTCTCCAACTGCAGTAGCTACCACAGTTTTCTGGACAATGGTGGAGAATTCTTCCGCTACCTGGAACAGAACAACGTCAAGCTTCCACCGCCTATCTCTCTGTCAGATAGTAATGATGACGAGCTCGATGAAACTGATGACTATTTCAATGGTGCCAGTGACGATGAAGTCAAACGAGTGAAACTAGCGAATAGGTGAGCGCATCGTTTCTAGGTACATATGCTTAAATTGGACTCTTTGAATGTTTTTGTTTTTTTTTTAAGATAAAAACTCAATTTTATTTTAGGAACTGTACATAAAATGACAAAATGTGGAAATAGAGGTATACTTAACAAAAGCCACTAGGTGTAAAAAAAAATTAATTTGATCCTTAAAAATGGACATTAAAAGATAATGAATAATCAGTTTAGTGACAAAACAGGCAGAACTACATGTACTATGAATACATGTATTAATAAGATGAAGAACAGGTTAATCCTATAAATATATGTATTGACATTTTCTTAACAAGGATAAAAGTGGGTGACAAACCAATAAGAATTAGTTCAGGTTTTTAGAGGAGAAGCACAGGCAGGGGCCACTATTCTGTTCGTTGAGACCTTTCCTACACAACACTGACATTTGACTACACTTCAGCTTGTCTCGGTACAAAGTCTTGGGATTTTGAGAATGATGCGAGTGTGAAAGGTCGCGATGGACCTTAAATTTCTTTTTTTTTTTTAAATCAGAGCTTTAAGTTATGTCACTCATAAGAAACAAAGAAACATAGTACAAACAAACAAAAAGTCTGAATAAGAGCTACTGCCTATAACCGAATTGGGTCTGGGCATTGAGAAGACAGTAGGCATACAGTAGTTATGTTTACGAGAACCTGAGTAAGCTCATCGATCACCGAGTTTGTTTACTGCTTCTTCAACAGACCACATACAGCTGCTGCTGAGTTCATGAAACCGACGATAAATACAAAAGGTGTATGGTCAGCGGCTGGCAAGTCTAGAAGTACAAGCAATATTGTGGAATTTAAGGTAAAAGTCGTCAAATAATCCAGGACTGTTTGCTTAGATCTGTTGTGTCCTTATATCAACTTGATTTGTGTGGAAATTGAGGAAATTGGCTCTTGTTTACGGAGATGAGGCTGTCACAAATCCCAGACTGGGAGATGTAATAGTTTATGACAGGACGACAATCACGAACAAACAAGTTTAACACTTAACAAAACAATCCATCAGACTCACACATTTATTAAACCTAATTATACATATAATAGCGCAATTACATACATTATATTATTGAAATGAACTGCCGTACAACGGCCTTATTCTCACACACACTCTCCCTCGGATCCACAATCCGGTAGTTACTCCTAAAGGCACTTCGGCCTCAGCCTCTCCCCTCAGGGTCTTAATAGTACATTAATGATTCACTGGCACCGCAGTCTCTCAACATCACCTTCCTATTGTCATACAACTTATCAGTTCACTTGCCCATCATCATGGCAATAATATAGTATCTCATTCACTCTCATATCTACGTCCCTGTCCGTGGCCCGACTGCCACGACTTTATGTGCTTCTACTGTCCTGCACTGACAGCCTCACTTCTGGCCTATGTGTGGCCTCCGGCCCTATGCTGGCCTATCCCCTGTGCTCATCGAGGTGGCTCTGCGGCCCGTCCCCGACACCTACAAGAATAACATTACATTGGTATAATACCCTACCATTTCTATTCACTCCACCTCTCCTTACAACCCGTGAAGCGTACACACACTAGTTCACCTTTCACTCACCACACATCTTACGGCAACACACCTCCATCGGAGTACACACTACTCACTCGCGCTACAAATCCATGAACTCACTTTCATCTATCGCTCATGGCGCACATTGCTATATCCAATATCAAGGACTTCCACATTCCTCACCTATACTTATTTACATCATGGTAATAGACGAATATAATATAATACATCAATCATAATAATCAATCAACGTTCTACATACCAGTCATTACTGGAAAGACTCTCTCACTAGTCTTCTCGACTGCTCCCTTTATGTCCGCCCGATGGGCTCTTATTCACAGGTCCGCTCCGTCGGACCTTCTAACTTGCAGTGATAGTAATACCGCGCTTTCGCCTCATTCAGACCCTCCCACTACTCACAACAGCACGCTTAACTTGCTGTCTACTGTGAGCCCTTCTTACTCTACACCCGCTCTGTAGCAATCCCCTTAATTGCACTCACTCCACTCGTGACATCATCCCCCACCCCAAAAAAATTAATGCAATTAATTTCAAATCGCATCAAGATGACTGTCAACGAGTGAGCGTGAGCAATACCTACACTAAAAAAAATGACCTAGCAGTTCCCCTAGTATATAGAATACCGAAATCAGGGGAAAATATGGGGATCAATATGGTCTGAAATATGCATATATGTGTCACATCATGAATAGCTAACTAACCACCATACTTAATACAGGATCAAAAACCAATCAACCTATCAACCATTCTTCATATCATATTTGTAATGTCAATATTTTAAAGTCGACTCATTCACACAAATCCTGTCAATGTTCCTGTCCTCCGATGTATAAGCTCCTGAAATCTTCCCCTAGACTCGACTAAGGTAGTCGGCGATATGATTGCTGGTTCCTGGAATTGGTTGAATAACGAAGGTATACGGCTGCAAAGCCAATGCCCATCTAGACAAGCGTGGGCTGGACGAACGATTCTTCGACAAAAATGTCAGTGGCTTGTGGTCTGTCTGGATACAAAATTCTCGTCCCATGAGATAACGTCCCAATTTCTGGACGGACCACACAATGGCAAGACACTCACGCTCTATCACAGAATACTTTCTTTCTCTCTGCAATAACTTCCTACTGACATAACATACAGGATGGAGACATTCGTTCTTCTCCTGTAGAAGACAAGCGCCGACACCAGAGTCCGACGCATCCGTTCTGAGGATAAAATTAGATCGAAAATCGGGTAATATCAGAATGGGTGACGATGATAATGCTGTCACCAAATTATCAAATGCTGTCTGACATTCAGACGTCCACTGGACCTTATCGGGTTGTCCCTTCTTAGTAAGGTCAGTAAGAGAAGATGACAAGGAGGAAAAATTTGGAATGAACTTTCTGTAATAATTTAAAATTCCCACTAAGCTTCTGACTTGTTTCTTTGTTTTAGGGATTTGCAACCCTACTAACTTGTCAATTTTTGTTACTTCAGGTCTCTGAACACCTCTACCCACGATATGTCCTAAGAATATTATCTCTGGACATGCCAAATCCATCTTTGCGGGTTTAGCAGTTAGCCCAAACTGGCGTAATCGTTGAAAAATTACTGTTAGTGTCTGAATATGATCAGACCATGTCGACGTATGACATGCTATATCGTCAAAGAATGACACGACATTAGGTATGTCCTTCAACACTAGTATGAGAATACAGATACTCTGGTCTCTCATGAAACCTCTGCAGCATATCAACATGGAAAACCTTACTCGTTCCCTCAATGTGGATAGCGTAATCTACCCTCGAAACAATTCGCTCAATAACATAAGGACCTTTCCATGTCATCAATAACTTATTATGGTCCGTAGGTAACAACAACAGAACCTTGTCTCCTGGCTTAAAAATTCTCAGTTTGGAACCTCTATCTTTATAGTCTTTTGCTCTTTTCGAAGCGATACCAGAAGCTTCTTCTGCTATAGTGCGCGCCGAAGATAGTCTTTCTCTTAAATCAACAAGGTACTGAAACCTTTTTAAACGGTTCCGAAACCGTGGGGATCTTTTGAAGAGGAGCCTGGGGTGTACGACCCTTAAGCGTCGTCTTTTGGCACGCACTGCACGTCTTACAATACAGCCGTACATCTCTATGTATCGATGGCCAATAAAAATCTTTCAGAACTCTCTCCTTGGTTCTAGCACTTCCCATATGACCCGCTAATGGAACATCATGGGCCAGACGCAATACTGTAGCAATTAACGACCGCGGCACGACGACCTGCTTTTGAACGGAAGCCACTGTGACATACATACGGAACAGAATGCCCCCCTGGACAAAAAAGGAGGACGACCCGTTCTTATATCTCCTCGTTTTGTCGGTTCGCGCTTCCCCAAAACATGGGTTTAATGATGGGTCCTCCCTTTGTAATCTCGCCAAGCGCTCTGGCGTGATATCTAGGTTGACCGCTGGCGTAGCCAAAGGTCTAATCTTATCTTTATCAGCTACCCGTCGACGTGTTTCGACCGCGGCGCAAAAGTCAATACCTTTTGATTGCGACCATGCTTGCACGTTCTCATCGGAAGGGGAAGCCACCCGTGATACATTCCCAATGATGAGCTGGGCGCCTGGAAAACAACCAACGACTGCCTCGACTTCCCCGCTAAGGAAAGGTGTATCTATCATTATTCTTGCCATGGGTAATTTCTCAATGGCCCCCGAAAATTGGATGCACGGGACAGTCTCACCTGTAAGCTGTGAATCCCGAATGCATTCTCTATGCACTCCCACAACGGTAGATCCTGTATCTCGTAAAACCGAGACCGGTTCGTCCCCAACAAACCCCGGATAAACCCTAAGACCACCTCCTGTATGACATGAATTTATAACGGGGATCTTTCTCCCACAAGGTAAAACACCGGAAGATAATAACTTCTCACAACTGGGACACTTAGAATACTGTCCGCCTCCGTTGTCCGATGTAACACACGCAGCCGCATGATGAAATTTATTTGGGGAACATGGACTGGAGCTACTGTCCACGTTCGCCGCTATCCTACCTGCAGGGCAGTTCACGCTGATGTGATCTGCTCTTCCGCAGTTCCAACACTTCGCGGCCCTACACTCGCGTGAAAAGTGACCCACGCGTCCGCAAGTCCAACACTCCGCTCCCTGTGCTGTACTAGGCCTGGGTCCCCGTGACCCATCGCGACCGGAACTAGAGTCCCTATGCCGTCGGTCATCGGCAAAGGTCACAATTCGCCCCCGGCCATTACCGCGACCTAGCCCTCCTGCTCGGTCAAACTTACCGGATCCATATGCCGGTGATTGGTGATAGCCCCTACGCTGCCCCCGGGCTTGCCCGCTATAGGCACCACGCTGACGGGACCTGTCCCTAAGTCCTGCCGGCGACCCCTCGACAACGGCGACGTATCCAGCATCTTGGACGTACGCCCTGGCGACTGGTTTGGACGGATGCGCCGTACGGTATGCTTCCGCCAACTTAGACGCCTCCTGCACCGTCGCGGGTTCGTTCTCTTTCAGGAAAGCCACCAGATCTTTGTGGCACGACGCGTACAGCTGGTCACGGATCATTAGGTCTTTCAGTTTAGCGAAATCCGTGCCCACATGCGCCAAGTCTACCCAGTTCGCGAAATACTCCGTTAGTCTCGCGACGAAGGCAGCAAAGTCCTCCCTGGTATCTGCACGTGCCCGCCTAAACTGCTCCCGGAAATATTCCTCGGTACGCGCAAATCGGCGAAGCAGCAAAGCCTTCAGCTTATCGTAATCTTGCACGTCTTCGCGCTGTAGCTCTTTAAAGTATGTTAACGCTCGCCCCTGCAATAGCGACGCCAGGTACGTGGCCCATAATTCCTTATTTTCCCCCCATTGCAATTGTGCGTTCAGTTCGAACCTGTAAAGGAAGGCGTCTATGTCGTCCTTCCGGTCGTCGAACGTAGGGAGCTTAATCCTAACGCCACCTTTATTGTGTACCTGCCGCTCAACTGTTTCTGTTGGCGTATTCCTCTTGAGTTCTAACTCCGCAATCTTTACTTGCGCCTCTATCTCCTTTAACCTGAACTCCCTCTCCTGCTCCTGAGCCTTAGCCTCTCTTTCCTGTTGCTTAAACTCCCTTTCCTGTTCCTTATCCTTAGCCTCTTTTTCTCGCTCTCTATCCTTAGCACGCTCATCGCGCAATTCTGCCTGCTGTTCTTTAATCCAGCCGCGTAGCTCTTCTCCCTCCAGGCCAAGTTCCTTACCCAACTTCATTAGTTGTTGGAGTTCCGCCATTTCACCGATTTATGGTTATGGTATCTATTATAAGACGACCAACCTGTCGGTATGATCACTAACGATACGACCAGAGACCTGAGATCACACCAGATATAACAATACCCAGTTGTCTCAAATACAATTCAGAAATTTACCTACTTCCTAACTAATTCTATATTCATTAAATGTATAGCACTATTAATAATAAAAAAGAGTAGAAACGAAAAGAATAAGGAAATTCAGTAGAAGGACCACAAGTACGTCAAGGACAACGAACCAGACTAGGACAAAGCTTCTACAAAAAAAACACTATAATGGAAAAAAATGCAACCTAACTACGCCGATTACACTACAAGGTACGAACAAGAACAGAGTCTGAAAAAAAAGAACGTATCTACAGAAAGGTAAGAGAGGGACAAGAGAGACGTCTTCCTAAAACAACGAGGAAGATAGAACGCTACAATCTAAACAAAAATACAGGTCCCTACAGAACTGTTCACTGTGATGAACGAAGTTCCAATTTTAGCCCACCTCCCGAAGAGGATAAACTACGCTCACCACAGCAAACCCGCGCCACCGCCCGTATAATCGATTACGACAAAAACAGCAAAAACAGGGAAACAGACAGATGAAAAGACAGCCCTCAATCCAGGGTACAAAATTTTCACTTAACTTTCAATTTTTGAAATTTTGAGTAAAACTCCTCCCTTTAATCGGAGCTCTGGCTGCTCGTCTCCTCAGGCTGCACGCACACACTCTGGAAAGTTTAAATACACATTAATACCTATTCATAGTAATACATGCATCCATACATATTCATAAGTATACATAAATCATATCATGAAATTTCCATTCATCCCACGAACAAAGACAACACAAATTCCTACCACAACAGAAAAACAACTAGATATAACGAATACACAATGTCAAAATGACCACAGGTAAACAGGACGAGCCCCCAGTGTCACAAATCCCAGACTGGGAGATGTAATAGTTTATGACAGGACGACAATCACGAACAAACAAGTTTAACACTTAACAAAACAATCCATCAGACTCACACATTTATTAAACCTAATTATACATATAATAGCGCAATTACATACATTATATTATTGAAATGAACTGCCGTACAACGGCCTTATTCTCACACACACTCTCCCTCGGATCCACAATCCGGTAGTTACTCCTAAAGGCACTTCGGCCTCAGCCTCTCCCCTCAGGGTCTTAATAGTACATTAATGATTCACTGGCACCGCAGTCTCTCAACATCACCTTCCTATTGTCATACAACTTATCAGTTCACTTGCCCATCATCATGGCAATAATATAGTATCTCATTCACTCTCATATCTACGTCCCTGTCCGTGGCCCGACTGCCACGACTTTATGTGCTTCTACTGTCCTGCACTGACAGCCTCACTTCTGGCCTATGTGTGGCCTCCGGCCCTATGCTGGCCTATCCCCTGTGCTCATCGAGGTGGCTCTGCGGCCCGTCCCCGACACCTACAAGAATAACATTACATTGGTATAATACCCTACCATTTCTATTCACTCCACCTCTCCTTACAACCCGTGAAGCGTACACACACTAGTTCACCTTTCACTCACCACACATCTTACGGTAACACACCTCCATCGGAGTACACACTACTCACTCGCGCTACAAATCCATGAACTCACTTTCATCTATCGCTCATGGCGCACATTGCTATATCCAATATCAAGGACTTCCACATTCCTCACCTATACTTATTTACATCATGGTAATAGACGAATATAATATAATACATCAATCATAATAATCAATCAACGTTCTACATACCAGTCATTACTGGAAAGACTCTCTCACTAGTCTTCTCGACTGCTCCCTTTATGTCCGCCCGATGGGCTCTTATTCACAGGTCCGCTCCGTCGGACCTTCTAACTTGCAGTGGTAGTAATACCGCGCTTTCGCCTCATTCAGACCCTCCCACTACTCACAACAGCACGCTTAACTTGCTGTCTACTGTGAGCCCTTCTTACTCTACACCCGCTCTGTAGCAATCCCCTTAATTGCACTCACTCCACTCGTGACAGAGGCAAAATGATATTACAAGCGTAATCAAAAGAAACAGAGAGAATTTGGCGGATCTGTAATGTGAAATAATTACATAATCAAGTGGTTTGATTAATCAATGCACATAATCATTAATTGAAACATATGACATACAAAATAAACCAAAAGCTCACATTTTGACATGCTTTCCTTACAACTTCCAGTCTGATACTCTGTTACTAAAAATGGAAGATGAGGAAAAGGGACGAACCACACCGAGAACTAAGAAAGGTGAGTGAAAGAAAAAGAAGAAGATAAACACATAAACAGTAAAGCAAAACAAAAAAATGGTTTTTTTTGAAGCACTCAAAGATTATATAAGTACAATGTATATGTGTGAAAACATTATTGAATTATCTTGTTGTTACATTTCATAGTCTACAATATATATTACAATATATAAGTTTCAGAGTAATTTTTGAACAAAGACAGCAAAGTCAGAAAACCACGGAAATAGTGTTTGTGTCATGATACGTTTTTTTTTTTTTTTTGGTCAAGAAGTTCATTTGGCTTTGTGGTTTGATTAGATCGGTCATTCATTTAAAGAACTATGATCAGTAAAAGCCATTAATTGTGTTAACCTTTTCACTCCATACTTCTAATTTAGCTACTATTCCCCTTGTTCTTGCCGAAGAGCAGTATATCGTTAAGTCTTTCTTGGGTAACTTTGCAGCAAGACCATAACTTATACAAATTTGGTTATAACGAGATGTAATGTTCTGCTGAAAATGTCTCGTCGTACCAAAGGTCTTGCTCTTCCAGTCAAAACGTCAAATAATGAGGCAAGGGATATACGTGTATTCCCTTTCTTTCTTTCATTTTTAAAAAATATTAAATAGCTCACGTAGCAAGAGAAAAAAAAAGAACAGGGGTTTACCATTCTCTCGCAGTTGAAGAGGTCTCGCCATTATCAGTGTTGTTATACGGTGATTCACAGTAGCAATGTACACATAAGCTCTGTGTACATGTACCGTCATTGTCACGATTGGAGTTGTGGTGAGGAGTGAACACATAGACTCAGAACCCTGACAAAGCTGGCAATACAGAGCATGGAGTATACCGTAACTGTAACCGCTATAGAACTCGCTGCTCAGAGTGAAAGGGTTAAGTATCACATGCCAAGAGCGAGTATACACTGTTTCTAAGGCAGACTGTAACAGCTTTGCAAAGTTAGAACCGTAACTGAAGACACAGACATTATATAAAAAATGTTAGAAGCAAATTTTCATATTTAGTGAGATGTATTATTTTCACATGTTTCCAATATCATTGACGAGAATAATTCGGTGCCGTAATGCCTTATAATGACGGTTTTAGTGTTTCATTTTCATTGTTATTTAATGATATACCTGTACAGTCCTGGTACAGTTAAGTTTACTTTGATGATATACCTGTACAGTCCTTGTATAGTTAAGTTTACTGTTACTGTGCGGAGAGTGTATGTTTAACATTACCAAAGTCTGACATTGCCACTTCTATTATCAAAGTATCAACAGCTCGGCCAGTTTCCCTGAACACTGAAGACGATAACGTGCCTGAACTTGACGACAAAAAGACGTACCTGGATGAACTTGACAGTGCTTATAATCTCAGGGTAAGTCAACATCTTACATGTACAACTAGCCAGCAGTATTTTGTTGCATGCAAAACCAAACCACTACATGAAGTCTGAAGGAAGAATAGGAAAATAGCATCAACAAACATAAATCATTTCGATGTGTAGTTTTCTGTATGTGAAGAAGAAATTATTTAAAATATCGCACGTGTGTGATTATTATGAGGTTCTAATAAGGGAGGGAGGTGTAATTGCCTTGAGATCTTCTTCGGAAACACTGAAATTAGAAAAACAAAAACGTGACCCATATTTAAATGCACGGATTTGGGGAATAGATAAATGAATGATTATATATAATTATAAAGGATAAATGGACATAATAATAAAACCACGTGGGGCATGGGAAGCGAAAACCAAGGGGAAAAAAAGCCGAATGGAAACAAATACGAAAAAAAAAATGA
The DNA here is from genome assembly GCA_963931925.1 of Onchidella celtica. Taxonomy (NCBI): domain Eukaryota; kingdom Metazoa; phylum Mollusca; class Gastropoda; order Systellommatophora; family Onchidiidae; genus Onchidella; species Onchidella celtica. The sequence goes on from OZ007572.1 coordinate 13,055,173, forward strand.
AGGAGAGATGAGGGAGCATGGAGGAGGAATACACATGAATAATATGTAATATGTTAGCCTACATTTTTATATATCCATAATAATCAGACACATTGAATTCATATTATCTTAATATTTAATATTCTTAATACGTATAATCATCTAATGATAAAAATTAATAATTATTGTCTTTAATACGTGTATAACCCTCCCCCCCCCCCCCCACCAATTTTTTTCTGTTGTTTACAAACCAGGCTCATGTGGTGACAGAGGCAGATCTGAACCCACAGTTTGTGTTTGTGCAAACACTGACCAAAGGCGATGTCTTCGTAAGTTCTAGCTGTCAGCTCATGCCTTTAGTAGTGTACAGATATACCCCTATATACATGCTATACTTACGTATTAAACATCTACTTCAGCTATGGCAGCCTGTGTACCTTTTTAAATTCCATGTGTTTATATGTAGTTTCATTCTGCAAGGGAAATGTAACTTCAAACATGTTAAATTCATGTACACGTATGATCTCAAAAACATGACCAGTATTGAAAAAAAAACCCACAAAATCTGCAAAGTCACAGTAGAGTTTGGAACAAAGTTAACATTTCTTTACCGTTTCTCACGTGGGTCTATATAACATTCAAACTTTTGTCTTTTCTATTTTTTTTTTGGGTCAAACTTTAACTTTCACACATTGGTATGTATATGGGTTGGACTGTGCATACAAGTACGGTTTTTGATTTGGCATGGCAAATTGCTTCATTGTGCAGTATAATAATAAAATAATGTATAGCATTTATATAGCGCATATCCATTTAAAATGCTCTATGCGCTTTACAGAAACAACATGTCAACCACAGAGCAGAATGGACCTGCCTGAGAAGCGCTCAACACACTGCACTGCTTCTTTCTCTCTCCCTGTCTCGCTCACTCTCTCTCTCTCTATCTCAGAGCAAATTGTAACGCAGCCTGTAAGGCGCAGTTCACAACTCACAACAGTTCACAACTCACAGCAGTTCACAATTCACATCAGTTCACAACACACAGCTCAAATAATATTTGAATATTTATTAATAACAATATATATTTAATAATGAATAATAATAAATTTTGTTGTTGCTGGTGGGGGAGGGGGGATGATATGGATAAATTTTAATCTATTAATTTCAATTTTCAATTTTGCCCGGGCAGCGGCCTTTCGGCCTGCTCTTTACGATTTCCAACTGCCAAGGTATCTTTAACGTGCGCAACGTGCACAAGGGCCCTCCGAATTTTTTCGTCCTTATCCGAGAAGACTAGGTACTCGATCCTACCCCCCAATAGGACCAGGGACTTGAAAATATGAGAAAAATCAAATTTCCAACATGCCTGCACTGCCCGGGTTTTGAACCCGGGACCCTTGGCATGAGAGGCGAGCACCTTGCCTCTAGACCACCTTGTCAGTATGGTAAAGAAACATTATACACTGTAGCAGTCTACTGTGCATGTGTCATAATATATTTCAGGTCTTGCCGATGCTTGGTACCAGTTACGTTAGTGTATTGATTAAACCCCTAAACGTAAAAGTTTCCGAATTTTCATACATAATTACTGTTGATACTCAGATCATAAATGCACAAAGGAGACTGTATTTGAAAGAAAGAAAGAGAAAGAGAGAGACAGAGAAAGAGAAAAAGAGAGAGAGAAGGGGGATGTAGGACTGAAGCAAGTTAATCTGAGGTTAAGAGAGAGAGAGAGAGAGAAAGGGGGGGGGGGGGGGAGTTGTAGGACTGAAGCAAGTCAATCTGAGGTATCGCCGGGAACCTCCGCAAACAAAAAACAAATAATTGTGATGACCACTATGGATAACATTGATCTCTTTTTACTGAAATTTCATAATCTGTGATTGTCTGTATCAATTATTCATATTATGACATAAATGTGAAAAGTTTTAATCCAATTTTATAATCATTTTGTTCTGTTCTTGTCTGTGCACCAAATCAGGGTTTGGCGCAGTGTCTATTCTGTGACCAACCAAGCATGTGTGTGGTCAGTAACGGTGCCGACTGTTTACTACTCAATAAGAAGCTGTATCTGGACAACTGTTCATCTGAGCTTATACGTAGGCTGAGGGTAGAGGTAGGTGTAGAGACTGAAACTGAACTGACATTACTGACAACAAAGTACATGCATATTTGTATACATGTATTGTCAAACTGAAAACTATAGCAAAACTGCAATAGGCCTACAATGTATACATGTGCTAGTAATGGCTCCGAGACTGCGAATGATTAAGGAACAATGAGGATCTTTGGTATCACAGACAGTGCCGGATTAAGGCGTGGGTTGTATGGTTGCAGCCCAGGGGCCTCCCGAGATTAAGTAAAATCATAAATATCAAAAGACCCCCCCCCCCCACACACACACACACTTTATATCAAAACATTTTAATGTTTATTGGAGGTCGTTCTCCCTAAAACAAAGAGTATATTTATCAAAATGTCAGTGGGCAACAACTGATAAAACAGATTTCAAGAATCCGAAATTCGTGCTTATTAACTATTACTGGCGAGGAGGAGGAGGTCATATTATTAGTAGCCCAGGGGCCTACAAAATCGTAATCCGGCCCTGAGCACAGTGAAGAGTAAATTGCATGTACATGTATGTATATATACTGGGACAAGAGACAGATAGAAGTGCCAGATTTCGGTTTGGTCGGGACGTAAGCTGTTACATGTATAAAGTTTGGGAGCCTCTTAGACTTACTAAAAAGTAACACCAGATGAAATTACAAAAGACCTTTCAATCCTTTGTGTCTACTCAAGGTCCTGTAGGCTACCATAACAGCTACAAAGGACTGAAAACGTTTCTTTAAATACCTTATAATTATCACTATTTAATAACAAGATCTTTGTAATGAAAAATACAAAATTAATTTAAAATTAAAGGACCCAAAAGAATGCTTTTAGTAATTTCATGCAAAGAATTAATAACATTTTAAACGAAAACAAAATTGTGAGGCCTTTATAGCTTGTTTACTTACACATGTACTATGTCACTGCATTTGTCAGTGTATACAAAGAAAGTCTAAACTTTTGTGGGGAACTGGTGCCTTTCTGAACTGAAAATGAAATGCTGCTGTTGTGACAATGATGATCAAGAAGTGGGCACAGTGAAAAGAGAACATTACATGTACATATTTCTACCCCTGGCTTCTGTTCTGTGTCCCAAACTCTAGGTTTGCTCACAAAACAGCAAGATGCCACCGTAGGACGAGCACTGAAACTCATGGTCCACCACGAGAGTTAAAATTACTTAAATAATTAGAATATTAAATTTATTCACCTGACCTACATGAGTTTTCAGTACTATCGAAACATTTACATGTGCATTACGTATTTCTAATATAATATGGGAACAGGCTTCATAATTGTTAATTCCAAAGACAGATCTTGAAACAGTCCCTGTCGAAAGAAGAAATGAATTACAGAGTGCACATTTGTCGATTATATTGAATCAGTTATTTCAGTGGCATGAAATGAATTAGTTGATTATTTCATACACTGATTGAAAGCTGTGAAACCTCCTGCCCTCCAACTTTTACAGATTTCACCATACCCCAGTGATGAGAAGCTCCAGGAAGATCTTGTTACCCGTGTCAACTGGGACAGCTACAAAGATGTCATAAGGAAGCAGATCTATACCCAGCATAAGAGAAAGTACCAAGTGTCACGACCAGCTCTTTGACAACCCTGGAATGAATCACAAACATTAGCTCCTGGATTTTGTGCCTCTATCTAGGATTCTGCAGAGTTTGACTTGACCATGACAGGGTGAAGGCATACAGAAAATTAATTGCTGATAACAAAAACTAGGCAAGATGAATTCCATATAGAGAAGGAAGGGCCCTCTCAGTAGTGTCAGCATTCCCACGTCAATCCTACGCAGATTTGTGAATGATTTCCGTAGAGTTGGCAGGATTACCTTAAGGGAGGGTTCCCTACATCAAACTGATGTCAGCTCAATGTTGTAAACGGCGGATCTTCGCAAAAAATAACGCCATTCTTATGAGTAAACGACGTCAACTTGCGCATCAGATTTCCGTATGATCGCTGGCTGTGGGTCTAATTTATCTTGCATTTTTTCAAAAAGAGCAGAGCTGATATGCTAAGTCTATGAGCAGAACTGATGTGCTAAGTCTGACAAAGTTTGACTTAAGACTGCGTGTTATATTGTGAGTGGTGGACTGATTGAGTGTAATGAAAGGGTACTGATACAGGAGCCATTTGCCTCGTGCTGACGTGCAGCCCGTGCATGGAACAAATGAAATGACATTCACAGAACACACACACGTAGAGTGCAAAGTGTTGTAGTCATCCTCAAGGAGGCAATTTCTACAAAGACTTACTTCTTTGACACTGAGAGAAATATTCTGTAATCAGTGACGGGATCTGATTTTGAAGAGCAGTTCTGTGCTTTTTAGATAGCAGATTTTAGTGCGTACCTGTCATAAAATTACATGCGAATTGTATATTGACCGGATGATAAGATGAACTAATATTATGAGTGTAGTGACCTAAAACGTACGTCATGTTTGTTCTCATGTATAAATTTCAAGATCAGATACAAATACATGTACATGTATCATATCGAGACAGGAATGTTTTCACCGGACTCGAGAGGATTTCAAGATGGGCTAAATGATTTTCATGCGCAGCGGAGTGTTTAATTCATAAATGTCTGCATGATGAAACTCCACAGATTTCTTTCGGCTTCAGTTTTTTATATTTTGTAATTTTTTAATTTTTTTTCAGTAAGAGTAACACTAAGCAGGACAGTCATTTCACATTACTTTTACAAATTCAATGTTAGAATAATCGAAATTATAGGTGCTCTATATTTAACACAACTACCAATGCTCTGTACATGTATTAAATTTTGTTCTTCACACTTCTAAGTTGAAGCAATGGCGAGGACTCTAGTAATGTAAGTCTGCAGAAGGAAAGAACAAAATGTACGTGTATGCGTCCATGAATTTGCAACTCATCTTTACTTTGTGTTCGTTGCAAGTGGCATTGCATTGTCCATTTGAACCATTCTAATCATGTGATGTTTGCTTCATTATGACTTGATTGTCTTTCTAATTTATTTCAGTATTTAAGTCTAACTTATATCTTATAAATTGTATGAAAACAGAAAGGAAAGGAAGAATTGATTTATAAAGAGATATACAGTGGAATGGTCTAGGTTCAGGATCAACTCTGAGGGCAGAATCTTCAGTTCCTGATTAATGTTATTAGTCCGTGGGTGTTTGTGAGATTGGACTGAAAATATGTTTTATTTTCTGCTTCTTTTACATACATAGATTATTATTATTCTGCTGGCACACCACATGACCGATCTACATTGTCACCAAAAGCATAATTCTTTGTCATGGTTTAATTGGCTTCAGAGGAAATTTAGGAACAAATGTTATTTTCGTCTACTTAACTCTGCCAATAACAAGTGATTGGATGAAGTTAGGAAGCTAAAGTTTAATAAAAGGCAAGCCATAATTGCATGCTGTACTACTCAAATAATTTAGCTCCCATTATGCCACCATATGTGGGTTGTATGTGTACATAGATAGTCAAACAAAAAGTGATTGGAAAAAAAAAGAAAAAGAATAGAAATAAAAAGAAGTCCAAAGGAATGTTCATGTAGGGAGACATTTGTGATTAAGTAATGAAATATGATGAAATGAGTGGCACATCATGCTAATGACTTCAAACATGTTAGCCAATATTTAAAAGTGTCAATTTAATTGACCTGACAATTAGCTCTACATGTATTTGCTTTGCCAACCACACTTGAAGAGATAAAAAATCAATCATTTCATATCTGAGGTTTTCTGAACTAAAGCAGTTCTTGGGGTGAAATAATGCCAAATTTGTTGGCATGGTAATATACAATGTACATGTAATAAGCAAGTTCAGGCTTCTGCATAATTAAAAAATTCACGAAAATTTTATTTGTGGAAAATTGGAACTTTCTTAACAATGTTCAGGGGGTTGTCAGAGTGTGAGGAATAAATGTAACAACAGCAGTTGTCCAAAAATACTGCAAATATCTCATTTACCCTTTTTCTTTAACTAAGTTACACAAAAGTTGTTGTTTTTTAAATCCAGTGTGTTACAGCATAGTTCATTACAAATGACAAAAATACTCCCACTCAGATTCACAATACAATCATGCTCATATGAAGTGAAAGAAATCAAATTGAACTTCAGCATTGGTGCTCAAGACCCTTTATTTGCGCAATTTACAAAAGATCTGCATTATAGACAAATTCAGAACCATGAGAAAATACAACAATCCTCCATTCATACCATGTATGATTAGTTACAAACTTGTAGATAGGGTATTAAGATCAACTAAAAATAGTGACTGCCAAAACTGATATTTAGTTGTCAATGAGGTCTTTGCTTCACAGGGGCTCTGGCACACTTGTTATCTTGCGGAAAAATTCAGAATTATAAATCTCCATGCCTCCTGTGGCTGAATTTGTATAAATAACTCCATCTTACTTTCTGCTTATCAGAAAGCTTGATAAATCTTCTAAACTGCATTGGCATGAGTTCCATTTCTAGAAATTCAAAATAAATTACAATGTAGTCCTGTGGCATATAAAAAAACAACAAGTAATTAATTTTCATTTGCAATGCTGGTGTGCAGCATCAAAGTCCAGTTTCTGAGACTCAATTCAGTTTTAAAGTTTAAGAAGCTGGCTGTGTGATCTGTGAAACTCTGATTCTAAATCTACATTTTCATCATAATCGAATTGCCCGAGTGCTTTGAGATACTTTTCACAGTTTGGGGTTTATGTGACCATGTACAACTAAATGATTGGTCTGTCCTTAGCTTGTGCACATCTGTTCTATTGAGTCTTGATTGCACATACAAAATTTAATCTGTTCTGCCTTGAGAGGAGATCACCATCATCAAGCCCTTCAATGTAGCTTTCAGTCCTTTAATATCATGCCTCATCTCCCAAAAACAGGCTAACTCATCTATAGGTAGAATGCGCATAACATCACAGAGTGTTTTTGTTTTGTTCTTCCAACAAACAAGATGGCGGGTGAATCAGCTGATGATTGTAACTTTGAGATATGTCTCGCAGTTGACTGTTATGACAGGGGTGGAAAGGATGGATCCAGCTGGTCAGATTCCCCACCGTGTAAATAAGGGAAAGGAAGTGAAAGAATTGTCCGAACGTCTCCCATGTGCATGTACACTCGTGCCATTGTTTACTGCAGCGACCTACTTTTAGCTCGCCTTCGATTGGTTCGTGATACCTTAAGTGTTTGTAGTGGAAATCAGCTAACGAATCAAAATCAATGCCACCATCGCCATGGTGATGCGTGGGTCCGGACAGCTAAGATGACGGATATGCGCATTCTACCTATAAAAAACAAAAAATGAAAGCCTGGATGTGGTGAGCAGGAGCAGCAACATTCACCAGTCAAAATACTGCTGACATAAGAACCTAAACTGAACATAGTGTTGAAATGCAAGAATATGTGTTTCTTATCAATATAATGTATATATTTCACTTCTCGGCCCCTAATAATTGTTTATTCAGTATCTGCCCTTTCACACAGAAAAGAACACTGAAATACTCCACAACATGACATTTGTTGAATGAACTTTCAAAACACTCTTCTCTCCACGCATAACATTCTCAATTTTAGTGACTCATTCATCTATCTGGTTGAACAAACACCATAAACATATGTGACAATAAAATTTCCTCAACATCATCGTATTAAATGTTGATGACACGGCTGAGCTTCTGTACTCTGTTCAGAAGTATATCCCCTTGCTTGATGCAGTTCTGAAAGAATGTAAATGAAATATAAAAGGGTGCATGACAGTAAATTTCAATTAACACAATCAGTGGTGTCAAAGACAAACAACTAAACATTTGAACATTTTTCTCTTCATATCTCCATATGTGAACACAGAACTTCGTAAGAAGACCTGAAAGACAGCTGGAACTCCAAGAGTCCCTTCTATCCCCTCTGTCATTTCCTATGACATATGGTATTGAGTGCAAAAAATAAACTACATGTATATATCCAATTAGGATCTTCACTGTCAGCTTCATGATCTCACATTGCCATAAACATCTTTTATAGAAATGTAACTTTGCATTCTATTGTGTAATTATTTGACAAGAAGGTTTTTCTCTGATCAAGTACCGTATCTCTAAAAATTTTATGTGAGCAAAATAACTGCTCTTTTGAAGATGCTGTTTTGAAAAAACTGAGCTAACTCATCCATTTTGATGTACTTTGCTAAGATACAAGGAGACCTGGTTATCTATACTATATATATTTGTGGACTTGAGATTTTTCGTTGCAAAAGGCTTCTGAACCGCTCAACACTCAGACTTCAAATTTTATATGGTGCATCAGAATGGATGTAAGAGCGCACAGTTTTTAATAGAAATCTTAAATCGGTGTAGTTTTTTTTATTGGAAATTTATTGTTTCGCCATCATTTAGATCTATTTCGAGTCATGGTTCACCATTTTAAGGTTTCGTTATCACTTCCTGCGATGTGTTCACTATCAAACACACTAACCCGTGTGCAAATCATGCTGTTGTACGGGATGCGCAGGGTGTCAACGCACAAAGGCAGAGCAGTAAGACTTATTTAAAAACAAACAAACAAAAATAAAATAAACAAATAGGAACAGGCTAGATGAAGCAGGTCCATAATAACCACCCAGAACTGAAACCAATATTCAAACCGATTTATCCCGGGCAGGGCCGGGAACCTCAGCTAGTCATTCAATAGTAATCATTGTAGAAACATATTTCTGACAAGACAAACAAAATTCATACCACTGAAACCTAAGTAAATCTTTTCTTTGTCCCTCTCTTCATTTCTTCTCTCTCTCTTTCCTTTTCTGTTTTTTTGTAATAAAACTAAAACAATTTGAAAAGCTACAAAATGAATTGCCAGGCAAACATCATACATAGTAGTAAGCACCAACCTGACTCATAAGGATGTACAGCATTTATATGCACTGGACAGGGCACATAAAAAATATGATGTGAAATTTTTATACAAGTCTCACCCAGTCTTTTATTTTTCTTAAGACTTAAGACTTGCAAAACTGGGAGTAAGAAATTGTTACATTCTGTATTCAGTTACCACTTTACAACTCACCTGATACTGCCAGTTTTTACTATCTGGTCTGTTGGTTTCAACAATGCCACCCACTTTGTCTATTTTGCAGTGCAGTCTTCCAGCAGCAATGAAGCGAGCTAACTCCCTAAATAAAAAAAACAACAAAAATCCTTGTGAATCATAAAATTACAATTAAAAACAATTAAAAAATGGGATGACAATCTGGAGCTGAAAATTAAATTAATCAAAGCAGACAGATATTTATAATCTGTAGTAAAATTAATCAAAGTTGACAGAAAGTTACATGTCTGACGAAACAGAGTTCACACAGATAAGGCATTGACTGGATGAGTAACTCCTACTGCACCAAAGGAACAGAATTAACTTTGTTATTATTTGTGACAAAATATTGGAGCAAGCAACAAACTGCATTACAGACTCAAGAAAAATAAGGAACTCACTGATCAATAAAGGCAATAGTGACTCCAAATGATTTGGCCATGTAGCTAAGGGTGAGACTGCGGTATGACTCCAGAAGTTGAGCGTATGCCATGATGCGCATTTCCCGCACATAGTAGGAGTAGTGAGCTGACAGCAAACGATCATATTTCATCTGATTTTCAACATCAGCTAGCAAGAAGAAAACATGAAAATTCAAAGCATACTATACAAATCATAATAATGGATTATGGAAAGTCAATACATATTCATATAAATATACACCACTCTAATTTTTTTTGTAATCAATTTAAATTTCTTTACACAACTCTATTTTGTCTATACTCAGCATTACAAAATGTTTTACCACAATCCGAATTCTATTCAGCAATTTTCTTACAAAATAAAAATTAAAACAACTAATTTCAAAGATCTTATGAAAAGGAGTGTACAAATACTATGGTGTGACATGATAAAAAGAAGGGAGTAATGAATAGAAAGATATTCATGTTTCTGGATTTAACATGTTACCAACCTAAGGCGAGGAAAAAGTCAGCATACTGGCAGTCATACAGTGAGAAGAGGAATTTGCGAATGGTGGTCAATGAGTGCAGCACTTCCAAGATTTCTGATCCTTTCACCACCTGAAAAATGAAATAAAAGGCAGCGCTACTAAAGTATTTTGGCAAAGTTTAACTGTTTTTCTGCAAGCAGTAGAGCTGGGTGGTTCTGCTTTACATACATATGAGATTCAAATGTAGCACAAACATAAATTAACTATTATGAAAAATCTCCATTAGTTTGAAAAACACTTGTGATTTCATACATTTCCCTGAGGGGAAACTCCATTTATATAAAATGTGCTCTACAACTGCCACCTCCACTGTGTTGTTTTGAAGTTCTATTGCAAGTTCTTAATCACAGCATAACATTAAATTCCCTACAATTAGCCCTCTTGCTGCCACAGGGCCAATATTATATAACAGCCCATCATATGTTGCAGAGGACTGCCACACAGCTGATAAATTGGCCCTATCGTTTTATGCTGAAACTGCTGTGAGACCAAAATATTGGCTGACAATGTTCCCACATGTTTTGCACTTCTAATTTTACCACTTACTGCTGTCTTTCTATCTGATAATCCATTATTTTCATAGTCTAAAGGAAGGAAGGGCAATTTGAGCTTAGCAGCAAAAGGCTCAAACTCTTTTCAGAAAGTCATTTCAAGCACATAAACAGCAACTCTGCATTCTGAAAATATCTCATGTGAGTCGCATGAAAACTGTTTTTGAACTTTGATCACATTCATATCAAAGTAAATAAATACTACACTATCGAATATTGTCTCTTACCTTTTCTCTCAGTTCAGGCCTTTCCAATGCAATCATGCTGCACAAAACTGTGTATGTAACAAACTGCTGGTAGTCCATAAGCTCATATGAAGTGAAGGTGGCAATTGTGTCCAAGAACAGTGCAGCTGCAGATTTGAAATCCCTGATGGACATGTTATACAGCCCCCTGTACACTTTCAGCCTGTTTCGTCGGTCCCAGTCACCACCTTCCTCTATCAAACTATGGAAAAGAAATAAAAACACCCTTATGAAAATTTAATTGCAAATTCACAATGTGACTATAATATTCTAGAGGAAAAAGAAATGTCACTGATGGCAAACAAACAAATTCACTTACCCAGAGAAGCTACCATAGGAGCTTTCAATTTTTGTTTCCTTACCTTACATTTTTTTTTCTTTATGAATAAACGGAAGAAAAATTTTGCAGAACATACACATCATGTCATGTAAATACAGTATACAGTAATGTTTCACATTCTGAATTGGGCAATTTGATTTCAATTCACGAAGGCTTTCAAAATAATCACAGACGTGAAATATACATGTATTCATTTAGTCTATAGATATTCTGATTTCCTTAAGCACATAAGCCACTGCTGCAGCAAATCCTTTTACACATGCAGTAGCGTCTCATAGCATCATCCTGTACCAATAAAAATCAAGCCAGAATAAGGCCAGGAGACAATATGTTGTCTGAAATTAAAGCACGCTCAATACCTCAAAATAAAACATTAACCATCACTCACCTCTGGGCTTTCTCCAAGTTCTTTGTGATGAGATCGTGGTCATTGTAGAATATACCAATGCGAATTAAGTGAAAGACAATGTCCAGGCGGTAACCCAGGGCTACAGTTTTGTCATAGGTTTTGCGAAACTCAGTAAGTGCATTTGCCTGATAAGAAAAGATTATGATGGACCATGTGAGCATTATAAATATGCCATCTTCTGTCAAAGTGTCATATCCTTTGCCACTGAATGTTATGGCATAATTTAAGCAAATGATTGAGTCAATTTTTTGGCTAGCTGGCTGTGTGTTTCACTGTCTAAAAAATGCTCCTGCTCCATTATTAATACAATGACAATGATAATACAACTGTCATTGCATTCAATGGATTTGTCAGCATGTGGAAAAAATTAAAAACAAAACAAAAACAAACAAACAAACAAACAAAAAACAACAACAACAATTTATAACAAACACATCATCAATATTGAAAAGCATCATTTCATTCACTTGTTAAAATGGGTGACACCAATTGCTGTTCAAAGGCTGAGCGATAGCTCTCATTCCATCACATATGCACATGGGTCAATGCCAAAAGGCTGTCTTTCTCTCTTATAAGATTCTCTTTCCATCCACTTAAATTCTATGCCAAGAATAGAAGTAAGATTACTTTACACCAATATTTCACTAGCCGCACTGAAAACTGTACCGCACCTAAGCTGTCAAATTGTAAGATGTGAGAGAACTCATATTAGTCATGATATCTGTTTCCAACAATTCTCAAAACTTTATACAGTGGAACTTGGTTATAACGAGAGGTTATTTTCCACCAAAAATGTCTCGTTATACTAAAGGTCTCGCTATTCCAGGAAAGCGTCAAACGGGCAAGGCAAGGGGTTAAAATACCCCACTATGTGCAGGACATGCTAACAAGGGAGGTAACCATGAAAAAAACGGTTACATGTAACTCTCTTGTTGGCATGTCCTGTCGATCCGCGTAGGCCTACAAATAGTCATATACTGTAATATCAAACTGACGGCAGATCTCGGCCTTGATCTCGGGTACGTTTTTTTTTGTTTTGTTTGTCTTTATGTGCTGACGGTAGCCATGTTTCAATCAAATTATGCGAGACAGATTCAAAAGTTAAGAGGCAGACAAGTAACAGATTGGCTGCGTGTTTGTGACGAGTGTAGGCATATGGTCATGAAACCCGGTGTAGACCAAGAGCATACGCCACGCTGTGATCGATTACGATCAAAGACCGTGCTGCGAGTAATAATTGCCATGCGAGTTCTGGCCCCACCTGGCCATCTCTTGCTTAGGCCTAGTAGTAAGTATGCACTCTCTGGTCACTACTTGTGATGTGTGATAATTATTAGTACTCGCAGCACGGTCTTTGATCCACGTAAATCGCTACCAGTAAATTTGTTGGTTGCGTGGATGTTCAGTAAGAAAACAAAGCTTCATTGTTATAAGCAAGATCTTAAGAGATGATTAGACGGGTGGGCGGGTGAAAATTTATTGTGTGCGTGGGTGGTGGAAGTAGACAACGCTTGCTAGGCCTACACAAGACATGATTGGACGGGTGGGCGGGTATAAATTCATTGATTGGGTGGGTGGTGGTGTACAGTGCTGTCACGGCACATGGTCAGCAAGTAGACAGCGCTTGCTAGGGCTACGCAAGAAATAGTTGGACAGGTGGGCAGGCGGGCAAATGTAAATTTATTGATTGCCTGGGTGGTAGTGTCATGACACGTGGTCAGTAAGAAAACAAAGCATTGTCGGCCTCAGTGAGAGGTGACTAGACGGATGGGTGTGCAGTAACAGACAAAGAACATTTCTTATGTCTGACTCGCTACACAATGTACTGCGGCCGCTCCCACAATTTGCCGTATGCACTCAGAATTAATTCTCTCGCTACAGCAAAGGTTGTGATTATCGATTGCCGTTATTCAAGTATTTTAATAAATAGCTTATATAGTAGAAAAAACTGGGATTTAAAATGTTCTCGCTATAGGCAAAGTTCTCATTATTATCAGTGTCGTTAAACATGATGGTCCACTGAAGAATAATTAGGACCTTCTAAATTATTATGTTCTAAACCAGCCATTAGTTTAAACCATTGTCAACACAATGACAAATACCATGCGTGCTAGCAACTGACAGCTACCACCATTTCAACATAATTAGACCCGAAATTTGTACACTGCCAAAAACCTCTAAAATTATTTGTCCAGAGAGAGAGTTGTTATAAAAAACTGTTTAATGCTACACTCATTAACCTGGAAAAACGGATGTGCTGGCCCTGTCCCTCAGTATCACGTTTTATTTTTTCCCAAGTGTATCATAACTGTGCAATTACTGAAACTGAATCAAGAAATACACAGAATATTAAATTATTAATGCAGTATGGCACTCACTTTGTCTCCTATTTTACACAAGTATTCTGCTTTTGCAAGCATGCTGTCTCTAATTTCTGTTTCTCCTAAGTTCTTTTCAGCATCTGTGATAGCTTCATCTAATTGTTTAAGTTTCTCCTCATTGGCAGCTTTCATAGTAGATAATAGTTTCTCATCTTTTGTCCAGCCAAGATCTTGGACAACTTCCTCATAAAATGGTGCCATATCTAGAAGAAAGAATAAAATTAAAAGATGTGTTCAGACAATACAATCAGGACATTCATCAGTCCATAAAAATACAAAGATTATGGCATTATATTAGAGGTTTAAGACTACCATTGATGTTGTACTGTATCAAAACCCCATTCCAGTGGACTAACATAATATAACAAAATACATGTAACATGACACAATTTTTTAACAAAATTGCAACTTGTTCAATAATTAACCAGTTGTTACCAGTACATGTTGATCAGCCTTTTAAAATGCATCAAACAGCAATCAAGTCTGACAATACCGTCATCCTGACCTCAATTTGAGAACAATAATAATAATAATAATAGTTCGTCCATCAGGTATGATGATGACCTTAACAACACCAGAGGAATAAAGAACAGAAATTGTTGAGAATTTCAACACATGGACAATAAAGAGAACTAAAGGACACAGAGGACAGAATGGAAAGACTGTTCTTTCATGACTTATGGCTTCTCATGTGACTGATAAGTCCTATTTTTGCCCTGCAGACCCTTCCGCATAAATGACAAGAGTGCTCCGTTGGTTCAGTACCACTGGGCCTTTTCTTGCGCCGTTCTCTTTTTTTGATAGCCTGCTGGACTCTGCCAGCTTCCCATGCTTTGCTGCCTCTGGTAAGGGCCGCCCTCCAATTTGCACGATCAAGCGAGAGCTTTTCCCACTCACTCACATCAATGGCAAAGGCCTTCAGTGATTGCTTGAGAGTGTCTTTGTAACGTCTCTTTGGGGCCCCAACATTCCTCGTTCCATTGGAGAGCTCAGAGAAGAAGATTTGCTTAGGGAGTCTGGAGTCGGGCATTCTGACAACATGTCCTGCCCAACGTAGCTGAATTTTTTTCAGGTGGCAGAAGATGCTCAATTCCTTGGCATGATTGAGGACCTCAGTGTCTGGAATTTTATCCTGCTATCTGATCCTTAGGATCTTTCTAAGGCAGGCCAGATGAAAGTGATTTAGCTTTCTGGCATGCGATTGGTACACTGTCCAGGTTTCAGCCCCATAGAGTAGGGTGGGAAGGACCACAGCATTGTACACTTTCAGCTTAGTGTCTGTGCGAATGCCGGCTACATCCCACACTCTCTTTCGAAGCCTGCCAAATGCAGAGCTGGCTTTGCTGATTCTTGAGAGAATTTCAGTATCAACACGAGCCGCGGAAGACAGTGTACTGCCAAGATAGGTGAAGTTCTCCGACACCTTCAGAAGACTGTCATGGACTTTGATATTTGGGGTCACAGGATACTTGTCGTCTGGAGTAGGCTGATGGAGCACTTCCGTCTTCTTTGTGCTTATTGTGAGGCCAAAGTTGTCACAGGCACTAGAGAACTTATCAACACAGTTTTGCATGCTATCCTCATCGTGTGCCAGAAGTGCACAATCATCAGCAAATAGTAGGTCACAGACTTGAGTACTTTTGGTTTTGGTTTTTGCCTGAAGTCTCCTGAGGTTGAACAGACTGCCATCAGTTTGGTACTTTATGCTTACCCCTTGAGGAGGAGAGCTAAAGGCTTCTTGTAGCATTGCAGAGAACATGATGCTGAACAGAGTTGGGGCTAAGACACAACCCTGTTTTACCCCATTTGTGACAGCAAACGGCTCTGAAAAACTGCCGTTGCTTTTGACTGCAGCTTGCATGCCATCATGAAACTGGCGCACTATTGTGATGAATTCGGGTGGACACCCAAACTTCGCCAAGATTTTCCAGAGGCCTTCACGACACACTGTGTCAAATGCTTTTGTGAGGTCAACAAATGTGATATACAGCGCTTTATTTTGTTCCATGCATTTTTCCTGAATCTGTCTGGCAGCAAAAATCATATCCGCCGTTCCCCTCTCTTTACGAAAGATACATTGGCTCTCGGGAAGCAAGTCATTTTGACGAGAGGTGATCAAGAAGGCCATTCAGAAGCATTCTTGCCAATATTTTGCCAGCAATTGAAAGTAGAGAGATTCCCCGATGGTTGTCACAGACTTGGCTGTCCCCTTTGTTTTTGTACAGATGGATGATTGAAGCATCTTTGAAGTCCTGTGGCAGCTTCCCTGCTTTCAACATATGATTGAACAACTCGGTCAACCTTTCAATAAGCTTTTCTCCACCGAAGGCATACACCTCAGCAGGAATTGAATCCACGCCTGGTGATTTGTTAAAGGACATCTGATTTGTGGCAGTTCGGGTCTCATTTGCTGTGAATGGCTTGGCAAGAGCTGCATTAATAGGAGTCTGAGGGAGGCGGTCAATGGACTCAGTATTTATATTTGATGGCCGATTTAGCACACCTCCGAAATGTTCTGCCCAACGCTGAATTATGGCATTCAATTCAACAATGCGTGTTGAACCATCTGACGCAAGAAGTGGCGTAGTGCCAGAGCGGGATGGTCCAAACACAGCTCGGAGGCTCTCAAAGAACTTTCTAGTGTTGTTTGTGTCGACATATTTCTGAGTTTCTCTTACTCGCTCTTCAAGCCAGTCATTTTTCATTTTCCTCAGCTTCTTCTGGAGTACACCCTCACATGCACGCAGTGCATCAGCTTTTGCTGTGGAAGAGGGGTCACTGCAGTGAGCTTGGATGAGACTATTTTTTTCTTTGATGAGCACTTTGATTTCATTATCATTATCATTGAACCAGTCCTGGTGCTTGCGGACAGGAAAACCAACTGTGCTGCTGGCGCAAGAGTGTACAGTCGTTTTTAGGTCAGTCCAGCTCTGTTCAATGTTCTCAGGGTCAAAAGTCACGCAATCCAATTTTGAGTAGAGTTCTGATGAGAGCTCGCTCTGTTTCTCAGCTGAGCAGAGTTTTGAAACATTTAGGCGTTTAGGTGGCGCTTTTCCTTGAGGGCGTCTATTGCGCCTCAATGTTAGTCTGAGCTTGCAAACAATGAGTCTGTGGTCAGTTCCACACTCGGCACCACACATCGCCTTTGTTACAAGGACATCCTTTCTGTCAGTCTTCCTCACAATGACATAGTCTATGAGATGCCAATGCTTTGAGCGGGGATGCATCCATGATGTTCTGTTTCTCACGGGGAGACTAAAATTTGTGTTGGTAATGAACAGGCCAAATTCAGCGCACAAAGTAAGTAAGCGCAACCCATTGTTATTGCATGAACCAACTCCATGAGGGCCCAAAACATTTGGCCACGCTGAGATTTCGGAGCCAACCCTAGCATTGAAGTCCCCCAAGAGAATCAGCTTATCAGCTGCCGGGACAGAGCATATGACAGATTCTAGATCAGAATAGAACTTGTCTTTGGCTTCATCTGGGTTTGTCATGGTGGGCGCGGCGCATATGCGCTAATGAGGGTGGCTGACTGGCTTTTCCCAACTGGGATCCTGAGTGTCATTAGCCTGTCATTTATTTCAATTGGCATGGACTGCAACTTTCTGACAAGGTCATTTTTAATTGCAAACCCAACACCATGCTGTCTCGGTTCGACTGCACCCTTGCCTTTCCAGAAGAAGGTGTATCCACCACTGAGCTCTTTGAGTTGGCCACTATCAGGGAGTCTGGTCTCACTGAGTGCCACTATGTCCAGGTTGTACCTGCTGAGCTCAATGGCAATAAGTGCAGTGCGTCTTTCCGGGTTGTTTGAGTTGTCCTGTAGTGTGCGTATATTCCAGGCTCCTAGCCTGAGTAAGCTGAATTTCTTTTTGTTTCGACCGCAAAAAGGGATCCCCACTGGTCGCGGTATACCAGTCAGGGTGATGTGAAGTGGGCTTTCTTTAGGGCACCTTTTCTAGCCCCTTCCTCAGTTGAGGTGAGCAGTGCTATCCTTAAATAAGGCTGCTCAGCTACTGTGGGTGCTGCCTCCCCACGCCTCCACTTCAATCGACGATGAAGCGACCATAGCCCACAGCCACCAACGTGTAGGTCTGTGCTAACAGCTTCCAGTCTATCCAAACCTGCTGCCACCGCACTCGCCCATCGCCGTTGGAATTTTGAGAGGAAAGAAGACGAGACAAAGATGAAAGAAGACGAGGTGAGTGTTAAGACTGGCGCAAAGAATTTGTTTTTAGTGAGAAAGAGCTGCGCAAACATCAGACTCACTCTCTCGCCTGGACACAACTTATCCAAGTGGCAAGACAGGGTCAAGACGACTGGAAATGTATCCAGGTGCAGGAGGATGCCAGAGGGACAGTCATATTGCCTGACCGGCTGCCTGTAGGCTACTCCACAGCCTCGCAGTCCCAACTGACTAGGGTGAAAGACCCAAACCAAAGAACACCAATACTGGTGGATGCTCTGTGTCACGATATCCAGGCCAGAGTGACGGTATATTGCCACCTGCCCTATCAATCAACCACTGGCCTGCTGCCGCCAGCTTCGAAGCTGCGTCCGGGAAGTTTGCCCAATTCTTCGTCTGTGATTTAGGCAAACAAGCCTATGACCACACCGCTACCGGGGGCCAATGTGAAGGACTCAAGTACTGAGGGTCACATTGTGCCCTAGCATGTGGCCGTTGGGTTAGATGAAACCTCCTCCGCCCTGGCCGTTTGCACCGACAGGTGCACGCCCACTGATACCATGCTAGCGTACCAGTTCATGAAACAGGTTGTACTGGATTACATGTTACCAGTAGCAGATTTTTCTGACCTGACCTGAGAAGGAAGCATTTGAGAACAGTGTAAAATTAAATACCTAGTGTGACTTTGAGACACTGAAACTGAAAGTATTATAAAATGTATACATGTATTCATAATTTGGGATTTACTGTTAAAATTGCATGACTTGTCAATATCATAGTTGTGAGGATTACTGAATCTGGTTATCTTGAGTAGAACGCTAGGTATTATATGGACAGGATTAAAGATTTGGGATAGGCTTGATGATAAGTTTGGGATTGGGGATAGTTTCAACAAATTTTCTTTTTCTTTTCTCATTCTTGTCCCATTAATACTAGTTAATATAATAGGCTTTAGTGTGTTTTCTGGAGGCAGCCGGATTAGGTTTAGTAAGCCTTCCTCATAATATTATTCTAAGAATTATTTCTACATTTATTTATTATATCAAAACGTGTACGGTACCTGTAAATTCACAATAAATCTTACTAAATTTGATCACACAAACAAACAACCTAGGCACCCTGATCCTTATAAGGCTTGTAATGAAAAAGAAAAGATGCAAGGAATATTAAGATGAGCAAATTTCGGTTTGCAGAGAACATTATGGAACAAAGTTATTTTAGATTTATACAAACACTTATTAAGCTTTTACTTAAAATTACTAGGGTCGTGGGGTTTGAACTGTGGCCATCTAGATTTCTCTGAAGGCTGGAGTACGCCGGTAATGAATACCAAGTCATTATTAATTAACCCCCAGGCTGACTGAGTCAATGACCTTACGTGGGAATCTTATCTGGGGCACACTGACCCTTGCCGATGAACATACTACTGCTGTGCACATGGTTCCTATTTGATAGTATCGTATGAAAACATTTACTGCTATGGCTGACTTATCATGCTTGATAATGAATTAAGCAATGAAATCTTTGTCTCTAAGACTCTAACCAATGATCTGGCTTACGATACCAAACTGACAACTGTAATTTTCTTGAGAAGGAAGCATGATAACCAGCTACCCCCCCCCCCCCCCCCAAAGGGCTAAGCTAGACAAATGGTTTCATCCAGATTAGCACACTAATGAACCAATATGGGCATTTGGGGCAAATGTCATTTCAGAGCTTGTTTCTGACTGAGACAAAGCCAACTCTAGATGATGGTCAGCAGGAGAAAATGAGACAATATTGCAAATTTGTTGAGCAACGGTTCGCATGTTGATGTTATCAGCTATGCCATGCCTTTCAATAGTGGGGGGAGAGCCTTTGAAAGCTTTGTGATTCCGACCAGTGGTTCACTGGTTAACATGTTCTTGTCATAGTGCCTTTGCTTTAGAAGAAATACAGGAGGAATGAGGCGGAAATTACGTCTCAAACATGACAGTGACCTGGAATGTGAAAATGCCTTTTCTGCCCCACACCAGGGTCAGCTTGACCCACCCGTGCTTTTGTGCCCACTGTCATGAATGTTTGAGAACTCAAAGCCTTCCCCCTCCCGGCGAGTACCTCAGTGTCTTCAGTACTTTAGAGATCCTCTAGATGGATGTTTTAAACACAGTAGCCTAATACAAGGGACAAGGTGGTCTAGAGGCATGGTGCTCGCCTCTCATGCCAAGGGTTCCGGGTTCTAAACTCGGGCAGTGCAGGCATGTTGGAAATTGGGATTTTTCTCATATTTTCAAGTCCCTGGTCCTATTAGGGGGTAGGATCGAGTACCTAGTCTCCTCGGATAAGGACGGAAATATTCGGAGGGCCCTTGTGCACGTTGCGCACGTTAAAGACACCTTGGCAGTTGGAAATCGTAAAGAGCAGGCCGAACAGGCCGCTGCCCGGGCAAAATTGAAATTAATAGATTAAAATTTATCCATATCATCCCCCCACCAGCAACAACAAAATTTATTATTCATTATTAAGTATATATTATTATTAACAAATATTCAAAATATTATTTGTATTGTGAGTTGTGAACTGTTGTGAGTTGTGTACTGCGCCTAACAGGCTGCGTCACAATTTGCTCTGAGATAGAGAAAGATAGAGAGAGAGGGTGAGCGAGACAGGGAGAGAGAAAGAAGCAGTGTATTGTGTTGAGCGCTTCGCCGGGGCTCCATTCTGCTCTGTGGTTGACAGGTTTCTTCTGTAAAGCACATAGAGCATTTTAAAAATGGATTATATGCGCAATATAAAATATAATAATAATAATAAATAATAATAGTTAATAGGCTGCCATTACCCACCAACATTATTGGCAGATACTGCCCAGGTTTATCCGTCAAGATTACTGGCAGATACCAGAGAGTATAGATTTATATCCATCTCTATACTCTCTGCAGATACTGCCTGGGCCGCCAACACTACCAGCAGATGCGACCTGGGCCGGCAAACATTATTGGTGGATACTGCCCAGGTAATGACAAAAAAAATCAACAACAAACAAACTGGATTTCTTCCCTAATTAATGTTGCTGGATAAAAAAATAAAAAATTACCAAACAGATTGATTGCTGATATTGATAAAAACTAAAAAAGACTTTTTTTATAAGAAAAGAAGGAAAAAACCTATCCTGCTGAGAATCGAACCCCTGTCTCCCGATTTACAGGTGAAGATAAAAAAAAAAAATGGATTTATTCCCTGTTGTTGCTCTTGGATTAAAAAAAAAATTGATTCCTAATATTACAAAAAGACATTAAAAAACCCACAAAAACTGCCCTGCTGAGAATTGAACCACGGCTCCCCCTGACTGACAGCCAAGTACAGCCAAAGATGCTAACCACTACGCTACTGAGAATGAGTAATTGTGAGGGAATTCTTACTAAATAAGCTCGACTAAACCAAGAAACCCATCTACGGATAAGACCTGAAGTGAACCTTCCTATGTATCCATTTTAATCAATAAACTTCCATTTTTATTCAGAAAAACCTCTCCAGTTTCAATCATGCCATTGTTTTCAACACGTGCGCAATGCGAATGTTGATCGGGAAACGGAACAAGGGAGGAAGACGGAGAAAGGTTCGAATCAGGGGAAATCACTTGCAAATATAGAATTTATGGAAGGTCTTCCCCTCGTCCGCGCCACTTACCAAAAAGTTAGCTAACATAATATGATGAAGATCTCCCCTAAACCGCGCTTTCGTTCTTTCTTTCTTCTTTCTTTGTCCCGTACAAATATTAAACCCAACCTTTTGAAGCCCGCTCAAAAATCCCCTCTTTAGTGTGTTTTCTTGACTGGCGCGGATGGGTGGAGGACCTCCCGAATTTATGTTGGCAGAAAATCCTAGGGGAAAGTTTATCCGACAGTATCGGAGGATAAACACTTTGTAGACAATAATAATAGCACAGCTTGGAGAATAATCACTCAAAAGATGACATGGTGCCCAATTAAAATTTAAAGCTATGTTACACTATGTGTAGCTATGAGAAGCACTTCCGGTCGAGGAGACGACGCTTTTTCTGAGAGCTCCAAATTTACACCCCCCTTTTGATGAATTTACCAATTTTTAATACGTATATTATACCAACAGTGTTTTCACTGTACTTTTATATGAATTGGAAGTGAATGGGAATTATAATTTGACTAAATTTTTAATCTCTTGGTCCCAGATTGTGATTATAACTGGAAGGTAAGGGTGGACTGAAAAGTTCCAATATGGTGACCGCTTGTGCCGGTGGGAAGTCCACGTCTTGTGCCATTATCAAGAGTGAGATAGTGAGATCTCTCCTCTTAATGTCGATAAGTTTATTGTTCACCGTTTTAGTATATAGATCTAGACCAGAACTGTATTCACTTGGATGTAGATGGGATATTAGATCTAGATCTAAACATGAGGCTAATTATAACAACTGGAAATTTAGTGTTGTCAACTCGCCTAAATCCAGGACCTCATTAATAAACACCTGGTCTGTCCTCGGACAGAAAAGTAGATATAGATCTAGAACCAGTCCGAAATTTAGGCTAAATAGTTCTTCAAATACAATGAACATCTCTCTGGTATTGTTCTTACTACTGTCATTATCGGGTGACGTGGAGCTCAACCCTGGACCCCAGACTAGATTCCCCCCTTGCCCCGTTTGCCTTAAAAAATGTACCTGGAAAACGAGGGCCATCGCATGTGATAGTTGTGACCGCTGGTACCACATCGACTGTATGGGAATAAACTCAGTAATGTATGAAACACTGGGCAATAGCAGTGCCGCATGGGAATGTATCCAGTGTGGCATGCCAAATTTTAGTTCCAGCTTATTCACTGATTTTCAATTAAACTTAGACTGTAGTAGATCAAGATCCCACAATAGTTTTGATATCTTACAACATTTAGATACTAATAAAAGTAACACAGAAATACCAATCTTTGAACCAAAATATTCGTCAACCCCACACCCCAAATCCAAGAAAAAAGAGCCAGCCAAAGAGAAAACCACGTTCAGAACCCAGGTTATAAATTTTCAAAGCATTTGGAACAAGAAAGAAGAACTGAGCTCATTTTTGAACGAAACTAAACCTGACGTAATCATCGGAACAGAAACATGGCTAAACGAAAATATAAAAACCAGTGAAATTTCAATTAATGATGATTATGAAATCTACAGAAATGATAGGAAGAAGAGAAGGGGAGGTGGGGTCTTGATAGCAGTGAAGAAGAACTTTGTTAGTGAAAAAATACCTAGTGAGGAAGCAGGAGAAACAGTTTTCTGTAAGATTAGAGTGCAGGGTAAACCTCCTCTTGTTGTGGGTGCAGTCTATCGACCTCCTAGTAGTGACTTGGAAACTAGTAAGAACATTTGTAATGAACTTCTCAGTGCCTACCAAAAGAACAAAAAGGCTACCATCTGGATAGGAGGAAATTTCAATTTACCTGATATAAACTGGGAAGAAGGAAATGTGAAGAGTTGCCAAAACTTAAGAGAAATAAATGACCTATTTTTAGACAGTGCTGCGGATATAGGCCTAGAGCAAGCAGTAAAAGAGACCACTCGAGGAGATGCACTGTTAGACCTATTCTTTACTAATTTCCCTAACCTTACAAGAGAGATCAAAATTCTTCCTGGACTAGGGGACCATGACATAGTCCAGATTGATTCAGAACTGAAACCCTTTAAGAAAAGACCTATTAGGCGACAGATTTACCTATGGAATCAGACAGACGAAAATAATTTGAAAAGGGAGGCAGCAACTTTTGGCACTTTTTTCATGAAATACCACTCTTCAAAAACTGACGCAAACAAACTCTGGGACTGTATCAAGTTAAATTTGAACATGATCATGGAAAATGTCCCAACAAAAATGTCATCCACAAAAATTCACCAACCCTGGATAAATACTCTAACGAAAAGATTAGTTCGGAAAAAATATAAATGGTTAAAAAAAAATGAAACAGTGCAACTCCGAACGAGTGAAAAACAAATATCTAGAAATTAAAAGATTGACACAGAAAGAATGCCGGAAAGCTCATAATAATTATATCCATGAGATGATAAGTGATTCATCTGATAACAGTAAAAAACTTTGGAGATATGTGAAAAGTAAAAATAAAGAAAACTTAGGAGTAGCCGCACTGAACGATGAGAGATGCCCAAAAAAGAGCCAATATCTTAAATACTCAATTTTGTAAGGTCTTTTCCGACCCAGGGGGAGTCTTCTCGGGAGAGCTGAGTGATGCCAAACTGCCGGATATGGATGAAATATTTGTCACAGAAAATGGAGTACTGAAACTTTTGGAAAACCTTAACGAAAATAAAGCTACAGGGCCTGATGGAATTCCCGCCAAATTACTGAAACTCTGTGCCAAGGAAATTGCCCCTGTTTACACTTTGTTATTTAGAGCTTCAATTGAACAAGGAAAAATACCGGAAGACTGGAAAAAAGCAAATGTAGTACCCATTTTTAAGAAAGGAAATAGAGCTAGTCCTGAAAATTATAGACCAGTCTCCCTGACATCAGTATCTTGTAAACTTTTAGAGCATATCTTGCATACCAGCATCATGAAGCATCTCGAGAAACACTCAGTTTTAACACATGTACAGCATGGTTTTAGAAAACACAGGTCGTGTGAGTCCCAGATGGTCACAACTTGCAATGATTTTGTTAATAACTTGAATAACAACAGGCAGACTGATACCATCTTATTAGATTTCAGTAAAGCCTTCGATAAAGTGCACCATGCTAGTCTCTTGACTAAACTAAACCATTATGGAGTTAGAAACAGTACTTTGAAGTGGATTAAGTCTTTCTTAGAAAATAGAACACAGATAGTCGTCGTCGATGGAAAGTCATCCAATCCTGCAGCTGTTCTCTCGGGAGTACCCCAGGGTACTGTAATGGGCCCCTTACTATTCCTAGTTTATATTAACGATATGCCAAGTAAGATCTCTCCAGGCACTAAATTACGACTGTTTGCTGATGATAGCCTCCTCTATAGAACAATAAACTCAAAAAAAGATACGGAAATTTTACAGAAAGATCTAGACAGTCTACAAAAATGGGAGAGGGACTGGCGTATGGAATTCCACCCCAATAAATGCCAGGTCCTGAGAATTTCAAATAAAAAACACAACATCACCTCAGACTACTTTATACACGACGAAAAATTGAGCGAAACACATGAGGCTAAATATTTGGGAGTTACATTGGACAGAAAACTTACATGGAACCAACACATTAATAACACATGTAACAAAGCAAACGGTATACTAGCATTTCTAAAAAGGAACATCTCTAACTGCGATAGGAAAGTAAAAGAAAAATGCTATAACACCTTTGTGAGGCCCTCCCTAGAGTATGGCTGCAGTGTCTGGGACCCCCACTGTCGAATAAACATAGACCAACTGGAAAGGGTCCAGAGGAGAGCTGCCCGCTTTGTGACAAATGACTATACTAGAAGTAGTAGTGTAAATAAAATGATGAGAGACCTCGAGTGGACACCATTAGAAGAGAGGAGAGCAAAAAACAAAGTAAAAATATTTTATAAAGGCAGGGAAGGAAATATCCATATCCCACTGAACCACCTCACCATTAATACCAGAGGCAACAGAAGGAATAATATAAAATATAACATCCCAAGCTCACGGGTTAACAGCCATCTTTATTCTTTTTACCCTAATGTCATCAGGATGTGGAACAACCTCCCGGCAGAAGTCCAAACACTATCGTCTGCAACGACTTTCGACAATGAATTTAAGAACATTATTATCCGTTGCAGCTACCATTGTAACTAAAGTGGGGGTTGTATTTCTGTGCACAATCTGGAAACCAAGAGATATTTATACCAAAGTTATATATACAAAAGACTTTATACAACTAATATATTTTTAAATGGTCTTAACATCTATGTAAGGTTTTACCCTGCTTTTAGCCTCAGAGGAGCGACGTTGAGTCGCATATACTATAGTGCAGTTGGGGAATCGTCTTATAGACGAACCAACTATAAAAGAAGATGTAGGCGGCGCTTTTTCGGTTGTTCCCACCCCAACTTACCTAGGCTATATTAGTCGATTGTCAGATTGATTTGTAACGGCGTGAAGGTCTGGTCAGTTTGTATCATCGAGGCCGTAGGCCGATGTTCGTCAGGGCAGTAGTCAGATTGACATATCAGGGAAAGCCGCCGGGGTAGCTATGTATTGTTTTCACTCGGGCTATGGAACGCATTCGGAAGTCCTTCCGTTAACTAAGGAGGGGTGGGAACAACCGAAAAAGCGCCATGTAGGCTCTGCCATATATATATTATATCTAGATCTAGCTATGGTATTCCTCAGCATTTAAACCGGGAGGACTTCTGAATGCGTTCCATAGCTCGATAAGTTCATAGGCATTATCAGATTGATGGAACGACGTGAGGGTCTAGTCAGTTTGCATCATCGAGGCCGTAGGCCGATGTTCGTCTGGGCAGTAGTCAGACTGACATATCAGGGAAAGCCGCCATGTATTGTTTTCACTCGGGCAATGGAACGCATTCCTTTTTAAAACCTCCTCAGGCTTGAAATATTACCAGTAACCAGGTGATGGAATGGAATGTCACTGGATAACTACTGTCAGCAACTCAAATCATGGCACCAAACATCGTTAACTACCAAAATGAAGCCTTCCCGAGAATATTCATCCCATCTGCCAGTAGATGAAAACACCTGCCTGCTCACCGGTATCATGACCTAGCAAAACTCACCGTTTGCCTTTATTTCGTCAAGGAGTTTTTGCTTCAGATCTTTGTCTTGTTTATGTTTGTCGGTTCCAAGCAAAAAACGCATTTGGGCATACTCCAAATTAGGGTTTTTTGCAAGACCCTCTTCTTCTAGATTTTCGATTGGCATGTTTGTGTAATGTGTGACAATTTACTCCTCCGTCGAATGCTGAATTAGATCTAGCTCCAGTATCTTGAATGTTTTCTCGCTCACTGGACAGCAACACCGTTCTTCTCTGTGTTCAGGCACTACTTCCGGTTTACGGTGATTCGGCAAATTGGCTTGTGATTTTATCGACACGACGGCCGTACTCATGATCCAATGGCCTTACATTTTAACAAAAATAATGCATGTAATAATAAAGGGGCCAGTCCTTGTTCATTAATTCTCTTTTGGCAATGCCGTCGAAATACTATTCCAACTTTCATTTACTTCAGTTTTTTTTTTCTTTTTTTTTTAAACCCGATAAAAGTTCTTAGTGACCAGGTAATTTTTTATTTTTTTTTCAAATACCAGCTGCGGTACCCAGTACAGCCGAGGATAAACCTGTTTATTAGTTTCAGTTTCGGTTTATTAGAATAGATCTACTTCACTTTACCGTTCCTTTAGGTTTATTTTGTTGTTGCTGTTGTTTGTTTGTTTCTTTCTTTTTAGATGTCTTATTGCACCACCGCCGACGGTTAATACCCCTTCAACATTCGAGGCGCCGATTTTCATGAAATGGCAATGGTCTCATTGATATGTGCACTGGACGGTTTATTTAATAGGCTTAATAGTGATTGAAGAGTGGGCTGCATTCCGAGAATCCAACTCTGGAACTCGCAATCTATAAGTACCCCTATTTGACTAACATTCTACATCTGTTTTTATTTGTTTAATTTTCCATCCTGATACATTGTTTCCCGAAGAACGACAATAGACCGAAAGCTTGATTTGTCCTTCCGTTTCCTGCGCGTTTTATTGCACCATTTCTGCATCATTTCTTCCTCGAGGCTTTGCTACATACGGTTTCTTTTTGCCACATTTTGACTTTAATAATAGTGAACACATTGGCGGTAAGTGATGACATCACGGGCTCCTGCATTCCTGAAAAGAGAAAAAAAAAAAGGACTCAAGGCGATCAATCAGCGACGCAAGGCAAAAAAAAAAAAAAACAACTTCCCCATCATTTAACGATTAGTCTCCATTTCTGAAAAAAGAACCTTCTGTAGATCGGAAATGAGGCACTTTCAAAATGTCATGCAAAGCAGAGTTGTGTGAGCAGCGGTAGGTCTTGCTGAAAAATCCCGCGACTTTTTTTTTTTTTTTAAATTAAATAAATTATTATACATGTACATGTATGTAGTTGTTTGTTTCTAACGCAGGGCTTGCAAAATACAACCCACACACCCACCCCCTACCCCCAACCTGCGATACACACACACACACATGTCACAAATCCCAGACTGGGAGATGTAATAGTTTATGACAGGACACAATCACGAACAAACAAGTTTAACACTTAACAGAACAATCCATCAGACTCACACATTTATTAAACATAATTATACAGATAATAGCGCAATTACATACATTATATTATTGGGATTAACTGCCGTACAACGGCCTTATTCTCACACACACTCTCCCTCGGATCCACAACCCGGTAGTTACTCCTAAAGGCACTTCGGCCTCAGCGTCTCCCCTCAGGGTCTTAATAGCACATTAATAATTCACTGGCACCGCAGTCTCTCAATATCACCGTCCTATTGTCATACACCTTAGCACTCCCCTAGCACCTCAGCAGGGCAATAACACATTATCATTTCAATAGCCCCTCAACATGGCAATAGTACATTATTAGTTCCTAGCCCCTCAACATGGGAATAGTACATTATTAGTTCCTAGCCCCTCAACATGGCAATAGTACATTATCACATTCACGCTCATATCTACGTCCCTGTCCGTGGCCTGACTGCCACGACTTTATGTGCCTCTACTGTCCTGCACTGACAGCCTCACTTCTGGCCTATGTGTGGCCTCCGGCCCTATGCTGGCCTATCACCGTAGGCGGCGCTCTTTGGCCCGACCTCGGCACCTACAAGAATAACATTACATTGGTATAATACCCTACCATTTCTATTCACTCCACCTCTCGTTACAACCCATGAAGCGTACACACACTAGTTCACCTTTCACTCACCACACATCTTACGGTAACACACCTCCATCGGAGTACACACTACTCACTCGCGCTACAAATCCATGAACTCACTTTCATCTATCGCTCATGGCGCACATTGCTATATCCAATATCAAGGACTTCCACATTCCTCACATATACTTATTTACATCATGGTAATAGACGAATATAATATAATACATCAATCATAATTATCAATCAACGTTCTACCTACCAGTCATCACTGGAAAAACTCTCTCACTGGTCTCTCGACTGCTCCCCTTATGTCCGCCCGCTGGGCTCTTACTAGCGTCCGTTCAGTAGGACCTTCTAACTTGCAGTGATAGTAATACAGCGCTTTCGCCTCATTCAGACCCCCCACTACTCATAACATGCACGCTTTCCTTACTTGTCTTCGTGCGTTAATTTTACTCTCTTCCTTTCACGTCTTTCCCTACCTGTCTGCCGTGAGCCCTTCTTACTCTACACCCGCTCTGTAGCAATCCCCTTAATTGCACTCACTCCACTCGTGACAACACACACACACACACGTTACATTTAAATTTGATTTGCACAAAATGTTTGCTTTTATAACAAAGGCTATAAATACATGTATTGTTATTAGCAGGATCGTTACAAATGGCTTTGACAAAGGCTAAAATTAAACCTTACACTTGAAGTGGACCCACCGATTATGAAATCTATGTGTTTCTGAATAAAAAGCAGTTTCCATGTAAGCACTGGTTTACTAGGTTATGCTTTTTCCACTTTTCAACCATCTTGGAGCCGGTGGTTTCAGCTCCATTTGATGAGATATGGCACATTTGAGCCTCAACCCCGATTTGTTTGTGTGTGTTTCCCTCTCTCTCTCTCTTCAATTTCTTTCTGTGGGTAAGGCGCTGAGGACAGATGACTGTTTGGAGAAGTTTCTGATTTCGGAAAAGAAGTCTTGTAAGAGTCCAATCGAGTTAAAATGGCAAAATAAAAAAAATAAAAAATAAATAAAAAACGGTTTGCGCACATTGACGAACATACTACGTGTAGGCCTACATGTATCACTTGGCTCCGGAAATATAAGTCAGGACTCGCAAATAAATGATCGTATTCGTATTGTCTTAATATTATAATTTTTCTGTTTTTTGTTCAGTTTTCCATTTAAAAAAATTTTTTTTTGTATTTCCTGAAGAAGGTTTTTAACCGAAATAATTATTGATTTGTGTTCCCTTTTTCTTTGCGTATTATTGTATCGTTTCGGCAAGGAGAAAAGAGACCTAGTCATCCGCGAGATACAAGAGATCGAAGACGAAAACAGATTCCAGAAGGCAGTTCAGCAGCCACAACAAGGGCAATGGATGAACTGGGAAGACGTCTTTCAGCGACCACTCTCGTGGAACGACATATGGCACACAGCTTCATTAAGAATAAGCTTCATCATCCGAGCAGTGTACGACTTGCTTCCGTCCAACGCAAACCTTGTCCGATGGGGCAAGAAAGATGACTCAACATGTCCCCTCTGTCAAGGGTACCAGACCACAGAACACGTATTGAGCTCGCGTAAAGTTACTCTGCCACAGGGCCGATACACATGGCGGCACAACGGAATGCTCCATGAACTCGCTAACATTCTAAGCTCAGCAAAAGGAGAACTTGATCCTCCGACTGTCCCTCCAACTATATTCACATCCGAAGGGGGGGGGGGGGGTTAAAATCATGGTGTGGAAGACCAACATACACGGCTAAGGAAAAGTCAAGCACATTAGACGGGTGCGAAGACTGGATCGTAGCCGCCGATTTGCCGGACTGGGAAGGCTACCCAAGTGTGATTAAAAGGACAAGAATGAGACCTGATATAGTGTTTCTCTCAGCCTCCACAAAACAAATAGCCATGGTTGAACTGACAGTTCCTTATGAGAGTAGAATGGAAGCGGCCAACACATACAAAAAGGAAAAATACCTCGACTTATGCAAAGAGCTTGAGAAAGACGGCTAGAGTGCAAAGATATTGCCGGTTGAAGTTGGGGCCAGAGGATTCGTGGGAAGCTCAGCCTACAGCCTTCTGACCAAACTCTCCATCATTGGCAAAAAGCGCACACAAGCTCTAAAAACCCTCGCTCAGACAGCTGAAAACTGTTCAAGGTGGATTTGGAACAGAAGAAACGAACGAAATTTCCCAACAACACGGGAGCACATTTAGCACAAGTGATAAGACGTCGGACTAGAATTCCCTTAGCGTTAAAAAACGCGGGTTCGAATCCGCCCGTAGACACTTTCTAGTGAAAAAAAAGGCAGCAGAGAGGCACCTGGGAGTCATGACCTAGGTGTGGCCCGCCCCCCTTAGAGTGTAAGGAGTTCAGGGCCGAAACACTTGAACAAGGGGGGTTTCTTCTCTGAAGACTCTCTGTTGTCTGGCTCCCCCATGAGTTTCTAGTTACTAGCGCGAGACTTTGCTCCATACAACTTTTTTCTTTTTGCCATATAAATTTTGACCTTGCTTTATGCATACTCTGTGCTTTCAGCCTTGCTGCGACCTCACAATTTTTCTGTGGTTTTTATAATATCCCATGTAACTTCTTGCAAATATGATTCATTAAATCATACTTCGTCCACAAACTTAATAAAAATACACATGCACAATATACATGTGTATTAGAATTTGAAAAAAAAAATAAATGGAATTAAACTGCAGAACTCTGAAAGAAGCTTCCACAAATTTCAGGCCGAACAAAGTCTTCAATCGTTTCGCTCGTACATGTATGTTTTATTTAAGTTCGACTTAGTTTTTCTTAAAGAAACTCTTGCATACATATTTTTCTTGTTAATTGTTACTACTGCAAGGCTTTGCAGCATACACCGTTTTTTTCTCCTCTCCCAACAATCTCATCACCATATAGAACATATCACTGGATGCAGCATTGTGCCATAATACATTTCAATACAACAGTAGTCGCCTCATTACTGCTTCCCGCCATCTCACGAAGGAGCATAGTATTAGTATAAACCTGTCTTTTTAGTCAATTCATCCACTGCACAGTAACAGCGCTGGACTTTTTTTTCTGTTTTTTTCTTTCATTGAATTGAATTATCTTTTGAAGCAACACAGGCATCTTCTCGGAAAAACATCTAAGTCAAGTTGGGCTACAAATTGAGAATACGCTTCTCACATACAACATACCGACAACATCAAGACAGACAAACATTGATGGCTGCACTGCCACACAACACAATGTCCTGATGTACTATGCTGACCACAATGAAGAGAAACAAAACACAGAGGATTACTAGCGAATACAGTTTATTATGGTATTCAGTGCCGATACAACACGATTGTAACCCTGGTGATCATAAAATGCACCTTACGCAGATGATTCACCTTATGCAGATGATTATTGAAAAAGCATTGAATTAAAAGGAAAATCATAAAAGGCGACGTCTCCATCGCTTAGCGGCGGTCTTTCTGCTAAAGCTTTGCACAAATTAACCTAATCAAAATTGAGATACATGTAGGCCATCTGTTTTATTTTGCTTTTGTGCAAGATTAGTATTTGTTTGTTTGTTTGCAAGGTTGGCAAGCAATGCAACTGCAACAAATTTCCCAATTATCTAGCAGAAAGCCAGAGTACAGGCAATGGCTATGAGAAGAAACACATTGAGTTTAAACAGCAATTCTCTGGCACTAAAACTGAAATTTCTCCCTGGGCTTTCCAAGTATGTCCCATATCCTGTCATCCCCGACCCAGTCCTTATCAGATTGCCACTGCCGCATTTAGGCTTTTCTAGATTGAGTCCTTTAAGCATCAACTGAAAATATTTCTCAATGTGGTAATTAAAAAAAACAACAACAAAAAAAAAAAAAACCACAAGTATCTTTACATTATATTAAATATGATAATAATATATCTTCAGCTGAACTAATCTGGAAAACAGTACTACATGTACAAATTCCATGACAACTATGGTCATGTTCCCAAAGAGTGGAAGTGGAAAGGAATCACAAAGGAAATGATAATGTGAAACAGGCATGACAAGAAAGTGATTAAGGCCTCAAAAGTGGATGAAAAATATCACTTGAGAAAGATAATTATGGGTATATATATGTATCACATTCAAAGCAACATTGGAATGAAAATCTCAGCACTCATCGTCATAAAATGACAGTGAACTTTACCAAATATGAAAAAGCGTGTGGTTTCTCATGCACATGATATACCCTTGTGTAGTGGGCTCCCACTATTGATACCATGAGTTTCGCTCCCTCCAGAATCCCTACAATGAAAGAAAAAGGTTCTCAGGCTTTGAGTATGAGCACCAACTTGCCAGCACAATATATTTGGTATATGCAACCATGTCAATTAACGACAGAAAAGAAATTTCTGCATCTGATAATCTATCGAAGTTTAAAAAAAAAAAAAACAGTAAAAAAATTAAAACCAATAAAATAATACATGTATATTGTAAACAAACCCTGGTTCATCAATGTAAGCTCCTTCTCAGGACATGACAAAATGATGAACTTGGACATCTAATTAAAACTCTGTGATGCTCTAGTATAGTGGAGAGAACCATCACTCCTATCTATGAAAAAATCCACACAGGATGACAAAAGATTTGAATATCAACAATGATGAGGCTGTGCATTCTTAGTCCTAAAGATAATTACATAATTTGAACACATCAATTTCTCCAACAGGAAAATGCACTACATACATGTAAAGAGTAAATGGGTAAATGAACCACCTTTCTGTGGAAAGCTGCACACTTAATAATTACCAGTAAGTAGTTTATTAGGATTCAGACATATGCTAGAAGTAACTACCATTGTGCATTGGCTACAAGTTGAAAGTTTTAACATTCTGAGCAGTTAGATGTCATGCACATTGAAAAATGTCTTTCAGTTTTGAAATATCCTCAGACAACTGACTTTTGTAAATGCTTTCCTTTGCTTCTAATTCTTTTTTTCTGCCTCTGGCATTAAAAAAAAAACTACTTGGACAGCTTAAATTATGTTACTGCATGAAATGAAGAAATTCCACTTTCTTGCTTTTCTATGTTTCTGGCGAGATGCTATCCAATATTGATATGCTCAATTCCTGGTGCTCAGAAGGACCTGCTCTTAATGCTACTTGAACAGATAATGCTTCTCTATGGAAACAATGCAG
This sequence comes from Onchidella celtica, assembly GCA_963931925.1. Lineage (NCBI taxonomy): Eukaryota > Metazoa > Mollusca > Gastropoda > Systellommatophora > Onchidiidae > Onchidella > Onchidella celtica. Next base: position 13,089,510 of record OZ007572.1, read on the forward strand.
TGGATGAAGTATTCTGAGCTTGTTACACAAATTATCCTAATTAAAGTGTTGGACTTGCACATCATGATTCTCCTAGGAAACAATGATTTCAAGTTTACTTCATTTCCAAGTAAGTCTGTACAGCAGTTACATTTTTGTTGTTGTTGTTTTTTTCAAACTAAACTTCACAGAAAGTATTTAAGAAAGACCCAAGTAGTCATGTTATGACCATGACAAGTACAGTGCACTCTCCCGATTACGTCATCTCCGAATAACGACATTCTCCCGATAACGACATTGACCCATGGTCCCGATTTTTTTACTATATGTTATTAGTAATAAAACTCTCTAAATAGCGACATACTTTTTAGACCACTCTCCGGATAACGACATTGAGTTAGCAATAATCGGCTGTGACTTTGCTAGATACAAAAATAAAAATAGCTAAAATATTGTTTCCGGTCAGTTTCATTTCATTCTCTGAGCCAATAAAAACACTTCTTTTCCGACCAATGAAATGTCCTACCAGAGGCACCTCATAGCCAATGAGATCGCTTTGTTATCGGCCAATGAGATCGCTTTGTTATCGGCCAATGAAAACACACCTGTGTCTATTGTCGTCGGAACAAAAAGGGTGACGCGCATTAAATGAGTCAGTCATCACATCGCTGACCGCTGAATCGATTGTATTCACCCGAGAACAATAACGCACCCCAAGATGTCGACAGAGGGAAAATGACACACAAAAAACAACAACAACAAAAAAACCAAACAAAAAAAACAAAACAACACACACACACACTTCGTGTATTTTACATGTTTGGAAAGTCCGATCACTGATCACCCACTATGGTTGGTACGTTACATTCTAAGGGTCTAACCACACCCCTTTTTCCGCCATCTTGAAAATCTCCGAATAACGACATGTTCCCGATAACGACATGCACCTCTGGTCCCGAGCCATGTCGTTATCGGGAGAGTGCACTGTATAACTCACCCACCAATCCAATAGCAAACCTCCCATTAAATTATTGCCACGAAAAAAATGCAATGTGTTCCAAACTAATCAAAGTTTGGACAATATATACGGTACGCGAAGACAGGCAGCTTTGAGTGAAAGGGTAAAGATCTCCAAATCACTGGTCACATATTGTAGAGGAAATTGAACAAATATTTTAATAATATTGCAAAAAAAAAAAAAAGGCGTAAACCTATGATGCAATGTGCTTGATTCAAAACTAACTACCCCCCAAACCAATGTCATACATCTCCCAGAGTTAAATGTTCATTAGACTGAAAATACATCTAAATCAGAAGGACAAAAGCCCAGAAAAAAAACAACAACAAACGGCATAAGTTTGATATGCAAAATATGTGCTGTTCAAAAATTTAAATTACTTAAGCTTCATACATCTGTTCATATACCTATATAAGAAGAAGAAGAAGAAGAAGAATAAAAACCACCAAACAAACAAAAAAAGCCAAAAAGACTTTTGAATATTTTATAAAAGCCTTGAAATTGCAGCTTCTCAAGTATGATTTGAGGAATCAAATTTGATTCCTCAAATCAAATGCCAGATAGGCCTAGACGAATTTAAGTCAAAAGTGGGCAAAAAGATTTTGACAATTTTGACTTTGCTTATAGCCCTGCTACGACCTCACAGTTTTTCTGTGGTTTTTATGATATTTCTAGACGAATTTAAGCATGAATGGTGCATTAAATAACAACAACAATAACAATAATAATAATAAATAATAATAAAAACTTACCGATGAGTGTGAATGACATTGAAAAACTAAAGTTTATAAGAAGCATGTTTTCTAAACTATTAAAAACAAACAATATTGTCATACAGAACAGATTAAAGAGCTGATTTAGTCATTTCAAACGAAACAAAACTTGATTTTTATTTATCTTTTAACCATCTGTAGGTTCTAATAAAATTTTTTAATAAATTGCTGTGAAAAGGAGCAGCGATACATATTGTTTTATATCATAAACTTAATAACTGCCATTTAAAAATGGCAGACTATAATGTTTAATTCAAGCTAGACTGATTGAACATTATATGCATTAAAAATTTGCTCCTTCATCACTCTCAGAATGAACACCACACGAGGTATAATGCTGCCTCTGGGCTGGTTGAACGAACAAAACAAGGAAAACAACAACACATGAACTGAACCATTTGATTACAAATACATTATATGAGATTTGCGAATATCTATATATATGTATTTAGCAAATAACAAAAAGAAACATTTAGTTTTACCAGCAAATAAATGAGAATAAACATTTACTTACTCTGAAAATCACATGTACAAATTTGTATTCACAGATTCCTTTATGGATTACACAATTTCAAAATTCTTTTGAACTTAGATGGAACTACTTTTATTCTATAAGGATTACAAAATGGGGAACGGTTTTGTATTTAAGAAAAAACAAAAAAATAAAACAAGCCTCTTGAAATGAGATGTCCTTGATGAATGCGACATGTTTTTTTTAAGGAATTGAAGTTTGTGGTGAGGTCTTTGCCTTTCTTTCTCCATCTGAGATCTCAACAGCCATTTTTAAATTCCACTCTCTTTCCTTTTTGTTCAAATGCTTACAATGTCTCATTGAAATTGTTCACTTCTCAAATTATCGTGTTTCAAGAGAAAACATTTAACCTCGTACAGGAGAGGATAAAAATATAATTCTATGAAAACCATAAACAATGATGCTCTTGGTCCTTGAAATCATAGTTCACCTAGTTTTGATGTTTTTTTTCCTCTTGTGAATTTGTTAATCCATATGCATGTAATATCGCCATATTACAAAAAGAAAACAAAACATAAATATAATATATTATATATGATCATTTCTGATGAGCATAACAAGTCAACTATACTCTTTGTCAAATACAAAAAAAAGATATACTATATAATTAATAATAATAATAATAATAATAATATATTGCATTTATATAGCGCCCAACCCCGTCGATGACAAGCTCTGGGCGCTTTAACAAACTCTTACACACACACACGCATACACAAAAGAAATTCAAAAATATTTACTATTGTTGCTGCCGAAAAACACATTTTTTTTAATTACTGAATTGTTGCAAACATGCCAATAGACACTCACCTCTCACCAGATTAAATTTACACAACATACAAATCCTATCCCCATCTTTCTCACTACATATCACTGATGATTTAACAACAATAACCTCTTGATTACATCTACTGAAATATGCTTATAGACCTCTGACATTTTACCATTCAAACTGAATGGAGGTTACTCTGAATGTTTATACATACAAATGCTCAAAACATGAGAACTCAGGCACTCTTTTATAAATTTCATGATATCAATGCACTAATTGAAAGATAACACAAAAAAGGATGATTCGTAAAGGGCTGGAGCTCTGAAATTTCTGTTTTGCTTACAGTAGCGTCCTATTTTGATTCATTGCAACAGATTTGTCATAATGCGATGTGATGGTGTGTGCACTTTTTTGAGCTACTACACCCATTATATTTCACATCCAGAATCTGCTTTGTTACCATGAACTGAAAGAGACTATTGTTGGACTGATATGTAAAAAACCATGGCTTGTCTTGATTTCAGAGACAATATATCAAACTGAGATAACAATTATGTGATTTCAGAAAACAATGCAGCATTTTTGTATTTGTATTACAAAACATGAAACATTTGGATTGATATTGTTGATTTACTGGACAACTCTGTAAGTATGAAAATGTGATGTCAGTATATTATTTGACTTTGTTTCCATATTCTGTATAATTTCTCAAATTATTGGTGGCTGTATGCCACAAAGCTGCTTTCAAGTAGTATACAAAATTTACAAAAACAAACGTCTTTCACAAGATAATCTCACCACCAATGACAGCAAAATACAAAATGCACTAATAAGTACTTCTTAAATTAGATTTTTTCTGCACTATGCCCATATTTTGAGTAGTCAAAATTTCTCCCAGATATGCTTTTGTTATCTGTGCTCCTTGTGGGGATAATATATCCTTCAGTAACTATAATGAATGGCTAACACTATTAGTTCTCTTGGAAGAAATTCAATGCTGATAAAATTTTACAGCAGTAACATGGTAGACTTGTGCAATAATTTTATGTAAGAGTCAAAATCTTGACTGCAGTGCTCATTCGAAAAGACAGGATGCAACAACTTTAAAAATAAGGATACGTAAGTACATGCATGTATATAAGATATAATATTTAACATAAAACATACTTCTAATTATATATACAGGATACAAGCTTTATATGAGGTATAATTTGCTTTTTTTTTTTTTTAAATGTACATGTATGTACATATTTTTCCACTACTGAGTAATTGCCATAATACCATTTTTTTGATTTCAGAGCACAGAGTTTCCAACTTCAACATGGGTGATTTTTATTTGTTTTGGCAGAATGACCATCAACATAACTTAAGCTCATGTATGAATGCTAAACAGCGATAAAAGTATTCCGAAAGCATGCCTTTTCTGTAAGGTTTAGTTCAGCCACAATTTCTTCCAGAGAAGGAATCTAACTATTGTTATTATGGATAAAGGCATTCAATACCTCACGACACAGGTTCAACTCAGCCTTAGTCTGAACAACCACTATTTGGAAATATGAGCCCATGTATTTCTTCTCAATTTTACATTAAAAAAAAATTCACATTAGCAATTGTGCTCATCACAAGTTTAGCAGTTTCAACATTTTGTGAGGTTTGAAGAATACGAGCATGTTTATGGCCCGCTGGTGACAAACTGTGTCATCAGACTCTCTAGAAATGCAGTTGAGTACTTACTGTATACTTACCTGTCTGTCTCATAAACTGACACCTGGTATTCTTAACATCTATCATTCTAAAAACCTTTTGCAGCAGTTCTTAAATTTCTTACTGTTCCAGGTAATACATAAAAGGTGGCAAAAAGCTCTCTGCATTTACATCCACCTGGAGACCAAGGAATTTCAATCGATAAAATGGAAATTTTTTAATCCATAATGATGAAAAAACAAAAAACCCTGAAATTTTCTCTTAAAATTCTCATCTTGGATAAAGACTGTGACTGAATAAAACTGACAGAATGATATGGTTTTATCATTATTTAAGAATTAGACATGAAAAATCTGAATACTTATGAATAAGACTGCATACAAAACTCCATTAAACACAGAAGAGAAAGTGTCCTAATGGGCAAAAGGAATGTAAATACATGGGACAAAGCTTTGGCATCAACATCATGGGCGGATTTTCTGAGTGAGTCAGGAAGAAATGTATCTAATAATCACTGAAATAGACACACAGATACCTCGTATAAAAGATTGGGAAAAAAATGCAATGGAAGAATAACATAATGCCGCTTAATGTTAAGATAAAGAGTTTGACAAAGAATTCATAATTAATACATCGCCAGTTGCATAAGATAAATGCCCAAGTCATGCAGTTTAAAATTGTAAATGCCCTTTTCACTTTTCTAAAAAAAAATTCAGTTTTCAAGAAAACTTATTCTCTGTCTTTAACAAATGTTATTCAGATGTAGCCATCATAATCTGCAATCACAATTGCTTGGATGTGAATGTAAAAGAGTTTTTTTCTCATTTTCCTACAACCCTTCATTTTGACCTGGGCATCTATCCTGCACAACTGACCATTATACAGTCGACAACGGTTAAAACGAAATCGGTGGGACCACAGGTTTGTTTTTGGTTCAGACACAGTTTCGGTTTAGCGGTAGGAGGCTTGAAAAATGCGAGTTTCAAGAAAGGCAGCCCAAATCACTATCATGGAGGACATATAATGTAAGTGCACAGGCTAAACAGACTCAAAGTGTCCTCGCTTGCGCTGTGTTTTTGACTTAGAATGAGCATGGGTGATTGCTCAAGCCTACGCACACTCAAAGCATGGGTATGCGGGCGAATGTGGACTAGCTCTCAGAACAGGGAGGCATGCATGTGGACGGACAGTACAAAACTGCCGTCCCGCCAACCTCCTTACCGTTACCTTACACGATGCCATGAAATGCGCTGTCCGAAACAACTAGTGTTGTATCTCTAATGACACACATTTTACATGAAAAGTCACTCGCGATGGGCCAAATGGAACGTCTCCTGCCGTCTGATTTCGGACCCGTGAGGTTATAGGCCTCCCTTCTCTCCCCCTATCCCTGTAGTGCTTCCGCTCCCATGTAGGCCTATTCTACCGGACAGAGCGAAGCGTGCTCTGCTTTTATTTCTTGAGGGGAGGGGGTATAGTGAGGTGATACAGTGACTTGGCTCGATCTATGGCAAATCACAGTGGTCTGGTCACTGAATCCAGCAATTTTCTTTTCGGTTTAACTATAGGGTTATTTCGGTTTAGCGCTAATTTGTTAACAAAGATAAAGAGGGAAAAAATCAGGGATTCTTACTTTCCTTTGGCTTAGCGCTAGTTTCGGTTTAACTGTTCTCCACTGTATCCTCATAATAAAATGAATGACATCAAAAGAATACAAGAAGGTAATTTAACTCCTCCACAGCTGTGCATTTTGGCTGGCTGTGCAGGAATTTTTCCTATCCAATATAGCATGTTCGCTTCTGTTCAGCGTTAATGTTGCAATCTTTACGTATTTGTAATCTTATTTTTAAAAAATGGTTGAACCTAAAAACGTTTGGAATGAAGGTGAAATAAAAATTTGAATGAAGGTGAAGTAAATATTTAATTCTTTCAAGTTATCTGGAGGCTTAGGAAGACAAATGAGACTTGCATGGAGAAGGGAGATGATCAGAACACACACTCAAGATTTTATTGTTTTCGTCATGTGATTTTGAATTTGTCTGAATCCATTCCAGGTTAGTTAGAATTATCAATTCCGAAGTCTGCTGCATCAGTTATTGATATGCCATATTTCTGGCAACTTTCTTGAGGCATGGCCCTTTATCGACGCTGCATTCTGCTTTTCTCTGATCAGTGACAGGAATTCTTCTACTATGCAAATACAACTTCCAACGTCCCCAAAGTACATCTTGTTTTGATCTTTGTCATTGAATATGTATTTTTAAAAAAATTACATACTGTAATATAAAGTGGAGTTTTCCAGTACATGAATACACAGTTATAATATCTCATCAGCAGAGGCAAAATGGAAAAATACTGCTGCAAAGATTGTGACATAAACTTGCCAAATCACTATTAATGTCAAAACATACATAAGTAAAATATTTCACCATGCATGACGTGGTAACGGAATACAGCAACTGCAAGAGGGTAAAATATTTGCATAATAAATCTTGCTGCAAGACAAAAAAAAAAAGGAAAAAAAAAAAACAAAAACATTTGCATGTGATATTATTATAGCCAAGGGCACTGTAAGTTGAACATGTCACAAATGTTCATTTTCCTGTATATAACTTAACCACCGCTTGGTCTTGCCTGGAACTTTCCCATCCGCTGTAATTATGAAAATGCCACAAAAATTTTCTCTCGTACACTTGAGCCAAGATAAATCCATAGTTCCACATATAAAATATATATCAATTACTTATTGAGCTATTAACTCTTTGTGTGCCAATCATCGATATATCGGTTCTTCCATTGGTCACGTTTGTGCCAGTCACCGATTTACTGATGCACAAGAATGCTAGGCTATTTTGTGTCCAGAAAAAAGAAAGTCGACTTCTATTAATAGATGTTGCTGTAGTTAGTCTTCCTTCATTTCCCCCACTAGTTTCTTCCTGTATAGGCAAACACTGAAAAATTCAAGGCACCCAAAGCGTTAACAATACTCAGAGACTGAACTCAGACATTCTTTTGTTCAATCAAAAATTACAGCTCTGCTTAATGTGTCAAATTCCATCAGAGTATAAACATTATTTTTTTCTGTGCACACAAAGCAGATTTTTTACTACCCAAATCAGCATATGACCTGCATATGATTATTAAACTTTGTATAGATACTGAGAAGCTCAAACTATTCTAAATTAACAGCTCAAAAAAGCATGTCATGTTGTGCCGTTTAATATTGTTAACATCACATGTGGTGTCCCAAAGAAAAAATCGCTAAAAAATGTATTGTTGGTACAAAACATGAGGGAATTAATATCCTTTCTTCTCATCCTTCCTAACAAAGTAAGCACAAAGAATTTTAAGTGCACATACAGGAATGAGACAATTAAATCACACATGAAGCAGCTGATGTGGATATATCATGGGGTGTTATGAAATGTTCATATACTGACAACATCAGGATCTGATAGCTCTGTCTCATTGACACACTCAAGCTTCAGCCACATGTTGTTGGTATCAGCATTGACATCTCGCAGAGCGGAACTGATGCTGTCAAACTGTATGTCTGAAAGAGAATCTGGAGATCTGATACTCTGTTTGAACTCTTCCTGATTACTTGGCAGCATACAAAGGTATGATGATTGTTCAGACTGGGCTGGGCATGAATTCCTTTCTGCAGTATGTTGGTTAATGTTTCTCATGACATCGCTGAAATTGGTACAAGTGAACAAAGACGCAGACTCTGGTGGCACAAATAAATTGAATGCATTCTGTTCTGGAACAGGAATTGTATAAATCTCAGGGTTTATGTCTTTCTTGTTTTGAGCTTGGGAAGGCTGATCCCTGATGCCAGAGGGCTCATTCGGGACATCAGTGGCTATTGTATAGCAACTTCTGCAATCACTGGGGACAGCAGAGCTGAGACAATCTCTTCCCTGATTTTCAGAGTATTGACCAACATGATTTTCTGCAGGGCAAATGACATTTTCATACTGCATTGCTGGTGGACCAAATGATGATGGTGAAAAGCCAGGCTGTTCAATCATGGATACAGGACTTCCAGCATCACTGAGGTTTTGATTTGATACAGACAAAGACCGGTCAGGCAAGGAACCAATTCCTGATTCCATGGAGACTGGCTGGTGCTGATAAATAGGTGTTGGCCTACCAAAGCTCTCAGCTACCCAGTTTGGATTCTTTTCCTCAAAGCTTTTGGCATCAGCTATGGCCTGTAAGAGCTGCTGTCCCTCAGACAGCTGTGAAATGTTTTCCACTTGAAGAGGCAGGCAGGTCTGTTGAGCCAATGGACACACAAAAAAGTAGTGAGTTATAACTAACCATTACTCAAAAGATATACTGGTTAATGAAATCACTGTTCTTCACGCATATCACAATTCTATCCATTCAAACCAAGGAATTTTTTATGTTTTCCTATTAATATAAATGAAGCTCACTAACTGAGAAGCATCATACAACTACAGAGTGGCTTTTTTTTCCAGCGAACTGCCAATTCATAAACAAAGCAATTCAACAAAAATGCCTGCAAAAAAGTTTGATTTGCTGGTCAACTATTTTAAAAATAAAAGGAAATGAAGTGGAAAATGTAATAAGTTAAATTTTAAAGATCTGACTGATGTCAGTTTTAATGGTATGTAAATAACATTTTTTTTCTCTCTGCAATAAAAAGATAACTGAAATGACATTACTGTCACAGTTGACAAATAACTTGAGAATAAAGAGAAATGAAGCATTCATTTGTTACTTACATTGTATGTCCGGGACATCTTCCCTTTCAGTCCATGGATCTTTTCCAGCAGCTGAGTCAGGTGGTTGGGAAGTTCATATGTTGTGGTGGCCTGAATGAATTTTCCACAATATTTACCCCCAAAAGATACCAAAACTGCTGCCTCCCTTGCTTCCTGATAGGCCAGGATATGTTTCAATCCAATATCGAACATGTCTCCCTCTGGTCCCAACCTCCGACTTTTGTAGGTCTGATGATGCAGATGAGCTTGTGTCAGAGTTTCTGCACCTTTTGAGTCTACAAAAATGATGTGGTCAGCTCTGCCAATGTTGGCGATGAACCACTGAAATGGTGGCCCACTCTTGTGGATGTCACTGTGTGGTGGGTAAATCACATCACAGAGGCAATGTACCTGTCATTGACCACGAACAAAAAAGGGGAATTATTAAATCTGTTAAAGCCGCATAATGTATTGGTGGCCATGAAAGTAGTCACTTACTGGACAAAATCAACATGTAACCCTGGAGGTTACCGCACGATTGCTTTCACACCTGTGAATGCACTAGACTTGCCTAGACCCACAACAGATAATGAACAACAAATTACTGTTTTTCTGGTCATTTGACACAAAAACTTATTTTCCCACCAATTAGGTTAAAATCTTACATTTCCAACAATCCTTCCCAACAATAAAACAACACATTTTACACAGGCAACAATGCATGTTCACTAATGTTCTTTCCCAGAGTTTAGTGCCTGATTTCATTTTGAATTCTATTCCATGTCTTCTTAGTCTAGTCAATAAATTCTAGAATGTTCTTGGTTTGTACCTAGATCTTGTCAGCTCTGTGTGCACACCTGCTTATGGCTCACAAATCAATTGTCATAAAAATTACTTTCCCTTGCATGGACTGCCAACACATGGCAAAGTCATTACGAAAAAGGTAGCATAGCTACAATGATCCAAAGAACACATCTGAGGCATCGCAAGCCAAGGATAACACATACATTATACAAAGACTCAAAACAAACCATGTTCGTGACCAAGTTAACAGCTATCTCCTTGAAAACAAATGTAGACAAATTTGGCACCAGTATATGCTATAATATATATATTTAATTACACAATCTGGCAAAACATGAGTTAACTAAAAGCCAGTTTTCATTTCAGGTTCAACAGTATTAATAAACATCAAATTTTACAAATTCATTAATATTGTTTGATTTCATGCATAAATATGCCATCTCCAAGTGTATCACAAATTAATAAAAAGTGCAAGGATTTTATCCTGTCATAATGAAGGCCCACATTTGTAACAACCATGCACTTTTCATGGAAGTACACAGATTTGGTAAACTAGGCTACCTGCTGTAAAATGTGTATAAATGATTTAAATCACTGAAAATGCATTGGTTGACACTCCTAAAATGTTCAATTCAAGTAAAATAATCTTTTACTTCTCCAGTAAAATTAGGTTCTTTGCATTTGTGTTATTTCATGATAGGGCCAGCAATTTTAATATTAATTGACAAGCCACCCTCTTACACACTTCCACTATCTGTGGTCAAATCTATAGGCAAATATGAAAAAAAAAAATGATGTAAATCTGTAAGAGATCAAGTTTCAATGTTACCAGGACACTGTGGATAGGGGGCGGGTCATTTCTGCACAGGTACGAAATATAGAGCATAGAAAAAAAAAAATCACCTACCCAGGAAAAAGCTGATGCTTCCTTTAACTTCCTAACAGTGGATTGCCTTCAGAGGAGAGAAAACTGCATATTAATTCTCTGCAGAAAAATGGCCTAATTCTTACCCAAAAAAAAAAAAAAAAAGTGACTTGTTTGGGTATACTTAGTTTGAATTCTCTTATGACTATCTTGTACACTAAGATTATTGTTATCAGAACACACTGGAAGCTCACCTCTAGGAAATTGGCAAAACACTCTGTTGCATAAGAGTGGCATTTGTGGTCTTCAGAGGACAGAATGTACACAGTTTTCTTTTTGAGTGACACAACTGTAGAATAAAATGAAATATAGGTTACAGAAAGACAGATGATACTCTTATTGAGTGTCCAAGTAATGCTTGTATCCTCTGCATGACACACATATATTTCAGTGTTTTTTTGCACTGAAATAAACTCCAATCACCAGCTAGTTATACAATACAACCATTAGATCAGGGATAAACCTAGAAAATAAGCAATTCAAGTCAGTGGTCTCCGTAACTGACAGTATTCCCTTCTGTTATCTAGCCGAGTTCAAGTGTTACATTTTGTAGATCTAATATCAGATACACTTTTTTTGGCACATGCTGAAGTGCCTTTGGGAGCTTGCTATGCAACATTTCCCCACATCTTGATTGCTTCATTATGTGTGATTGCTGTTTACTGCTCATGATCCTAGGTCAAATTAATGAATGCATTCACAAAGTATCTGATGGCAGATGAGATATCCACCTGTAAAATTCAAAATGGAGTATCAAACAAAGATTTCTTTGGATGATTCAAAATTTTAGAGCCCCTGCTCAGGAGCCTGAGGAGTCATTCAATTATCTGTGCCTTCACTACTTAGCTGCCATACTATTTGATATAACCCTTGGTCTTTCTGCATCTTAAATGCAGGCACACAGCGCCGAAAACCCGGTTGTTTAGTTTGGCCACCGGGCACCCTACTGGGTCATCGTGACTGGGGTCAGCGACGTGTCACTACACCTGCGATGGGCAGTGCTTTGCGCAGGCAAATTATATCAAATTGGTACTATTATAATTTATCGCCTTGTATTGTAACCAGGGCCATCAAAATAACCATCTTGATACACGTGAGACGTAAGGCTTTGAATTTTGCCGTGTGAAAAGTAGAAGACGATAGCATTTATAGTTTTCTAATGGCAAGTAGGGAAAGACTCTATATTTTCGCTGAAAAAGATCTAATGCCTACTCATTACATAACAAAAAAAGTGCTCTACACAAGGCACCCAAATTACTCAAACGGAGAACTAGACATGTGTTCCTGATCTGACAAAAAGGCATCATTGTCGGAAGAATAGCAATCCACATACAGATGATTTATTTTATATCTGTACTCAGTAGTGTCAAAATTTATATCCCAAAACAAGCCATAGATTATACATTGTTCTTCAAAATACAGCATGATTTAAGTATTATCCTAAGTACAATAACGTGTGTAGGCAGCATTTTTCAAGTTGTTTTGCGACTGGCATGGTCAGTACTCAGCGATGGCGCAATTTGAAGAATATGTGAGATCAAAACTTGACTGAGTTTCTCCAGCCTGTTGGCAATTCCTTGTGCGCATTTCTTATTTTGCTAATGACTACTCTCTGTCTCTTGCTCTCCCTGCAATGGCAGGCCAAAACTATGTTGTTTTATGAATGAAATGCAGTCATGTTCTAATGTATTATGCTTTGGAATGACATTATTTTGAAAATGCCTCCAGAGCAATGTCATTTAGGTGTCTTGCTGTTTAAATTACAGGAGTTGATGCTTCCGCCCCCTGTGCACAACATTATGAATTTGACTATGTGATGTGATTGCGCTGGCCGCTGGTTCGTTAGTGATTGTGCTTACGTCAGTAGAATTATTGACTGAATTTATGTCAAGGTCGAGACTGTTGCTACGCAATTCTAGGCGTTGAACGTTTCATACAATCTTCAAATTGAGGCGGTGTTGATACATACTACACTGGTTGACTGTTTTATGACTATCAAAAGAACACCAAATCAGTCCGCCTCGGTTTGCTAGCTCTCGCACGTTCTTTACTGAAGTAGAGTTGAAGTGTTATCGGTTATTCTTAACGAGCACCTACGACGGATAAACTTCAAATGTCTGTCATTTGAATCGTCACTGATGCCAATTCCATAGATTAGTAATATGTCACCCATCCCAGATTCACAAATCTTTGGCTTCCTTCTGACTGGTTTCTGCTTTTTGTCACATTTTCCATTCCACAAATTCTTCAAAGTTTGTCAAGTGAAGAAAATGTGTCTTTCGCATGTATGGGTCACAGTGTAGTTGATATAGAATGAAACGCATCGGCAGAATAATACACCAGCAATAGGATGTAAACTGATATTGGCCAGCAACGAGAGATCCGACAAGCAAGAAATTTTAATAATAATAATAATAATAATGAAGATCATTTATATAGCGCCCAATCCAAACAATTTGCTCTAGGCGCTTTACAGAAAGTCGTGTTCTCTCCATCGGCAACTCACTCTCTCTCTCTTTCACCCTCTCTCTCGGCTAGACATACATTGTATACATAGACACACACACATAACATACTATAAGACAGAAATTAAACGATAAAACAGCAAAATTAAAGTGAATTAAGAAAATAAATGGATTGGGAATGAGACTTCACAACTGAAAGTGTTTATTAACTAGGTGGGTTTTTAGACCAGTTCTGAATTTGGACTCGGTAGATGCTTTTTGCAATGATTTTGGCAGTGAGTTCAAACTGTGCGGGGCACAGTGTGTAAATGCTCTGCCTGTTTCTTTGACTTGCAGTTAAACAATTTTCAGGTATGAAATGGGGAAAAGGTCTGTAGTGCATAGACCCAAAGCAGGGTTCCTGCACCTCTTTAAGAAATTTTTTTCCAGGTGTTTTCCAGGGGTAAAATGTTAAATTCCAGGGGTACTCATGTGCATGAAACTGAGAAAATCTACTTATTTATTTACTTTAGTTCAGATTTTTGTCCACTGTATCGATGCTTTACTAATGTTTTTAACAGGATTCACACAAATTCATTACTTTAAGGATTTTCAACAACAACAAAACTTAAGGACCTGAGACGAACAAACAGTGCAAGTAATAGTAATATGCAGCACTCAAAGAAACTGTTTCTGTATCTAGAGTTCAACCATGTAAATCCACGCTGAAAAGTTCAGTTATCTCAAGTCCATTTCCCCGACAGATGCTCTAGTAAAGGTGTCTTATTCAAGTCTGTTAATGGTATAAATGCAGTTCAATCCTCCTGAATGATTCAAAGTTCCTTGCACCAATGCTATTAACATTATAAAGACAGATGTTTCTTTAAAGTTCCTTGCATCAGCGCTAATTAATCAATATAATATTACTATTATAATGCTAGTGTATGCAATTCAGTCGGCCTGACAGGAACTCTTTCAAAGTTTGACTGTATGAGTTAATTAACGTTACTACTATTTAATCTACTGCTTTCAAAACTGCCAGATCCACAGCAAGAACTATCTAGATCTACTCATCAGATACAAAGTATTCGACCTTCTCTATAAATAGAAGAACAACTCAAAAAAACAACAACACCCCCATGTGGAAGAACACTGAGCCAGAATGACCAAGGCACCACCCTTTGTTTCACAACTAGCTTCAAAATCAAAAACAACTAGCTCCAAATCCGTAGTTAGGTTTATTCTGATTGATTAATACTAATTATTGGCCGCGAATTGCGACGACAAACCAATATTATTATAAACCAAAAGTTTTTCACACTGTCGCTAGCGATTCCCATAGATGCCTGAGTCCGTCCATTTTTCGCCCTCCTATTAGCATTAGTGACACTCGTATCATAAGCCAAGCCAAGCTTAGCATGGTGCAACATTTTTAATCGACATTCACTGACCAAGTGAGCAGTTTGACATCTATGCCAGTGCTCGCCGCCGCTACTCCGCTTTCCGCGAAAACAATTCAATGCGTATTGCATTATTTAAAAAAAAAAAAAAATGAGGGCAGAGCGCATAATTTGCCCACGCGTGCAACCCGTTTGCTGTTTCTCCCTACCGTTCGCGCGCACACACACATACATATTAACACACAATGCCCGACCCAGCGGGTAGAATCAGTGGCACAAGTTGGCCAATTGGTTAGGGAATTACAAATAAGAATGAAAAAGAACAACAAAATAATAACTTTAAAAAAATGCATTGTTCGCCGTAACACTGTGCATAGATCTATCTTCTCGTGATCGGCTCATGGGATGAATAGGCCTAACACGTGGCGATGACCGCACCTGAGCTGAAGAGATCGGCAATGCTAGCACCAGTAGCAGATTAAAATTTGTGAAATCTTACACTGGTGCTATCATGCCCCACCCAACTCCCAAAACCGAGTTCGCCTCGCCCAAAACCAAATTGGCTTTATTATTTTGGTACCGTACCGTATTATATTTCTCGCATTACACACAGATATTTACAGTAGCCATCGGGTCATCATCATCATCATTGCCTTTCTCACCCTGGATCAGGGTATAGGCCACCAACAAACACCTTCCATCCCTCTCTATCATGGGCCAGCCTCTTTACATTATTCCAAGTCTTTCCGCTTCGTTGCACATCATTTTCTCTGGCTCTTCTCCACGTTCCGCGCGGCCTTCCTCTTGATCTCTTGCCCTGGGGATTCCAGTCCAATACCTTCTTCGTGATGCTGTTTCCTGGCCTCCTGAGAGTGTGGCCGATCCATCTCCATCGCCTCCTGCCAATTTCCTCTCTGACTGGGTTCTGTCTTGTTCTTTTCCATACAATTTCATTGCTGACCTTGTCTGTCCATCTGATCTTAAGTAGCTTCCTCAAACATCTGTTGATGAAAACTTGGATTCTCTTTATGCAGGCCTGGGACGCATTCCAAGTCTCACATCCATACAACAGGACTGACTTCACGTTCGAGTTGAATATCCTCAGCTTTGTTTTTAGAGATATATCCTTGGTTCTCCAAATCTTGCTTAAGGATGTGAAAGCTGCCTGTGCCTTTCCAATTCGTGCTTTGACTTCTGCCTCTGTTCCTCCCTTATTGTCAATGATACTACCAAGATAGCAGAAGGACTCTACATCTTCCAGTGGTTGATCTCCTACTCTGACTTGTTCGCTTAGGGGTGCAACAATTTTTAGGACCTTCGACTTCGCGGGATGTATCCTCAATCCAATAGATTCTGAAATTTTGTTTAGAGCTGTAGTCTTTGCTTGCATCTGGTCGTGTGTGTGCGACAATAGTGCCAAGTCATCTGCAAAATCTAGATCGTCCAGCTGTGTCCATGGGGTCCATTGTATGCCATTTCTTCCTCCACTGGTGGTTTCTTTCATAAGCCAATCAATCACCAGGATAAACAGAAATGGGGACAGCAAACAACCCTGCCTAACACCAGTCTTGATATCAAAGCTGTCAGTAAGCTCACCATCATGTACGACTCTGCAACTTGTCCCCTCGTACATGCTCTTGATAAGATTCACCATCTTCTCTGGGATTCCATAATGTCTCAATATTCTCCACAGTGTTTCTCTATCGATGCTATCAAAGGCCTTCTCGTAGTCAAGGAAGTTCACTATCAGTTGGGAGTTCCACTCTAGCGACTGCTCTACTATGATTCTCAGCGTGGCGATCTGGTCGGTGGTTGATCGATTACTCCTGAAACCAGCTTGCTCCTCGCGAAGTTTTTGGTCTGTTGCATTCTGTATTCGCTTGAGAATAATCCGATTGAAAACCTTTCCTGGGATGGAGAGAAGTGTGATTCCTCTGTAGTTACTACAATTGCTGAGGTCCCCTTTTTTTGGGAGCTTCACGAGGTGTCCTTCCTTCCAGTCCTTTGGAAACTTGCCTCCGATCCAAATCCTCGAGAATAGTGAGTGCAGACCCTCTGCAGCCCCAGCAGCATCTGCCTTCAGCGCCTCTGGTGGGATCTGGTCTGGTCCAGCTGCCTTGCCTCGATTTAACTGCTTTATGGCATCATTAATCTCTGCTTTAGTCGGAGGGTCGCAACTGATCGGTAAATCATTTCTTGCGGGTAGAATGTCGGGTGGGTTGCTTGGTGGAGGTCTGTTCAAGAGGCTGTTAAAATGTTCTATCCATCTTTTTGCCTGAGCTTCCTTTCCAAAAATAGCCTTCCTGTTGTAATCCTTGACAGGAACTTCAGGTTTTCCATATTTTCCAGCAAGAGTCTTTGTAGTCTGGTAGAGGATCCTCATGTGTCCTCCTGTTGCTGCCTTCTCTGCTTTCTCTGCTAACATTCCTATGAACTCCTCTTTGTCTTTTTTAATTGATTTTTTGACCTCTTTAGCTGATGCTCGGTACTCTTCCTGGTTACCAACTCTTGAGCTTCTTGTACGACTTGCATTTACCCGTTCTTTTAGGTCTCTTCTTATCCTTATCAAGTCCAGTGATTTTTGACTGATCCATTCCTTGTGTTCCACTTTCTTTTCCCCAATAACATCCTGACATGTCGATGTAAATACTCCTTTTACCTTAGCCCAGTGAGTCTCCAAATCTACTGTCTCTTCGAGGTCAACAAGGGGTTTGAATCTATTCCTCAGTGTCAGCTGGAACTCTTCCTTCTTGTCTCCATCCAGAAGGCTCACTTGAAACTTTCTCCTCTTTGTTCCTGCTCTGGTACCTTGTTTCTTGAGGCGGAGTTTGAGTCTTGCCAGCAGCATGTGATGGTCAGATCCAACATCTGCTCCTCTCTGTACTATGACATCCTCTAGTGAGCGTCTGAATCGTCGGGTGATGCAAAAGTGGTCAATCTGATTTTCAGTTACTCCATCCGGTGAAATCCAAGTGGCCTTATGGATCCTCTTGTGTGGGAATACTGAACCTCCAATCACATAGCTGTTAAATGCGCAGAAACTTGCAAACCGCTCTCCATTCTCATTCATTTGTCCTAAACCATTGCACCCCATAATGTCCTCATACCCTGTATTTTCCTGTCCTATCTTGGCATTGGCGTCTCCCATTATAATGTTCACATCTTTTCTTGGCAATGTGTCAACTATTTCCTGAAGCTGGTTGTAGAAGTCGTCCTTGTCCTCATCGGTTGCTTCATTTGTTGGGGCGTATATCTGCACAATGTTCATGTTGATGTTCTTGTTCTTAGTAGTAAATGATGCCAATATAATTCTCCTTCCATAGGGTTCCCATCCCCTCAGTGACCTCTGGGCGTGCTTGCTCAAGATGATCGCTACTCCTTCTGTATGCTTTTTGTCCTCCCTTCCAGAATACAAAATCTTTTCCCCAGTATTAAGTTGTTTCAGTCCGGACTGTATCCAGCGGGTCTCGCTAACTCCAAGTATGTGCAGTCTGTATCGCCTCATCTCCATTGTAACCTGGGCACTCTTTCCTGCTTCATACATGGAGCGGACATTCCACGACGCAATCCGGAGTGACTTGCTTGATGAAGGAGCAGTCGGGCCAGTGGAGTCCTTTCGGCTTTGTCCATTGTCCTTCATTGAATCTACAGGTGCAGATGCTCCCCCTTCTCCCAAGATAAAAGACTGATTTGAAGTATTTGCTTGTGTTTCTGTAACTGGTTTATTTTTACAGGGTGGGTAGTTGGCCCACCGCCAACTGGCTCTTCTCGGGAGACCAGGACCTTTGCACCTTTAGTCGCCTCTTACGACACGCAGTATCACGTCAGATGTATTCTCTGCTGTCCCTCTTCTACAAGAGAGCCCCGCATCTGCACGGGCGAGCCATCGGGTAGGCCTGTGCATTCAACTATCTCAATAAATTTTAGGACGCGTTCAAGATCCACACGTGGAAAGACGCTGCGTGGCTAACGCACCAGTCTTTGTTTCAAAACAAGTCACGCACGAATGGTCATACCTGTAGTTCTGCGGGTATCCCCCATTACTGCTTTGCTGGGCTTAGCTACTATCACACAATAAGCGATACCGGTCATTGTGTATCAAAGTACCAATTATCGAGTGCGCAATCGGAAGTTTTGCGTCTGAAATTTCCTCACTGAAACTCTACTTTATAGGAATTTTCAAGGCTATTTAAACCCCAACAGAATTCCAGGGGTTTTCCAGGACTAATCCTCAATTTCCAGGGGTTTTCCAGGACTTTTACTAAAATTTTTAAATTCCAGGGGTTTTCCAGGGGCCCCTGGAATCCAGGGGTGCGCGGGAACCCTGCCAACGTTCGTAGCAATCGATAGAGCCGTTTTGAATCAATCAAGCAAGAATAACACCACTTAAAAAACAATTTTTAGTGAATTTGGGCATATTATAAACACACAATATCATGAAAACGGGACATCGCACTGACATCAGAGAAGAGAGCAGAGAAGTTGTGCTTTTGTATTTCAGCGGCATTTTTGGTATTATTAGTGAAGAAATTATGAGTTAATTAAGTCATAAAGACGCCCGTATCACCATTAGCGGCTCACCTGTAACCGATGCCGTAGCCCGCGACCTCGGCGTAACCCCGATTGGGTGCGGTCAGTGTGCGACTTTATGGGTGGCCCGGAACCAAACTAAGTGGCTTGGTTTTGAGTGGAATTCGGCGCTGTGAGGCCTTCAGTTTTTTTACCATCTAATAACATTCTGGGTTAAAACTGAAACACTAAGGCTTGAGTGAAGATATTAGAAAGCTGTTGCAATGTTTTTTAACAGTGAACAGAATCATACAAACTTTCACTCACCTGGACTGCTTGGCTGTGGGTTGTCCTGTTCTGGAGTTGGTACTGCATACTGGGAATCATTATGCCTCCATTGGCGAAGCAACGTTTTTACTGCAAAATTAACAAGGACTCTTTGTAAATTTAAGCATATAAATTGTATCAAGATGCCTAAATTCCTGTATGAACCAAACCCATGCTTGGTTGTTTACTGTTAGGAAAGTCATGGCTAGAGCATAGTTACATCTATTACTAGAATGGCATACCCTTTTGCAGAGGCAAATTGCATTTCATGTCCGATTTCTACTCATATTCAACCAAAAACAAAAACCCTCTCCAAAACTCAAGGTCATTAGCAAAATCCTTGATAAAGACAGACAACAGCAAATGTAAAGAGTGTTGTACTTATTAGGCTTCAATACACTGCAATATAATGTATGTTGCAGTTGATAGGTTTTCTAACCTTTGTGTTTATTTCTGTAGTAGCAGCAGATCAAAATGAACAGCACCGCCAGAAAGACTATACTTCCTATTACTGCACCGATAATACTGTTGGTTGAGTCTGAGGAAGATGGAACAGCTTCTGCACTTGTTCCTGTCCTGGCTGACGAAGATGAAACAGCTCCTGTAGTCTCATCCGTGCCACTGTTCGGGGTAGGTTTACCAGGCTCTGCTGAAGGGGTGGGAGGTGGAAATGTGAGATAAAATGGTATACCTGTCATAAGAGCATGGTTCAGTTCTTCATTTGTGACACTCTCGTTAAAAACACCTGAATTCTTTGTGGAATTCTGAGTTATTGTTTCTTAAAATCTGGGAAAGATATAAAGCTTTAATCTTCTAAACAGGCAGTTTACATCACAAATGTGATCTTGGAGCATTCTGTCAAAATGCCACGACACAGAATTCTGAAATATTATAATATTCAAGCACGGTCACAATACAAAACGCTTCAAGGGAGTGTAAGCCACACACTGTTCTAGCATAAGCACGTGGAAAAGGAAAAAATGTCTACTTCTCATTATTTTTGGTGTTCAATGTCGAGGACCTTCAAGAGTTTCTGAAACTACGTAGACAAATGGTTCTTTTTTTTATTTTTGTGCAGAGATAGTGAGAAGGCTAATTTTCAAAAATGAATTTTCTAAACTTTTTATACTGTCAAAATGCACGTTTTCTGCACATTGATAGAGAGATCAACGTTTGCCCTTTCCAATGGCACTATTCATCACTGTTTGAAATCAGCTGACCTTTTATGCTGGTGAGTTACAATAGAAAAACCACATTTCTTTCCGGAGCCGACACCCAGCAACAGTACCGTAAGTATATGTGTATAATGCAACCACGAATACAATATGATACCCCCCCCCCACCCGAAAACAACTTCAGTGCTGAATATTAATCCAGGGTAAAAATGCTCCCCACATATGTATGTAATGCAACACTTGATTTGGAAAGCCTCAATGAGTCTGTGTAAAACCTTTGCGATAGAGCTGGTGGAAACCTGAACTTTCATGCTGATTCTTAACCCTCATCCTGTGGGAGGCCACTGTGCATCCTGTCAGGCCATTATTGTGTCCCACATTATGCTATACAGGTCCTGCAGGAGGCCACTTCAGTGTATAGCAACACTGCTCCTTGTGTTTTGTTTATTCGGTGCCAAAGGGAGTCTGACCCAGGTATGTATACAGCCTGTGTATCTAAGCTACCCTTCTTAATCCACTCGCATCAGGTGATCCAAACGTAACATAACATCTCTGGTCCATGAATGGCTGCAGTGAGCTGCTCGACACCTCCGTAGACTTATCCAAGCTGACTGTCTCCACTCAATTTCCCATGAAAATGATCAACTCCACATTGCGCAGGAAAAGCACAAAAATTTTATGGCCATGTGCATTCCCGCCATTGGGTAATCCATTTGTTCTTTCTGCCCAACCCCTCACACTAGATGGTTTTAATGATATGTGAAGGAAACTTGGATATGTGAATGAGAAATAAGAATGCATAGCTGCCAACTTTCAAAAACCTAAAAACAGACTCCTGATATCGGACCAGACACCGACACGCCGCCCCCCCCCCCCCATCCCCAAACATTGAAAAGTCACCATTTCCTCACTTTGTTACATTATGGAATATTATTCTCTTTACATAGGCCTAATGTAATACAGCATAAGATTTTATGAAGCAGAAAACAAACATTTTGCTTCAAATGCTAATACATGTGTTGTTATCACCACTGTTTCTGTTTCTAAAGAACTGACTATTATGATATGAGCTGTCCTCAGAATTGTATAACTCTTTCATACAAACTTGTTCTGGCAGTATTGAACAATGTCAGGTTTGCCTCCATGTGACTTGTGAAACGGTGAAATTGGAAGTCACGATAACGTTACTTATGACTCACAATGCATTTATTGGACAAGTTTGATAATAATGCAAAAGAAAATTCCTTTGAATATTTTGCACTAAATGTCTACTCATGGATTCATGACAAATGAGTTGGATAGAAAAGACTTCCGATTAAAAATAAAATAAACCTACCCATTATCGCAAATCATGTTAGGCATAAAAGATGACAGATGTAATAGATCTAAAACTGAAGCCACTTCACAAGCCATGTCCATATTGTTCTAGTTCTAGAACTTTTTCTATTGTTTTACCAGCTCACGGGCTCTAGATTTCGATTTCTTACCTCGCTGAAGAAACACCCGTACGCCTGAGCCTAGGCCTAGTTTATCCGTGATCGCCAATTACATTCAACATTCTAAAAAACGGCCGACCTAGATCTACCGGGAGTTACCACCGCCAAAGATGATTGTAAGCTATGTAAAACTGAAAAAAAAAAAAAAAAAAACACCAAAAAAGACATAACAGAGAAATAAAATGAAACCTCTTCACAAAATGTGTCCACTGTTCTTACTCACTGACCGCCATCGTTTACGATGCAATACGCGTGACCTACACGACGTGCTTACATACTCGAGCTCAATGAAAGGCTGAAGAGCGGCGACACTGGCGAAGGTGTATGCTGTGATAACTTATTATGCAACATTACTGTTGCTTGGTTGAGTGGGGCCGTGGCGGGGATACAAAAGTTATCGCGAGTTCGGGCATACGCAGTACGGCAGGACACGGTACGGTAGAGCTGCGTTTACGGTTGCGCCCGTTGAATCGCTAGGTCCAGCGCTACTAGCGGTAGGCCTCGATACAAAAGTTACGGTTTTGTTTTCTCCTCTAAAGTCTACGTGTTTTCTCCGTATAAATTGGGAAATTCTTCAAAAACGTACTTTTCACCACAAAAACGTATTAACGTACCGGGACCCGTAATAAATACGTATATTACGTACTGGTTGGCAGCTATGAGAATGCAAAAGACCGCCAAATGGGGGAAAAAACCACATTAAAACAGTATACAGTGCACTCTCCCGATTACGGCATCTCCGAATAACGACATTCTCCCGATAACGACATTGACCCCCGGTCCCGATTTTTTTACTATATGTTATTAGTAATAAAACTCTCTAAATAGCGACATACTTTTTAGACCACTCTCCGGATAACGACATTGAGTTAGCAATAATCGGCTGTGACTTTGCTAGATACAAAAATAAAAATAGCTAAAATATTGTTTCCGGTCAGTTTCATTTCATTCTCTGAGCCAATAAAAACACTTCTTTTCCGACCAATGAAATGTCCTACCAGAGGCACCTCATAGCCAATGAGATCGCTTTGTTATCGGCCAATGAAAACACACCTGTGTCTATTGTCGTCGGAACAAAAAGGGTGACGCGCATTAAATGAGTCAGTCATCACATCGCTGACCGCTGAATCGATTGTATTCACCCGAGAACAATAACGCACCCCAAGATGTCGACAGCTGCTGTTAAAAAAAGAAAGATACTGACAATAGATGCCAAGCTGCAAATTCTGGCTGATGTGGACACAAAGACATTAACCAAGAAACAGATCGCTGAGAAGTACGAGATTCCCCATCTTGAAAATCTCCGAATAACGACATGTTCCCGATAACGACATGCACCTCTGGTCCCGAGCCATGTCGTTATCGGGAGAGTGCACTGTATTTACTGTCTAACACTATTTTCATTGATGGCCCATGAATAACACATAGCAATGAGTGCACCAAAGTTCCAGTGGTGGATGACACTGGTGGAATAAAATTTACAAAATCTTGCACTGGCATATAATGCCCCCCCCCCCCCAATAACAACCTCACAAACCTGGCGTTATAATTCAGGTTCAAAACTTCTTGCATAATACATGAATGTTGTTTTCTGTTAATATTCATATTTTTCATATACAAATTAACATGTCAGTAACCATATCTGACAAGAAACAAACCACATGAAATCAAATGAGAAAAAGGTTCATATTTTGCTACCAATTATATTTTGATATGGCCACGTAATTAAGGAAAAGAAAATTATTAACGACCGAAGTTGACTAAAATGAAGTAAAAATTGACTCTGTCACTGTGCCATCGGACCCATTTTTGGGTACTTACAACTAGGAACTTCATTTTTGAATTCTGAAAATAGATAGTGCCATGTACTAGAATTTTGTCCATGCTACAGACAGATTCTTTGATTTCCAACAGACTGTTATGTACCCATCATATCTCATTAACCCCTAAAAGGTTTTCGTCTCTTTTCCTTCAGCAAAGCTTATTCATGACAAGATTACTTATTGCCAGGTTAGGACTTTCTTATATGTGGAAACAACTCATTAACCCTTTTACTATGTAGGGGTTTTGCTAATTTTTACAACACTAAATATTTGGGCTCTGGTTCCAGTTTACGCAGGAGTTTTCATTTGTTTTGACGTTGTGTTCTTTGATTAGGTATAGCAGCATAACTAATGAAGATACCTATGTAAAGTTATATATTTTATGAAAGGTAATGTAATGAACTTTCATCTTAAACCAGTCAAGGTTTTCTCTGCCTTGCAGGCCTCGTTCTTTCATCCAGTGAAGCCATGATGATGCCTTGAGTAAATCAGTGTTTACATTCCTACTGCAGTCATGGCAATCGCGACAGCCGTATAAAAACCTCAGTACTCCGTACAATGTACGACCCAGTACAATAAGTTGTTTATTTCTGGGACATACGGCGTATGTCCTATAGAGATCTAAAGGGTTAAGATTCCAACGAAAGGGCCTGGAGCCAAACCATTCCACTGTCGAAAAAAAGATTGCTGCTGCAACTCCTGAGAAATCGTAGCTGATGAAAGCTCTTGGCATGCTGAATAATTATGCTGAGATAAACTTACTACCACAGATTATCTCAGTCGATAATATCAGGAACTAGTTTTATTACTATCTAATTCTGAAATTTCACAATCTTATTGATGCAGCAGAAATACGTAACAGCATCATTCTAAATCATGTGTAAAATATTTTATCACAGAACACAATACTACCTTTGAAAAATACATTGCCATCAATCTATCTGTCTCACTTCGCTATTTCCATATTTAATCAGTTATTTGTTCCTCTCTGAAATAAGTTGATATTTCTTGATTTGAGTGGTTTGTGACTGAAACCACCGACGCATGTATGTGCGAGTGTATGGGCAGGTAAATTATCAAAATGTTTATGCCTATGAAGCGGTCTGGGCGCGCTGTGCCGAGGCAGTTAGACTTCCACAACTTCACTTCACCCACCCACAGTGGATTGATGAAACGTCCTTGATAATATTTCTATGCACATTTGTTTCTTACCTGTAACAGTCATGTTGAACCAATGGGTGCTTACTGCTCCACAAATGTTATTGCACTTCCTTTCGAGACCTTCCCAGCCCCAGCACTGACACTGACCTACAATATTGTGAAACTGATCTCTCACCCAGATCTGCAGTGACAAAAGTATTGGAAAAAATACTTGCATTATAACAATAAACAATGTTATTATCTGCATTACTCCTTTTCAATACAATTAATGCATTGCTTAGTTGGCACAGCCCAAGTAGTCACAGTCTCTGAAATCTGACAATAAACCTGAAAACAATTTACAGATCGATGCTTGGGAAATCTAGCCCTCCAGTCACCAGATTTGACACTGAAGACCAAAGAGAAGGTATATGTAAGCCACTTGGTGATTTCTGAGGGCAATGAGTGCCACCAGCATATCTGATTGTTATGATCTCTGACTGAAGTTTCATTTTAATGGCACACACTTGATTTTTCCCCCTTTCGAGTGAACAGTCTCCATTGCCTTTGTTTGAGACCAGCCTCAAGAAGCCACCCGCACTTTGACTGATGAATTTGTTGTGCTCATCAGCATTGCAAAATCAATGCACTGAATGTAGCATTAACTGTCAGCTTCTAACATCCTCATTGGAACACCCAAAGGGGGGAGAGGGTGTGTGTGAGTGTGTGCCCGCACACATGAGCACCTGTATGTTATCAGGCAGAATATCATTGGTCGACTGTTGGCACCTGGTGAAAACTCATGTTTGAGGATGTCATCTGGGATCATCCTCTAATTACAATGCCAAATAGAGAAATTACTGGACTGCGTTCTGTGCTCAGCTAGAGCTTTCTATGGAAAATACTACCGACCACTTATGGGTTAGTTTTAACAAGGTTCTAACAGCCAGGGGACAACATATTTTCTAATTTCATGTCAATGCTTGCAGCAAAAGGCAGTTGAAGTCAGATCAATTTGGAAGTTGGAAAGCAACCAGTCTATAGTGGGTGCAGGTTGTTAATGACTGACAGTGGCAAAAATTGAAGACTTGTGCACTCCATGTGGTCTTAACCGTTTCAGTGTCACAGACCTCCATAGCGGCCGTCAGCATTTTTCTGAATATGTGCGCTGAGACCGCTGTAGCAGTCGATCGGGGGTAGGTTGGATTTATGATAAAGTATTATGCAAATATGAAAGAGGGTGTTATAATTTCTTTTCTATGAGTTTCAGGAGTGATTTTCGGGTAATGTGCTTTGCCACTATGTCCCAGGGCGATGACATCGAAAGGGTTAAAACATGATAAATACATAATATATTGAATTCAAGGCATGAGGACAATTTTGCTAAAAATCAAGATTTTCTAGGCGTCTGAATTTCTCAAATGATCACACAGAAATTGTCAGTCTGGTCTGAACTCAGCAACCATTTTGCTGCTGGAAATAATTTTTTTTCTCTCTCACAGTCTAAATTAACACATTTTTTTATTTTTCAAATCAGTGACCAATTTCCGAACAAATTCTATTCCCTGCCATAGAAAGTATTTTCAATTCAGTGCGAATGGACATAAAAAAAACCACCACAGCAAAATCAGGTATTTTTTCTATGATGATGTATCCCCTTAGAGAGTTAGACACACACTAGGAAAGGTCACATTAAACATACCATAATTTTGTAGGTGTCTGAAGCAAGATTGGTGAACTGCACAGAAACTTGGGATTCACTGTCTGTGCGAGGCTGAGGGAACGAAAGAAATCCAATGAATAAAATGTTTATTTACTGACATAAAGAAAAATGACACTCAACAACACGAATATCAAAAATGCCAATGTTGTATGAAGTAGAATTTCTCACGTATATGAAGCAAGAATACAATTTACAGCAATCTTATCTCCCATTTGCACATATCTACTTGTAAAATTTGTTGCATATTTATGTGTCATCTAATCACGTACACAGTGCTGGACGATCAATTTCCAAATCTGGTACAGGAACATCTAAATCAGCTTTCAAACAACATAATATTATTTAAAAACCGTAATACACAAATTTCCTTCCAAACAATTTTAGATATTTGACTCAAAATTTTACATGTTGATTTTAATTAGGATCCACTGAAAACTGACAGAGCCTATCCAGAAAGAAACTTCCAATTTCTCACACACACATACACACACAAAAATTCAAGTCGGTCATCTATACGGCAACCAGGTTGAACTTTTTTTCCTCCACGTTATTTCCTTTAATTTGGGGCTGGGGAATGCAATGGTGCATACCATCTGTTGCATAATATAAATGCCAAAGACAAACTGAGGAGTTTTGAGAAAATGTGAAAAGATGCCAAGCAATTCTGATACAGATTATGATGGCCTGGACACTGCCAGCTCAGGTTGGGCTTTGGGTGTGGGCTGGGTTACTGTAGGGAGAAAAGACAAAGGATCACCCATGTGGAAAGATCCCAATAAGAATTCAACATTGTTTTCATGGGAGACGATCAACACTGACATGTCTTCAGATGTGTTACACCATTCACTCACTCACTAACAATCTGAGACGTATTGTTAAGTTTGGTGCCACCCAATGCAAGTGTAACAAGCAGGGAAGGGGTTGAGATGATCATGGGCCATTGGAGGTGTGCCAGCATGAGTTTGAAAAACTTAATATCAATTATAGTGTTGTAAACCAGCACTTGCTGACCTAATTGATGGCATCAATGAATCTCTCCGACTAACACATGGTATAGCACTGAAATAGGTTGGGCTGACTGGACTGGATAACATTCACCCTGCGCAAGACAGCTTAAAACCCGCTGTCCGGTCAGTGACCTTACGGAAAATCTTATCTGGGTCGCACTGACCCTTGCTGATGTACAATAACCACAACACCGCTGTCCATGTGGTTCAGTTTGTATTTGATCGGTATGAAAACATTCGCTGCTATGCCTTATCACGCTTGATAATGAATTGACCAGCAAAACCTTTGTCTGTCAGTCTCTAACCAATGATCTGACAGCTGTAGATTTTGTGACAACGAAGCATGATAACTAGCCACGCCCTCCCAAGCCCTAAACAAAAGGTTTCATCCTGATTGACACATATTAATAAACCAAAGTGGGCATTTGGGGCAAAGATCATTTCAGAGCTTGTTTCTGATTGGTTCTTAGATATAGACTTCGTTAATAATGAAGATATTGACAACAGAAGTTGCATGTTGTTCAGGAATATCTCCTCTTAATTTCTATGCATTTAACTCAAATTCCATGATTTTTGCCAAGAGTAGGGTTTTTGCAGATCACCTCACATATTGACATTTTGACATTTCAACAGGAATTACCTCTGCAATAACATTTTTGGTGAGATACGCATTATTTGGGTCATCCTTCTTAACCAACATGACATCAAACTCGGTGAGATTGAAGGCAGGCGGTGACCTCGTAAAGGCAATGTCAAGGGTTCCACTGGCCTGAGTTTTATATGACAGAGAAGGAGCCCACTTGCCTGGGTCTTCATTGAATACTGTTGATTAAAAGAAATGTCTTTAATGCAACATTTGAAAAAAAATGACTTAAACTAAAACATTAGATCCGACCCCTGTCTTTACCATTTTTCTGACATTCGTAGTCTTTCTATTGATGATCTGAAATAATATGCCCTGGGTCAAAGTCACAGATCCTTTAAAACCATGATGTCATATCATTTTCAAAAGCATAGAAAAATGGAACAGATGAATATTATTTCACAAGATGGAATCTGACTGAGAAATTTTAAAGAATTTCATAAATAAACAAAAGTAATAATAGTGCCTGGAAACTCATACAAGACTGCCTTGCTACTTCAACATAAATAAATGCTAAAGTATTCAGGGCTGGGAATGGGCAGTAGCAAAAAAAGAGGAAACAGTAATGCGGCCGGGGGTCCAGGGGCAAGGCCAGACACTGATGAAAATAAACAGGGGCTTAATTGCCTGTTAAGTGTGGTTTTTATTTATCACGTAAATGCTGAAAGAATGGTTGTAACATAATGTAATGTCATGAGGGGATCTAAGAGTGGCCTGGAAAAAAGAATTCGCGATGAAAGAGCTCCGCATCTCCTTGACGTGGATGGTGATACCTGCCACCATGCCCACATCGCTGCCAAGTCTTTTTGCAAACCGAGGAGCTGAAGAACCATTTCCGCAGATAATTCCCAGCCCTGAGTATTTGAATCAAGTAGGATGCGGATCCACCAATCTGGTCATGCTATTGGAGTGCATTATGTTTATTATTATAATATGCCACATTATTCCTAGATATAATGGGAGATGTTAATGGAAAGAGGTACCTCTTTTTATTATTTTTTCTTCAAATGACCTATGCCAAAGTACTGAATTTTGGATTTTCAACAGAAGGCTCAATAACACTTAACTGTTTCAAATGCCATCAGGTCACAGTATATTTTGCCCACAATCCCATTATTGTTCAATGCCTTACATCTGAATTGAGCAGAATTCATATTTTGTTCTATTTAAGACCAGGTTTTAGTTATATAGTAAAATGCACAGATAACATACATTGTGATGTGGTCACCACACAGATGATATCGTGCAATGCATTGTGGTCACCATATTTAGCAACCCTTCGTTCATGTCATATTTTAGACATCTAAAACACTGCATATGTTCTCTAATTTAAAGTGTTTTCTGCTTACTGAAAATCTTGGACAGTGTCACACTGAAATTATTCTGATTCAAGAACAATGGATGAGGTGATGAAACAATTACCATAAGGTTGACTGCTTTTGTAATTCATTTCTACAGAAAGCCTTTCATCGTCCCGCTGGTCAGGCCGTGGTGCATGCATGCTGAAGACCTTCACTTTGAAGTCTGTTAATTTTTTCACAAAAGGTATGTCTGCCGTAAACATCAGCTGGAAAAAGTAATGGATAACCAATGCAATGATGTGAAAACACTTAAAAAAAATAAACAGATGGATTAGAATCTTAGTACCCTGGATTAAATGACGTGTGCTTGTTAATTTTTAAATTTTTTTAAAAAGTATTGTCACATCAAAATCTGATGGCCTATATGTATAAATTTTCATGACCATTATATTGTTCTGTATACAATCCACAATGATAGCAAGCAAGTAGATATCTCGTTTCATCAAGGACAAAATTACAAATTGAATATCCAACCTTCTAATTTTGAATACAGTACTGCAGTTTACTACAGTAAATAAAGGATTATGAATAACCGTCCATGCTGGTGACTAGATATGAGAACGGTCTCTTTGCAATCACATATAATCATAATGTCTTTTAACTCCTTCAAATTAGAGCATGTCAGTGTGATATCATTAGGAAATACTGATTTAGGGCCAATGAAATGTTTTAATGTAATAGTACAACTTTGGAAGACGAGAGCTTTAAGCCAGTCCTCATCACCTTTTTCACCATTGTACACTTTGCCAAGCTCCACACCTCTACCCTTCCAGAGTTTCTCATGCATTTTCACAAAGCAAAATCTTTGGTTTTCAAGGGAATTAAATTCTTCTGGTATTGACAAACCTTATAATTATGAAGGTCAGTCTTGGTATGAAATGTCTATGAAATGGCAGAATGGTAAAATATGGTCTCAATACCTCTTTCCATGCTGTCTTATTGTTTTTATCTATTTTGAAGAGACGACAGAGGTCTCTTTCCTGCGTTCCATTCTGCATTGTCCAGATGACTAAATATCCAATACAATTCATCTTTCCCGCATCTGCAGAAAAGATAAGAAAAAAAAAGAACAACTGTATACATTACAACACAGGTGACAAGTTATTTAATTTGTATAATTCTTTGAAATGAAACCACAAAATAGGAATTTCCTGACTTAATTTCTAAGGTATCCTTCAGTAGCATCCTAAAAGAAACTGCTGAGATGACCATGTACCTGCTAATGTAAAGATTCCTCAACTGGCTCACTGTTAACAAGATTTACTGAAGAAGTCAATGAGTATTTGTGGAACTTTGTTTCACAGTTTTCAAGGCGAGCATTCACTTTTGCATTTTGCCCTGACTTTAACCGTAACTAAAAATGCCTTGCAACATGGATTGAACTGAGCTGTCTAAATTATGTACCATGTGCTGTGTTTATAGAATCTGTGAAATATCTGGGTTGCAACCAAGAATTTGCCATCCCTCATGCCCCATTCCAAGTAACAATGAAAGAATAATAACAACAAGAGCTGAACACACAGCTACCACCATCAATCTATAAATTACAAAAACTAAATGAGTAAATGCATTTAAGACAGTCAGTCAGTAGCAGCCTAAAGTACTACAATATAGAAGAAGAATCTAAAGAGAGAATGAGAGACAAACAAAATGAGGGAATAAAGATACCAGACAAATAGGAGCCCGTGTATTTCACACTAAACATTAGGAAAATATAGGCAGATCTGGCTGTTTTCAAAATTTGAAATGGGGGGGGGGGGGGGGGGGTGTAAGAAAGAGGAGCAGGAGAGAGAGGGGAGGGGGTGAGGAAAGGTAAGGGAGAATTCCCGTTTAACCCAGGCAAGGCTGGGTACCTCATCCGGTAAATACATGTATATTATATATAAAAAGGATATTTTATATTATTAAAGTATCATAAAAATATTTGATTCAATTATATGCAATTTGAAGACCTTAAAACTAAGGTGATGTGTCCTTGAAAACATAATCGTGTATTTTAAAAGACGATGCTAGCTCAGAAATAATTTCTGAGGGAGTTTCCACAACCATCAATATATGCATAAAAGTCTCCAACGTATCATCTCCAATAACAGGGAAGTCAGATAGTACTAATGAAGCCATATCAATCATCCTATACTATGTAAAATTTGTCATGTCAAGCATGGATCTCTTTTCTAAGAAATTAAAAGGCAAAGTGTATTTCTAGAACCCAAATAGGATATCATGAATTTTGTGTGCGTGTTTGTACAACTCAGATATAGGCTTTTGGTAACAAAATTCCTATACAAAAGTAAAAACACACAAATAGCAACAAATAAAAATGAACCACTTTTTTTTCCTTGAATGAAAAGAAATGTATAACAAGAATGTTTCTATTTCCTTCATATTGCATATTAATTTTGTCATGCCATGCATGGATCTTTCTTTCTAAGAAAATAAAAGGCAAAGTTTGTTTCTAGAACCTAACTATGATATCATGAAATTTGTGTGTGTATTTGCACTACTGAGATTCTTTGGCAGCAAAATTCCCACACAGAAACAAATAAAAATGAATCACTTTTTTTTCCTTGAATGAAAAGAAATGTATGTCAAGAATATTTCTCTTTCCTTCTCATGCCGTTACCTGATAGAGGGGATTCCCAGCTGATAGCCAGGCCTGGATACATGAATCGCCCATTCCTGGTATCCAGGCCAACAAGATTAATCCCTGCTGGGGCGTCTACTGATGGGCCATCCTTTGGATATTCCTGTGGCAGATCTGACCTGTTGAAACTCTCCACAAAGGGTAAACACACTGTGAAGCAAGGAGAGGAAAGACTCAATTAAAACTGACTTAAAAAGTTACTTTACTGAATCTGTCTTCTAGCTGTCCTTGTCCTGTCAACAAGACCATGGCTGGCATTAAGCAAGTGACTCCAGTTTACTGCAGCTCTGAATTAAAATCTACTTTTGATACACCACAACCATCCCATCCCTCCTTCTGAGCTAAAAAAAATTTTTTTGATGATGATGATGATGAATACTTGTTGAATCTCTAATGTATGCAGTTATCATGATATACATCATACAGACTAGAACATACAGGCAAACTCCTCCCAACAAGTGCAATGAACACTGAGATTGAAAGATAAAAGTTGCAGTGTGGTGTCAATTTCTATACTGATGTTTTAAGGTTCATGTAATCCATGCAGCTAACTATATTGAAACTCCTATGATCATACCAAAACAAGGTGAAATCTTGGAAATAATGAGAAGAAAACTTATTTATTATGTCCTAAAATTTGTTTCGTATTTGTAAGGATCATTTAATTCTTCACCAAGACTTTTATACCATGGAAATGAGCTTCAAAATCAAAACCAATGTGTGTTTAAGAAATTGTGGGCAGGATACTGAAACAAATATGTATATATGCTTCATGCAGTCTATCATACTGATATTTGCGGAGACAGGCTTCTTTACTATCATGTGCCTGCTTTACAATATATATACCAGTTCCATGTTTTGCATTTATGTGGCTGATTCTTCTTTTTTAAGGGAAATCCACAAAAACCATGGATTCTTCTTGCTACTGCCCGAACAACCAAATGTGGCATCATTGCCCTGTTGACCTGCTCAAATTTCAACAAATTCTGGCGTATAAATATTTCCTCCTGGTTCGTAAATTATCCATGTGTATAGCTAAACTTATGAGTACACAATGTGTAAAAACATCATGTTGCTATTTGAGTTTAGCACTGAAATTCATGCTATCAACTTGGACTTAAACTTTAAATCCAATTCCAAAAGCAAATCTTTATTAACTTCTCTGATTCATTGTCTTGCCTTCAGGCATTGAAAAACCAAAATTATATGAAAATCCACAAACTCAATAAACTGTTAGGTCTTCACACTTTGTCCAATAAGGGATACAAAAATGTTCTCTTTTTGATTCCTCGCCACATTGGCATCAAAGGAAGTGAAACAGCAGACACATTCACCAAAGAAATGTTAACATGTCTGCCAAGACAAGTGAAAATCCCACACACCAACTAAACTTGCTGAAAATCACTTCATAAAATCGAGACGGCAGAAAAGATGGGATGAACAAATAACAAATAAATTACACTTTTTTGCCAATTCCTATTGTCTTCAGTGGATACACTATATGTATGTCATGTTTGAGAACCAAGTTATAGGGAATTCTATCCCATGCCACATTTATATGAGGCAAATGCTTGCTGATTTGCAAAGGGTATTTTTACATGGAAATGGCGTAGATGAATTTTTGTGTGTTCATGTAAAAAACAACAACAAGAACCAAACAAACACACAAAAATAGCGATGGCACAAGGACAAAGACAGTTTTCATGTAGATACGAATAATTGAAATTATCTGAGAATCAAGAATGTTTATACATCCTTGTTGCACAATGTGCTCTAGAGATAAGAGCCACTTGGCATGGCTTCATAAATACAGCTTTTCACTCTTTAATATCTTGCTGATGACAACACAGGGTACTTCAAAATGAAAGGAGCCATCATGTCAAGAGGTTAACCAACCCAGACAGAGACCTGGGTCTTCTCACTGAAAGGTAGCCATTTTGAAAGTGTAAATGGCAAATAGCAATCTGTCCTTTCATATAATAAACCATCCAAGTGATAGTTCCTTATGGTATAAGGTTGCAAGCGATTTACTATGCTACTGTCCGAAAATAAAGTAAATCCACTGATCACCATAATATTAAATATCTTTGGAACAGGCAGTGCTGGCAGAGATTATATATAAAAAAAAGTATCAGCCAGCTGGATATACTTTGTGTGAATGTAGCCAGGTTAAACAAATTCTTTGTGAACTTTGACATTTCCTGAGAAAGTGCACTCTTGCAGGATTGCTTGACAATATCAGGTCATATTAGGAATCAAACTGCAAATATAACTTCGAGGGATCAACAATGTCCTCTGCAGCACTGAAATGGATACCCACAAATTACACACACTGTGGCCTGGGGTTTTGGGCCAGAGGGCTAAACTGTTTTGTGGTTGCATTGAATGTGCCACAAGTAGACCCAAACTGTAGAAAGGAAAACATTCCCCCCCCCCCACACACACCACCACCACCACCACCAAAACAAAAGAGTGTTAAGAAGAAGATATAATGGCAAATGCCAAATATTCTATTTTTGTAAATCTATTGACCCCACATGTATAAAACCAAATTGATTAATTTATGACAGCTGGAGTTAATGGAGACACCTGTTTTAGAAAATGACACTCTGTGTTTTGTTAAGTTGTTTGATACATTTGTATCACAAAATAATATTGTTTTCTGTTGATCCCAAATCAGATCATGGCTATAACACATTTTAACCCTGAATCCTAACCCCATCCTGATTATCAATGATTTACCTTAACTATCATATTCTTCGAGATGCTGGGCATGAAATAGACCACCAAATCAACCAATCCAAAATGCCTCAGTGTACAAAGAAATCGTTTTTCTTTAAGTTTAAATAATTGAAAAAAAAAAAAACAGCAGTAACAACAACGACAAAAACATTTATAAACTGCAATGTCCACACAATTTACAAGTTAAACTCTTTTTATAAAGAGTTTGAGTTCTGAAGGAGCATGTCGACACAACAATGGTCACACTGTGCTGGGAAGAAGCAAGACAACAGATGGAATATAAGAGAAAAATAGGACAGAGAAATACCCTACCAGAAGCACCTACACACCATTTGCCTTTTTCAAATAGGTACAATGGTATTCTGTGATTTTATAACTACATGTATAACAAGATGCAATCCCTGTACAAAAATTTGTATCAAATGTGTATGAAGAATTTTTTTCATTGTTGTTAGTGCACGATTTTAACTGCTCAGCGGCAGGTAAATTCAGAGGAATGTTCTTCAAGTGCCTTGAAATAATGGTAATAGAAAGGGATGTGAAATCATGAAACAAAATAATTTGAGTGCCATGGCCTTGTATCTCTCCCTCACAGCCCTGAGGCAGAAACTGTGTAAGTGACACCATTCCCCTGGAAAGACAACTTTTCCCAACAAAAACATTGCTTTTTATGAGCAGAGACTGTAATACTGGTTACCACTGATCATCAGTCATTCAGGAAATTTTCCGTGGAAAACTTTAAGCATGCTTACAAAAGAATCTTCGGACCATTTTTCTTGCATCCTTACCATGAAAATGAGATAGATAATACCATCAATTTCTATCAAAATTGTGAAAATATTCTATTTTTATTATCCTCACAATTAAATCCTGTTTCTGTAAATAGCATCCACAATGAATTTGATATGATACTGCTGTTCGCAATTAGAGCTTTTAAAATGACATCCTTTTGAGACTTTTCAAGCAGTTCCTTCAGATTCACAAGATTGCAGGGGCCTTTTCAATCCCTATTCTTATTTTATCCCACTTCCCCTGCCACCGTTCTCTTCTTTTTCTGTAAGCTGCCCAGCATGATATACAATACATTGTCAAAAATTTTGATTTCTTGTCTTGAAGTTTTGGTTGATCTAGATTCAAATAAGAAATCTCTTAGTTCTCAAGAAGTAGCATGTATCTCATTCTGAAAAACAGGACGGAACTACAATTGCAAACACATGCCAATTGTATGTTTTTGGACTCACCTGTTGTGTTAAACCATGATTCACACAAAGAGCTTACATCTTCCTGCAACATTCAGTGAAAACCAAAAAGTGAGCTTAAAAAACATCAATGTATAATAATAATATAAAATTTTGGAAAGAATTATAAGAAATAACCTTACCTTTACAAACATTCATAAAACTTTCTCTCAAGCTGACATCAGAATCCAAAATTTTTCTCACAGATGTGTAACTAATATTTGACTTTTATTTTCATTTTCAAATAAGGTGTCTCGTTATAGTGAGTTAAAACTAGGGCCATATTCATGAATCATGCCAATAATAGAAACTTCCAAAATAGGTGTCGCTGTCCAGTCAAGTTTTTTAGGTCTTCATCAAGTTCCTTTGCACAGACCACCATTTCGATGCATCTTTACCAAAATGGGTATGAAGTACAAAAAAAAAAAAAAATAATGTTAAGAAAGCTGACTAACACAAAAAATCACTCCCCAAATTTTTTGTCCTAGGGAATAAATAAAATTAGACTGTCTAGCTTGCAGGTAGCACTGTTCAGTACATATTCATACAAAGGTTATGTTCTAGCTCATCATTTTCAGCTGTACTGTCATGTTCAATTGGCCCTTCCATATACAAATAAACCTCAGCATGTTCAATAATGTTTGTTATTAACATGCATGTTCATAAACCAACCCTAGACTAGGCTGAAATGCTGTGTAGTAGCCCTCAAGGCATGAAAAGTCTGCCAAAATCCAAAGTAGCATCATTCTATGCAACATAACTTTTTTTGGTCCCCCTTTTTACAGTAGAGTCTGCTTAAATTGAACTTTGATAATTTGAATTTCTTAAGTCTTAAATTGAAGTAATCTTTAAGTCTGTTTTTCTTCTCCTTCTTTATCTCCAATTAAAATTTTTTGATAATCAAATTTGAAATGTCCAATTTCTGACATTACTGACAATTAGAAATCGCCAAGCATGCTCAATCGCCCTGTTAAACTGCAGTGGGGGGGAGAGAAGATAAAAGTAACACAATGCAAAGGGTATGGCCTCCCAACACATACCTGTTAAGAATTAAAGGTTGAATGATCGAAAGAAATGGTGATTGAGATAAATGAAAGATCCACGGATGAAATTAGCTAGAGTAATTAGAGTGTATTTTTTAATCCCTTGTGCACAAAAGCCATTTCCAACCCCAATTTAGACACAGTCTAACTTTTAAGGTGTACGAAAAAAATGTCTAAATTAGACCTATATTATAAATGTTAAAATACCGATGCCAGGACTTGTTTGTAAAATGCAGTCCATGAATCCATATTCTTAAGCTGCCTATTATAAATTCAGAAGCTTCAGCTAAAGATTTAGTAGTGATTCACACGACAGCCGCTGAACAATATCGCACCACGCCTACCCTGAAATTTCACAAATTACAACAGCTAATGAAAAAAAAAAGGAGGCATGATTAAATTGCTGATTTAATTTCTCATAAAATTAACTGAATTAATAAGCTTTCAAAATGTAAACTTTCACCTTACATTCATGATATTCATCCCAACCACAATCAATATACGGATAAAATCGAAAACTTATTTACCCCAGTGTCTTTAGTTTTAATCTTCAGGTCTTTACAACCCTGGCCCAGGCACATGGTTTGCAGATTGAGGAATATCAATACACAAGCAATGGCAGCGCCTCCTGATACAAGATTTCCTGTAGCCATATTTATGTTTTGTGTGTAGTGGGTACTTCTCACATAAATCCAGACAAAACCTGCACTTCACACTGTCAAGACATCATCTGAAAAAAAGAATTCAGACGAAGTTCTTTATTATCTTTTCATTTCAAGGACATAACCGCAGTGGAGAGATCAAGTGGACTAGTAGTAGGCAGTAGGCAAGTGTGCAAACTGACATTTAATAATACAGCTCGTCTGACCACGCCCAATCTCTCCCATGTGTTGCATGCCACTTGGCATAGATATAATATAATTTTCATGGCTCACTGTTTAAAATTCTCGTATACATGCTGTTTTAATTAATAATGCAGAAAAAGTACTGATCTTGTAATCACAGGATGAGTACCACAAGTCAAAACAATCCTATTTCCAATACAGGATTAAAGAAAAAATAAAAACAATTTGGTAAGTTGCCTTGTCCAATGCTCTTACCAATTACACCGGGGGGGTTAAAAGCACCCTGATGTCAAGATACAGAAGTACAAATGTTCATGTTAAAGGCTTTACCGATGTCTGTGAGCAGGGCGTTGAAGGGGGGCCGATGGATGTTTTATAGTAAATATTTAAGTTAGTGAGTGCTGAGCATGGTTCCACCTCCAGTGTCAACGCCTTTGGTACTGACCTTCACCATGTGACTCTGACACCAGAATTTGGTACCGGTACTTCCGCTAGTGCCGGCATTACAGTGACTCTCTATTTTCCTCCCTTTTACCACTGCCTAATTTATCTAACCCTACCCTACAATCGCTTGTTCCTATACGCATTCTGCTGTTGCGGGGAGCTCATGACCCAGGCAGCTTTACATGACAATGAATGTATATCACCTATTATTGTCAAAATCTAAAGCAAGCCAACTTACAAGAGAAATATTATAACAAAATGAATTTCTGCCCTATATTATAACTTTCAGTTCCCACCCAGTATCAGAATAATGCAATTTCTTATTAGTATGTTACTACTATTACCATCATCATTATCATTTCTACTATTACTATAGAACACATCATCGTGATCGTTATTAATATTACGGTTACTCACTTTGTACATAAACTACATTATGTCCTCTCTCACTCTGTTGCTGTACTTTATAATCTTTTTAGTAGTCAACTAAGCTCATTTGCTACGAACAAGCAATATTTGTTCGTGTTTTATTTTATTTACAATGTACAGGGGATGTCACATTTCCAACACTTTGTTGAGGAAGGAGAGGAAGAAATGTTAGGCAGGGCAGTGAATGTAAAGGCATTATGAATGACGTAAAGGTGCAGAACACTGAGGTTGAAGCACTAACCTTGAATTCAGAAGAAAGTCTGAATGCATCAAAAGTGTTATACAACTGGACATAACAGGCAAGCGGGAAGGGTAAAGCTACTAGCGGCCGGCTATTTTTTGCCGCACATGCCAGTGAGAGCACTTGGCCAGCCACAAGACAGGCTCATGATCTGACCAGATGTCTGGAGAATTTATGAAACAGAGAGGTGGGGTAGAGGTTGAAGGAGATAAAAGATCAATGAAAAAATTGGATGAACTCACTGATGAGGAAGAGTGTACAAGGGAAAGAGCGGTATGGAAGAGAAAGAGAGAGATCAGCGCACATTCTAATAATAGGTTTGGCCCATGGTTCGATGACCAAACTGAGTTACTTCAGTTGTACTTGGAAACGAAGGAAGGCAAGGAGCCGGATCTGAATTAGGCCAGAGAAGCTCTAGTAAGAAAAAAAATGTTCTGGCTTAATTGGAGTCTGATTCAGACCCTGAGGACGGAGATGAAGAGCCATCATTTCAAGAATTCAATCATCAAGGCACTGAGAAATGAACAGCAAGAACCAGATATGCGTCTCAGCTCATCATGAGGAAGAGACTGCTGTCCCAGACCTTCATATTGAGAATGAATGCCACTGACGGAAAATCAAACTCAGCACCACAACATATTTTGGGTACCACCACCTAAGAATGCATCTGTGTTCAGCCCAACATGTCATGTGTTTAGTAACTTCTCTTTATGACAATTCATTGTTGGCTGCCATAGTTACATGCACTAATGTTCCGTACATCCGTGGGCAGAGTATGTAGGACAAGCCTTTCCTTGTCCTGAATTCCCCAGTCAGAGGGCACCCTCTAATGGAAAACCACTCTTGCCTTTACAAATTCTTGAAGCGATGCACCATTTTTTTTCTTCCTATTTTATTGCCGTCGCTACAGAACTTGCAGTGATCCATGATAACAGAAATCGATGTGGAAAATTATATTGCTGTACTGTAGGACGAGTTTTGGGTCGCATCTCTAGCAGATTGTGTTGTGGAAAAATATATCCCTATATAACGAGTCTGGGTCAGATCTGACCCATGATCACAGAATACATGTAAACCAAAACTCTGGTCAGTTTCCTGTTGACTTTTGTCTGCAAATGACTTGATGACCTTTTAACTCATGACATGTAAGGAGAGTACACCAGATTTCAATGATCAGGTCGACATGGTTGATAATTATAGAATTAAAACCACCCTCGTGGGTCAATATTGATATTGAATATGACCCACGATTGTAGATTTGGGTCAATATGTGTAAACATTACTCCTATTTTCAATACGAAGTGTTTATCCGTCGATATCGTGAGATAAAATTTCCCCTTGGATTTTTTTTTAATCCGTCAACATAAATTCTGTATTTGCGAGTCATCTCCCCTGATTCTAACCCTTTCTCCATCCTCCTCCCTTGTTCCGTACATCCCGACGCGATCAACGTTCATATTGGGCGAGTGTTGATAACGATATTGAAATTGGAGAAACTTGGAATTTTATTGATTTAATGGATACATGGCCTGCGAAGGTTCAGGTATAATCCGTTGACATGGGTTTCTTGGTTTGGTCATGCTTATTTAGTAAGACTTTCCTCGCAATTGTTCAGGGTTCTCAGTAGCGTAGTTGTTAGCATCTCTGCCTGTCGGGCAAGTGGCCGTGGTTCGATTCTCAGCACGGCAGGCTTTTTTTTTTTTAATGTCTTTTTACTTTTTATTAGGCATCAATCTTTTTTTTTTTTAATCCAATAACAATAAGGGAAGAAATCCCGTTTTGTTGTTGTTTTTTCTTGTATCTACACCTGTCAATCGGGGGACAGTAGTTCGATTCTCAGCCGGGTGGATTTTTTCTCTCTTTTTTTTTTATCAGTAATCAAGCTGTTTGGTAATTTTCTTTTTGTAATCCAACAACATTAGGAATAAATCCAGTTTGCTTGTGTGTTTGTTGTTGTTGTACAAGTTTGATAAACCCGAGATTTATCCGCCGATACTGTTGGCGGCCCAAGATTTGCCGATAGTGTTGCCGGATAAACCCAAGTATCTGCCGATAATATTGACGGATAAAGCTGGGTAGTATCCGTCGATACTGTTGACGGATAAAGCTGGGCAGTATCCGTCGATAATGTTGATGTATAAGTATAAGGGCAGCCTTTTCAATATTTAGGCTAAAGAATTATTTTTGTGTTACCTTGACACCGCAGTAGGGCCTATCAGTGCCCCACACTAAACAGGAGACAGCCAACTGTCCACTGTTCACCTCTGCATAATGCAAAGACTGCCAAAGTCTTGCGTCAGTCTTGGAGTCAGGGCCTAGGAGACAAGACTAGTGTTGAAGTCCTGACGTCGCTCCTCGGGTTGGTCTGGTGTTAGGGTCAGTCAACACCAGTGTTGGAACCTTTCATAACAGAGCCACCACATCACTGAAGCCCATGTCAACTTCAACGAGAAGTTACCGTGTTAGAGCCTGGAGTCTAGTCGTGACACTACTAAAAAGTGCTGGTGCCACTCAGCTCTTGTAAATGAGACCAACCCTCAAACGATGAAATATGTGCCTGACCTCAGTGGTGTAACTCATAGTCATATGGGTACTCGTTCATGTGATCTAAATGCCACATCTCTGCCAGTTTCCTGAACTGCCGTACTCATCACTCATAATACAGCTTTAACCAACGGTAGATTCTAGATCTAGATAGAATATTCGCCATTGCCTTGGAATTCCTGAAACTGAAACAGGGTCCGAGGTTTACAGATTCTATGACTTACTCAAGTTGAAAACATCCCGACTCTACATCTAGCAGTTCCAAATGCCAATAAAAACAGAATTAAATGCATAAGAATAAAATGCCGTCTGTATAACAACGACCGGCTCAAAATGAAACGATTTGCTCACTTTCCTCACTCGCTTACTTCCAACGACCGACTCTCAATTTAACCCGGATTTCCGTTCCTGGAAATAACCACAACGAAGTAAACAGTTAGGCTATGGTAGACTACTGTCTGCTATCAATAGCCTGTGACGCATTGCCAGATTTTAATGTTAACCGTTGCCATCATTACTAATTCCCAATTCCTAACATATTTTCATTTAATTTATGGTCCACATTTCAATACATTCCAAGGTCCCAATGACTATTTAAATTTTCACTTGCAATAGCCTACTGATGCGAACGCACAAATAGACAATGAAATGGTCCGAAATGGCATAAGATTTACAGGACCATGAATTGGCTGAAGCATCCGTCGGACAACAAACACTTCATGGGTGATAAAACAAGACAGCCACCGAGCCTTGTTGCACGACGAATAGGGTGGGGAAGAGAAAATAATATAAAAGAAACCCAACAACAACAACACAGTTTCAAGGCTCTGGGTCGCAAAGCCCCGCATTAGGAATGAACAATCAGGAAAATGTAAATATAATATATATTCCAGACGACTTAAAATGGAAAGGGGAACATTAAAAAAAAAAAATTGGTCACCTTCGTGAAATAAAAAACAACAACAACAACACAACTATGTATTATTTGAAACAGTATCTGGAACAAGGAAAAAAAAACAACAACAACGACAAAATGAATACCTGAACAAGAATCTAATGGTCACACACTTGTTTGCTGGTCTTTCCACGTGGAAAATATTATTAAGGGGTGTTATATAGCCTCTGCTGCTTTTCAGCCAGTAATACGTACAGCTGTCTTAAAAAGCATGGCAAACTATGGCCTGAGGTCTGGATCCGCCAAGCAAATTTGGCCGGCCCCGTACGGTCAGGTTGGTTGAAGTTACACATTTCGTCAAATCTTTGACTGTGCAAGCTGAACGCCCCACTTAGGAAGAAAAGTTTGATTTCGGTGGATTTTGAGGGGCGGCAGGTCTTGTTGAAAATCGTTTTTTGGGTTGTGTTTTTTAAAATTAATTTTCATTACTAGATGAGACATTTGCATGGCTTGTTCGGGATAAACCGGTAACATGTTATCTATTCTAATAAAATAAGTCTTTGTCCACCTGTATATGTTTATAAAAGGGTAGACGGTCAAATCACTGATTTGATGAGGTTAAACATGGTTCTTGATAAAGGGGCGGGGGGGGGGTGGGGAGGAGGGTATAACTTGACATCAGAAATAAATCCAGTCTTTCAGCTTAATTTATTTCAGTTTGTCTCTCTCTTAATCATTAAATAGGGAAGATGCTTGAGAAGCACCTATAAAGCCTATCCGGCAGGCTCTCAAGAACGTTCACTTTTGTGCATAATTTTTTTACTAAGAAATGAACAGTAGCTCGCTAATGTATCAGATGAACATTCAATTTTGTTTCCCTGCCAAGAAAGGAATGTGTTAGGCCTATGCATTCATATGTACAGGACA
Organism: Onchidella celtica; assembly: GCA_963931925.1. Taxonomy (NCBI): domain Eukaryota; kingdom Metazoa; phylum Mollusca; class Gastropoda; order Systellommatophora; family Onchidiidae; genus Onchidella; species Onchidella celtica. Next base: position 13,133,790 of record OZ007572.1, read on the forward strand.
CGAAACAAGTCTGCACATTATGTGAGGCTTTCCAGAAAATGTCCTTTCCATACTTCAGGTGTTGTAAAATGATGTAGTCATGTCCAACATCGACTTTCTTGGTTGATTTACGAGACCCGAACTGCCACAAATCAGATGTCCTTTAACAAATCACCAGGCGTGGATTCAATTCCTGCTGAGGTGTATGCCTTCGGTGGAGAAAAGCTTATTGAAAGGTTGACCGAGTTGTTCAATCATATGTTGAAAGCAGGGAAGCTGCCACAGGACTTCAAAGATGCTTCAATCATCCATCTGTACAAAAACAAAGGGGACAGCCAAGTCTGTGACAACCATCGGGGAATCTCTCTACTTTCAATTGCTGGCAAAATATTGGCAAGAATGCTTCTGAATCGCCTTCTTGATCACCTCTCGTCAAATGACTTGCTTCCCGAGAGCCAATGTGGCTTTCGTAAAGAGAGGGGAACGGCGGATATGATTTTTGCTGCCAGACAGATTCAGGAAAAATGCATGGAACAAAATCAAGCGCTGTATATCACATTTGTTGACCTCACAAAAGCATTTGACACAGTGTGTCGTGAAGGCCTCTGGAAAATCTTGGCGAAGTTTGGGTGTCCACCCGAATTCATCACATTAGTGCGCCAGTTTCATGATGGCATGCAAGCTGCAGTCAAAAGCAACGGCAGTGTTTCAGAGCCCTTTGCTGTCACAAATGGGGTAAAACAGGGTTGTGTCTTAGCCCCAACTCTGTTCAGCATCATGTTCTCTGCAATGCTACAAGAAGCCTTTAGCTCTCCTCCTCAAGGGGTAAGCATCAAGTACCGAACCGATGGCAGTCTATTCAACCTCAGGAGACTTCAGGCAAAAACCAAAACCAAAAGTACTCAAGTCTGTGACCTACTATTTGCTGATGATTGTGCACTTCTGGCACACGATGAGGATAGCATGCAAAACTGTGTTGATAAGTTCTCTAGTGCCTGTGACAACTTTGGCCTCACAATAAGCACAAAGAAGACGGAAGTGCTCCATCAGCCTACTCCAGACGACAAGTATCCTGTGACCCCAAATATCAAAGTCCATGACAGTCTTCTGAAGGTGTCGGAGAACTTCACCTATCTTGGCAGTACACTGTCTTCCGCGGCTCGTGTTGATATTGAAATTCTCTCAAGAATCAGCAAAGCCAGCTCTGCATTTGGCAGGCTTCGAAAGAGAGTATGGGATGTCGCCGGCATTCGCACAGACACTAAGCTGAAAGTGTACAATGCTGTGGTCCTTCCCACCCTACTCTATGGGGCTGAAACCTGGACAGTGTACCAATCGCATGCCAGAAAGCTAAATCACTTTCATCTGGCCTGCCTTAGAAAGATCCTAAGGATCAAATGGCAGGATAAAATTCCAGACACTGAGGTCCTCAATCGTGCCAAGGAATTGAGCATCTTCTGCCACCTGAAAAAAATTCAGCTACGTTGGGCAGGACATGTTGTCAGAATGCCCGACTCCAGACTCCCTAAGCAAATCTTCTTCTCTGAGCTCTCCAATGGAACGAGGAATGTTGGGGCCCCAAAGAGACGTTACAAAGACACTCTCAAGCAATCACTGAAGGCCTTTGCCATTGATGTGAGTGAGTGGGAAAAGCTCTCGCTTGATCGTGCAAATTGGAGGGCGGCCCTTACCAGAGGCAGCAAAGCATGGGAAGCTGACAGAGTCCAGCAGGCTATCAAAAAAAGAGAACGGCGCAAGAAAAGGCCCAGTGGTACTGAACCAACGGAGCACTCTTATCATTTATGCGGAAGGGTCTGCAGGGCAAAAATAGGACTTATCAGTCACATGAGAAGCCATAAGTCATGAAAGAACAGTCTTTCCATTCTGTCCTCTGTGTCCTTTAGTTCTCTTTATTGTCCATGTGTTGAAATTCTCAACAATTTCTGTTCTTTATTCCTCTGGTGTTGTTAAGGTCATCATCATACCTGATGGACGAACTATTATTATTATATTACACGCCTTTTTTTTATTGTCGCCAAAACGAATTGAGATCTTTATTTTCGGAGGTTCGCTGCCGTGGGCATTTGTGCCTCCTTTCCTTGTTTTGTTTTCTTGTTTCTTCTGTCTGGTCCTTGGCCTTCGATCTTTCCTAGCCCTCAAAAGGGCAGCTTTTTATTGTCGCCAACCATTCTTAAATGTTTTATATCCTTACTTTAACTGCCATTGCAAAATGACTACGAGAATTCAGTGAACAGAAAAATAGTAACAACAACAAACAAAAAAAAGTCAGCTCTTTCGGAGATTCGAAACCCCCTTACCAACTCGGTAGGCAAGTTTACTTAGCACGCTACCGGGGAACCTGAGTAAAGGCGTTACTAAGCAGAGTCTCCATAGATACACTACTGGACGGGTCTCTCTCATGCTACCGAGGACACGATAACCGATAAGTATCGCTATGAAAAAAGACAGCCTGGTGCAGCATTACCGTAAGAAACACCATGCGTTACTCCGAATCGAGCGATCATACCGGGTAAAAAGCCTAATTATTCAACAAAACAAGCCAGAAATGTGATCTAAAGGAGCTCTTCCTAAATAAACATCACAAAACTAAAATCCATCTGCGAATAAGATTCTGATCTCATTCGTAGACGTCTGCGAATAAGCGTGGCCAAATATTATGGGCTTCAATGCGTTTTTTTTTCTTTTGAGTAATTTCTCTTGCATGTCGTCTTTCGATTTTTAAGTGAGCGTTTTTCCCCTCCGAATGCAGCTCTCGCAGTTTCAGTACAAAAGTCGTCAACTGAGCACTTTGTATTGGGTTCATGTACGAAAGTGTCTGTGTAGCAGTGCTGTTTCTGTGTTTCTGTTTGTTATTTGATTATGCTTTGGGCAGCCCTCCTCCCCACGCGTTATTATTGTTTTTTCGTTATTTGTTAGTTATGGGTCGCCGAGGGGCTTGGCAAAAATTAGAAATGTGGCAATTAAAACAAAATTGCAAAACTCCATAAAAAATAATACCCCCCTCCCAAAAAGAAAAGCAGCATTAAAAAAGAAGCAACCTTCGGTCACTGGGACCCGGTGACAACAGGGCTGTGGTGGACGTGAAAGAGAGGACGGGGACACGCAATATAACAACAAAAAGAAGGCGATGAAACCAATCGAAAGATAATAGTAAACAAAAAAGGTGACTCTCGAACAGGCCAAATTCTTGGCACACGTTTTGCTGGAGACTACAAGAATGTGTCTCAGCTTTCCGTATTGGTTAAAGTTGTTGACGTAAACTTCCTAGTGCTGAATATCTCTTGATATCTAAATTAACACGCCATGAACCCCGTTGTTCATGTTAAGAAGTACATGCAAGAGTCAGATGATATTAAATATTTTATAGGAAGACAAATTCTACTGGCCACCGTATAATGTAAACTTCCGTTGGCCGCCCGCGCCCCCTTTTGCTGAAAGCGGTGATAATTTACTATGAACGGGTTCTTGCGCTAACCCCCAACAAAGGCGCTTGTAATTTACTTTCAGGTGACCACGGCTTAAAGCGGTGCATAATCTATTAAAGAACGGAGGCATGCGTCACCGGCGAAGTGAAGCTTTCAGTAATTTTTTTGTTGTTTTAAATTGAAAACTGATTCAGTGAAGTCTAGAGATCTGTTCTATATTCTAGATCTAGATTCTAGATCTAGATCTAGATCTAGATATTAGATCCAGATTCTAGATCTGATATTTATATAAATTTAGGTCTAGATCTAGATCTAGATCTAGACTAGAGATCTGTATCTAGGCCTAGGGTTGAGATCTAGACTAGATTTAGATCTAGACTAGAGATCTGTATCTAGGCCTAGGGTTGAGATCTAGACTAGATTTAGATGGAGATCCAGAATAGATCTAGAGAGTCAAATTTTAGATCTGGCAGTCGACTGTCGCCCACAAAAACTACAGGCTTTTGAGGTCCCATCTAGATCTAGTCTAGATCTAGAGTCTAGATAGACTGATCTGAATTAGTAGTTACTTTACATTACAATCCTATAGTATAATGTCTGGAGGATCAGTGTTTGTTAAGTCTGGAAAATCTAGGGTGCAGTTACTGGGTAAACTTAATATTCATCGGTCCCTTTCTGGGTATCTAGAACTAAACTCCGAGCATAATCTTTGGAAAGCTTTTTGAGCATCTAGACAAGATACAGTTGAATCCGCTTATCTCGACATTGTTTTTGTTGACATTCTGTGTATGTCAACACAATTTCTAAGTCTAGTGTGAAGCAGCTGCTTCACACAGCAATGAAATTACATAGAAATGTGTGACAGCATGCCACCCATCAGAAGAAACAAGGGACATAATAGCATTTATTTATTGCACACTATTTCCACAGCTGTGATCTCTGATTTCCCATCCTTATCTTCTCTGTCTGTCACTATTCTGGTATTTCGGCTTTCTCTTTACTCTTCGCAGATTTGATGGCCCCACTAATGTCAAGATATTAGGATTACACTGTAATATTATCTAAATCTAGACTATTTATGGAATTGCAGAAAATGCAGGGACAGCCACTTCTAGTTTTGGGTAGAAAATAGAATTAAAATTTAAAGGATAATCGAAAGAAATGCAGATTCTTCCAGTTCCAGCTATTGTTTTCCACTGCGCAGGCTTCATGCATCACGCCCAACATCTTAAACCCAGCTGTAATCAATCTTTTACTTCTTGTGATCAATACAAGGGCTCTGTATGGGCAGACAATGACTTGCTGTGTACCTATAGGCAGCTGCCATGAGACTTTCGTGCCTTGATATAATGTTTTATATTTTCATGATATTTTTAGCTTTATATTTGAAATATTTGTTTTGTTTCAGCTTTTTTTATATTTTAAAATAAAAACTGTAGAAGACCAATAAAATTGTACATTAAAAAAAAAAAAAAAAAGAAATTAAATTGTGTCAATTAATGTGTAAGAACATCTGTCCATGAGATGCATTTGGAAGTGCTTCCTTCAACAAAAAGAAAAGACTCATGAAACCAAGGTCAACAAACAGCAGTTTATGTTCACACTACCTAGTTGACACAGATTTTTAAGAGAAGGCGGGTACAATGTTGTTATGAAATTAAAATAGTGGCGGGAGTATTTCATTGTTGTGCAGTTTTTGCCCCTTTTTTTCCTTTACACAACAGTCTGAATGACACTTTAACTCATTTCTCCCTGCGAACGGGGAATCCCCGTTTTCGCCTTTCGTGCCGAGCTGTACCGCGAACGGGGAATCCACGTTTTTGACCCCGACCTTATTTTTTTTTTCAATTCTAATTTACAAATTACAACTTTATACCCACACAATAATAAAAACAACCACAGAATATCATAAAGCATTCATTTATAAACACTTCCACTAAATAGAATTGAAAAATATTAAAAAATAAGTGAGTAATGAATTTTCTTCTAACGCACCCTATAAAAGCATGAAAACTGCAAAATTTACTTGGGCCAGCTGGAGCAACTTGGTCAAATTTACTTGGGGAGAAATGAGTTAAAAAATTATAAGATTAATTTCCTCATGTTTCAACTTATCAAACCCAGTGGCTTTTGTATTGACCTATCATGTTCATTCAAGCTTCAGGCACTTTAAAAAAAAATTGTAAAAATGTAATGTCCAATAATCTTTTTTTGTGCTCCCTTTGAAAACCTGATGGCACGGGAGACTTTATGTGACCCACATTCAATTTGGTGGGTGCAATTTCCCTATCTAGAAACAGATAAGGCCCTGGCACACATGAGATCTGTAGCAAGATTAGATTATTATTTTTGAGAGAGAGAGAGTAGGGTGGGACTACAGGTTTATTCCAGGCAATGCTGGGTACCTCATCTAGTCTTAACCTTTGCAGTGGTATGGTATTTTGCTTCTGGTTGTCCCTCAGTTAATAGGCCTGCACAAGCTCTAGGAAAACCCCAGAACGTAAACACTAAAAATGGAAGACTGCTACAAACCACAATATCAATAATATCAATTATCATGGGCTTAAATCAGCTGGCTAGGCCCTGGGGATGTGGTAACATGAATTCATTGGCGGACAAGGAAGATGCGACCACAATGTCGTGGGCTTAGCAGATGGGGCCCGGGAAAAAGAGGAGCATGATGTTGTGGTCTTATAAGTAATGGACAGGGAGATAATAAAATATCATATTAAATTGTGTGAGTTGAATGCCACTCAGTTGATTGGGAAACATTTAACTTTGTCATCTGGATATAAGAAAACATGACCACTGAGTATTGTATAATACAGTCTGATACAAAAGGAGCAGCAGAAGAGGAGCACATTGTCTAGCAAAGTCTGCCAGAAGTCATGACTGACGAAAAGACATCAGCACAATCAGGAGAGAAAAGAGGAGCTTCAGACAATAAAAATGTTAGTGAGGTCAGTTTTATGAATACTGTAGTTATAACTGCCGCCCCTGATCTGTTTAATGGAATTGAAGTTGTCGAGAGTGGAAAAGTCACATAGACTGTACAGAATGTTTGTTAGTTCAGTGGAGAGGGCTCCATCAATAAATAAATATTGGCCAAATGGCAGACCAGTTGACACTGATGGTATGCAATATGATGAATTCATCACTTGATGTTAGTTAATTTAAAGTCAAAACTGTGTTCACATTCATGTTATTTCATTTAATATTATTTATGCACACACTGTGCAGTAATTTGATTTTGTATGTATGTATCTGTATTCTGTAAATATCACATTGCACAAATTTATGTCTTGTTTCTTGTATTGATCACAGTGTGGTGAGCCAAAGGCAAAGAAAGGAAGAGGCCGACCAAAAGGCAGCAAAAATAAGGCCAAAGAAATGACTGCACATGTAAGAACTATGTTATTTTTTTTATCCGGTCAGAATGCACAGTAATTTTTTTTTTAATGATACTTTTGGACAGTTTTGTTAATGTTCATGTAGTTCATGATGTTAAAATAACTGGCTGAAAGAGGTTGTCACTGATCATTACATGTGCAAAGGAATTGCAGTCATAATTTAGATTTCCCTGTAGTTATGTCAGTAGATAATAAATTAATGGAATGCTTTATCTTGATAGTTCTAATTATTGGTGACATAATTTATTGTCCAGGAGGTCTTAGCTTGCAATCATGTGACTGAAACATATAGTGTAGTCTACAGAGTGCCCCAGAAGTCGCGCACCATCCCGGTTTTAGAAAGATACAAGGATGCAATAACTCTGAAACCCTCATGAGTGTGAAAAATTTGATGAGAATTGATGCGTGATTTATTCCAGAGGGTGCTCAATTTGAGCATTTGTTATGATAACTATCAATAAAGGTGTTTATGAAATCAATAAAGGTGTCTTTTTAAAATCAGGATGGTGCGCAACTTCTGGGACACCCTGTATTCTAGGAACTGTATCTGTTAAGGATTTATCTTCCTGAAATTGTAACGAACTGATTTGTTCATGTTAATTTTTGTTATTATCACCAGGTGTCTAGAGGGCAAAGGATGTCTGCAAGACAAGCGGTAAGTGATTTTCATAAATCACCGTAAATTTAAGTAATGGATGTGTAGTAAAGTAAAGTTCATTCACATTCCTGTACTGATTTGTATTGAACAGTGTGGATTCAGGGTTTAGTTCTCGCATTTTTTTTTTCAAGATTTTGATTTGATTTTGTTTCTCTTGTATTTTGTCTTAGTTACATTTGGTAATATAGGTAAATTCCGTATTTGTGTGGCAGATGGATAATTTACTAAGATGCCAAGAAAGAAATGTGTGCTGCAAAGCTTAGAAATTTACAATTGTGGTTTTCACTCCATAACCTGAATTCTATTTCTAATCATTTTTTGTATTTCTTGTCTACCAATAACAGTTGTAGCAGTTTTACACATAGAAAAAAATCATGACGTTCATCATAGATCCATTTCCCAATCAATGCATATTGCCAATAGGAAACTAACCTGCATATTGCTTTTGTTTATCACAAAGGCTTTAATGAAGTTGTGTAAATTTATCATGGAAACAGAAATACATTCGTAAGTTATGAAAAAAACAAAACAAAACAGATGAACACACACATGCACATGCACGCACATAAGCGCGCACACACAGAGGGAAAAAAAAAAAAAGAAAGAAAAAGGATAATGAAATTCATACAGCAAGAAAACCTATAATTCATATTGTTGGAAATGAAGAAGCAACTTATTGAACAGCAAATTCACAAACAACAAGAGGCAAGAATGGAAAACTATTGTCACCTTTATTTTCTACTTTCTGAACAGGCTGCAGAAAAACTTGCGAAGAATGAGACAAAAGCAACAAAATAATAAGGCATTCAACAAATTAAGTCCACTTGATGTCTACAGTTGAAGGCTTACACAAATATGATCAAAGGGAATAACCAAGTCTATTTTTGTACCTTAAATATTGCTTGAGAGCCTATAATGTCTACATTAATTTTTATTTAATTTGAATTGGTTATTGTATGTACTGATACAGTATTGGTTTTATTTTGAATGACTTCAATATTTAATTTATTTTTACAAGAATCATTGTAGTACTTAACAGAGCAGTTTCCTGTTTCAGAGTCAGTCATTTGTTTTGTAGCATTAAGTATCAAAATACCATTGTTCCTGTCTTACATGTAAGCAATATAATATAGTATTACAATTTATGACTTGAAGTAAACTGGTCATAATGCCAGGTTTGATATTTGTGAACCTTGCACATGTAAATATAAATACCCAAAACAGCATACCCTACATACTATGGTTGTTTTCTGCACTTTCTGATACTTCCAAAAAAGCAGGGTGGACTTACAATATTAGTACCAATTTGTTATATTATTTTCTGTGCTAATGTCTATCATGCAAGGAAACTCAGACAAAGGACTGGCAGCACAACCAGTAGCCAATATGAACCAAGAATGCAAATTAAAATGCAAAATGAGAACATGGCAATCCATAGTTTAAATAAAGAGGAAGTGCTTTGGAAGTATGAAGAAAGTGGAGGTATTACTCATGACAATTGATGAATTTGAAGTATGTGGTGATGTCAGAACATTTGTTCATGCAGTTTTAATTCTCTTTAACAAATGTGTGAGATGTCCAGGCTTCCATTAGGAGAGGGCTAAAATGTCTATCCATGCATATTAATGCAGAAAAACAGTTTCCAGTAGATATTTCTCAAACATTGTCATTCTGCTTAGATCTTGTCTAGATGGGGGTAACATAGACTTTACCCAGTTGTATCTGCATGGTTTCACATCAAACATCATAATTATTAGATAAAAGTGGGACTGATTTTTGGAGAACAATCCATGAGTGAGATTGGAGGGTCTGTAATGACCTTCAATATTTCATGCATTTTAATGAATACTCGACCTCATATCCATATTGAACAGCCAAATTCAGTACATTTTATTGAGTAGCTTGGCATATTTGTTCAGATGAAAGACGTATCTAATTTTTTCTGATCAATGAGACTTTAATTATGGTGTCTTTCAACCAGTTGCATTTAAGATATTATAACTGGCTTCCACAACTTCCACATGTATGTATATTTATACATATGTATATCATTGGAGCTGATTTATATCCTGTGTATACAGAGGGGCTATCTCAAAATCTATCAAACTTACCATTTGCTGCAGTACTCAACCAGTCCTTGAAGATTAGTATCAGTATCACAGTATTCACACTTTCATGATTGTTGAAGAACTGACAGTGAATACTTTTGTTCAGGTTTTTGCCTGAGAGTGGTGCTTACACTTCCTCGAATTTCCATACCATGAAATACAGTATGTTATCTTTGTTGTGCAAAAATTGACAGGATATTAAAATTGTGTATCAATCCAAAACTTTGTAATGTGAAACTGGGACAATTACATTGCAGAGCTATAATGATGTTTAAAAGTAGAGCAAAAGTGCATGTATTAAAGAAGGAAAATATGTACTTGTTTGAAAAATAATTATCAAAATTTCAGTCTGCAGTCCAAAAAAAAGATAATCCTGTTATTTTGCTTTGTTTTCTTTTTCCACTTTCATATGAAGTATCAGCAGTGAACAAAATCAGCAAAATACTGGATGTTTCATTTATTATCTCACTGGTTTGCCACACACTTTGGTTTATGGAGTTTATTGTATGTTCATTCATATGATTTGAATTTTTTTGACAATTTGGAAGAAAGACTTCTGTATATGAGTATTATGACGAATGTTACCCTACTGTATAGAGACACACCACTCAACATTTCATACAGTCTCAATTTGTCAGCCCTAACTTAATCAAACTAATTATGACCATTTTTATTTATAGTGGTTGTGAAACCAATATATCTGATTTTATTTTGTGTTTTATTGATAAATTAAGTTGTTGTTTTTTCTGCGTAGGTGTTGTTATATACCACAAGAAGAAAATTACTATTTTGAAAAAAAACAACTTGTCAGGCTGTGGGGGTAGTTTAGGCTATAGTAATGCTAAGTGTAAGACCATTGGGTTTGTTTCAACCTGAAATTTTAACAGAACAAAAGAGACTATAACTAAGCTTATTATTTTTAAGCATGCTCTATTGATAATTTTATCCATATAATATTAACGTACCAGTATCATACATTCATTGTAACATATCATGATTTTTCCACTTGGAATTCAGACATGCACCTGGGAAGGAGAAGAAAAACATTTAAGAAAATTCATGAAACCAAACTACATCTACAATTGTTCTGATAGTCAGACTGTTCAATTTCTGAGGTGCAGATGTCTAGAGCAGCAATCCTCCAACAAGAAACTTCAGCTTGTCCAATGTCTGGCTGAGTATAGTCAAAGGTAGTAAAGCTTGTGTCACAACTCACATGCGTGTCAAGGACGGTATTTATTATTATTGTCCACAAATATCAAACTTTTTCCCATACATCATTGTTATGCAATGAATCTGTCCATTCTTGTGCTGGTGAATCTTGATTTAGCTGTAATCATTTTTTGTCTGCAGTCTGATGAAATGGCTGTTGTACACCTCTATGTATGACAAATTATTTTCTTGCTTTCAATGTATATTGTGTATCATTTTGTCACATTATTCAAAGGGTCAGAGAAGGGAGAGAGGTTGTTTTCGTTACTTTTTTTAAAGAAAAGTTCATGGTAAGAGTGCAATCATTTAATACCAGTGAATTAATAGCTTATGTGTTCAAGTATATTTTACATTTTCTGGGGTGAAAAGACAGAGCTATTGCTCATTGTGACTATGCTGTCATGAATTGTGAATTGTTGGGATAAAGCCGGAGATATTTTGGCTCTGATTGACTTTGGCATCATGAGAAAGTAGCACCAAACCTTTGTGCATAAATAACAGAACGCATTAAGTCATGATATATATATGAAAACTCTGAAATTCTCATACAATTTACTTCATATTTCCTTTGCTTCCATGGGGATGTGTTTGGGTTTTGAAATGCACTAAGTGAATCGACGGAGCCATTTGAACTGTCACTACTGTTTCCTGCTGTTGAAACCTTTAATCATTCACACAATTTGGCAAAATAGTGCAGCTGCATTTGCCGAGTCCTGAGAGTACAGCTACATTTCTTCCTCACTTAATCATCCCAAAAGGCGAAATTCCTTGGTTTTATATCGGACAAATGCTGTGTAAATCGGAATAGTCAGAGAGTAGTTTGTATGAATGAAGGTCATTGTAGCGGCGATTTTTTGTAACTCAGGACAAAGCAGTCCATTTAGGTAGGAATTTGGCAGGTTGAATACACAAATCAGTGTTGCAGGGTCTTACTTAAAGTGAAGTCATCCAGTACAGGTAGTGTACGCTGTGTTCAAGAAATAGAATGTTAGACTGGGCTCAGACCAGATGACTAGGACCTTTTTATCTAGTGGACTATCCCAAATATTAATGTATCAATGCAAGAAGATAATATGTAATTTAAAGTGCCACAGATGGTAGCCATTTCGTCCCCCTAGAATGACAAGGTTCTATCTCCACTTTTTGGCTGAACTGAGTTACACACTACATCTGCAGGCCTTCTCCAGTGTATGTCAAAGTAGCAAGCAGATTCGGTAATTAATTTGTAAGTATTACTAAAGAGAACAAAATTCTTTGCTCACATGAAACTTCAATCCTCAATTTCTCAAAAGTTGACGGAAGGGAGTTAGAACCTTATCATTCTGAGGGGACAATTTGTTGACAACTGATAGGCACGGAAATGATCTGCTATAACTATAAGGGGGTCAGGTCAAAAAGATTGTTATGGTATTACTTTTACAAAGAATGTGAGATCTGCTTGTACAGTATTATATTTTGGCAGATTTGAATAGTGATATTTCATTTATGTTATTTACTCAAATAACTTCAGTAATTATTGCATTTGAGAATCTCCTCTGTTTGTTTGATTTCCAGCATAGCAAGGACATTCAGCTGCTGTTGGACAGTGCATAGTAGATAAAAAATTATCCAAGTGTTAGTGCATTTTGTTGTTTTATTGATATTGCAATTGACTTGCATGAATAAACATGTCACAGTACATGTAATTACTTGTTGAAACGTGTTTGCTTGTTTTATTAGGACGTTCTAATTGTATGTCCAAAAATGATGAGTTCTCCACTGCAGTTTTGTTAAAATGCTACAGGCACCGTACTTCCATTCAACTTTTTTTATTGAAATTAATTTCTACTGAAATGATCCAATATGATGCATACTGAGAATTCCCAGTTGACATGTGGGAAGGTCGGTGATGTAAACCAACACAAAGAGAAAAAATGACATTTACTGGCCTCACAATTCTATACTATACATCTTCTAACCTTTCAGTCAAGAACGCAAAGTCACACCTTACATTATGGACTTTTTTTTTTTTAATACAGATTTAATGATACCCACAGGTCTGCCTCAAATTAAATAAGGAAATACATGTAAGTGAAATCATGTGTATAAATGAGGGACATGGCTGAGGTAAAACATTCCATACAAATTATGGGAAAAGGTGGACGCTGAGACACATCTTTCAAGCAGAAGGATTTAGCTATCTATACACGTAATATTGTAATGCTTCAACAAAGTGAATATTATACAAGCCCATGTGCTGTCGGAGGTACATGAACCACGTTCACACACATACAAACGAGAACTGACCCCCAAAAAATTGCATTTGTGTAACTCTTTAAGCCCATTTGGGAAATTTGCCTTGGTGCCATTGCAGCCCAGCTATAACTGGAGCAGGCACGTCGTCGCCACAGTGCAGCGCCGGTCGGCGGTTTTTTTTGGGGGGGGGGGGGGGAGATGAGGGAGGAGGGGAGGGAATGGTAGGGATGAATTTTTATTTAATTTTGCCCGGGCAGCGGCCTGTTCGGCCTGCTCTTTTCGATTTCCAACTGCCAAGTTATGTTTAACGTGCACACGGGCCCTCCGAATTTTTTCGTCCTTATCCGAGAAGACTAGGTACTCGATCCTACCCCCAATAGGATCAGGGACACGAAAATATGAGAAAAATCCCAAACTTCCAACATGCCTTCAGCGGCCGGGTTTTGAACCCGGGACCCTTGGCATGAGAGGCGAGCACCTTGCCTCTAGACCACCACGTCCGCCTTCCATACCAAAAATGGGCGCGTCGAGAATCTCGAATAAAAAATGCTGCACAGCTGCAATTGTTCAGTGCCTTTTTGTCTGAGACAGCCAGTGTTGCGCCCTTCAGAAAATGGTTATTCTGGTGGCCATACTCATCCTAAAAAGACTATTATGGCCAAATACACGAATTGGTGAGCGTCAGCATGTTTCATTGAAAGTGATTAGCATAATACCAGGTCTCTGATAATATATTGTATATATAAAATAAGGAACTTTCTAATAATTTGAAACACACATATTCCTTAACATATCCGGAGAAATTTAACACTTAATCCAGTGAATCTCATCTAGATAAGTTCTTTTGCCAAAGTCCTCCATGGATATAATTCAAAGGTAAACTGCGAGGATCCGATCACTCGCACCCGTAATTAATTTGCGCATTTGATAACAGTGTTTTGTTGCCGCTTCTTTGTTCAGAATACAGTTCTGAAAGGAGAGGGGTAATTTCAATCATAGCTGCCGTGATGTGTAGCCACATGTGTTGCCTGAGAGGAAAGAGATTTTCATGGATTGTCGGAAGAGGCGCCACCCTGACAAATTTGTACCCTGTTTTCTCCGTGTATCGAGGCCAAGAACTGGCCAGGGCAGCGTGTGAGGGCTGACCACTCTTTGCAAAACTCGTCAGGAAGTTGTTGAACATGTCAGACATCTGTCAGGAATACAGGGGTTTGGATCTTAATAATGTAGTAATAACATCGAAAAAGTATACATATACATGTATTGTTATACTTTTGCAAATTTAAAGATTATTAGGTCACTCAAAAACGTTGTTTTTTTTCTTTCTCTTCCCCTTTTCTCTAGATAACACGACCTTAGATCCTGTGTGTTCTATCTCCATTTTCTGAAAGACTGGAGATCTTTTAGTATGAGGTATAACAAATGTACACTTTGACACTTTTAAAATGCATTGTGGCACTTTTTAAGCTGTTTCATAGTTCCGATTTATTCTAACTCCTTATCATAATACAAAAAGCCACAGACGTTTGACACGGAGTTTCTCAGTTGTGCAAAAAGTGAGTTGGAACAAACAAGAACTAAGGTCGCGATAACTATTTTTAAAAAATCATAGCAATAGGCCTACATGATGCATGTTTTATGTTGAGAGATTATTACCAAAGAATCTGTTGCGTCCGTGAACGGAACCCAAGGGAAGATAAATACCATATCCAGGCCATGCATCATGCACTGAACGGGTGAAAAGGACGGACAGTAGTCGAAGAAACTGAAAAATGTATCGCCTGAACCTGAGGAAAATAAAGCCAAGAACGTGATGAATAAAGCGTCAAGGCAGAGACATGGGGGTGAACTGGAATGCTGATAGACGAAGGGATTGGCAAATATCAGTAGCTCTATTGCTGGAACAGTGATTCACTGCCTAGGAGCTAATGGAAAGCAGTGCAGGAAACACTGTTCGGCATCATTATGTTCCCATTACAAATTGAAAAATGAGCTCATGCACATGTACTTCATACAGCTTCAGTTGCATTTTACTACGAAGGGCTTTAGGTGTTTTATTGCGCAAGACATTATTAATAATATACAGACTGTGCAAGAATCAGTGGCAGCGGCGAATCAGTTCAGCCGTTCTATATACATACACGTATGTCTATCCCATATGGACGCGATGAAATGTGCAATATCCTTTCGTCCACGAATATTTATTTTGCGGTGTAAGTAAACATGACGAGAGAAAGGCTGTTCCGTTACGTACCAGGCACAATGATCCGACTTGGCCGTTGCAATAAAGTTGAATTTTGAAAACAGCGACACCAGTTCACAATTCGTGCAAACCTAACAGGGGGGGGGGGGGGTAATTTTTTCCTGTTGTCCCGAAGTATTAAATTCTGGGATTTCAGGAGAAGATAAAATGCCTAGGCCTTTTGCACACGGCACGTGTTGTGCAGGGCCGTCTACTCTTAACATCATTATAGATCCCCGGGCAAAGCAATAGGATTTTCTTCCTCTTTTCAAAAACCAATGTAAGTAAATTTGCATGCATGGGGCCCCCAAACCCTTGGCGCCTCTGGTCAACCGCTTAGTGTGCCCATGCATTAAGACGGCTCTGGTATTGTGGAAGTATATGATCGCTTTTACTTTTGTTACTCATGTTCCACTTCCAGGTTGTGCATAATAATTTCTGTTGATGTTTAACAGAACAATCTCCCAGGTTGTCCCACAAGTCTTGCTGGATAAGGTTTGTTTCAAAACTAAACTGGCTCAGTGAATGGCAATGGTAGAGGGGCAAGAAAGCCTTGAGGCGTAAAATATATGTATGAGGAAACTGCTTTAAAAAGTTAAGAACTATTAGGCTACCATGCCGGTGCGTCCTTCTTCTACACCTCCCCTCTCTTTCTTTTTCTCTCTTTCTCTCTCCCCATACAAACACACTTACATATAGTCGTTAGAACGTCAGGCAAGGGCCTATGCCAATTTGTCACAGGATTAAAGGCATCAGAAAAAACAACAACACAAACATTTCTAACATTATGCGTCTACACTCACATCAATACAATACAATACCCGATACTTGAAACATGACATTCAGTGCGCGCTTGAAACAGAAAGAACTGGTATTTTCAATGCCATTTTCTCAGTTTGCCCTTTTCATGCTTTTGAATTTTTGATGTTTGAAAGTCATATATAGCCTACCTTTAAACTGGACTTGGGCTCCGCTGACCGCTTGAGCAAACTCAAGAGATGGAATCACAATGGCTGGGTCGCCAAAGGCGGTGGCAGCCTGAAAACAATATCACTTTTATCAGGTCAATATATTCATAATTACTGCTCCATTTTTAACGGAAAACAAACAAACAAACAATCACACAGAGAGAGAGAGAGAGAGGACGTGCGAATAATAACTTCACACTGCTTTTAGGTATACAGTCGCTTCATCAAGATTAAGTGGATTCGTCTCATAATTCTTTGGACCTTTGAAGGAATGAAGGAAAGTAACAAAACTAGGCCTACATGTAAATGTTTGGAGTTAACTACATTTTTTTTGTTGTTGTTGTTTCTTCGTCTGAAAGAAGTGAAAGTGTTGCCATTTACACCCTTCGCTTAAAAGTAGTGAATACGGTATAAAATCTATGTAAATTATGGAAATCCTTAACACCTTGATTAAAACCACTGACTGGACGTAAGTTAAATAACGTAGCATCCAACCTCACAGGATGATTTTCTACGGAAAAAAATAGAGACCCGAAAAAGTGCTTACATTATCCAAGGGAAATAATGACGTGTAGAAATTGTTGATGACTTTTGGCGTTTCTTGGGGATAGGGCAATCCGTACCTCTGCTTGAGTAGCTTGGGTATCATTTCTTTCAGGAGAAAATCTCCCAAAGCTGGAGGCTAAAAAGAAAGACGATTATGAAAATTGATGTCATCTGGTGTTTGTGTAGATTTTTGTCTGTCTGTCAACTAAACTTTCTTTATACATCAGTTCTTTTGACCAGCAACAACCTCTGTACAAGACTACCTACTTATTCTAATCGCCTGCTTCCTAAACCTGTCTACTGTCTGCTTTTATCGGTCTCTCTCGATCGACCGTGTAATTAAGGATAAGCTGTATAATTTGATGGAAGTCTGCTTTTTGATAACATTGTTATATTCAAATTATAACCCATTTCATAAGCATGTGGGTAGGCTACTCTTTGGTTAAGAGGGGCAGAGGGGTTGATTTGCCTGAACTCTTACATCTTAGGCTATTTTATGCGCCTCTTTGCATTGTCTGTCCGACTTTTTCTTCTTGTTTTGCCTGACATTTCCCCTATTCCCTTGCCTGATTTAGTGGGAGCAGTGCCCTCTCCCTCCCCTGGCTCATAGGCTACATACACTCATGATCAATTATTTGCAGAAAGTGTGAGTGAATACTCGCTCGGCCATTTGAGCTAGATCTACCTAATTTTGCTTCGGTCAGTGTCCTGTGTTTGCCAGTGTATACATGTGAACAATGAATCAAATATCACCCTGTTTTAATGCAAATTAGACGTTGTTTTCACTAAAGAGTAAGCATACTGTTGTAAGTCACACACCTGTGGCACATTTGGGTTAGTAGTCAGTAGAGCTCCCTCATTATTCAAAACGTTAATGAAGAAGTCTTTTTCTGCAACTCCTAGTTTGTTCAAGTATACTTTATTCTTTAATAAGAACTGAGGCTCCGCCACGACAAATTCGCCATCGACTACAGGGACAAACAGAAAATCTCCAACTTGTTTGGCCACGGATCCACTCTTCCACATCTTTGTGGCCACAGCGTCGATCCTCTTGGCACTGGCCTGTCTTAAACAGGCAACCAGGCTCTGTCGGGGGACAAACTTGTAGTATGGATCACGAGCACCACATGCTAGCCGTTGTGCAAGCTCGAAAGTGTACACAGAAGGCTCTCTGTTTAATGCCCAGGTGGAGGTTGCAGCGCCGCTGAGCATGACAGCGCGTTTAAATAGATCTGGAAACGATAATCGAAAAGGAATATTCAACAATAATAACAACACAGGCTACCCCTACCCGTGCAATTAACATTTCCACGTAGGACATGCGACTCTTCTGAATAAACTTGGCTCCACAGTATTGAAATCTTCAGCTCTACTGCTTGGTGCCAGTGCGTGTTATTTTAGACTGACTTTACCCATTGTCATAATTATTAATTTCGGCTTTACATCTCATCTTACGCTACCAACCTGCAAAAAGCTGTCGAACACAAGATAGAGCTTCTGTACATCATGCTACTGAATTTATCCAGGGTGTCTATTTATTCTAATATGATGTTAGTAAAAAATATTTTTCATTTTCAGACTTTTCAAACTTGTAACTATAAACCGTAATTTGCAGTAATAGTACAATCATAGGCTTACCTTTCGAGTGCAATGATAAGGCATGGTAAGATACACTTGCAGAGCCCGCAGATTCTCCAAATATTGTAATGTTAGCAGCGTCGCCACCAAATGCTGCAACATTGTCTTTGATCCATTTCAGAGCTAAATGTTGATCCCAGAGTCCATAGTTGCCTTTCAGTTCGCCGTCTCCTGTGCTTAGAAATCCCAGCGGGCCGAGACGGTACTGTAAAAACGCTACAATCACATTTCCTTTCTCCATGAGATGTAACATATTTAATCTACCGCTGGCAGACACAAAACCACCCCCATGAATAAAGACCATTACACTAAGGGGTTCGGGGTGGCTTGGAAGAACCAGGGTAGATCCAGTAGTTATCTTGCACTGTTCTGGAACGTAGAGATCAAGATAAAGGCAGTCTTCAGCCTCGATACCGGGATTCACAAATGAGTAGCATGATGGCTTTGTGGCGATAGCTTTATAGGCCGTTAGTAAACTGCCTTGAGATGGAACAGGCCTTGCAAACCGCAAGGGTCCTACGGGTGGTAAAGCATATGGAATTCCCTCGAAGCTGCTGAAACTGAACCCAGTGGACGTAACCCTTTGAAGTCCTTGGATGAGTCCCCACGGAGAGGGAACTGTGATCACAGACGGGCTGAAGCCATGAACACCAGAGACGAGCCAAACCAGGCAACAAACAGAGAACGACTTGAGCCAAGTACACATGGGTACCTCTTCCCTGGTCATATTCATTTATCTGTTCCTGGAAGTCCCTGTGAAACCACGGTATTGAGCAACGTTATCAATATATGTACTAACACTGAGGCAATTGTCGCAATGTCTGTCATTTTGTCATGTTTTTGTTGCCGTTTCAATTTTCATTGTATTTAACATTACTATTTCATCCAGTTTGGATTCCGCCTCACTGCAAGAACTAGATGCATCACATTACAATGTGCTTTATACACGTGCAGTCTCTTCACCACGTGAGTGTTTTCTGCAAAGGTCTGCAGTCAGTTTCAAGCTCCTTTCTTTTTGTCACGCATGGACTGAGCATGGTTATGAATGGTTGACTCAGGGTAATGGTTTAGACGATATTTTCCATGTTTTTTCCTTAAAGTCAAGCCTCCTTTCTGTACTGAGTGTTCAAGCAAATTAAGTGATTGACTTGCAGCACTTATCAATGCCGTTTACCCCAGAGAAGAAAATCTGTCCGTGAAGTCAGTAAATTAATGCAACTTTTGTTCCACTTTCTCATTCTATCTTGTAAAATGCACCACACAAACAAACAAATGCTAAAAAACAAACAAACAAACAAAAACCAAATAAACCAACGTTTTAGCATAGTGTTTTGTCAAGGTCAGTGACCATGCTACCCCCTCACTCTCCACCCTGATAGTAGTTGCTAGAATACCCCCCCTCCCCCCAACCCCTTCCAAGTTACTGATTCTGTAATAGAATTCTTTTCATCACTTCACACCCAACGGAGTGGTAAACTCCATTGTTTTTCTCACAATAACATAGAAAACTGTTGTTGTTGATATCTGTGCACAAATTTATATTTTCTGTGCTTGACATCCAAAGCTTTTTTTTTTTTTTTTCTTGAAAACTAATTTCAATGTTCCCTTGGCTTTCCTACTCACACTAAGGCAATGGTCTTACCTGTACAAAGCACCGAAATATGAGGTCGATCTAAATAAAATGTAACTACCGGCAGGATTTCACCACAATGATCTTGTAGCTTGAAAACCTAGCCTTACACATATTTTTGATCAAACCCCTGGCCGAGAGTGACCGGAAAGACTCTGGTTTTATCATCCACTGTTCTTATAAACTGCCCACGTCGTGGGGCCAGGGTTGCTGACCTGCCATTTCCGTGAAATATTGGACAACCCAGGGGCTCCCTGCAATCGTGCAACGGTGGTTTCGCTTCACTAATTTGACTCCATTAGGCGAGACTGAATCACCAGTGAATGGTCCATGCACAAGCCATGGCCTTGAAAAGCCTTGGGCCTTTCTTGAATGCAAGAGTTTTCATTTGTTCAAGTGGACGTTTCACTACATCGAATCAGTGTGAGCACTGGGAGGCTTCACTGGTGAAGCTACAACAGTCTTCATTCTATTGAGTCTTTACATCACGTCTTTGCAATCATATTTTTCGCTTCCTCCTCATAAAGTCAAGTATAACGTAGGCCTACGTTGCATTAGCATTTATTGCTCAAGTTTCAGAGATTTACACATGCAAAAAAAATGTGAAGAAAGTCTCAGGTAATAGTATTGGAGTTGGGGGTGGGGATGGGGAAGTAAAACAATCTTAGGTGAGATAAAAAAAAAAATTAGAAAAATAGAAAAGATCATTAGAGAATGGTGCAAACAGATTTTATGGATCAATCTCACTTTATTGTAAACGACATAATTTCCCTCAGTTGACTTTCTACATCGATTAAAAAAAAAAAAAAGAAGCACTTTTTCAGCCCTTTAAAAACTTTAAAAAAGCACCAGACAAGGCCGAGATGAAGTAAATGTGTGCCGAAATTCATGCGTGGAGTAACGAAATTTACACAAAAGCATTGAAATAAAATCTTTAAATGATGATATCTGATTTTGGCGAGATTGGACAGTCATGTATGACATGGGTCTACTAAATGCCAAAACTTTCAGCTCAATGATTCATCTTGAAAATATCAGCTTAATAATACGGAGATGGTCAGTCTTGAACATGACACATTTGGTCCTGGACATGGAAGAAGGTCCAGTTCCTGTGGAAATTTTCTTCCATCATCTCGTCAACAACATATTGTTGACCGTCATTTCCACTGTCATTTTCCTGTGCACTTGGGTGATGACAGTTAGACTGCGAGCTGCCAGTCGCTCCCGATCGACCTTTCTGGTGTGTTTAAAAGTTCCTCAGTAGTAGCGTTGAGCTTTTAGTAGCTAAAGTGTTCTCTAAGATCAGTACGCTAAGTGATGCCTTAAACATCCCACAAATCATGCTTTAGCCGATCCAGTTAAGCACATGCTTACTTTGATTAGTTTAGTATAGTCACGCACAACAGCCTTTTATTAGGATCCTTTCGACAAATTTCGGATAATGGATAAGATTTTATTAAACATCTTGGGCGAATGAGCTATATGATTTTATTTCTCCTTAATTGAATAGTCACTGCTTCGACGGTATGCGAATCTGGCTGACTGGCAACATGGTATAACTGTAGCGAACAGCGTAATTGGCAGATTTATAAATCATAAAGAGAATAAGTAAAGAAACCAATACCTGTCTCAAGATTTTCCAGCAACTATGAACGCGAGTTGGTCATTCCGAAAACGAAGCTACCTCGAGCCATTCAGTCCAATACTTGCGCATTTTTAATGTTTTTTTTTTTTTTTAAATGAAGGAATATCGTAATATCTGCCAATTCATTATGCCGGGGCCGATCCTGACCTCCATACAACGGAATAAACATACTCAAATTGTGCAAAAATAATGCAAAATTTCAAATCATAATTATGTGCCGATCAAAAACTGCTTGTGTGTGTGTGCGTGCGTACGTGTGAGTGTTTGCATGCATGGGTCGGTGCGTGCGTGTGTGCTTGCATGAACGCCTGAATGATTGTATGTCTGAAAGATTTTGGATAAATAATTTAAATAGTTGAAGGGGGAGGACAGAAAGACAGTTTGGAGATGAGAGAAGAGAGTATACTATCTCTATTTCTGAATATTTTCAAAGGAAGATCTACCGTTACTGTTTTCACTGTTTGTTTTTTACAGACAAAAGTCATCGTCAAAGACAGACGACGCAGCTCTTTTTACCAACGATCTGCGTCTGGTTAAAGTGGTGACCCACATTTCCACTATTCTTCATGGTATGTTACGTGCCCTTGACCAGCGTGACCATGGACTTCACAGTGGTCCCGGAGATTGATGCATTTGGTCAGTTGGCCAGCCTCTACCGACACACTATGGGGCTGTGTCTGATCTGTTGTGGCCGGCAATTCCGCCATAAACATAGTGGTCTATTTCCGGATCAGCTCTAAATATAGACAGACGTTCTTGCACGTTTTCTCCATGCGAAAGGGTAGACATCTTTCTGGGACATTTAACACACAAGTATTTTCACTTGTGACTGTGGTTTTATCATAATTATTATTATTATTGTTTGGCCATTAACCCAGCAGCTAGTACCTTCTCATAAATTTTGTTTAACTCAAAAAGTTGTTTTTTTCCACATTTAACTGATATAAGCTATGAAATCTGAAACACATGAACACGATTACATACATGGACTGACTGAATCCACGCTCCCGAAAAGGGGGTGGAATATTTTTTCCTTTCCTACAAAGTTGTACTGTAAACATCATAGAAGTGAGATTTAGGGCAGTCTAAATAAAGGGGAAAGAGACAAAGAAAGAGAAAATACTATATCCCGTCTTTATCTTCGACGATATGTAAACAGCAGTTTTATCAATGACACCAAAACGATATAGCTACATTTATAACAATAACAATAACTACAGTTACAACCTTGCCTACGTGTGTACTTACTGACTGAATTAATTCCAAAATAGATAAGGATTTAATATTGGACAGTTCGTTTACAGCAAAACTGTAACTCACAGCCCATATAATAGTTTTCTAATTCACTATGCTGGTAGCCGCCTTGCAATCATTTGAACCATTTGCATCGGTCATGTGAAGAGCATTTTCAAGTTGTACATGTTGTGAGGTTACAGTTAAGACATAGTTATGTTGGCAGGAGATGAAAGCACTCTGCAGTATGGGGTGAGATAGGGCACTGGCACATAAGCGGGTCAAACTGGAAACCGTAAGGTTGTGTTTACATATCTTTGTATTACAACACTTGGGAAAGTAGGAGGAGGGAAGAAGGAATGTTGAGAGCAGAAGAGGCAAACACCCACACTCACACACACACACGTACACTCACACACAAATGGTGGATAAACTTGCAAAAAACAGAAAGAGCGAGGAGACGGGAGATAGATAGATAGATGGATAGACAGTGAGAGAGAGAAAGAAAGATCGTTATTTGAAAGACAGATAGATAAAAGAGGGAAAGAGCGAAAGACAGACAAGCAGACAAACAGACAGACAGGCACAGAGGAACATAATTATTTATGTATATGTATACAGAGAGAGACATATAAACAGATAACTATAGACAGAACGAGTGAAAGAAGAGAGAGAAGAGGGAAAGAAGGAGAAGAAGCGCCAGTCGTCGTTTTAGCACGGTGACTTTACATACGTTCAATACAGAAACAACTGACCGCTGAAATCTGCATTTTACTGAATCAAGTTGTCAGAAGAACAAAATAATTGGAAGGAATTTTCTTCCCACTGGGCAGTCGTTCAGTGACCTTGTATACTCTGTGGGGATGTCCATTAATTTTTATGGCTGGAAAAGAAGAATTCGCGGCAGTAAACGTCAGTGTTGGTACATTCCTGTGGTTTGAATGCGCTTGGTATGCAATCATGAGCCACTAAAGTCATTATATGGTTTTATTGCGCATTTGGTCTTCCCTCCCAAAAATGGAGAAAAATGAACACTACGAACCATTCCTCACGCATAGACCGGATTAGACTGTAACTGTCAATACAGGGAACATTTCACGCTAAAAATAATGTCCGTGGCTCCATTCTTAATAAAAGTATGTATAAATCTCTCTCTCATATATATAGGTAAGTTGTCTGCGAGTGTGTCGGTGATGAATTCAGAAGCTACAAGAGGTAGACATCAAAGACCAATATACAATCCTGATTCAGCATCACCCAGGGAAGATTTCTGTATCACTTATTTTCAAATAAAAATGAAAACGAGAGGAGGGGAGGGGAAGAAAAGAAGAGGAAGCTGGGGAGGAGGAAGGGAGGACAGATGGAGAGGAGAGTGGGGATTATCCTTAACATTGCCGGTTCCTTCGCTAGTAACAGTATTAGAAATGCTCAAAGCTGTTGTTTTTTTTGTTTGTTGGTTTTGTGTTAAAGATGCCACACTCTGTCGGAATGGGAATAGCAGTTGTAGAACACTCTGACTTGTGGGCATGCAGACCCGAGCTCTCCCGTGTTCTGTTCTGCTTTCTATCTCATTTAACGTTCTTCATCTTCCACCATCAAAATACTTTCAAAATCTGCTTCACAGTTTAGATTTGCCCATGTGAGTTATCAAATCTAAAACCAGCTGCACGTTAATGGTGCAAGTCACGGGTGCACGAGGCGGCGTGTGTATAATATCGAATTGCTGAAGGATATAGGCTCATCCTGGTCAAATGTTTGAAGGAGAGAGGAGTCCGCAAGATCTAATGATATAACGATTGACACTGATCCTGGTGCAGTACATGTACTAGACCAGTGTTTTCGCACATTCTTTGTCCCACGCCCCACTCCAAAATCCAAAACAAAAACAAAAACTTGCACCCCGCCACGATCGGACAAAATTAGTATGCGGTCAAAAAGATTCAAAAAATATTTCGCACCCCGACAAAATATTGCCATGCCCCAACTTGAAAAACATCGAATTCTAGACGATAATATACATGGCGTGACTAACATCAGCCACCAACAACATTGTGAAACTAAATCGGATTTGGTACCAATTACAACCAAACTGACTGTCTAACCGACCATAGACTTACGTGGACGGTGGAGGCCGGTGCAGTCCTGTCAAATCTGTATTTAAAGATGTAATTAATCTCAGCGCCATTATTAGGCCAGGGCTGCTGCAGCTCTTGTGCGCTTAGTCCCGATGAGATGGCCAAATAGGCAAAGAACTTTACGTACAGGTACCTGTCCAACGTCCCATAACTGTAGACAACGAAATAAAATTATTTGAAAACAG
Organism: Onchidella celtica; assembly: GCA_963931925.1. Classification (NCBI taxonomy): domain Eukaryota; kingdom Metazoa; phylum Mollusca; class Gastropoda; order Systellommatophora; family Onchidiidae; genus Onchidella; species Onchidella celtica. The sequence goes on from OZ007572.1 coordinate 13,159,060, forward strand.
TATTACATTGATTTCCGTTTGTTTAAAACAAAACTTTTAGTGTAGTTGGCCAGCAAAAGGAAACCATACAACTTCTGCATTATATTTCTTTTCTTGAATATGATGACAAAATAAACACAGACACACAGGCGAGTGCGTACGCACATACACAGTGGGTTCGCAGCAGGCTCCGGCACAACGAATGGACCTTTTCCTTTCTTTTTTTTTCTTCTTCTTCGCAATTCCATTTCCATTTGTTGTTGCTGATACACCTTTGAGCTCAACACGCCTTACTTTAGCGTACCAGGCAGTTCACGCTCATGGAAAAGAATCGCCGTATGGCATCACATGGCCCATGCAGATGGTGGTATGTTTGAAACTTGGACAGTAGCCTAGTCGAAGAGGTAGAAAAATGCCTGACATTGACCTGTCAAAAAACAACAACAACAAAAAAATCACACGGCTCTTGGTGTCAAAGTATTGATACAACGTTGCACATAGAATGTGTGCCTGTTCATATTATTCCGAACCCAGCAAAGCCCCGTGGGACTGTATGGTATACCTATTCATAGCACTTTGAACTAATCCTTGTTGGATTCTTTACCTATTCATGATATTTTGAGCTGACCTGAGCTTAACTCTAACCAACCATTTTTCTAGTTATTATGAAGTAATTATCTAACATAAGATTTTATACTTTAATTTATACTGAAGATCTGTGGTATTGTAGTTCTTCTGTGTAATCGCCTAGTCAAGGAATGCCACGGTTTCAAGCGCCCGAAAGCGCTTCACATAGTGGATAACCTGCTTTGTATGGATGCGAACTGACCGCCCCGTCTGAACTATTGTCTAAGCAATAAGACAAAAAGCAAAAGAAAATAAATTACAGCGGCAAAGTAAATAATGAAACAATTGCTAATATTTCACATCGGTGTAATCACAACAAAATTGTCATTCAGACTCTTTATTGAATAAATTTTAATTTGAGAAAGTTTGCCAGTGTCAATGTAACAGCTTCATTGAAATGTGTTTCACCATCAGCATGCTACAATTCGTGTTTCCTCAGTTAGTTCTGGATAAATGCTCACTATACAGCGAACAAAGCGTGGATGTCACTGGGCAGTACGTTGAGAGGAAAATTAATGTCTCGAGTAGCATTTAATTTATAGGCTGAATAACGTCGACAACATTGTGCATGTCCCCATGAGGTTTCAGACCGAGATACGCCCCTGGACAATTTTCATACTGATTTCCCCCACATTTGTGTTCTGTAAACTCTAACATGGCTTGGATTGGTTCATAACTTGATAATTAACAAAGGTTAAATAAAGAAATATCTTTGTTCGTGGAAATGAAATTCTTCCAGCAAAAAAATAAATAATTTCCTTAACGTCCTTGGCAAAGTAAAAGCGACATGCTGAAGTTACTTGACATGCAACAGTCAGTTTTCGTGAAAATCGTCCCGTTGTTGGCGCAAAGCAAGATTTACGGACAATAAATTGTGTCTGCACCATACTATAATGGAGCTAAAGAGTGAACACGTAAGCAACTAAACGTGGGTGATAAAATATTATGAAATATGTATACCCCTCAATCTTTGGCTATAAATTAAGAGGCCACATGCATTTGGACAAAATTCAATCTTGTATGTTATTTATACGACTTTTTAAAGCTCTCCCCCCCCCCCCCTCAAGAAAAAAATGCACTTTCGTCGAATGAAATCTGTAAGTGTGACCGGAAATTTCGTTATCTTTGCACATTGTTGCGCGACAATCAGATTTATCTCATCTGTGTAGGCCTATTTCTGTTTGAAAGTGGGGTGTAACAGTAAGTTCTTTTAGATTTCTTCTCATTGATTCCACATGCCATTATTAACAGTGACCTATACCTAGATCTACAGCAGCTAGACTTGGTACCATAAACATTAATTTTGCAAGATTTTTCTTGCTCGGGCCGGCTGGTGTTTTGAATATCTCTTGCTGTAGACGTGTAGCAAGTACAGTTTTCACCGGTACCCATGCTTTCGCTTCAGGGGTATCGAAAATTATAGACTAAATTGTGTTTGCATATTTTTATTGTTTCTGGATGCAAACGTGTCGAAAGTGCAGTTTCCACCGGCGTCCACACTTTCGCTGCAGGGATATCCATTCAAGCCTTGAAATAGTTCGCGAAAACCTAAGTTTACCTTTATGTGTATTGGCAATCTCAAGTATTCGTACACAGCGGTAACGATCACGGCCCGCCTAGGTGGTAATGGGCATAGCTGTACAAAGCATGACATGAATGGGAAAGGATAATTACAATACTTTGATGCCCTGGTGCAAAGTACAAAAGGCCGTAGTGCGCATCAAAATAAAACGCCCAAGTGTAATTATCATTCATAGAGTGACAGTAGTCGTGTGGCTATCATTTACCGATCAAAGAAAACAGCCAGCGACTCGTTCACTAAAAAGGCATAATGTATTCTACCATTTTTCACTTCCTTGTGTTTCAGTGCAACCATTAAAATTCGGCAGATACGTTTATGACTAGATCGGTCGTGAGATCACCAGGGGACACAAAGGGCATTTGAGTTCGGTGATTTCAGCACAAGTTGGAAATAGATTATTAATGACCGCTACCGGTGCAATAACTTGTCACATTCCCTTCTTTTTTTAAATTTATTTTTAGTTTTTCATACTTCCTTATGTACAAAATCGCCACTCAGATTCTGGCAAATCAATAGTGCTGTAATTTGTTCAATGAGCTCTTGGCATTCCGTCATATAAGATGTGATAGTCATCAGTCCATACCTGCACATATTAATTATAATATTAGGGATTATTTCCACCGAGGATTCGTAAGATGCGATACGATATGGGGTGGGGGGGGGGGGTGGGTCAGTCAAGTCCAGTCGGGTTAGAGTATGATTTAGAATTGAAAAATAATCCTAACCTGAACTGGCAGTACAGCATACCTACATGGGCACGTCTATTCAAAGAGTCTCATGTGTTAGATATACTCTTCCGTGACACAAACACGAAACAACAGAGCACAGAGCCCATTTTCTTACGGTTCCTTAACAGACTAGAAAACTGAAAATTAGTGCATTATTCTGACTGGCCAAGTGTGATATTCAGTCATATTGTGTTACAAGTCAGTTACTGGTGCACTCGTTCAGAGTGTGTATTCATTTCTTTTGCTTGTTTTTGTTTTTATCTTTTTATTTTTATTTTTATCCTTGCTGCATTGGCAAATTCAAATGCATGAATGAATGACAAAGGCTGGATCTCCAAAATACAGTGACAGCCTAGAAGTTGTACAGAGTATTGAAAACAATGTTGTTTCTTTTAAAATGATGGAGCTTTGGCAATACATTCAAATTCTACATTTAAAATATAAAATAATAACAGTGAGAGAATAATATTTTGTTAATCTTAATATTTCTCCCATCTTCAAAACCTTCTCCTCAGGGTTGATTTGAGGATAAGATTAACGTTAAATCTAGAGTAACTAGTCAGAAGACACTGTGCATGTAATGGTCAAACAGATTTCCAGTACCCAGCCTGCTCGCGATTCTGTGAATTCGGACTGTGACTCCAGAACGATTACTACGCCCACAGATTGTTGCACAGCCACGAATTTCTCGATTTCAAGAGACTACCACTGCATCTTAGATTTTTTCTTACCTATGGAATACTTGGACTTATAAGACTTCTGGGAATTCCATGGTTGTGATGATTGTAAACCAGGCCCATAGCTACCCCAGGATATGGAGGGGACACGTTGGTGTAGAGCCACAGTGCTCGCCTCTCATGTCGAAGGTACCGGGTTCCATCCGGATTGGTGCAAGAATATTGGAAAAAATTTGGGGGAATTTCCTGTCCCTGATCCTATGGTAGGTAGGATCGAGCACCTAGTCTTCTCGTATAAGGGCGAAAAACTCGGATGGCCCGTGTGCACGTTGAGCACGTTAAACATACCTTAGCAGTTGGAAGCTCATCCCCAAATGGGATCAAGCAAGAGTACAAAATACAAATACAACAAAAAACAAGAACAAGAAAATTTAAAACAACAAAAAAAAACAACAAAAAACGAGGAAAAGAGAACTGCAAGTGCCAAAGGGAAAGATCCTCAGGAAACAAACACCTCAAACACAACACCGGAGGATACAGAGACTGTGGCGCTGACTCGTCAGCATGGGAAGGATCTCATTGTCAAGAAAGTCCACGAATGCCGGCGGCAGCGGACAAAACGGAAAGAGTTTTAAATACGCAAATAAACTCTGCGTGTCGTTTCTGGACATTTCGTATAAAAATTCATCTGATTTAAACTTTGCGTAATTTGATCAACAATCCTTACCCCTCCCCACTCCCTCACTTTATAGGACCACTGTTGTTGACTTCTGGATCAATACAGAGCCGTTTCAACCCTTGGGCACACTGCGCCCGGAGTTAGGAGGCCCCATGCATGCAAATTTCTGAGTAGTTGGGTAGAGGATGGGCTGCGGCCTATTGCTTTATTCAGGGGTCCGTAATGATGTTAAGACGACCCCGGATCAACGAAAATGGCTACCGTTTTTCACTGCTTTATACGTACACGATGTCACCATAAATCAATTTGTTCCAAGTTAGAAAGTCTTGTTTCCAAGTGAGTGAATGAAAACAAAAACCGGAAAAGATGAAATGAATCTCGATCCACACATACATCGTCGAGTTAATGCTCTAGGGACCAGACGAAAATTCTCAATAAAAAATTTCTGAAAAATTATGCTGAACTGATTTGAAACAGTCAGATTGCTGCAAATATATATTATTTACTTGGAAATACTATTTGTTAATGAAATAGGAAAAGTAGGTGTATCAAAGACAGATGTTATGTTCGTGTGTAGTGAGTTCTGGGTACGAACGAATGACATTGACAGTGACAGCTGAACAGTGATTCAACATAACGCGGCCATGAACAGAATCAGAAGAGGCCAGATTTATTACGAATTGAATAGAGGCCAAAGTTACAACAATTAGGCCAAATATATAACAACAGATGACCTGTTTCAAATATGGTACACTGGGCGTTATGGGATTAAACACGCAGGATAATACAGTTATCAGCCTTGTTTTTTTAAAGATCCTTTTAGACATTTTACATGGATTGTTTAATTTGTTTTCAATAGATAATACATAACTTAAATTAGATCTTTACACAGCCCTACAACTTTTTTTGTTTGTTGAAAAGAGGTAAATAAAAGGAACCTTCATAACTGGTTACAATAACTGGAGAGGGCACGTGGGTTCCCCTGACCTTCCGCCCCTTCCCCTTCCCTTACGTTTTTCATATGCTGAGTCACCCCCTCTCCCCCCCCCCCCCCCGGGCGAGCGTTTGTACTTTATGGATAGCCCCATTGAATGATTTCTCGTTATTATTCTGAAAACAAGCAAATTGCCGACAAAGGGCAATGCCCTTTGCCAAAGCTGTCAATGTCAGTCTGGAAAAGAGTAAATGGATCAGCATTATCGCAGCCCCCCCCCCCCCCCACTACCACACAAAACCATTTTCCACTCAGTTCGTTATGTTTCAAAATTACAACATGAAACCAGTGCCAGGATAGACAACTCGGATCATTCGGGTGTCTAGCTCTTCTCCGGCAAAGGAAAGCCGGTAACTGACATTTTACAAAATCAGAAACTGGCATGGAAATGAAACCTAAAGTGAATAATGACAGAACAGATCACTATGAAGTTAGGTTGCTCGGCTGACTTTCTAAAGCTAAATAAAAAGACCCAGAGAGAGAGAGAGAGAGAGACAGACAGACAGACAGAGACAGATAGAGAGAGAGAGAGAGAGAGACAGACAGACAGACAGAGACACATAGAGAGAGAGAGAGAGAGACAGACAGAGAGAGAGAGAGAGAGAGAAAGAGAGTCGGAGAGAGGGCAGAGATTCAACAGCTTCCACGAGGGAAAGAAAGTAAGATGAGACTCCCGCCAGGTCACCCCTCACTTGTACAACACTTCACAGGCCAAAAAGGCAAACTTGCAAATAAAGTTCCCATTGTTCATAATGATTTCGTGCCTGGGATAGAGTAGTACGCCGGGGATCAACGAGTAACTCGTTTTCTTAAGGAAGATGACAATCATGAACCTACCTATATTTACTAAAATGATACATCAACAGTATAATAACGGGATGTTGTTGTTATTGTTTGCCAGTACTTGAGCCAGCAAGCAGGCAAAAATCGGGTTAAGTGTTAGTGGTTCTCAAGCCATGACAGCTTTTAGTACGGGTGTGGTGGGATTTATTCTTTGTGCACAACATACGAGTTGAGAATACCTGATAGTGATACATAGTGTAAATAAACGTAAGACGTAAATAATGACCGTTTTCTTTTTGTTTTTAAGAAAATGGGTTAATGTGGGGGGCGTATTCTTCTGTTTCTGTTTTAAAACGTTGCAGTAATGTAAAGGCGATTGCTAAAAAATACACATCTGGTAGTCCTTGAGTCAGCATTACCCTCCCCCCCACCCCCCATCCCACCCCCCCCCCCCACCTCCCGCCCAAATTCTGGTGCATCCTTTCCCGTCGGGGATAAACGAGATTTTTTTTTTCCTCAGGAAATTTGCAATGCTGAGACAGCAGAAGCAAACCAGTTTTTAATGTACCTATAGCCTATTGGACTTACTGTTGCAGATACGAAACAATCTTAATATTCTTTGCTTTAGCGTGCTCAAGTGCATGCCTGTTGTTTTTTGTAGGAGTAAGGGGAAAAACGAAGTTTGTCGAGGTTTGGCGAGGGAATGTGGTGAGAGTTAGTTTCGTCTTATGGAAACCGGCGCACAGTTGCAAATTAAAGAGCAACACAACTTATCCGCTTTAACCCTCGAATAGAATAATGTGAATATGTTCTTGGCTTCTCGTATGAATTACGGGTTGACGAAGGTTGGGGAGGGGGAAGAGGGCGTGAGTTTATCTGACTGTTATGTTTGTACGCACCAGAGAGTAAAACTTTGTGAAACAAAGGCATATGCCGAAGGGCTAAAACGATTTGTCAGCCTCCCAAAATGATCTGAGATATAGCACTGAAATTCTCTTCAGGACTGTGGTGTATCTGAGACCCCAGCACGTACGACTAAGAGTATAACAATAAAATCCTATGTCAAAATTGGGCAAAAAGAAAAAAAAGTTGTATGTAGCAAAACCCCGCGTAAGAAATAATACCCAAACGATGCAATGCAAACTAAAAGAGAAGACAGAAAATGTTCAATATTTCGGCTATCACCTTTATCAAGAAAAAAAAAACAGAAAAAAAGAAAAATGGAACGGATAAAACAGTTGAACAATAAAAGATTTCAATAGGAAATGTATAGAATCGAAACAGAATATGTGTACTTCACTGCGAGTTCTTGCTTGGTCAGCAGCACAAAAGCACGTCTGCCAATGTACAAGAACTCGCAGTTAAGTACACATTTTCTGTTTCGATTCTATATATTTCCTAATGTTTTTTATCTGTTCCATTTTTTTTTTTCTTGATAAAGGTGATAGCCGAAATATTGAACATTTTCTGTCTTCTCTTTTAGTTTGCCTTCTATCGTTTGGGTAGTATTTCTTAAGCGGGGCTTTGCAACATACAACCTTTTTCTTTTTGCCCAATTTTGACATTGCTTATAGCCCTGCTGCGGCCCCACAGTTTTTCTGTGGTTTTTTATAATATTTCGTCAGCAAAATCCTACCATAAAATCCTCTTTAATAGTCTGGTGTCTGTGAGACATCATCATCATCATTGCCTTTCTCACCCTGGATCAGGGTATAGGCCACCAACAAACACCTTCCATCCCTCTCTATCATGGGCCAGCCTCTTTACATTATTCCAAGTCTTTCCGCTTCGTTGCACATCATTTTCTCTGGCTCTTCTCCACGTTCCGCGCGGCCTTCCTCTTGATCTCTTGCCCTGGGGATTCCAGTCCAATACCTTCTTCGTGATGCTGTTTCCTGGCCTCCTGAGAGTGTGGCCGATCCATCTCCATCGCCTCCTACCAATTTCCTCTCTGACTGGGTTCTGTCTTGTTCTTTTCCATACAATTTCATTACTGACCTTGTCTGTCCATCTGATCTTAAGTAGCTTCCTCAAACATCTGTTGATGAAAACTTGGATTCTCTTTATGCACGCCTGGGACGCATTCCAAGTCTCACATCCATACAACAGGACTGACTTCACGTTCGAGTTGAATATCCTCAGCTTTGTTTTTAGAGATATATCCTTGGTTCTCCAAATCTTGCTTAAGGATGTGAAAGCTGCCTGTGCCTTTCCAATTCGTGCTTTGACTTCTGCCTCTGTTCCTCCCTTATTGTCAATGATACTACCAAGATAGCAGAAGGACTCTACATCTTCCAGTGGTTGATCTCCTACTGTGACTTGTTCGCTTAGGGGTGCAACAATTTTTAGGACCTTCGACTTCGCGGGATGTATCCTCAATCCAATAGATTCTGAAATTTTGTTTAGAGCTGTAGTCTTTGCTTGCATCTGGTCGTGTGTGTGCGACAATAGTGCCAAGTCATCTGCAAAATCTAGATCGTCCAGCTGTGTCCATGGGGTCCATTGTATGCCATTTCTTCCTCCACTGGTGGTTTCTTTCATAAGCCAATCAATCACCAGGATAAACAGAAATGGGGACAGCAAACAACCCTGCCTAACACCAGTCTTGATATCAAAGCTGTCAGTAAGCTCACCATCATGTACGACTCTGCAACTTGTCCCCTCGTACATGCTCTTGATAAGATTCACCATCTTCTCTGGGATTCCATAATGTCTCAATATTCTCCACAGTGTTTCTCTATCGATGCTATCAAAGGCCTTCTCGTAGTCAAGGAAGTTCACTATCAGTTGGGAGTTCCACTCTAGCGACTGCTCTACTATGATTCTCAGCGTGGCGATCTGGTCGGTGGTTGATCGATTACTCCTGAAACCAGCTTGCTCCTCGCGAAGTTTTTGGTCTGTTGCATTCTGTATTCGCTTGAGAATAATCCGATTGAAAACCTTTCCTGGGATGGAGAGAAGTGTGATTCCTCTGTAGTTACTACAATTGCTGAGGTCCCCTTTTTTTGGGAGCTTCACGAGGTGTCCTTCCTTCCAGTCCTTTGGAAACTTGCCTCCGATCCAAATCCTCGAGAATAGTGAGTGCAGACCCTCTGCAGCCCCAGCAGCATCTGCCTTCAGCGCCTCTGGTGGGATCTGGTCTGGTCCAGCTGCCTTGCCTCGATTTAACTGCTTTATGGCATCATTAATCTCTGCTTTAGTCGGAGGGTCGCAACTGATTGGTAAATCATTTCTTGCGGGTAGAATGTCGGGTGGGTTGCTTGGTGGAGGTCTGTTCAAGAGGCTGTTAAAATGTTCTATCCATCTTTTTGCCTGAGCTTCCTTTCCAAAAATAGCCTTCCTGTTGTAATCCTTGACAGGAACTTCAGGTTTTCCATATTTTCCAGCAAGAGTCTTTGTAGTCTGGTAGAGGATCCTCATGTGTCCTCCTGTTGCTGCCTTCTCTGCTTTCTCTGCTAACATTCCTATGAACTCCTCTTTGTCTTTTTTAATTGATTTTTGACCTCTTTAGCTGATGCTCGGTACTCTTCCTGGTTACCAACTCTTGAGCTTCTTGTACGACTTGCATTTACCTGTTCTTTTAGGTCTCTTCTTATCCTTATCAAGTCCAGTGATTTTTGACTGATCCATTCCTTGTGTTCCACTTTCTTTTCCCCAATAACATCCTGACATGTCGATGTAAATACTCCTTTTACCTTAGCCCAGTGAGTCTCCAAATCTACTGTCTCTTCGAGGTCAACAAGGGGTTTGAATCTATTCCTCAGTGTCAGCTGGAACTCTTCCTTCTTGTCTCCATCCAGAAGGCTCACTTGAAACTTTCTCCTCTTTGTTCCTGCTCTGGTACCTTGTTTCTTGAGGCGGAGTTTGAGTCTTGCCAGCAGCATGTGATGGTCAGATCCAACATCAGCTCCTCTCTGTACTATGACATCCTCTAGTGAGCGTCTGAATCGTCGGGTGATGCAAAAGTGGTCAATCTGATTTTCAGTTACTCCATCCGGTGAAATCCAAGTGGCCTTATGGATCCTCTTGTGTGGGAATACTGAACCTCCAATCACATAGCTGTTAAATGCGCAGAAACTTGCAAACCGCTCTCCATTCTCATTCATTTGTCCTAAACCATTGCACCCCATAATGTCCTCATACCCTGTATTGTCCTGTCCTATCTTGGCATTGGCGTCTCCCATTATAATGTTCACATCTTTTCTTGGCAATGTGTCAACTATTTCCTGAAGCTGGTTGTAGAAGTCGTCCTTGTCCTCATCGGTTGCTTCATTTGTTGGGGCGTATATCTGCACAATGTTCATGTTGATGTTCTTGTTCTTAGTAGTAAATGATGCCAATATAATTCTCCTTCCATAGGGTTCCCATCCCCTCAGTGACCTCTGGGCGTGCTTGCTCAAGATGATCGCTACTCCTTCTGTATGCTTTTTGTCCTCCCTTCCAGAATACAAAATCTTTTCCCCAGTATTAAGTTGTTTCAGTCCGGACTGTATCCAGCGGGTCTCGCTAACTCCAAGTATGTGCAGTCTGTATCGCCTCATCTCCATTGTAACCTGGGCACTCTTTCCTGCTTCATACATGGAGCGGACATTCCACGACGCAATCCGGAGTGACTTGCTTGATGAAGGAGCAGTCGGGCCAGTGGCGTCCTTTCGGCTTTGTCCATTGTCCTTCATTGAATCTACAGGTGCAGATGCTCCCCCTTCTCCCAAGATAAAAGACTGATTTGAAGTATTTGCTTGTGTTTCTGTAACTGGTTTATTTTTACAGGGTGGGTAGTTGGCCCACCGCCAACTGGCTCTTCTCGGGAGACCAGGACCTTTGCACCTTTAGTCGCCTCTTACGACACGCAGTATCACGTCAGATGTATTCTCTGCTGTCCCTCTTCTACAAGAGAGCCCCGCATCTGCACGGGCTGTCTGTGAGACCCTAGGACGTAATTGTATGAATCGTAAAAATGCGTTGTGTTGGTGAAAAACTACGGGAAGATGGGCAGTGACGTCATTGAGAAATACCTGGAATTTCAGGAAAAAAAATCCCAGAAATAAGGTAATTACAACTGTTTTTAATTGCTTCTGGGTCCATTGGACCCACAACGAAGGGCTAAGGTTAACTAGAATCGTTATAACCATGCACCAAAGTCTGGTCATCTTCGTAGAACGATCTATGAAGCCTGAAAAAGCATTCTCTGTGTTCACAAGAACGCTTAAGTGCTTAATTTCCTGCCTGATAAAGCATCATATTATTCAAATGAACGGGAAAGCATAACCACTATCAGTAGTACTACCATGGACTGGGACAGCTAGACATCATTGCCAACTCGGTAAGTACTTTGCTGCTGTAAAAATTTCTGCGCCACGCATGCTAGTTCCATTTATTGCGAACTGAAAATGAAACTAACTGGATATCACTGGTGACCGTAAACATTGAAACATCCCTAGGACATCAATCAGATGTACTGTACATAAATCATATGGCTCAGCAATTTACATCACACTCTGTACAAGTAAAATAAGCTGTAAAAAACGTGATGACAGATGCATGCCTAGTGCAAATTGGCAGACAAAACTCTCAACATATCTGTTTAATACTGACAACATGGAAAACACTCAGGAATTCATAACTGTTCAGAAATTGAAAAAATATGATTTTATTATTTTAAGCTTGGGTTTCTAATATTTTCTCTGACGTAGGAGGTAGACAAATTGGGAGAGAATGAATCATGGGGAATGGATGGACATAGACAAACAGACAGACAGACAGACAGTCTGATAGATAGATAGATAGATAGATAGATAGATAGATAGATAGATAGATAGATAGATAGATAGATAGATAGATAGATAGATAGATAGATAGATAGATAGATAGATAGATAGATAGATAGATAGATAGATAGATAGATAGATAGATAGATAGATAGATAGATAGATAGATAAACAAACAGATCCTTATGGTATCAGAGACCTCGATATAAAGATGCAATATCTACAAATGTATTACGTTTTCCAATTAAACGAACCATACCACTTTGAAATTAAACGAGCTGCTTTCCTTATTTGCTTCCCCGAGCAAAGCGGCAGCCTGGACTTGGTGTACTTAACTCTCATGTTTCCTTCTGATCTGATTAATCTTGTCTGTCACCATAATCCGATAGAGGCCCTTAATGACTTCAACGTGACGATGGAGTGGTTTTTCCTGGAACCCACTGCGAAAATCCTAGGGAAGATTCTCACTGTCCGCAGTACGTGTAGAGAAGATGCGGTCTTACTCTATAGCAATTAATGTTTCTCAAGGTGGGGCGTGGCAATATTTTGGTGGGGCGTGGGGCGTAATGCTGAGAGGAGTGTGCAGTTCTGCAATATATGCTCTGTGTTTTGAAGAGACTGGCTGCACTCACATAATGGCAGATGTTCCTATTTTAAACTTGGTGAGCATATGGTGGTGGAGCCTATTGTGACCAGTTCTTAGTCTGAACAATAATATCACTTGATCCTCTCTGTTCAGGGGATGATACCTATCATGTTGGTTTATTTGCTGCCGTCTGTTGTTTTTGACGAGGTTTTTCTTCTCATAATAGTTTAAGAGGCGCTGTGGCTGCTCCAAGCCAAAAACCCTTCTTGGCCAGTTTGTCTGCCTTCTCATTGCCTGGCATTCCACAATGTGATGGTATCCACTGTAGGACCATCGAAACATATTGGCCCAAACCCACTGACCCAAATGTCAAACTCTGTGGTGCTCTGCCAGAACTGCAGAAAACCGTCGATTTTATTAAAAGAACAAATCTGCAGATTTAGATTGGTGAACGGAAGAAGAAAGAAGAAGAAAGTAGAAGAAGAAGAAGAAGAAGAAGATTGGTACGTAAGGATTGTTCAAGGAAATCTTAATTTCATAGCGTATTTTAACTTAACTGTACAAGTAAACTGCTGTTTGTTTATGGCGTTTTGGTGGGTTCTTTGCTTAGCTCGGATTAAAGAATAAACATCGAACTTTACAAATATTTTTGGAATCTTTTTGTATAATGTATCCTAGCTTTGTCCGATAGTGGTGTGGCGTGCGTTGTTATTTTTACATTTTATTTGAAAAGTGAAGTGGGGAGAAGGACAAAAAGGGTTGAGAAATACTGATCTATAACAACCATGAGAAACCTTTCGTTACAGTAAGGGCCAGGCCTGAAAAATATGAGGACGCTTAGCGCCGGATACTTTCACTTTATATTAGATATTTTCTGTACAGGGATGTTATTGTTTCGATGTTGATTAGTAAAGAAAAACTCCTCTCTTTTTTGAGGTGGATGGGTGGGAAGAAGTGTATGTGTGAGTGCGTGCATGCGTACGTCTGTCTGTGTGTGTGTGTGGGGCTGGGGGGTAGGGGTGGTGGTATTAATGTTTTACTGCCCTGTGACAGGTTTGTAAAGTAGTTTACTATCAGCTTCGGGGCCCTGCCAAAACTGTGCCCATGTCAGCTCTATATTCTTGGTACGTGTCACCGCGGACGCTGTGTGCTCGGATGCTGAACTCACTTACGTTTGAGAATATAATAGCATATGGTCCATTATTATAATAATCTATATTCTTATTATTTCATTCATTTATTTCCGGAACGGATTAGATATTCTGCGTACTGGACCTGTTTAAGTTACCAACTTGTCTGTCTCATCGTAACCGAGGCACGTGAAACTGCAACATTTGTAATTTATCAAGGGAACTTTTCATTGCCTCCAGTAGCTGGTACTGACCACTCAATGCCAATGGGCAGACTCGTCTTTACCAAGCACGCATGAACAAAACAAACACTCTTTTTTGGGGAGGGAGGTGGTAATTTAGCACTCCTCTGAGCGCGGGTTTTGGGTGGGGGGGGGGCGGGGGGCATTTTCCCACTCTCTTAAACTTAATCGATCACTTCTTTTGTTTGGAGAGAATCAATCACATGGAGAGGCGAGTCCAGCCGACAGAGACAATGGCCTTTGGGGGAAAGGGGGGTGGGGGGTGGGTGGAGAGTATAAATTAACATGCAGGTACTCTCTCTTGTCTTCCTTGGGCAGTAAAGTGTTCAAAATAATTAGTCTTAAATTAGTAAGCATACCAAATTCTGTGTGATACATTTAAAAAAGAGTTTTGCAAAACTAAGGGAAACACAGTTTACGGCCAGGGGACACAGTAATGATTTACCACACTAAGATTTAGGCATAAATACCATTATTTTCGTAGTCTCATATAGCATGATCGTCAATCCCATCATCTCACTTGCTATAGGGTTATTCTATGCCCCTGTAACAAGAGCTCCCAGCACCGTTCATGACTTTGAATGTACAGGCAACTCTCAATTCTCAGGTTCAAATCCAAATTTCCCATTGTTTACATATTATATTTTATTTCTTTAATATCATAATTACATATGTATTTTAGTCAAGGTGCCATTTCTTACCCAGAGAATCATAATTTGTAAACCATAACTCATGTATACACCCATGTCTTGGATTCTCATTTGGTTGTTTTGTTTTGTTCTTATCTTTGCAGTTTCCACAGTCAGTGTGCTCTGCATCTCTTTGATTAACTACGGTAGCTGTAAATTGTTGCCATTGTATGTGGATTTTAAGAGTTGCAGCCATAAACTGCCATGTACTGTCTTCTTGCGCAACCCAAGGTCTCATACCCTTGGAGAGAATCTGCTGTCAAGCGTACATGTCAACATGCGCTGGAACGAAGCAAGTTGCAAATCACGACACTCATACTGTTCCACTTCACAGCCAGTTTTCATAACCACACCCTTTCTTTTAATTCAGTAAACTCAAATTGTGTCATGCTGTAACCATGCCGTCTTCTGCCAATGGGCGGTGTCGCTTGAATTTGAAAGTACTCGCTGTTCTTATTCAGGACTAAGTGGCTGCGGGGCCTGCATGTCTTCTTGGATTCGTCAGCGTCATGGCTGTTTAATTTCATTTTAAGAGAAAATAAGTATTAGGCGGACGAAGGTTGTAGTGCCTAGTTAGTGCTCAGGAAAGGAAAGCGAGAGTGAAAGAAGGAAGAAAGAAAAATTATCAAGATGGGACTAGAACCCGCGACCTCTGCTACGGCACCCGTCGCCTTGCCAAGAAGAAAACAGATCGCTTAACCATTCGGCCACTCCGTCTCTCAAAAATAGAGACGATCGTGGCCGAACTGTTTCACGGTGTCTCTTGCTGACTTGAGTATTCGTTCGCTGGGACCCCAAACCCACTTGCGTCACCCCTCCCCTCCCCGTTCTCTCTTTTTCATCCGCCTGCCATTGGACAATACGAACATCTAGGACAACGAATACAAGATGTCTGCCTCCGAGTTTTATCAAACGGAAGTCAATATAGTTGAGCAGAAGCTGGGGGGGGGGGGGCAGAGCACTAGGATAACAGTTCAAGAGAAAATAAATATTAGGCGGACGGGTGCCGTAGCAGAGGTCGCGGGTTCTAGTCCCATCTTGATCATTTTTCTTTCTTCCTTCTTTCACTCCCGCTTTGCTTTCCTGAGCACTAACTAGGCACTACAACCTTCGTCCGCCTAATACTTATTTTCTCTTGAACTGTTATCCTAGTGCTCTGCCTCCCCCCGAGCTTCTGCTCACCTATATTGACTTAATTTCATTTTACCAGCCACCTAACTGGTGCCAAATTAAGCACTACTTTCTAAACCCAAGGTCACTGTGCGGATAAATAGCAATTGTAAAGTCACAATTCACTTGTCAAGCATGCCAGAATTTAGAAGAGCCCTATTTCCGGTTGGGGCAAGATAACAGCTTGTGGGTATGGAAAATGAGTTTAGAATTCAGCCGAGTAAACAGCTTTTGCACTCAATCGTTGTTCCGGTGACAAGTGGTTTTGTATTTTGTCTTTATTCTTCCGGGTGACTAATTCCATGAAAGATTCGCATGGTGTGATTTCAGTTTGATGGCAAACGGAAAGGTGGCATGACAGTGCTGTGTTAAGACAGGAAAAGGGCGTACAAAATACAAAGCGAAATGAAAATGAAATGTACGATCTACTTATGCGAACCAATAGTAAGCTTTGGTCCAACAAGGAAATACGTCGATCTCCAGCAGTTTCTCACGCCACAAAGAAAGCACTTAGCATTCTCATACATAGATAGTTTAACTCATTTTTACTTAGTCGAAAATTTTGTTTCATTTTCAGTTTTCTAGTTGGCATGTGATTTTAGATGTGAATTTGAAGCAAACATGAGCATGCCAGCAAGTCATTTTTAGTTACCTAACAAAATCAAGGTCACTTGGGGAAGAAGAAGAAGCAAGGGATGGGTGTAAAGGCAAGAAACAATGCATATCTATCTTGTTGGTCCAATTATCTTTCCAAAAATGTATAGTTTTCTCTGTGAATTATTCATGATAAAAACTAAAATACCATTGCCAGTTCGTGGGTAAACGTTGGAAATTTTCTGTTCAGTTTCAGGTTTCTATTTAACATTATGTTTTTCACTCGATTTAAATTTGCTTTCAGTATCATAAATTAACCAGTCTGCATGTAGTAGACAAAATGATTTTCATCATGAAGTCATTTGCCGGTCTTGACTTTGTTTACTCATGATTAATTTCGCCTTTGGGGTTCAAAAACAACATCAACAATAACAAAAAAAACTTAATGTCAAACAAGCTACATGTAGTACCGGTAGTACATGTACTAGTAATGAAACTGATCAGGTTTCATAAGAAAAGCAAAAAGTTAAAAAAAAAAAAGGGTCTAAGTACAAAAAAGGGAGATCTTCATGTCGAACTGCAGGTTTGGCAGATCCTTTCTAATTCTATTGTTGCTGTGCCGCAACAGCTGATCATGCGGAAAGAAATATTTGATAAGCTCTATTGTGGCATGGAACGTAAGGTTGTCCTTTTTCCCCCTTTGTGTCAGTGAAATTGTACTTCAGAAGTCTTGTACATGTATGTAATTAAGATACAAGTACACATGTATTTAAAACGTTGATAAACCGGTGCCAGCCAATTTCTCGGGTAGCAGATGGTAACATTGCTAGACTTTCTTTGAACGGTAGTCCATTCTCCAAGAATGCAGAGCCTCGAACTAATACCCTCATAATAATTTTATTGACAGCCTTAACAAATTCTGTACGAAGTCTAAAAGTAAGGCATGTTATTGAACTCGCATGGTACTTGCGGGTGCATCTTGAAGCATGTCATTAATTAAGCAACTACGCTGTAACACATGCGTGTCGTGTCACAGCCGGATCCTGGCTTTATAATGCCCTTTAATCATGAATATGTCACCTCCATGAGGGACATGGTGGTCGAGAGGCAAGGTGCTCGCATCTAATCTCATGCCAACGGTACCGCGTTCGAATCCCGATCGGTGCAGGCATGTTGGAATTTTGAGATTTTTATGATATTTTCCTGTCCCTTATCCTTTGGTAGGTAGGATCGAGTGCTTAGTCTTCTCGGATAAGGTCGAAAAATTCGGAGGTCCCTTGTGCACGTCGCGCACGTTGCAGAGACATTAGCAGTTGGAAATTGTGAAGAGCATGCCGTACAGGGCCGCTGCCCGGGCAAAATTCTAAAAAAAACCCAACAAAAACTCATCCCTACCACAACAAGAAATATAAAACAAGAAAAAGTGTGGTGTAAATGCCAAGGGCAGCGGAACTTCCTAAAATAAAGAGCTAAACAGCGTATGTATGTCACCTCCACAGTCCCAACCTCAGCTCAGCTTTGTGACTGTTGCAACTCAATTTTTTTTTCCTCTATGTGTGTGTTTGCGTATTAAGTCTCAGTCTTGCTGACGCCTGAATCAGTTTTTGAGTAAACACAATGTTTGCTTTTCTTTCGTGCTTTTGCATATCTGGGTACAAACTTCCTGGTCCGCTGAAGCTGATAATGGTTTATACCTTTATCGTGACTGCACACCTGCTTACGAGACTGTTTTTAACCCATCAGCACACCATGCACAAAATCTCTCCGATCTAACAGGAATACAAAACTCAATCTGATAACTCACATCAAAATCAAATAAAACACAAAGATATTGTGCGAGGTCGAACATCTCAAATGTTCTCAGAATGCCACAAAGTTACAAAAGCGCTTCGGGAGTTTGCAATTGAACTCTCAAGAAACATTTCATGGCTGCGACAGCTGTATGGCGCTCAATACGGGTCATGAAACTACAGTAGTTCTTCTTGTTCAAAGCTGAACCCTGTAACCCATAGTTTACACAGGCAAGGTGCAATCGTTATCATGCTCTCCAGTAGGGCATGCATTTTTTCTTTGATGTGTCTAATCCAGAGTTTCTCAAGGTGGGGCACTCCAATATCTGGGTGGGATGTGGAACTTCAGAATGGGGCATATGGATATTTCATAGAAATCTTCATTTCATAGCGTACTTTAACTTAACTGTATAGATAAACTGCCGTTTGTTTATGTCGTGTGGGTTGTTTCCTTGTTTCATCATCATTAACTGATTAAGTGCCTGCCGGCAGGCGTTGGCAATCATGACCCTCCATCTCTTGCGATTTTCCGTAGCCCTGATGACGTTGTTGGTGGTGTACATTCCCAGCCAGGCCTTTAGGTCGTCCTGCATCTTTATGCGTTGTCGTCCCCGGCTTCTTCTTCCACTGAATTTCCCTGTTGTTACCAAATGTCCCAGTCCGCGTCTTCTCATTACATGTCCAGAGAGTGTTCCCTGTCTTTTTCTGACCTTGTTTAGGAATGTCCTCTTTTCCTCTGCTTGTCTCAACACTTCTTCATTTGTCTTCCTTCATGGAATTCTAAGCATTCTTCTCAGAAACCACATTTCTGTTGCTTCAAGCCATCTTACTGTTTCTGTATTTAGCGACCAGGTTTCTTTGTTTAGCTCGGATTAAAACATCAAACTTAAGAGGCGCAGATGAAGTTTTAATTCAAACTTCATTTGAATGTATACAAACTGAATACATGTGTACATGTATATAAATTGTTTTAAAATATTTTTGTGTATTGCTGAGTAACTGTGGCCAATCCTAGTGGAGCGCATTAAAAAAAATAAAATTGAAGTTGGGTGTGGGACAAAAAATGTTGAGAAACACTGGTCTAACCGCTGGAGTACCTGTTTATTTAGCTAGGCCAAAATGGGCGGTGTAGTGTGATACCCTGTTACTGTGCTTTTTAAAGAATTGACTTTACCGACAGAAATAACGATTTCCTGGAAAGTGTTACCTCTTTTCTCTGGTTCATCTTGCAAACAAAAATATTATCACCCTGATATTTTGTATTTCGAACATGTTTCCGACTCCTGAGCAAAGTTCCTCGAGTTCTAACAAGACTAATTATTAAACAACAGAAAGTAAGTCTGACATGACAGAAAAGAATAACAGAAATGCCTAAGAAATGCGAAATGCAACTACCACAACTCCTGATGTCCAGAATGTTTTTATTTATCACACGGATAGCGGACACAGGCATTCGAAAAAACATTTTACAATAAATGCGTGCACGTTTAGATTAGCAAAAACAACAAACATTTGGCGATACACACACAAAAAAAAATCTTACATGAATTTGGTGGACATTTTAAAAATAGTTCCAATTTCTGATGCATAGCCTATATTAAAATTAAATACACTATGATGAAATGCAGGTTTACTCACACAATAACAGTTAATGGGAAATAACAAATTATTTAAAAAAAAAAAAAAAAGCTGTGGTTTTCAATACAGATTTTACAATCTACACCCCACTCCCTTTGGGAAAAAAAGGGGGCGGGGGTGGATTTTCATGATAACGCTTATGAGGAGCAGGTAATGCCAAACATGTTCAAATCTAAACTTGTAACGAGGACATGACCAAATTGTCCCATCTCGTTAGAGTAAGATACTACATGTACCAGAAACCTCAAACTTGACCGGATACAAATGTTGCACGTAGCCGCTTTCACCATATCTTTTACAAGCCCACTTGACCGTTAAGTGCATGCGCCGCCTCTTCATTGTTGTGACACAAACGCTCTTCTCCAACATCTTGAACGAAGCCCGACATCACAGTCCACACTTGAGGCAAGTGTTGTTTTGTTTTTTTCCCTCTCTTTTAAGTGTTCAGGTTCATAGTGTCCATAGTTATCGTCGCATTTTACATCAATGGAAAGTTTGTTGTGAACATTTTTTGTTGGAGAAGCGGAGGGGGGAATCCATTAATCTGGACATTCTTCTCTCCACCTTTGTTTCTTAAGAACATGGACTGGGCTGCGATTTGGATAAGATGTTATCTGCTGACAGCGTGGCGACATAGACAGGATATAACACTATCTAAGACAATATTTTATCTCTTGACGCAACAGCTGTCAGTTGAGTACCCTAGTTAAGAAGAAGCAACTGTGATTACAGACACGTGTGTAATGTCGCCAAGCCTCCACCAGCGTAGCGGATTATAAATTACCTATGGTCCGTGTAACGGCTGCCATGTTCTGTTCACTAATCCTAACAAATTTTTTTCCTCAATCTGAATTTGCTCCCAATCTGGTTAAATGTAATCTACGTTCCAAGTCACCCTTGCCGCGACGCTGCCATTCATACGGACCATCAACATCCCGCACCTCGCCAGACATTTTGCGCTGTCTTGGGTACAATTACAACAAAACTCAGTACTTTATGCAATGTAGGCCTATATCGTCGGGTATTTTCCATACTGTTGTCTGTGCATTTTTGCCTTTTCGAGAAGAGATCTGAAAATTCGGGGTTTTGTTCAATTCGCTTCAAAATCGAAACTAGCATAAAAATACTCATGAAAAACACACCCACGCGACATTACATACAACATGAAATTAGGAGTGAGAGAACTACTTTCATGACAAAACCTCAAAATTAGCAAAATGTCGTATACAACAATAATATGGCAAATACCCTTCGATATGTGTAAAGAACAGATGGAATAATGGACACTCCCTGTGCTGACAAAAACTGAACCCAAGCAAACAAAATCTCCCCCCCCCCAGCTTCGACGCGTGCCCCAGATATGAAATTCTCACGTGGCTCTAGGAAACAACAGATACCGGATATTCCTGTCAGGTTATTCCGAACAGCGGACTTCCTGACTGTTGCTTTGTTCGGTTCGCTTTTAAGGTTTAAATACTAAACAGTCAGTTTTTGACTACTGAGTGAATGACTGATAATACACACGTAGAATCATATAGATATAAGGCAAACGTTAAGTAGCCCAGCGTGACTCCGGTCACGAATTACAACCGTGGTTTCTAAACTTGTTCTCTCCAAACATCCCCTTTCGCAATATCAAGGCTCCTCTTTCCCCTTGATTACTTTCACACACTCTGTCCCCTTTCAAAATCTGGAGATCACTCATCCAGAAAACAGGATACGTCTTTAAACGTGTCCTGGACCGGGTCCCATATGAAAATGTGATCAACCGTTCTCAAAACAGGATTTCACAAAGAGAAAGTGCGTAAATTGCAGTTATGCTCTTGAAATCAGATTTAATATGCCTGCGTGGACAGAAATCCGTGAGAGAATTTATGATGATGAAAAAAAAAAACACCAAAAAAAAAAACTGAACAGTTTTGCACTCGTAGTACCCCCTCTGGTAGCGCTTTCTTTTCTTCTTTCTTTACTTCCACCAAACAACGGTAAACTTCTTAAAAATAACTGAGAAAAAATCCAATGCGGTCCAAGCACCCTTAGAAAAAATAGACATTTTAATGCCCAGCTTTCCGTCTGAAAAGCGAGGGCTCCATCTTTCTTACTTGGCATCATGCTAAAGAATCCTTTAGCAACAAACCCAAAAGGCATACATTTTCCAACTGGGTGGTATAATAGTTTCATAAAGGATAAAATTAAAAGCCAAACAGACCAGATACAAAATAAAGAAGGCACCCGAAACAAGTCTCTTATCATATTTCCAAGAACGTGACAACTACATGTATGTGTCTTGCTTTTACAGACTTATATAATTGGGTTGGCAGTGATTGTCCATGGCATGACACACAATCACCCAGTACCGGTATATAAAATAATGTATCGGACTGCGACATGCTAGCTAGGCCTGTACACTTCTGTTTGATACATAATTTAGCCCAACCCACTCACTGTCCCAGTCTTATGACCGAAAAACAATTCTCAAAATGACGGTATTGCAAGGAAGTTGGAAAAAAATAAATAAACACGATAACCTGAAATATCACACGGGTGGATACAGACCAGGCATGCAGCAAAACACATGGTGTGAAATAAAGCTGTAACATTTAATACTGATGTGATAATTATCTGTGAAAGCACACTGTGGAGTTGCTCTTGTTTAAATCAAAATATAGACCTACTAGTAATATTCCTGGTCTTTGAAGTATGGGGTTTGGCATTGTTTTTCTTCTAATCAACCAAAAACTGGACCTCAAACGAAAATTATGGCGAATTGTCTTCTCTCTATACATGTAATTAATTTGAAGTTCTCCCGATTCTAATACATTTAGAAAAGTAATTTCCTCATGGCGACGCCCAATTTTGATGAACAGCAAAAATGTGATACCCTGGACTTCTTTTGAAACGCAGCTGACCCCATTTGGAAAACAAACCAATAAAAACTACACATCTCCTGGTGAAGCACCGCTTAAGGTGTTGTGGGTGGAGGGAGACAACTAAGTTTAAAAATATGTACGACCGTGCAGTTAATAGTTAAGTGCCCGCAAAATCCCGACTCGTGGTTCCCAGCAAAACTGTCCTATGTCCCAAGTGAAATTGTGCTAGAAAACCCCACTCCCGACCCCCATTCTGTCCAAGTACTTAAATCAATTGGCAGAGGGGTTCGGAACAAATCTGAAGTTAGAGTTACTGCTCGGACTTGAAGAGCATGGTAGCAAAACCCTGAGTCTGTCTGTATTTTATAATGTTAGTTAAACTATCTACACCACATTCGCTATTCAGCTTTTGCTAATCAGGTATAAGATAACAGAAAATCGACTGTCTGCATGGGTGAAAGTGAAATCAAATAACTTTTCCTGAAAACTGAGTTGTCCGAGGAACAAACACCCCGCTTAAACACGTACCAATATACTTGGAAACAGACAAAACAAATTCTTGGAGTAGCACGATGACTGCAATTAACATTCTGAGCATGCCAGATTTTTTTCCAATCAACTTTCACCCATAACTATGCACCTGCAGGTGGGAGATCATGACACTGCTTTTAGAATAAATTAGAATATCCGAGATTACCATGTCAAGTAATTATCAGTACATAAAATTATGATAAGTATGAAATACCGTTTACACAAAAAGCTTCCTTGAACACAACACTGGTGGAAACTGGTAAATAAAAAAAAAAACAGGTTTACATGAAAAAAAAATGAAACAATTGCTCACCAAATTCTCATAAAAATAAGTAAAATGTATAACAAAAAGTGCCAATTCTTTGAAAAAAATTGTGTATGGTTAATATCAAAACAAAATTTATCACAACCAAATTGATCATATTGCAACAAGCAATAAATAAACAACTGCCAATGTGTAAACTGCAGTATCAAAATCTTTCAACATATTTTATTTTCTCATCAGCAAATTCTGAACTTTCCTTTACACTTTTGCCTTACAAGAAATTGTAAGCTGAAACATAATGGATTCAAGTTGTAACCACAAACAGAAACTATAATCACTTCTAAATCAGATACATGGACATTACACTTTGTGACAAAGATGATGTTCCGCTGCTGAGCTCAAAGCCAGAATTGAATTTTAGAATCCTTGAATAGAAAATAAAATGCAGCATTTCTTTCATGTCAATACCAAATTGAATAATTGGTGATGAGCTTTCAAGACTTCGTTCACCAATGAAAGTAAAAAAAATTAAAGTATTACATTGTATATTTAGAAAACAACACATACCACTATAATCTGCAACAAAGTTTTGATTTAAGAGCCTAGTAAAGTAGAATTTAATACTGATTTTATGATCTGTACGAATCACAGATGGAAATTAGTATGACATCTGCATAAATATATGTGAGAATGTAACCTGTGAAAGTAAATTTCACATCTTACCATTTGATTCAACCTGTTGAAACTTACATTCTCCACATATGTAGGAAGTATTTGTGTAAAAATATTTTGGCAAATGAAGAGTTTAAACTGCTAGCTCACAGCAAAAACTGTGCCATGGAATCGAACCTCCAACAGGTCTGATGGAAACAAGGAGTGTTTTAGCAGGCATAGTGAGGAAAAACTTCAACCTTATGGCCTACACACTTGGTAAACAGGAGCGAAGACATGTAAATCATGTAAAATAAAAATGGAATGACACATTTGGAAAGCCAGTGTGCACCTTTATATCATCTCTCATCACAATGCAATTTTTAAAAAAATGGAAATGTTACGTCCACAACAAGGGACTTGGACTGAAAGCAAAGCACAACACCTTCAATAAAGTAGGAATTGAATGGATAAACCGTAATATTATACATTTGCCCAGACCATCATTTCTTTCACTCTCAACATGCACGGTGTCCGGGTGAAGTAGTAATGAAATATCAACAAAGCCAGACCAAACAGAACTGCACATTACAAAAAGTGAATGAGGTGTTTTCATTCCTGTGTGTCTCCCATCCTTTACTATCTAGAAATATGATAGGCTTTCTTACAGAATGAACAAAAAACTGCACTTCACTAGCTAGAGAAATGATGTTATATGACAAACTTATTTATACAAAAGCGTGCTACATGTACTTTTATTATTAAGAATAACATTTACAACTACATGTTTAAAATTGCTTTTTAAAAAACCAACACTAATAATTATGTTATATAGACAAAAATGACTTTAAATTTTCTTCAGTTTAGAAATGGACAACAGGCTCTGATGTAGCATTTTAAAGTTCTCATGACTTAGAGATATCCTCCATGATATGTTGAGATGATGATTCAAATCCAGTTCTATCATAATTCATTAAAACTTACAGAAATCCCCAAGGAACAAAAGATGAAAATGCAGCTTGCACAACATACAGAGCTAAGCATAAAAAGGCACAGTGTTTTCACTTAATTAGAGCAGTGACATTTAGTTCAATAGCTGGCCAGAGATACAACAGCAATGGTTATTGTATATTTGTGAAATACAGTCGACTCCATATAAGTCAATGTTCTTGGAGGATACGAAACAGTGCAGAGTTCCCACAAGTTTAACTGCTCTTGCCCACTGCATCTGTTACGCTACAGAAAAATCTGTCCCTTAGTGGAGAGAAAGACCTTGTCCACAAGCTCGGTAAAAATTTGTATGCTAGTTAAAAAGCTAGCGCACAGATTTGTCAGCTTTTTTTTGGTTTGTATTTTTATACTTCTTTAATCCCATTTGCCTTTGTGTCATTGCAGCCCAGTTACAACTAGATCAGACCTATCGTCGCCACAGTGCAGCGCTGGTTGGCCTTTGGGGGAGTGGGGGGTGAGGGAGGGGGGGGGGGTGAGTGGTAGGGATAAATTTTATTTAATTTTGCCCGGGCAGCGGCCTGCGTGGAGAAAAGAGTACTGTAAGACGCTCAAACTTGATTCCCATCTGTACGAAACCCTTCCTTTGTGAGACCTCGTTTAAACTCAAAGTATTTCACCTGAACACACAGTCGGCTCATAACAAAACATTAGACGTCCATGATGTAATTTTAGAAACAAATAGTGATCTTGTTATCCTTACTGAGACATGGTTCAGGGATTTTGGCGACGAACCACTTTTACACGAAATAACCCCAGATGGCTTCGACATCATGCCAACACCACGCTTATCAAGATCTGGCGGTGGCATTGCCATCGTCCACAAAAAAGGCTTGAAACTTTCTGCGTTTCCACTAACAGCGACTCCAATTTCTTTCGAGGTGTGCGCAGTAAACGTCCACACATCAGATGGTATGTTCCTCTGTGTGTGCATCTATCGACCTCCACGGACCAAGAAGAACATGTGCTCAAATGCAACATTCTTGACTGAGTTTTCCAACCTTCTTGAAAATGTTAATCATATGCAAAATGTCATTATTACTGGCGATTTTAACATACATATAGATAATATGGAAGATCCTTTTGGCTACAAATTTAGAGTTTTACTTCAAGAGCATGATATGCATCAAATCGTTCAAGGACCTACACATAAAAAGGGACATACTTTAGATTTAGTAATCGTTAGATCTGAAACTGTTAACTCGGTCCTGAATCTTAAAATATCTGATCATTGCTTATCAGACCATTACTCTACTACTTTTGAACTGGACATCAAGAAACCTTCATCAACGAAAACTAAAATAATGTGTCGAAATACCAAGAACATCAACGTTGATGAACTTAAGAAAGATCTGGCATCGACTCTGTCTGCCCAAGAAACAGTCAGTGCGGAAGACCTATACAATAAGTTCTCTGACGTCCTCGATTTGCACGCACCCTTACGAGAAAGGGAAATCACCTGCAGGCCATGTGCGCCGTGGTTCACTTTGAAAGTGAAAGTGGCTAAGAAAGAAAAAAGGAAAGCAGAACGTGTTTGGAAAAAATCTGGTTTGACAATTCATAGAGACATGTATAACCAGCGTAAAAAAGATGCTGTAGATGTTATTAAAGAAGAGAAAACAATATACATTAATAATAAGTTAACAAACACTTCCTCTTGTAAGGAGCTATTTAAAATCTGTAATGAAATGTTAGGAAAATCTAATTGTACTTCTTTACCAACCAACTATAATGCTTCTGAGATACCATGTTTGTTCAATGATTTTTTTGTCACCAAAGTTGAAAAAATAAGGAATGAGCTTGATTTAAGTAATGAAGAGCCATGTTATGCTTTGTTTAATGGGTCACCTTTTGGAGAGTTTCAGTCTGTTGATGACGATGTTGTGAAAAGTATTATTTTGAAGTCACCTAAAAGTTTTTGTCAACTTGGTGTATTACCAGTTTCACTATTTTTACAATGTATTGACATCCTTGTGCCTTGTATGACAAACATAATAAATGATTCTTTAAGGAATGGTGTGGTCCCGTGCTCTTTCAAAAGAGCCCTCATAAAGCCATTGATAAAAAAACCAAGCCTAGACAAAAATATATATAATAACTACAGACCTGTATCAAATCTTACGTTTTTATCCAAGATTTTAGAGAAAGTTGTTTTACACCAGCTTGAAAGTCATTTGTGTACAAACTCGCTGAGAGACGTATACCAGTCAGCGTATAGACAAAAACACAGTACGGAAACGGCCCTTGTACAAGTAACATCAGATCTGTTAACAGCTTGTGATGAAGGCAACGTGTCAGTGCTAGCGCTATTAGATCTTTCAGCAGCCTTCGACACGATTGACCACACTATTCTTATAAAGAGATTAGAACTTTCATATGGTATATCTGGGACTGTCCTGAAATGGTTTAGCTCCTACATGAATGAAAGAAAACAGAATGTATCAATTGGAGCACACATATCAACAACAAAAGTGCTCACAACAGGTATTCCGCAAGGGTCAGTTTTAGGTCCAGTTTTATTTTCCCTATATATACAACCAGTGACGCAAGTTATTAAAGATCATAATTTTGCTTTTCATATGTACGCTGACGATACTCAGCTGCGTCAATCTGTAAATGTTAACAACGTTGACCAAATGATGAATGACCTAGTTATTTGTGTTCAATCTATTAATGCATGGATGACTGTTAACAAATTGAAAATGAACAATGAGAAAACTGAAGTAATGTTAGTTGGAACACCTGGAAAACTGAAGTCCGTACAACGGTCCACTATCGAGTTCGATGACACGAAGATACCTATATCCCATTGTGTGAAAAATCTAGGGGTTTACCTGGACTGCAATCTATCCATGGAGAAGGCCATTTCGCATGTTAGAAAAATTTGCTATCTTGAGTTAAGGAAAATTAGTCAAATTAGGCATCTTATTTCAGAGGAAGCAGCCATTAAACTTGTTCTATCTTTTGTTATATCTAAATTAGACTATTGTAACGCTTTGTTTGCTGGAATTTCGGAGGATAAAATGAATAAGCTGCAGCAAGTACAAAATCACGCTGCTAGGTTGGTAAAGAAAGTTTCTATGAAAGAGCACATTACCCCTGTACTGAAGGAACTTCATTGGCTGCCAGTAAGATCTAGAATCAATTACAAAATTTCGTCCTTGACCTATCAGTGTCTGAATCAGTTCCCGTCTTATCTGTCAGAGAAAATAAAGATGTATGAACCACCACGCTCATTGCGGTCAGCCAAACAAAATTTGATAGTGAAACCAAAAGCCAACAAGAATTTTATGGTGAACGTTCTTTTGATTTCTATGGCCCTTCTCTTTGGAATAATATGCCAGAAGATGTCAAAGCATCTGATTCATTATCTTCTTTTAAATCTAAATTAAAGACATTTTTATTTCAGGCACATTTTAATTGAACAAAATTATGTCCATATTTTTATTTCTATGTAATATTTTATATGCATGTATATTATGTACTGTGGTTTTCTAATGCATGCTTTATTTCGAGGATGAGGGAGACGGAAAGGGGAGGGGGGGAGAGGGAGAGATATGAATGTAATGTTTTGATGTCTATATTTTCATTCTCAATTTTATATGCATGTATTTACGTATACACTATTTAACGCCTTCTACGTAATGTTTTATAGCATTTTATGTCTTTTGTAAAGCGCTTTGAGTTTATAAGGAAAGCGCTATATAAATAAACTTATTATTATTATTATTATCTCGATTTCCAACTGCCAAGAGATCTTTAACATGTGCAACCTGCACATGGGCCCTCCGAGTTTTTCACCCTTACCAGAGAAGACTAGGTGCTCGATCCTACCTACCATAGGATCAGGGACAGGAAGACATGAGAAAAATCCCAAAATTCCAAAATGCCTGTACTGGCCGGGATGTTTGCCCATGTGTTCTGCACAATATATAGCAAAATGTGCTAACACGAAAGCAGAAAGTGTTTCTTTGGTGGGATACAAAAGGAGGTATTTAACATCTCATTGTCAATTTTGGATACACCCTATCAGCAAAGAAAGTGCACAGCATGGACAAATTTAAACTGTTACCACAAGTGTTGCAGGACAAAGAAAAATGTCTTGAATATTTTCTGGCGAGTGACCTTCAACTATCTTTTGGAAAAGTGCAGTCACTACCTTGAGAAACAGAACATGAAATGGAGGAGAGCTAAAAAAAAACAATAAAGAATTGTCTGTGCATAAACAGTCTGACAAGCATAACAGACAGTGGTGAGGAGCTGAACAGATGCTGTGGCCAAGTATTCAGAGGCAAAGAGCATTTTAATTTTTCATACATCATTTTCCATAAAAATTGCGGAGCGGATGCTGTGGACAGGACCAGTAATTTTCTCAAAAGTCTATCCATGGTACTGTATTTAGAACTATTCATGAACCATTATCAGAACATTCATGGCCAACACATTCTAGAATCTTGTTTGTGTGAATGTCTACAGGAACTAAAGTTAGGTTGCATCCTTGTGATACTTGACATCTATTATATATTTCAGTAACTTGCAACCTTTGGCATGACTAACTGACCAAACTATACACTCTTCAGGTCTTAAATTTGGCAGAAAGGTGGCAATTGAGATAAGGAAGATGATGGCTATAATTAAAAGTTGTTTACTTCAAGCATGTATTTTAAAAAAATAACAATGTTTATTGCTATGTAACATCTGTATTTTTGCATGTTTGTTTTGTAATATATAGTACCGTGCATGTCATAAAAAGTAAATGTGTCAAGCGTTCAGTTTGGTGCGTAGTGTTCTGGTGCCCATGAGTTCTGAAGCAAGACTGTAGTTTATTACTTTTATTATACTAGAGAGAGAGGGGGGGGGGCACATGATTGTTTATTCCGAGCAATGCCCGGTAGGTCATCTAGTAGGATATATTAAATTATATGCCCATTTTTGAGGGGGAAGCAATACATTCCTTCTTTTCTTTCTTAACAGAGTATAGAATAAAGCAGATTTCACCAGAGTCAGGCCGCCTTCACTTTTCTTGACATATAGAATTATTCCTATGAAAGTGAGAGATGGCAGTTAACATTTCCCATTCACCCCTGGCCCTCAAGTGGCACAAGTAAATTAACTTGCTTCTCACTTATGTTTTTGCTTTTCTCCATTAGGCAATCTGTAACTTATCATGTCAAATATCCATCTTTGTATTGAAATGCTGAAAAAATATGTACAGTTGTAGTAGGTATGACACAAAAACTCAGACAATAGCGGCACTGCTCCAAAAATCAATCACAACCATAAAAATTGCAGGAAGGCAATGAGCAACAATGCAAAGCAAAGTTTCAGACAGAATTAATTTAAAGATTGGGATAGTAACTGACAAGTATTCAATACACTGAAAAGCTTTTGTTACCTGCATAACAGACCGGATTTTCTTGTACCCCTGATATATCCTTGGCTTAGTGCAGGAAATGATTATCTCCATTTTCAAAAAGAATGAGATAGTCACTTCTTGCACTAAACATGTGATATATAGATTTTATAGTATAAAGGAAAAGAGCATATTATTTGGGAATGTGCAAAAAACAAACAAACAAACAAGATCACAGACAATAATCTCCACCTGCGGATGTGACTTATGTGGAGTCCACTGTAGTTACATGAAATTGAGATTGCACATTAAAAATATCAGATGACTTTAAAGTCAGAGAATCAGATGAACATTTATGATTCAACATGTAGGCTAGTGGTAAAAGAACAGATAAAAATGAGAGGACAACTGGATGATCAGAGATGCATGGTAAAGCCACAAATTCATGGTGTAATAAAATGATTATAGCTGACTAGATAATGTTGTAACAACATATAGTGAACAATAACACACTGAGATTCTTCACAGATTATCATTGTCAATAAACAGTGCAATAAACATCACATAAATACATTTGAAACTGCTGCTAAGGAAATTAACATCATAGTGTTTTCCGGTAAATGCTGACCAGCCTGATCAATTTCATACTACAGATATACCAGACTGATTATATGAACACAACTTGCAATAACTTTAAAAAATATGAATGACTAGTTCTGTTTAAATTGTGGAACAAAACCAAAAGTTACAAGGTGTTAAAATGACATTCTGAGACCACTGGAGAGAATAATAACGCAAGGTTTTTGGCTCTCAACATATAAGAGCTGAACTACTCATAGGAAACATGCCCACAATGCAACCCTCTCCTTTGATGCAAAACAAGAATGATGGTTTTGCTGTGGCAGACGTGTGTTTGTATGAAGCAAGCATAAGTCTCTGTATTAATCTCTCAATTTAATCATTATATAGGTTCAATTCTTCATATAAAAAAAAAACACTGTCTAATTAATTTGTATCCCAAACAAGTAAATTAGCTAATAAATTAGGTAATAAATTAGTTATTAAATAAATAAAACGCCAGCGCCATCAGCACACCGCCATGGCTATCCCCTCCTCCCCCCCCTTTAAAAAATTTTTTTTGAGTGTGAGACAAACAGTCATGTCCACACCCCCCCCCCCAACAAAACATACGATTGTCTCCCTTGCCCATGGCAGGGGCGACAACAACTAAATAAACAAAGTAATTAAATATTTAAACACTTACCGCCCCTGATCTGGGGGATAAATCCTTCCAAGTTACAAGGATCCCCCACTATCCCCCCCCCCCCCCCTCACCCATGATAGGAATCTCTACTCTCTTTTTTTTTTTTCTGGCGCCACCCAAAAGAAAGAAAGAAGAAAGAAACCATAGAAGACACCCATAAGGGAGCCCTTTTGAGGGCTAGGAAAGATCGAAGGCCAAGGACCAGACAGAAGAAACAACAAAACAAAACAAGGAAAGGAGGCACAAATGCCCACGGCAGCGATCCTCCCTAAATAAAGATCTACTACAGTTAATTTGTATCAAGTTATGTTTGCAGTTCTGCTCCACTTTTGCTGGCAACTTGCAAATATTTCCCGCATTAAAGGAATTCGAAATTCCTGCTTTCTAGCCCTAATTTATACAAATGGCACATCTCTGCATTTTCATAACGTGGGCCTAAGTGTTAAAGCGATAAAACTCCAATCTGTTACTACTGTTTTCAAATAAAATAAAAAAAATTACTGCCACTGAAGCAAAAAAGATCACAAGGATATTACATGCACTTTTGTCTGTGACTGTCAGATTTCACAGTTATTGCACTGTACAATGCCATCAATACATGATATTGTTGAACAAGATGAAATTTCAGAATTAAACTTGTTACAACATGTCTGAGGAAAATAGCTCATCTGACAAATTCTTGTAAAGGTATCTCTGTTATCATGCACCCATTTCTTTGTTTCACTCAATATTTCCAACAGGTATGCTATTTATTCCATGTACAGTTGTTTTTAACCTTGCTGTCAACAATTCAATGTTACTTAGCCAGAACCTTCTCCTACGTCAGGGCTCGGAAACCTATGCGAAGGGACTTTGTCTTGCCCAGGAGCAAATCTTGGTATACTATGCTTATCTGGCCCATGTGACAGTTTTTTTTTTTGTATGTCTGAGTGTCTCATGCACCGACACTGATGGATCATGCTTGGCATCTTGTTAATCTGGGCCCCGCTTCTGTTTTGTTCCAAAACACTGGTAAAATAAATGATTTTCTAGCATGGATTATTCATTAATTTGAGGCAAAATAAAACTAGGTGTCTTTACAAGGATAATTCCCATATTGCAAGTTCTATATCATTTATCTCGCTCACCATCCATCATTTAAATGCAGTTTGGCCTACAGGGGCAAAGAGGTGGCTGACCCCTGTTCTAAATCAAAGTTGTTCATGTCAGACATTGCAATCCAGTTCACAAAGTAAAATCCACACTAACAAATTACAATTACAGCATAGGTCTGACACATCTCCACATCTAAACTGCTATATCTACCACATACTAAACACTGGAACCTCTGGTGACGGATGAAGATGTTTACAACTCAGAATGCATCGTGTTCATTTTCAGAATAGGCGAACTTGGTGGGCTGTTGCTCTGAAAAGAAGCAACACAGTAATAAAATTATTGAAGAAGCTCCATGAAAATTTTAAAAACAGAACATTAAAAAAAAAATATGTAAAACCAGATCAAATCACTTATGGTGCCAACTTAACTAAACATCTAGATTCAAATAGTATGTGATAATAATATCTATAATAAAACTTGTTCGTAAATAAGGTGAATATTTTTTTCAGCATCTCAATTCATAAGGATCTTATTCTCCTGTATTTGTTCAAGTGGGTTAAGCTCAAGAAAATATTTCCTTTCATGCTCTTACAACAATCAATTTTTACAAACAACAGCATATTTGGATATTTTCCAATGCCATTCAGTGGACAATGAAAAACTACTGATTTAGACCTACTTCTCGAAGACGAACTTCTTGACTGAGAAGATCTGTTTCCCAGTCCTGGCTACTTTCAGATGGATCAAAACTATAGAGAGGCATTAGGTGATGGCGCAGCTTGTCCATTCTGTGGATGTAATATTATAAATATTGAAAATGTTTAATATTCACTACTAATCAAATTTATTTTGAAGCATGTTCAATCGCAAGATTAGTAGTTAAAGTAGTTTTCACAACTTTAAAAAAAATTTCACACATACAACTACCTTTTAAAACATGATAATGCCCAATCATAGGCTGCCACCATCCTATTCACCGACTGGCATGAATGCTTGAGAATCAATGAAAGCTGATCATTCCCCCACATTAATGCAAACTGTTCCAGACCATACTGTCTGAATTATATTAAAATATACTGGAATGTATTAACTTGCCCTCACCTGCTTCTCTTTAACACCCAAACAATCTGAAATGCACAAACAGAAATGAAAATGGAAACCACAATACCTCAGTAACAGCCACAATAAGAAAATCTTGTCTGTGAAACGAAGAGATCAACACACAAATTAACACTGCCTATTACAGGATTATTTTGGAGAATTTTGAAAAAAAGCACAGGGACAAAACCTACTGGACGGTGTGTTGAACCTTCAAACAATTATACAGGAATAAAAATTAAAAGAAATGAAACGAAGAACATATTTTCAGATTCATGTGAGACTCGATAAGCCTGTGATCTGTTGGGTCATCCTTTGCAAGACTAAGTTTTCTTGCCTGGACTCAAACATTCATACCTACATCAAATAGAACAATGTCTGTGCTCTGAGATTATAAGTCAAAGAGAAAAGTATTAACTTTGGCAACTATGACGGCACTCATTTTCTGTCTGTAGTTTGAGCTATAAATCTGAATTTGCATGGTTCTCCCAGGCAAGGCTCACTGAGGAGGGAGACAGCTGAAGAATATCAATCATTTCTTGATTTATGTATTGGCCTCCTATGAATGCCTGCAGCAAAGGGAGTGACTGGATGGGAGGATGGTGGAGGAAAGAAGAAAGGGAGTGGGGGTGGGGAGGGGGAGGAGGACACTCAACTGCACTTGGATTTTTAAGCATTCTGTAAGTCGGTGCATTTTGGGTAAGCTGATTAAAAACTGGTACTGCTATGCACCATTTTGGCTAATATGAGGGTACAAACAGGCAAACACATGAACAGAATGGGAATTATAATAGCCTAGATTTAATGTCTTATGTTATGGTTTAAAATCATAACTTTTCCACACCCCTGTCTACTTTCTAAAATGAATTATTTTCATGAGGAAGCAAAATGTACTGTGATGCTCAGATGAAGAAATAGCTTCTGAAAGAGTGACTTAAATAAACCACTCTGACTTGCAGTTCCTCCTCAAACGGCTAAAAAAAATCAGAAACTTGGCTATAACAAGAGGTCATGTTACCCCCCAAAATGTCTCATTATACCTGAGGTCTTGCTATTCCTGGAAAGAGTACAAAAGGCAAGGCAAGGGATTATGCGCTGGACATGCTAACAAGGGAGGTAACAGTGAAAAATAGTGGAGTATTTTAATGGTTATCTAACTTGTTGGCATGTCCCATACGTCAACGTACATATTATCAAACTGTCGGCAGATCTCGCCCTTAATATCGGTGCTGTTTTTTTGTCTTTTTGTGCCAGCGGTAGCCATGTTTCGATCAAATTACGAGAGAGTCAGATGCAAAAATTAGAGGCAGACGTGTACGTTTGTTTCCAGTGGTTTCCTGTGCTGTATCATTCAAAGTCTGGGAACAGACTGGCCATGTGTTTGTGACACAGGGAGTGTAGGCATGTGGTCACGAAGCCCGATGTAGAGAAAGAGAATACGCCTTGCAGCAATCAATTATGATCAATGACCATGCTACATGTAATAATTATTGCACATTACAGGTAGTGACCGGAGAGTGCATGTGTCTGACGAAGCTACACTGTTGTAGCCTTCCTGGCCTGCCCCACAGTTTGCCTCCGTGAGTGATGAGTTATCACTTTGAGCTGGCTGGGTGTAGTGTGCTGTCACAGCACATGGTCAATAGGGAGAGAAAGCATACTCGTCCTAAACCAGAGATGACCAGGTGGGGCCACAACTTGCAGGGTGGGCGTGTAGTAACAAATAAAGATCGGTGCATGTTGTTATTGTCTGATTGGACTGACTCTTAACACGTTGTTCTGCGGCCGCCCCCACCATTAGCAGTACACACTCAAAATTAATTCTCTCGCTAAAGCAGTGCTTTGTGTTTGATTATCAATTGCCGTTATTGGAGTATTTTATTAAGCTCATATAATAGAAAAAATGGGGATTTAAAATGTTCTCGCTATTGGCAAAGGTCTCGTTACTAACAGTGGCGTTAAACATGATGGTCCACTGCACACTGTCTCTGTGAAACAAAGTGTAGTAGCCCTTGGAGTGCTTGGAGCCATGATAATGGCAGCGCATAGAACTATCATCTTTGGTCATCTTTTTCTATTAGCAGACACCAAAGACCACAGTATTTACTGTAATTTTACAAGATATTATTATACTTACAACTCCAATAGCTATTCCCACACAAACTATGGCAGTGGCAGGGAGCAATATGAAAAGAAGAATATGATTATCTCTGCCCTCTTGATGATGAACTGCTGATGCTGTTTCATTAGATATGCTCCTGGATGTTGTTGGAGCTATAGATGAATCATTCAATGACATCATAGGGCATGAAATTATTGTTTAGAGGCTAGACATCAAACTTTTTCATTATACTCCAGCTGTCTGATGTGTCTGGAAGACAAATGAAATAAATCTTTTTTCAAGTCAATTATGGATTCATGATGCACATTCCTGGACACT
Source organism: Onchidella celtica (assembly GCA_963931925.1). Classification (NCBI taxonomy): domain Eukaryota; kingdom Metazoa; phylum Mollusca; class Gastropoda; order Systellommatophora; family Onchidiidae; genus Onchidella; species Onchidella celtica. Next base: position 13,195,294 of record OZ007572.1, read on the forward strand.
GAGCTTAATATTTTTTATGATCTTTTTACAGAAGATTTTATTTAAAGACACTGAAGAAGAAAAGACAGAATTGAAAGTTATGTTTGCTTTTACAAGTAAGCTAAGTCTAGAGAATGAAATAAAATCAAAGTGAAAGTGAAAATATAGTTTTAGTTTTCTCCCACCTCTTACTCAAAAATGATGTCACAGCAACACAGTAAAAGTTAGGCCTACAGAAATCAATTTTCTGTCTTCTTTCAGGGTCAAATTGAATGAAAGTATTCTTAACACAAATAAGTTTTCCAAAGACAATAAAGGAATGAAAATAACGGAAAGAGCTCCATATGTCCTGGCCACCCAGTAAAGTCCACCCTAACCTCAAACTAATCTTATCCCTATTCCTATCCCTTACCCTTTCACCAGTTTCAACCAGAAAATAAAAATAAAATCTGTTAGTGGTCCAGTTGGATGTAGGGAGGAGTTCCTTACTCGAGCGCCACTTTTTGATAAAAAACCCTATATATTTTTTCGGTACTTATTAATTTTGTTAGTTTATCCAATTGTCATTGGAAAAAAAGCAATGAAAAATAAAAATTACCAATTCTAAATACATAATTCAATAAGAAAATAATGAGTCGATGCCCACCTTTCACAAGGCGCAGCCATGTTTTCTTTACAAAGATACACAGGACAGGTTTCGCAAAAGAGATGCCAAAATTCGTATAAAGTGTGGCCAAAATAAAAAATGAATAAAACTGCCCTTAATTTCGGCTTTTTTTTTGAGGATTAAATAACGGGGGTGGGGGGGGGGGGGGGGGAGGGGCGCCCTTCTGTTCATCTCAGTTTTTGGCAGTTTTTACGTTTTCTCCCTTTTTCCTTTTATATGAAAAATTTTTTACTTACACTAGAGTCCAGGATAATTTCGGCTTTTTTTTGGAGGATTAAATAACGGGGGTGGGGGGGGGGGGGGGGGAGGGGCGCCCTTCTGTTCATCTCAGTTTTTGGCAGTTTTTACGTTTTCTCCCTTTTTCCTTTTATATGAAAAATGTGTCTTCGTGGCTAAATCAATAGGGGGACTCAGTGGAGTGTGCATCTTCCTTATGTCTGACGGTACAGGTTCTAATCCCGCTTCCACCACTAATAATTTTTCTATTCTATTTTCAGATTGATGCTTCCTGATGTCGCGTGTATAATAATATGTCATGTATGAATAATATGTACTAATAATAGAAATGCCTTCTCCCTCCCACAGGAAGAGATGCAATACAAGAGTATACACATACAAACAAATCGATAAATCGCTATCTCTCTGTCTTTATTAATTTCTTTCGTTCTTTCTTTCTTTCTTTTAGCCCAAGCAAATACCTAGCCCAATCTTTGTATAAACCCGATCAAAAAGTCCCCTCTTTTAGTTAGTTTCTGGTCTTTGGCGCTCGAGTACGGAACTCCTTCCGAATCCTTTCCCATGTAACTTCTTTACCTGATGAGGCTTAATAGGGCCTAGATTCTAATGCAAATCATTTTCTAAAAGCCAATCCCTGCTTAATGATTCCCATGTGGTACTGTAAAGTACAAACATCTGGAGATCAAATGGAAGTGTTTTTATGCATCTGACAAGAAAACTTACGAGGGGGCCAGAAGCTCATCTAGACCTACACCTTGATATATCTAGAATCTAGTCTAGATCTAGATCTCGTCTTAGGCTACTGGATCTCTCTAGAATCTAGACTAGTTCTCCGAACTGTCTTGAGGCTTAAAAAATCAGATCCGGATTCTGGGTCTTCTGCGGCTCTTATGGCATGAATTTCCAAGAATACATTGTCAATTGGATAAATCAAATCATCCACCTCATTTACTTCATTTGAGAAGAAATCTTCAATAGCAATAATGTATTCAACTGAGTAAAGTGAATTTCATACTGAATGAACCACCATGTTGTTTACTGGGGTACTTATAAATTGTGGAGGAAAATGTAAATTGTTAATTTGAAAATAGTAGATTTCGGACAATTAATAATTAAGAAAAACTGCATACCTTAGCATGAGGTTAGATTGATTTCTCTTCAAATATTTAATTTCTATCAGAGGTGAGTCACGTACATTACATGCTGCTTTAAATGAAATCTTGAGAGAAGTGCACATTAGCTAGCGAAACAAACTATTCATTTTCCCCCAGCGTAAACAGTGAAAATCCACAGGATGGAGGACAGCCGGCCTTTTCGCTTCATGTGTTGATCCACACAGCTAGATCTAGATCTAGTATTTTGCCAGCAAAAGTGTCATTAGTCACTGATCTAAAAAATACCGTTAAGAAACTGACATAAACTTAAGAATCTGAGACGTTTTTGCGGAAAAGTACGTACACGGTGCATTTGCCATAGATCTAGATCTAGTAGGCCTATAATAATAAATTCGATCAGTGAGAAAAGATCCTTGTTGTGCATGAGCTTGGGGAGATTTACCTAGATTCTAGTCCAATTTTCAAAGAAACATCTAACTTTGAAATAGTCTAGAGCTAATGCTGAAAAATAAAATGTTGAGGAGTTCCATTTGAGTCACACTGTAAGGATATTACAAGGACATGACTTTAGGTGGGACCATGGGGCATGAGGAAGGGGTTACAGGCGAGTTAGCCTTTTGGGCGAGTTGTCTAGTCTTTTAGGTGGATGTTTTATAGTAAATATGGGGCTCAGTGATTAACATTCAGTGCAGGAAATATATGTGCCCAACCAAAGTTGTGTAACGTATTACCTGGTACTCCTTCCGAAAAATGCGCCTCCTAACAAGGGAAATATGATTAAAATCATAGATGATTAGAACAGTTCAAATTCATGAGTTTGAACAGAAGACTTGGTCCAAGTCCATGAAACTGTGGTACTATAATTTTTTAAGCCCATTTACTTGCTTGACTTTCTAGACCCTACATAGAATATCCCCCTACAACTCTTTTCAGATGAAACACATTGCATCAAGATTTCACAGTTCAACTACCAGGCAACTCTTGACATCAAATCGTTTAAGTGATGTCCTTGAATACTGGACAAATATGCTGGAGTCTCGCAGAATACCAGAGCCAGACACAAGTGTAGAATTGATTGTCGCACATGTACTTGGTCATAAAACAGTAAGAATTTCATTGATGAAAATGTGAGTGAAGGAGAGAACGTATTATGGAGTGCAGATGAGAATAGCTATTTGACATTTCTCAGGTCCGTATTATTGATGAATATACACATACATCTCTTTGGCATCTGAGGCACAACTTGGCAAATAAAATTCCTAAAGAATCACCTAATTACCATCAGAAGGGTAAAACTTTCCCCAGTGAACATTTCATGTGCTGATCTCTTCCAAATTTTTTTTGGTTGGCTTTTATTTATAAGTAAATCCTGATAATCATATGTTTTATAGCTCTTTTTGGCATTCAAAACATTAAATGTTCAACAAAAGCACTTGTGTAATAAGCACATAAGTGATAAATTTTGCCTTTCGATTTTACTTTTTTTTTTTTTTTGCCCGTTAGAGTGTCAAGTATATTCACAGCCATATTGCTATTTTCATTTAGCAATCAGTATTGTTGTTGAAATGACTTAATTATCGCAGTTGGAGAAAGACAGTATTTTTATTGTTAAGTTTATAGTGTGGTTACTGCACAGAATATTAAGTCAGGTATTGTTTGTCCCAAATTAATTTTGATGTCTTTCTTTGAAACTGTTCAGCTCTACAACGTTGGCAGAGACAAGGTATTGAAAAAGTCGCAGCTCAGTGATATCAATCATCTGTGTCAGTTAAGACTGAAAAGGTGGGTCTAGAACTTATAGACACAACTCAAATACCACAAAATTGAGGTCTTGAAATGTTTATTTACCCATTATTATTCTTCAGACAAACAAAGTACTGGTATAATGTCACTTGCCAACAATGACCAAAATTCTGTGTTTCTTCCTTACTTGTCTTCCATGCCCTGAGTTCTATAGGTATTACAAGTCATGATTGCAATTTCTGTTAAATTGTTGGATATCTTAGTCACCACTGGTGCATGCAGTTATATACAGTAGCAAAGATAACAGTTTACAGAAATTGCATTCTGATGAATATATAGATAAATTATGCATAAAAGGGTGGGAAACAATGTAAGGAAAAGGAGCCAGAAATGAAAAAAAAAAGGTGGTAGAAATGAGAGGAATTGTGACAGCCTGTTTTGTGCCCCCACCCCAAAATTATTGTTGCAACTCATGATTAAAGGTGAAAAATGAAATCTCAGAAGACTTAGATTCTATATATTATATATATACTTTTCTCTTGCTTCCAGAATGCCAGTTCAGTATGTGATTGAAGAATGGGATTTCCATGATTTGACCCTAAAAATGAGACCTCCAGTGCTTATACCCAGGCCTGAAACTGAGGTAGAGAAAGCCATTTCTGTCATTACAACAAAATATACCTTTTCAGTTACAAATGCAATTTGACTGACCGGTGTGAGGAGCTGACAAGGAACATTTCCAGTGATGAACAATTTAAAGTGCAGGAAACTATTTTAGGCAGTCTTAGTATTGAATGAAATCAAGTTCTAAATTTTGAACTTAAAAATTTTGTATAATTTAAATTGAATTTATTTAAATAAATGTATTTTAAAAATATTAAACTTTATGTTTTATACATAACACTGCAGACCTGCTTACTACTTGAAAAAAAAAGCAAATAAATTGTAGGTGTATATTCCACTACAGGTGCACGTTGCACTCATTATTGTGAATGACAGGCTACATGCTGTCTAAATTTTAGAAAGCACAGATGATATGTACTCACTCTACCAATGGTCGAGTTTTCCATGAAAAATCTCCGCCAGAAGAAATGATTGATGGGCGTTGAACATTTATTCGTCATGCATGTACAGAATGTCAAAAAAAGGACAGCTTTGTGAACACAGGGATGACATGCAATGACCGATTTTCTCTTTGGAAACCTTGTTCATTATAGTTACACATGAGACTAGTTTTATCTCCGTCTGTCTTTGTGATCATTGCTTCAGATTTTGCAACTTAGGAATAAAGTGATGTTTTTTTCCCTGTAGGAATTAGCAAATTTGTGCATTCACACTTTGAGAGACAATGTAGAAAAGCAAGATGGGAAGTTCTTGGAGATTGGTAGTGGCTCAGGAGCACTATCAGTTACACTGCTTAAGAAATTTACAAAGGTAATATTTATTTTCATTGACACTTAATTCTTTGTTCAGGTTAAGATGCAAGACAGTAATTATTCAGAAATGATCCGGTCTCCATCTTTCTCTTTCTCATTCCATAAATCAACATGCACAACATCCGTTCATTCATTTATCCATTCTTCCTCCTCTTTTAGCTACTTTATTGATCCATCCTTTCTTTTGGGCCTTTTTCCATTATATGGATTATCCACACATCCACCCAACTGCCCTTGTGGATACACTTCCTACCCATTTTGGTTCCACCATCCAACCTCTCAGTCAACATGTACATGGTCACAACTGGTCTTATTTAGGAATGAAATATCTTACAAGCTGTGATCGATTGACATTTTGTATTGTAAGGTTGTGAATGACCAAATTTAACTCACTGCAATAAAACATTTCAAACACATTATTAGACTTATACTGTAAAAGTACACTGTACTAATACAGTCCATATGATATCACAAATCATATACAGCAAAATGCTTCTGTTAAGATGTATTTTTCATGGTATGTTATTGTTAACTTTTAAAATTATTTATTAATGTAGAACCTGCTGATTAGTACACTAAGAATTATAAAGCTTAACAAATATGACAGATTTTTCAGAAAAGAAAACATTTGAAAAGAAACTAATTTTGTCAGCCAGCTGTTGCCGAAAAAATTTCTGCTTTGATAACATACAATGCTCTATAACTGATGATGGCATGAATAGATTTCCTTGTTTCTCTGTTTAATAATAAGTGTGACATGAGACATACATGTACATATTTCAGCAGCATAGTTACTGGTGTGCTGGATGTAGCTGACAACATTTAAAATGTATTCTCATTGATCAAAAATGCATTAGCAGAGAGGATTAAGAAAATAAATATATGCATAGACAGCCAGCTGCTTTGATTCAGTATGACAGAGAATAGTGGGTGAAAATAGGGTGTGCAAAGAGATAAGTCATGCTTATTTCTATAATGATGGATTTTACCAAATTTTAATAAACCGTTTGGGCTATGTGAACAAAAGTAATCTGATGAAATTCGCTGAGCAGCCTGTGATAAAAGAATTACGTACTTATCTGAGTCTACAATACGTTGTTGTGTATTTACATGGTAGAGATTTTGTAATAAACAACTTTGAATCTTTGTATGTGTATGTGTCTAACAGATACACGCATTGGCTGTAGATATTTCACCTGCTGCTTGTAAACTGACACTGGAAAATGCCCAGTTGTATGGTGTGGAGGAGAGGCTGGCTATGATTGAAGGGGATATTCTTGATGACACAGGTCACTTATCTGAGCAGTGTTATGATCTTTAGACATGTAAAAGTCAATTTATTAATATAGATAATGGTCACTATGGGCATTGCAGAAAAAAACAAACCGATGTTTACAAATAAACAGCCAAAAAAGTGCTAAGCTGAAATCTGTGGTAAAACGTCATTCAGTGAAGCTTGTTTCAGTGTCTGAAGACGAAGGAATTATGTAAAACCAAATTCTATTTTTAATGGCAAAGATCATTTATCCCTACATGCTGTGAGTCTTTGTAGTGACAGATATTGGCTGCCTTGTCTGATGGAACTATCAGCAAGTCTATGAATAGTAGAGATCAATTGAACTATCAGAATTGAAGCCAATGAATATTTATTAGAAATAAACATACATGAGATATCATATCGAGATAATGAGAAACAAATTAAAATGCATTTTTAAAATATAATGTGAGTATTATGTCTTCCATTTTTATAGCCTGGTTTATATTCCTTTAACTTTATTAATTAAAACATAATTAAAATAATACAGCCATGTTAAGGTACCTTCAATGGTAAAAATAGTATACCAGTGCCTGTAGAATTATATCTTTCAAATTTCCAAGAAACAATTTGTCATGCCTTTTACACAGAAAGTGAGGAAGTAATTACAACTGCCATTTTATTGTTTGTCATGCAGGAACATTAAGTCAGTCTTTGATGTTCCTGGTTAAGGAGCCGAATATTTTTCTATTATTTCTACAGTTGCCCATCAGATTCATCGATTGGGTCCTTTTGTGTTAATAGTGAGCAATCCACCTTATCTAACTGCAAATGAAATGAAAGATTTACAACCAGAAATTCACAGGTAAGGGAAGATACATAAATTGCGTATAAGTGAATTTTTAACAACAGAATGGAAAGATGTAAACTAAGCATGAAAGATGAAATAGACAGTGTGTAGAAAAGGACTTTCACAAGAGTTTTATTTTGAAATTTGCCTTTATGGACCTCAGTGTAATATTGTATTTAACAATACAATTGTGCTATGTTGTCTCTCTTGAAGCACCATCACACCTTTTTTATTCCTTTTGAGACAGACTCCTAATTTCAGTTTGCACATAGATTGTCATTTAATAGATAATAGTTAGTTGTAGATCTTTATAGATATTTTGGCAACCGCATGTCCTGGATGAACCGTAATGAATCCAGCATAATTGTTGTCAGGATGACATGCTTGAATCAATTTTAAATTTGTCACACAGTATACTTGATTATAATTTATTTTCCTGAAATTTCAAAAAGGTCTAAACCCAGAGTGAGACTTGTAGAACATGGATGAATTTATTGACATTAGCTTTGTCTACCTTTACAGATTTGATAGTAGGTCTTCTTATTGATTCTGTTAGAACTTTGTGATGTACTTTCAACATCAGAAAAAAGAACAACTGTGACATGTTTGTTTGTTTTAACAGTTATGAGGATCATCGAGCACTGGATGGGGGCAGTGATGGGATGAATCTTATCAAACACATTATCCTGAAAGCACCTCATTTGTTGCAGAAGGATGGGTAGGCATTGAAATTTTCATTTTATGAAAGGTTTTCTTAGGTTCAGCTATTATCTGAAAATTGATTCGCACTGCTGTTCAGTTCTTTACAGCCAACTGATAACACTCATCTTTACTAGCACTTGAGGGATTTAAAACTCATCATGATATAATTGGTTTACTTCCCTTCAACTGTTTTGTTTTTAAATTATCTGACTGTGGTACAGGATTAAGATGGTGTTGTGGGCCATTAACCTTTGCCGTACATAGCTAAAACTATGCATCTCTAAAGAACAGTTTATTAGGATACCCTCTTTAAAAATATGGTGTCTGTCAGACCCCAGAATGTATGAGTAGGGTTAATGAGGAACCCATCCAAATTGTGTGAGTTACTGTCTATTATTGGTGACAGAGAAAACATTCATGTTTCGAGTATTGCTTCCTCTCATTGACTGTCAAGCTCAGAGAGCCTAAAACTCTTTGATTTTATGAGTAAAATAATTTTTTGCTTTTATCTGCTTGATGTGTTAACCTGTCAGTGTGAATTTAAATATGTGGGTGTTTTTCTGACAAAACTGTATGTGGGGCATTGGGGCCTCGTTGTGGTTAGAAACAGCAGGAAAGGCGGCCTGATATGAAAGAAGAGCTGACTGTGGCTGGATATGGATTTTTGCTGGAAGTGTCTCTGCTTTATCTTAGAGTATGCAGCAAATAATATTTAGAACTTCACATTACGACTGTCATTAGATTTAACCCATGCAGTGGTGATCAGGTCTTACAGGATGCGACTTGTTCTTAGAAAGCTGACATTTTTTGTTTAATATAGTTACAGTTATAGAATTTGTTTACTTTTCCTAACATTCATTTATGACGACCTGTGCCAAATATCAACTAAAAGTATAAATAAATGGACGTTTGACCTGTAGTTTCTGACCACAACTCCCCTCAGTGGTGATTGGGTGCCATGTGACCCGACAGCTGTAAAGAGAGATTGGTGATTGGGTCTCATACGACTCGATTACGTTAAAGAAGGATTGGTGATCGGGTCTCATATGACCTGCACACAAATGATGTGTATGGATTAAGAATAGAGGAATCTTGCCTTTTTTTTTTCAGTCATGTTTGGTTAGAAGTTGCGCCACAACATCCTGCCATGGTTGCGGAAATTGTGAAGACAAAGGAACCAGGGGAAGCCTTAAGGCTGGTTGATACTGTAACAGATGCTTTTGGAAAGTAAGTCACGCATTTTGTGACAAGATAATGGGAAAAGTGTAGGTTTTCTTTATGTGGACCATTTCATATGTAAAATTACAATGGAAATACTAACAGCATTCAAAACCTTGGTAGTAGATCATTTGGGCTGATCAGTTCAAAGATAACAAGTCAGTAGAAGGCTTGCGGGTATTTCATGGGGGGTGCAATTTTGAAAAACTGACAGAAAAACACAAACTTATGGAATTTACTACGGTATTGTCCAATATTTTCAGAATGATCAGTACACTGGTTTTCATACACATCTATGAATGCCTTTTCTTTCATGTGTCTTTATCTCGAGCAGCCCTTCCCACTCGACTTCTGTTAATTAACAACTGACATATCGATGGTGTGCTCTAACCGTGTAAGTGGAAAAAATTGACCAACTCATTTTTTAAAGCTAAAAATAGTCACCACACCTTTCCGCGGGTTCCCCATTCAAATGGGAAGTCTACAAGCACTATAAATAGCAAAATTGAGCTTCGAAGCCTGCAATAGTTACAATTCTAACTGTGTATGTGGCTGTTCTAATCGTGTAACTGATTTCTGTGGCGGAATTTTGTCGTGCTCTAGCCGTGCGTATCTCTGACTGTGTAAGTGCCCGACAATACTTTGTGTGATAACCACGTAACACAGCAGCATCTTCTCTCTAAAAATGTGACCACTTAGTTTGGGCCTGTGGGCGGGTCCCGGTGACAGATTTATTGGGCAGATAATGTGTCAGGTCAGCTTAGCTGCTACTGTAAGGCAGTAAACGGTACAACCTGTGACTGTCCTCACTGCCTTGTGAGTGGCCCGGGAGGGTCAAAGGCTAGGGGAGTAAACCCTAAACAAATCCGGAGGGAGGGCCCCTAAGGCAGTTGATGGGGAGGCTCTTAGCCAATCCAATCTCTGGCAGCCCCTGCAACTTTGTTGATTTCCAAACATATGGACCCTGTCTTTCCTTTGGAGCTTATCAACACCGTCGAGAGGGGGAAAGTGTAAGATGGGCTAGACACTTTTCTCTCTAGAAGCCCAGGCAAGCAGCATGCCTAAAGGAGATCACTGCAATCCGAGCAAGTACAGTGCACATCACCTATCGCTCAACCACAGCTAGTGCAGCATGAAGACAATGGAGAGGACACTCCATCCTTGCTGACCAGCATGGACACAACACGGGGAGAGACAGTTACGTGTTCTAAGTCGACTCTATTTGGCGAACAGAGAAGGCGCCACGGGTCTCTCTCGGCGCTGGGAGCAGCTATTCAGCTGCACTGATCGGCTACCGCCCGCCTAAACTGGGCAGCCCCCAGTCAGTAAGGTGTCGATCCGCCACGTCTGCCTGCTCTTATGGGTGTATGGAGATAGGACAAAAGCCAAAAAGCAGACGTAAAGCCAAGCACCAGGCAATAAGAAACGCAAATTTAAATCAATCCCAATGAAGTTGGGCACCTGGAATGTGAGGACAATGTGCACCGGACTTGACAACACTGATCTTGACAACACCAAAGAGTTAAGAAAGACTGCCATCATAAACAAAGAACTCAAGAGGCTAAACGTTGACATCGTGGGCTTGCAGGAAACACGACTGGCCGATAGTGGCTCAGTGAAAGAGGCAAACTTCACTTTTATCTGGCAAGGTCTAGGACAAGAAGAGCCTCGACTTTATGGTGTGGGCTTCGCAGTCAACAACAAGCTCCTCGCCAAAATTAATACACCTCAAGGTATATCCGAACGCATCATCACCATGCAGCTGAAGACTAAGTCAGGCACAGCCCATCTAATTAGTGCCTATGCTCCAACATTAGCAGCTGAAACAGAAAACAAAGACAAGTTTTATGAAGACCTTCAAAACGTACTTGCGAAGATACCAACAAACGATCAGATTTTTATCCTTGGTGACTTCAATGCCAGAGTTGGCACAGATCAACAAGCATGGCAAAATTGTCTCGGCCATTTTGGATTAGGCAAGATCAACGACAACGGCCAGAGACTTTTGGAACTCTGCTCAGACAACAATCTATGCATCACAAATACTTTTTACAATGGAAAGGACTGCCACAAAGTCTCATGGCGTCATCCCAGATCTTGACATTGGCATCAAATTGATTTTATTATCGTGAAAAAGAACCATCTGAACAACATCAAACAAACAAGATCATACCACAGTGCAGACTGCAACACCGATCACCTGCTCGTTTTAGCCAAGACAAAGATTGTGGGCAGAAGCGTTCACAGAGCCAAAGAGACGAAAAGACCAAAAATTAACACACGAAATGCCAGAAACAAAGACATGCAAGCAGTTTTTCAAGGGAAGATGGAAGAACAGCTCCTCTCCATAGATGACACTACACCAGAGAAGATGTGGGCCGGTTTAAAGGAAGCTATGCACGATTCTGCTTCTCAGGCCTTTGGTACAAACAGATCAAACAATAAAGACTGGATTGAAGAAAACGAAGCAACACTTTTGCCACTTATCGAGAAAAAGCGCATGGCACTTTTGGCACACAACAAAACTCCATCAGATCGCACCTTAAACAAATTACGAGCTGCAAAATCTACACTTCAAAAAAAGACACGGAAATGCGCAAACACATACTGGGAGAATCTTTGCACAGACATACAGAAAGCTCATGACATCGGAGATAGTAGAGGAATGTATGAGAAAATTCGGATTGCTCTTGGCCCACAGATTAACAAGATAGCACCACTAAAATCGTCATCAGGTGAACAAATCACAGATAAAAACGAACAAATGGCCAGATGGATTGAACATTACTCAGATCTCTACTCTCAAGAACGTACAGTGGATGACAGTCTAGAAGAGGCCCTCCCGCAGCTCCCAGAATTTACAGACCTAGACAAAGAACCTACACAGGAAGAACTCAACAAGGCTATAGATGAGCTTGCAAGTGGAAAGTCTCCGGGTAGTGACAACATACCAGCGGAAATCTTGAAAGAGAACAAAGATTTCCTCCTTCCTCATCTATACAAGCTCCTCATCCTGTGCTGGAAGCATAAAGAGATTCCACAAGATATGAAAGATGCTAACATCGTGACCTTATATAAGAACAAAGGTGATAAGGGAGACTGTAATAATTACAGAGGCATATCTCTGCTAAGTATCACAGGAAAAGCAATTGCCAAAATACTTTTAAAGCGTCTTCAACAACTAGCAGAAAGAGTACTTCCAGAAAGCCAGTGCGGTTTTAGGTCAGGACGATCAACCATGGACATGATATTCTCTTTACGTCAACTGCAGGAAAAGTGTCGCGAGCAAAGTCTACCTTTACATATGGCATTTGTCGATTTAACAGAGGCTTTCGACACAGTCAGCAGATCAGGACTGTATATGGTGCTCCATAAGATCGGATGCCCCCCGACACTCCTCCAACTCATCATGTCCTTTCATGAAGATATGCAAGCCACAGTCCAATTTGATGGTTCTACATCCGATCACTTCAACATCAAAAGCGGGGTGAAACAAGGCTGTGTCCTGGCACCAACACTTTTTGGTATTTACTTCTCCATGCTTCTGCAGTTTGCATTCAGGGAATCCCCTGGAGATGTTTATCTCCACTGGCGAACTGATGGATCCCTCTTCAATCTTGCACGCCTCAAAGCAAAAACTAAAACCAAGTCAACATTGATCAGAGAATTGCTGTTTGCAGATGACGCAGCACTAGTTGCCCATAGCGAGTCCACACTACAATCAATGATGGACTACTTATCACAAGCATGTAAAGCTTTCTCTCTTGTTATCAGCGTCCAGAAGACTGTTATTATGACACAAGATGGCACAACACAATGCAACATCAAGCTGAACAACAACCAGTTGGAGACTGTCCAGAAATTTTGCTACCTGGGATCAACAATGACTTCTTCAACTTCATTAGATAGCGAAATAGGTGCCCGAATAGGAAAAGCAGCCACAGCCTTTGGAAAATTAAACAAAAGAGCTTGGAATAACAAAATGTTAAATAGAAAAACAAAGATCAGGATATATGAAACATGTATATTGAGCACACTCCTCTATGGCTCAGAGACCTGGACGTTATATTCAAGACAAGAGAAGAAACAGAATGGATTTCACTTGAGATGCCTCTGCAAGATCCTTGGCATCAGCTGGCAAGATAAAGTTACCAACACAGAGGTCTTGAAACGGGCAGCACTCCCAACCATGTTGACCATCTTGTGCAAAAAGAGACTGCGATGGCTGGGGCATCTGAAGAGGATGGACGACAACAGAATCCCCAAGCAATTCTTATATGGTGTAATGGCTACAGGTAGCAGACCCAGAGGAAGACCAAAACTGAGGTACAAAGATACATGTAAGAGCAGTATGATAAAGTGTAACATCGATTTGAGAACGTGGGAGACGACAGCAGAAGGCAGATCAGCATGGAAAACATCAGTGGATTCTGGCATAAAACACCATGGAAAAAACATTGTTGCAGCCCTTGAGGCAAAACGCCAGACAAGAAAAGATAACTCATTGCCCTGTGGCAACTCCCTCATATGCAGATTCTGCGACAGAGCGTGCCTGACAAATATAGGCAGAATCAGTCACGAGCGTAGCTGCAGAAGTAGGACACATATAGCTGCTTAGATCGTCTGCCAAGACGAAAAGAGCCTATTATTAATGGCCCAGCACCCTGCATGTAGCCCTTTCACGCTCCACCAAGCACAGGTAAGGGTGGCTTGGCAAATCTTGAATCAAACTTTTATCTCACTGTATGACATCGATTTAATGATTCACAGCTTCCATATCACTGCATGTATGGAATCAAAGTTGGTACTAACAGACAGAGAAATTTATCTGCTTTGTAATGATGCACATTGTGAGTTGACATAGTGTCATTATTATAACTTATGATTTTCCCAAAACTCTTACCTGACCCCCTGCAAATTAGAGAGGTGTAAATTTTATGAAGGGATTATATAATATTAATTTTCATGTACTTTGCAAGCGCTCCCAGTGTCCACAAATGGGTCATTTTTTCAAGAAATATCTTAGCAAGAGCATGGTGCATGTAGTGGAGAAGCACCATGTTATCCCTAATAGCCACCCACGTTTTTCCCCTTCAGTGTCAGTGTTTTATTACTGAAATGTCACTGCAGATATTTCTAAAGGGCCGTGGTTTAATAGGGATGTGCCATATTAAAGAGAAATAATGGGAAACTTGACATTCTCATGTTCTAATGCAGTAACATGAACCTTGCAATGAAAATTGGGGAGAGGCTGAAATAGTAGTATGACAAAGGGCATTCAGGATAATATTCAGGAGCTGCAATAACGTCGTTCAACCTTCGATGATTGATATTGATGTTGAAAATATTGCCCCACCTTGCTTGCATATTTTACTGGGCATAGTGAAAAAACACCATACGCTTTTGGAAATGGAATGTGACAACATTGATAGAGAAATAGCGAAAGAGCTTGCAGAGACAGAAGAAACACCAGCTGGAAACTTTGGGGAGTATGTTAAGGCACTTAGGCAGCTGAGAAATAAATTAAAATTAAAGGCAGGGGAGCTCATTCTTCTAGATGACACAAATCAAAACACTCATAAAAAAACACGCTTAGAAGAAATAGTCGAAGAGACAGAATATGAAATAGATGAACTAGAAAAAACTAAATTCCCACAAAGACAAGGACCAGTATGTTCCACTCTCGATCACACCCTAAAGAAACACAGAATTATCCTCCAGGCTTATCATGGCAGGTCATTTGTTGGCAACCAGTGCAAAAAATATCTCAGACCACAAGTGTTCAATGATATAACGAAGCAGATAGTTAAAAAAACCATGGAATTAACCAAAGATAAAGACATTCACATGCAAGCAACAACAATTTCGAATATGTTTAACACACTAAATGAACTATACTCAGTTGTTGATTCCCATATTTCACATAGTAACATTATACTTCCCGAACAGTTTTCTGATATCGAACATGCCATTAAAATGTACTGCAACTTTTATAGAAGAACTAAAACAGCAAAAATTTATCCTAAATTTCATTTTTTAGAGGAGCACTGCCTGCCATGGATTAAATATTTTGGTTTTGGGTTAGGGTTTCATGGTGAGCAAAGTGGAGAGCAACTGCATCAGACAATATCTGCCATCGAACATCAGGCCAGAGGCATTATCCACACAAAAGATAAACTTAGGTTCATTATGTCCAGGCACTTGGCCCAAATCTTTCCTGACTTGTTCTCAAAAGATCAACCGTCCAAACCAAGGAAAAAATAGAGTTGAAATTATGCACCTCCCTCTCGTGCCCCCGCAACTGGCTGCTTTGGCTTGCAAGAAGAAATATTTGTACTCTAGTTGGTTAAAATTTGATTTTCATGCTTTGCTTGATCGAATGGAAAAAATATATTGTGTTTGTTATTTAAATGACTGTGTAAATGTGTAAATAATGTAAGTGGAGCGTTTTCTTCTCAAATCTTTTGCTGTTTTATAAAACAGTGATATCTGCATTCAGCAGTGTAAAAGTGTATGGGATGTTTATGGGAGATACGTATACAATAGAGTTTAACCTTGTTATTGCTTTATGGGTATCTTGCATTTTGTTTATGATTCTTAAAGATGTTTGCTAGATGTGTGAATGGTGTGATCACATCTTGGAATGTGAATTAGCGAATTGTGTCTCAGAAATGTCATGTGAATATGCTTTCATTATGTGTGGAGGAAACAAAATGCATACTTTTTATAGTAGACTCAGTCTGAAAGAATACACATAGCAAGAAAATGAAACTTGGTGCTTCAATGCTTCTTTCACCATACTGCACATAAATAATTCCCCTTCATTATGAACATAATAATATTTATGGGACCGCTTGCAAAATTACATTTTTAAAAATAAAAATGACATAAAAATGATTTTTTTACATAATTTTGGTGACCAATTTCTGCTGGCTATAAAAGTACATCTGATTAAAAACACAAAGTATTTTATTTACCAAATAAAAAGTCGAGTTCTTGAAGTTTCTGTGCATACCTTGGGTGTTTGTGAGAGTTGCATCTTTGAAGAGATATTGCCGCTTGAACTTAGAGAAAATTGTGAAAAAATGCCAAACTGACATACCAAAATCAGCTAAAGGCAGTCAAGCGCAACGAAAACCCATTACTGAGCCGGCCAGGGGTGATGGCCGTAACTTGATATGCCACCAACAGGAGTGGGCCACCAAACTAAGTGCTCAGAAAGATGCTGCTGTGCTAACTGGCTTAAAGACCTGCATTTAAAAAAAAAATATTTATTATGACAGAAAGACACGTTTTGTTCGATTAATACGACCAAAAAGATAACAATAAAGTTATCAGGAATCATTTAACTGGCTGTGGCAAGAAGAAATAGATTGAATTCATTCTGGAAATTGTGTGTTGTAGGAATCCTGTGTTAAGACCTAGGCTATTCCAGCTTACCACTTGTAAGGTGAAAATTACGATGGTTATGGAAATATAGTCCTGTATAAAAAAACTCGCAAAAGATGTTTTTTCGTCTCCTGGAAAACAACTCCAAAACCATTTACACGGTTAGAGTACAACACCATCGATATATTATTCATTCAGTAAAGGGTGTTGTAATGCACTCCCAGAAACAGAAAAATGTAATACACATTTTGTTTAAAATTTTGCCCATTTCCTTTGAAGAGGAGTAAGTTTGAATTTGCCAAATTTTAAATTTTCATTTTTATTCCAACTTGATTATGGTCAAGACTTAAGACACAATCCTTGTTTAACTGAAAGAATTAGAAACATCCCTGTCACATGCAGCCTGGAATTATTTATACATGTGCATTACTATTTGCCTTTCTTGTCATGTGATACACTGCTTTTCTGCATGCAAAAAAATGTGAATGTTTACAATATTTGGTTTAATTGTGTTATGTACAATATTTGGTGTAATTGTGTTTATGTATCTATTTATTTCAGAAACAGATTTTGCCATCTCCTGAAGACACAGCACAAGAACACTGTTGAAAATTTAAGTTTGTTATGTCTCCAACAATAAATAAAATAAACAATATATTTGTATGTATACAGAATAGTTGATTTTTAATTTCATGATATACATTAAGTTTTACAACATCAAAAAATGCAGTATCATGATTAAGAGTTAGTTCAGAGTCACAATTTTCAGTATTAATCGAGTATATAAGTATTTTAAACACTTTTGCAGTGTTATAGACTCCAGATTAGTAAAAAATATAGTGATTTAATATCTTTTGAGAAGTATGAGCAAAAATAAGTCCTTACTTAAGAACCCAGGGGACGACTTGCTCCGAAATAGATCTGCGAAGGCTTATTCAGAAATAGGTCTGCTTCTTTGGAGTAAAAAGTTTATTTTTGACAAAAGCAGCGGACAATGACAGAAATAAACCCTTTACTGTCAGATAAATGGCCTATGATTTCAGATCAGCAGTGTTCTCCTGGCTAGTTAATTTACCGTAAAAGCAGCAGTGTGTCAAATTACATGGTCACCATAACTGAACAGTTTTATTACATGGATATAAATTTTAGAAATCAATAATTACTTCCATAACCCCTATGATCATTGAAGTTCAAATCAATGTAGAGCAGTAACATTGAATCATGTTCCAGTTACTCTTCTAATTTTTCTGTTACACTTCTCATTTTTCACTGTCCAATCTCAACAGTAAATCAGCCTTATATAATTATTCTTGCATTCATATAGTCTTTATCTCTGAGTAGCCAGATCTCTCACATCAGAGAGACTTCATTTTGTCTTGCTGGTCTCTCCCTCTCTCTTTCCTGTTCTTTGGAACAAGAATGCTTAAAAACAATGGTCTCTGCTACTTGCATGCATTTGTTTTTGAAGCTACAGATTACATGTGATATGAAATTCATTCATATTTCTGTCATTACAAAAAAAGTTATAGCAGTAAATAAAAGTGCCTCATCTACCAATATCATGTCATTGGAGCAAATGGAAATTAAAATTAAGCTAAAGATAGGGCAAGAAATGTTACATTGTACCATACAAGAGAAAAAAAAATAAATATTACCAGTATGTAAATGTTAATTCACAAGGTTGTTCAGTTTGCAGATGTTAAGCTCAGGACAACACACCTCAAAACAAAAAATGAAGACTATGGTCTTCCGTGAAATTATCAGTTATGTGAAGCTTTGAGCTTGTGAAAAGCACATTACCATTATCCCTTGCAGTGAGATAAAAATACACTGCAGCAATGCGCAAGGTTTGATGGACAAACTATCATTTATGTTCTTATTTTTTAAGACTTGCACTTAAAAAAAGTACATTACTGAGCAATTACTGCTTTACGGGTTATAAAATACAGCTTGCTGTAACTGGAACAGATGACTACTTCTGTATACTGAGTTATAAGAAAACCTTTAACCTCTTCAACAGGTACCAGAAAACTGCCTACTTGATACCAAGAGATTGTCTTGAGCTTACCAAATTTATTGTTAGTTATACCTGAATAAAGATAAAATGCTAAACATAAAGTGAGGATCGTATGAAATTACTGTCAATTGTGTTTTTTTCCCTTCTAATTTATTTTATTTCATTGATGTTCCATTGAATTGCTTTTGTTGCCAAGAGACCACAAAACTCACTTTATAACACTTTTCATCATTTTCAAACATTCTGCATTACCGCTTTTTCTCTGATACCCAAAATTTGCATGACACTTCCTCTCAAATTAAAGAAGGATACCAAAAATTCAAATGTAATTTTGGGCATAATACTGTGAAAAAATGAGCACTGAATATGTGTGGCATAAAGTGAGAAAGAAAAATCACCACCATGCAAGTGTGTTGGACAGATTAAAATACACCACCCAATGCTCCTAGAACAAAGGTTTAAGACAAGCAGGAATAGCAGCTTTAGACACCTTTCTTCAGAGCAAACTTGCAAACTGAATTTTAGTTTTCAATGTAATGATGAAATACCTGAAGCCCTTAGAATGGGATCTAAAATTAAATGCTGAAAAAATTTAACAACTTAGAAAAAAAAAAAATTAAGCCAGTTAACAGCCTTTTCTATACCAAGGCATTAAATAAACGATAAAAAACTAGCAGTCATGTTGTCTCAAGACAGCCCCTTTGATCCTCAGTGGTCCACTGCAACTGCTCTGATTTGATGATTGTTGAACCTAATATTAAATGTCATTTAAAAAATCATTTGACTTCTTTTAGAGTTTTAAACTGGAAACAGAATGGTGTGAAAATTCCTTATTTAAAATTATTTTTAATCATTGGCAGCATTTTACTGACCTAATTCCAAAGGTTTTTACTTTCAATCATTTCAGATATAATAAACGTCATGATGTTTCAAAGTTTTCAAATCTGATTTTTTCAAGATTTCCTGTATTTTATATTTCCTCAATATTTCCTGGAATGTATTTTATGCATAGGTTAAGCTGGACAACACCTGTCCAGACTCCTATCTGTCCCAACCTCAAATGATAAAAGTCAATCAGATATTCCGAGGTTCAAAATTAAACAGCCTAGATCAGACAAATGGTACTAATATTGGTACAGTGTAGTTTAAACAAAAGACCTTTTGATGAGATTAAAACCATGGGACAGTTACTACTGTATTCACATCTAAAAACAACCACTATAAACACATATTAATAATCATGACAGATCAGTCATGTAAATAACAAGTTGGTGGAAACACAAAATTACATCCAAGCAATTTGCCAAGAGTTAAATACCTTTCTGGCTGCCTATTGCAAAGGTTCTGACATTTATGTTCTTTCACTCATAATCTCAAGAGTCACCGGGGAAGACTGTTTATATTAAATAGTCTTCAATTTTTTCAATTTGTACTAAAATTTGTATATATTATATTTCAAGTCATTTTAAGAATTATAAAAAAATTCATATTTACGAGATCAAACCTAAGTTTCAATCACATCTATTTTTCTCTTCTTTTCATGAGCTTCTTAAGTAAATATGATTAACAGGCATGGCACAAAATATTGGCATTTTGGTATGTGTATGACATGCATTTGTTCAACTGATTTAAAAAAAAAATATGTTGTGGAATGTTCTATAGATACAGTTAAAAATTTCCCATGGCAAAAGCAAGAGGGCTTTAATGGTCCTGTACAACAATTCAGATTTCTTTTGAAATTAAGGTGGGCGAGGTTGTGATTGAACTTAGATAATGTTCTGCAAGGCAACACAATACTAAAACAATTTTACTACAGTTTCATTTTCTACTCAGATCAGAGCTTCAACTGTTAAGATTTGCAACATTCCACATTTGCAAAATGACTCTATACTGGCACACAGACTTAAAATAATTACTGACTTGCCTTAAACCGAAGGCAAATAAATATGTGATATCTTCTAAAAGTTAAATAGTCTAATCATAATTAGCAGGCTAAAAAAATCGTAACAACAATGATGTAAAAGCATACAACTATCAAAATTTACATAAAAATTATCATGCCAAAAAGAAGATAAATATCTTGCATTTAAAGCATTTGGAATCATAAAAAGTCATTTCTGGTAGGTTTATTTGCTAACTTGATCTTCTTGCAGTTTATTGTCTTTCTACAATTTCTTTAGTGAACAGCATTTAAAATCTGGTCTGGCTTGTCTTGCAGCTGGCTATGATAGCCAGAGACTGGGAGCTTGAATGATTAAAGCTTTTGGCATGGAGGAGGAAAAAACAGAAGCCTTTTAGCTTAAGCGTTACTAAATAAAAAATATTATCTCAAGTAAAAATATTATTTTCTTGTAAAGTCCAGAGTTCTGGTAATCTACATTCTCCTTTAAACCTCAAACTTAGACTTCCCTAAATGTTTTCAGCTCCTCAGCTCACGCTGGTATAATTTTTTTGTTGTTGTAATAAGCAAAAAATTCTGATAATATAAAAAAGACTTGACTAAAATAATGGGGGTCTGCATGTCGCTTGGTTATGGTTTGTTGATGAGGCACTTGTACATGAAATGAATCTAATGCAATCGATTTAAGAAAACAACCAATATTGTGTACAGGAGGAAATTCAAGTTTTTATATTTTCTTGATAAACAAGCTGTGATTGAGTTTGTTTTTTCAACACCGAGAATTAAATCTGCACAATTCAGGTCCCTTTATTATTTCCCAAAGTGCAACAATATGATTATAGCAATAAAACTTTAAACTTTACCAAAAAAAAAGTTTTAACACAAAACCGCAGGCAATACATCTAATTTACTCAACAATGGAGACTCCTTAAAAGCAACTCAAAGCGTGTAAACAGAAATGAGTACACAATAAAATGAACAAAAATCAGAAAGGAGATTCACGATTACCGCTAATCATAATAAACATGTATTGACTTGTAAACAGTCTTTGAGATTCTTGTTAATGTCATAAATTTTGATAAATAAAAAGAGTAAAGAAGGCAAGGCAAAAAAAAATAAAAATACTTCAGTAGTTCAAAATCTCATTGTTTTACAGAACAAAAAGCAGTTTCTACGACAAAACTGGAATGCAGCAAATGAAAATTACCCTATGAACAGAGATAAAAAGTAAATTGTACGCCTTTAAGTCAAACACTGTGCCACTTAATTCAAAGCTGTATATTCTGAAATGAATGTCGGACAAAAATTAACATTAAATCTTTGGTCAAAGCTTTATATTTTGAAATGAATGTTGAACAAAAATGAACATTAAATCTTTAGTGAATACTGCACACCCACATAAGCAAAGCTAAATAATTGCAAAAATGATACTGATTAACAGGCATAAGTGCCGCAAAATCAACTGAACTCCATTCAGTTGGAATGAAACCTTACAATCTGTAGAGTATTGCTACATAAAATGCATCAGCATCCTATAACAGGAAACACGCAGATGTGCATAAATCGACTACGAAAAATGTTTTCTCAAAAACTTACAAGCTTGATCATAACAAACATTTTTTGAATGTTCATTTCAGAATAAAACTTGAGCAAACTGATTTATCTTCCAAATGACAAATTCAATGCTCATTTGTGCTTTAAAAATATATTGTATTGTTTGCTACAAAAAATTAATGGTGACATTTATGACAAACCACCCACATATATATTGTGCATTGCATGTGATAACCCAATGACCAGATGAAATGCACCATACTGCATGATTAAAACTCCACATCAGTTTATGGGTCGAATTAAAAAAAAATAAAGGGAAACAGAAAGACCACAAGTGTGCTTTGGCGGTATTAATTCACCAATAATTTAGATTAAGTGTTTCAAGCAAAGAAAGGCTACCCTAGCCCTTAACAGAGTAGAAGTGCGTCAACATATCATACTTCCTGTGCAGTTAAATATCATCCACTGTATTGACCAAAAAAACTACTGACAATTTAAAAATCCCTCAAAAATAGGCAATAAAATAACAAAACATGAGACTCACTTCTCTGAAAGTGTAAGTTAAGTATAATAAGGTGTCTTTATTTCATAAATTTCCCAATAAAATCCTTCTCTTTAAATGAAAATAATAATATAGAGACACGCAGCTAAAATTGTGGGCTATGGGTTCAGATCAACACTACCACTTGCCATCACCTGAGGAATATGAAATACTGCTCATTTTGTCATGGCACTCATGTCAGAAGAATATATATAGAAAGTATATATCGTCAGTTCAGTGCAAGAAGTGATTATCCACTTATTTGTGAAGAAGGAAATAATAATTTCTTACACTGAAACGACACTATGAAAACTTCAGGGATACAGAGATATGCATCATGCAATGGTGGGATCGGTAACAGAAGCAGTAATAAGAAACATGACCTTGTTTCTGTCAATGATTAATAACATTCCACCTCAAATTTATTTTCTGCAGATGTTGTCTGGTTATGGAAAGTAAGCTTCTTGTTTAACCACAATAAGGCTATGACACATGAGATATTAAATATGTGAAATTCATCAATTTTACTTTTACTGAAGTCAAGACAATGGTTTGAGCAAAATATAAGCTTCACCTATTGGGGAGGTTCTGATCTGAAAGTGAAACCATGGAAATAGTCATTCATGACAGGGAAGTCAACAAACTCTGATGTAAACAAAAATACAGGTTACTTTTTTGAGGAATCTTGAATTTGGCTTCCTCACCAAAAGATAACAAAGGACATATTGGTTATGTTTATTCATTACAGAATATATATTTCATTCAACTTAACAATACAATACGGAGATCACCAAGGCCAGGTTCCAAGCTCTCTCCTTGAAAAACTGGAATGGTGGAAATGTGATAAACTAATGATCGTTGTTATCACAGCAGCTCAATATTTTCAATGGCAGATATGCCTTCTTTCTTCAATCTCTGAAGTATGGGCTGATAGGTTTCCACTGATAGTGGACCACACACTCCTTTCCTTTGAATTTCACCTGAGGAAAAATAAAACCATATGTAACGTATTTTACCACATACAAAGCTGCGCACCAAATTTGATTTTACTGAAATAAATGAACAATAAAACAAGTTTACAACTGAACTGAAGGCTTTGTTAATTTCACAGGCACAATAAAAGACCAGAATATGGAGTACTGAAAGGCAATTCTCATATTTAATTTGAAGTATTAAAATTTTCTTGGTTTTCTCTTCAATTCCTGTCAAACCAGAGCAATTTATCTTTGTTTATTTTCAGAATTTTAAAAGCCTCGTCCAAGAAAAAAAAATATTCATGCAAACCAAACTTTAGTGTCAGAGCTATAATTAATTTAGTATGCAGTCTAACAGGGTATTGGATCTTTTTTTCTTACTTTGTAGATTTTTTTAAACGTCTGTAGTGGTTTACACAAACAATTTACAGTTACAGTGATACCCGTGGGTAAAACAATTAAATTTGATCCATACCAAACGTGTTAAAAATGTAAAAGAAGCTGTTAATTTCACTATAAAAAATGTGAATCTGTGATTCCTCCAATTCTCAAAACGATAAAAATAACTTTTCTTTCAGTCCCGAGATTGTCTCTGCTTGACAGGGGTGCCAGTTCTGTTTGGATCAAGCTGTCCATTGGGGAAGTTTACTGTGCCTCTGATCATAATATGTAGGCCTCTCCAGAGAAATGGCCCACATTGCCCTTTTTTTTTTTTCAAAACTGAGTTAAGGTATACATACTGTGAAAGTAAAGTTGTCCTGAGAAGAATGCACTATATTTCATGTAAAAAATGTTGAAAATTGACCCAGTTATGGCTATTTCTATAGGGCAAGGTAGAAAAAAATCACTTTTGAGAAAAACACATTCAAAGTCTATGTAAATTCAAAAAGACCAATGGACTGGGTCAGACAAAGCGAAAAAAACAACAAAAAACAATATATCTACGCAGAATTCATTAAAATCCTTTTGCTCAGGCATAAAGAAATGATTGAGGAATCTATTTATGCTGAAAACTGATACAGGACTGGGAAGTTCCTATCCATCTATTTTTGGTTTTATCTCGACATGTCAACCATTTCCCTGAGCACCTCACATATAATTACAATTTTCTTGAAAGTGGTGTAATAGCCTAAATCTAAATATCTACTATAAATAAGGATCTACAATGAAGTTAAAAAGTTTGCCATTAGTCCCAAATGCAGGATTTCCTCCGCTCAAAAATTCTCTCACAACCTACCATTCAAAATCATGCGGGCAGCTATTCCAGTTGGCAACCCCACAGTTTTAGCCATGGCTGAATAGCCTTCGATGTCTCCATAGTTGACAAAGTCAATGCTTCTCTTCTCCTTCTTTCCATCACCCCACTGAATGTCAATATCGTGACGCATAAGGATCATGTCACGTTCATGAGGAGCTGTGCAAAGACAATTCAAATAAAATTACAAGCAGTAATGACTGTAATCATAATGCTTTGATCTGGTTTGGTTTGGTGACAGGAATCAAAATCCTAGCACACCTGGAATCTCCACAGGTGCTCCTTTCCCCACTCCAGAATCCACTCGAGGTTGTACTGTAAATGTACATACTCATGTGCTCAATTTTGTTTTGCCGTAATTCCCCCCCCCCCCCCCCAAAGATCTACAATAACAACATTCTAGATAAATCAGACTACAATCTACTTAGACCTGATTATCTGAATGATTATCATAGATAAGTAATCAAAAGTGAAGTTTACTGAATTGCTGACAATCTGGCAACTAAGATTTCTGCATTGTTGTGCCAGTGCAAGGATCACTAGTCCGGTTATGAATACCAAAAGTAAGTTAGTAAACTCTTGATCCCTCAAGAGTGATCAACTTCTTTGCAAACAGACAGGTGTTCTGAAGCATCAGCACTATAAGCAATTTTAACATACAACAAGTAAGGTTGCAAATAATTACCATATGCCAGTCTCTTTGCCAGGTAATTGCAGAGAGTGTCAATTGGCGAGCCTCTTTTGTCAAGCATGTCATCATCGATCAAACCCAACCTGTAAGAATTCTGCCACCATTAATTTCAAGACTTTTTGAACAAATGGAATTGACACAAAACAAAATCCCACCTGAAAATAAAATTAACGCTGCATGAAACTGTGTCCCCAAAATGACCTTCAACTTTTTTCTCAAATATTCTTATGCATTGTGGCATTTCACATGGCACAATAACACAAAAAATATCTACTCCAAATGAAAGACACTGTTCCAGAAAAAAAAAAAATATTGCATTGACAAACAAGCACATTATCATTCTAAGACCATGTGAAGACTTCTTGGGGTCCTTTTTTTGAAATATAAATGAGAAACTACAGGTTAAAACAGGTGATATTCAAAAGACACAAAAGTTTGGGAACAAAAATACCAATTGCAATAAAAATTGTAACACCGTAAGGGAAATAATAGTTTTTTCTCTGTAATAAATTATGCTCATAATTCCCTATATTGAAGTTTTGTCTTAAATTCTGTGAGTGCCTGTCATTATCCAGTTCAGTTCAGACCTCACAATCAAGTCCTGTATTGTGTCTGTCAGGAGTCTTGTGGCTAATGTTTGAACCACCTGGCATTTATTATATTTTAAGTGTGGCTTATATTTGAGTCATTCTGCATTCACTGCAGTAAAGATTGTATTCTAGTAAGAGAATGTGCATTTTCTGACCTGACAATGCAGTCCAGCTTGAAAGGATCCCGTCCAACTCTCTCCAGGATCAAGTCTTTCAACGAGTCCTCCAGAATATCCCCCGACTTATCAAATTTGCTACACATGTACTCTTTCTGTGGAAAGTTGCAAACATTGGACCAATCCAATCAAAACAAACAAATGTCTTGATTATGGCTGTGATCATAGAACTTTTCTTGGCAAAATTGACACCACAAATGCCACCTATTGGTCTAATCTACCTGTTTCCCACATTATTTAGTATTAATATGTCCACGTGATACCAATTCAAAATGCTTGATGAATCAATTTTAAGCGTAGAGTAACTAATATTTAGTAGCAAGTCACAACTTTTCTTTTTCCAGTGGTAACTGTTTCTTTAAGTATGGACAGTGTCATGACTGTCAAACTGTAAGATAAAAAGCTACACTCTAAAATGACAACCTCACAGGCCTTGAACGTTGCTTCCCTTCAAAAGTGAGAAGTGCATACCCAGGTGATTTCTGGTCCACTTGGATGCAGGTTTGAGTCCTGCTCTGTCTCAAACATGCCCATAGCAATTAGACCTTTGACAGCTTCTGTGAAGCCCTGCAGAAGATTAATACTCTCGGGTAATGAATAGCGAATTAATTATCAAGTGCCTCGACAAATTCAAATGGATGAACATCTCAATCAACTAAGCTTAATAAAAAACAAAATACTCCTTATCTTGTCAGTATAAGACAAAAATTCTCAGCCTAATTAGGACAAGAAGTAAAAGAAAATGCTGAATATAGTTGCAAAATGTTTTACCGGGAAGGACTAAAAAGTAATGAGATTCTAAAAAAAAAAAAGATTAGGGTGAAACTGAAATCTCCTCCCATTTCATTCATGTGGGGATTTCGAAAGGATGAAAAAAAACTTTTTCCCTAAAGGCTTGTATGGGGGAAAATCTTATCTGAACAAAAAAATCAACAGAGTGCCAAATATTTAAAAACTCTTTGAGTAAGTTCACAGCCATACTTCTACCATTCACTATTACAAGCTAAAATAAGTAAATTTTCTAAACTTCATCTACAGACAATTTTTTGTCTCTGTGAGGTTAAAAAGAATGGAAGACAAAAACCTGCTTGGAAAACAAAAGATAAATGTGATGAATCACGCACCAGTCATAAGGACTAATCAAGATGAAACTGTACTTGCCGATGCTCTGCACAAAAACAATGTAAGGGGCAGAGCAGCAGTATTTTGTTTGTTTGTTGTGTTTAGGTCTTTATTTTAGGTTTGCTGCCCTTGGCATTTACACCTCACTTTTCTCGTTTCTTAACGCTCACCCTGCGCGCTACCCGTAAAGCCCGCTGCCCAGTCAGTGACCTTACTCACGGAGAATCTTATCTGGGGTCACTGACCCGTGCCACTATACGATGACCACATATGCTGTTCACATGGTTCGGTTTTTATTGATCGGTATGAAAACATTTGCTGCTATGCCTTATCACGCTTGATAATGAATTAACCAGCAAAACCTTAGTCTGTCAGTCTCTAACCAATGATCTGGCTTATGATTCCAAACTGACAGCTGTAGTTTTCATGAGAAGGAAGCATGATAACTAGCCCCGCCCTCCCAAGTCCTACACAAATGGTTTCATCCTGATTGACACATACTAATAAACCAATGTGGGCATTTGGGGCAAAGATTATTTCAGAGTTTGTTTCTGGTTGGTTCTTAGATACAGGCAACTCCAGATGGTGGTCAGCTTGTGAGAAAATGAGATAATATTGCAAATTTGTTGAGCAACAGTTCGCATGTCGATGTTACATCTTTTGAAAGTGTGGGGAGAGCATTTGAAAGCTTAGTCTTTGTAATTCCGACCAGTGGTTCATGATTCACTGGTTAACATGTCCATATCACAATGCCTTTGATTTAGAAGAGATACAGTGAACAATAACACGGTGGTTACGTCTCAAAAAGGTCAGTGACCTGATGCGTAAAAATACGGCTTGCGCGTGGCGCGGTCAGCTTGACCTGGGCGACTTTTGCCGCCCGTGCAGCGTGAGCGCTTGCGAAACATGGGCGGCAAATGCGCAGCGTGAGGGTTAAAAAAAATTGTTTTTCTTGTAGTGGTAGGGATTCGTTTTTTTAGAATTTTGCCCAGGCAGTGGTGTGTTCGGCCTGCTTTTTTGTTGTTGTTTTACTCATGATTTAGAGCAAACTTCAAGAACTTACAGCATTTTTCCTTTTTCTCTTCAAACATCATCTACAAGAAACTTCATGAACATTAGCTACTTAAGACCACAGCAGGAACTCAAACGAAAAAAAGCAGTAAAAAAAATAAAAATAAAAATAAATGCAGTGTGGTCAAAACATAGTTTTCCACTTACCTTGTATCTGATTGTGCCCCGGAGGATAGTCTGTGCTGACTGAATGCCATATTCCTTAGCATAAATTGTGGAATCCCTGTTTGGGAAACCCTCCAGATTGAGTCCAGGTAGAAATGTGAGATCCTTAACTGCACTGAGCAGCCCACCTTGTCCAGGGATCTCCACCACCTAGGTTAGGTTGAGTTAAAAACATGCATCAGACATAACCATTACAAATAAGCCACATTTGATCATCACCGTTCCCTGAAACTGTAGTAATTTGTTAAGGCTACTTTTCAGGAGAAGCTTTTTTACTTTAGCATAAGTTGTCTTGATACGATGAATTTTTGAGAGTTTTCTATTTGATTTAGGAATTTCTAACCAAGATCATCTGACATGGCTCTGAATATAGTTGAATATATGTATACATATAAATTTATTTTCGGATTTTTGAGTTACTACAGTCTTAGGGAACAGTGACAATATGTGACGCGCAAAAAATACAATAAAATTTTAAATATAAAATAAATTCTAAAAAAAAACCCAAACAATAGTCCACAGTGCATCAAGATCTCATACCACGAAAAAACATTCCAGTATTTCAGGTGATGGGCAATGAAATAATTTCTATTGATACCTTCAATTCTGTGCAATTCATAGATTCAGATACTTTTGTCTACTTCACTCTTTGTACAGCCCATGAGAAATAAATGACTCACCTCGCCATCCATCAGGTATTTAGCTGAGGCCATGACATTCATAAGCACACCTTTAGGGAACCAACTGGAACACATACACAATCAGACCTTGTTACTGTTCACACTTATTGAAACACATACACGTACATAAAAAACACCCCAAAAACAACACACCAGTAAGACAACAAAGGCATAAACCAAGGACTGCCTCTGCCAGCCAGCCATACTCAACATTAGGAAAACATACGCTATTTCATTTGAAACTTTCCATACTTTAATCTGAACAAATTTAGTATAGTTACTTAGTGGCTGCACTGCTAAAAACTGAAGTAATTTTTATTTTCTTCTCAGTTTGATCACACATTACTTATTTTCTCTAATTCGCCCAGACAATGCTTAATCAGAAAAATCAATATTGGCCATGAAAAATTACAGATCATAGCCAAGACACTATAAATTCTTATCTTTCTGTTCCATAAATATTGAATATAAAGATAAGAAAGTTACACAAATACAACACAAAACCAGTTTGAAAAAGTCTAGGATTATTTTTTATTAAAAACTGAATCCACAAATCTTAAGAAAACATGCAATAGCAGAAAATGCTTTGTTATTATTTACGTATTACTAAAACAAATATTTCCTACCATGACCTACATCTCAACAGTTCAAGTCTGCATTTTTTATTTATTTTCCATCTTATAAGAATAGAAACTGAGAAAATACAATTACACAGAATATACACAATTATGAATCTTTACACAGTATTTGGTGCAGCCTATCTCAGGCTTACTTTTTTACTAGCAGGCAAAACAAGATTTACAATAATGTTTATGACAAGCCGTTTTTAGAACAGACAAACAACAGACTAATCTCCTGCTACATATTTTCTCTCCACATACACAGCACATTAACATTTGTCCACTCTGAACAATTGTTTTTAATCAACCCTTGGATTTACATTCAGCAAAATTGGATATTGCTTTGTACTTCAAACAGAACTGCAGTTTCACACACAGTATTACTAAACATGGTTTACGGGCTAATGAAATTTCACCATAACTAAACAAATAATAGAAATCTGGCAAATGCTCATAAGGGCTGAGAGAAACATACTGATGGGTAATCTATTTCAATAAGGCTGGATCACATATATATGTGCCCAAATTACATTCACATGCATTCACATGCTTTAAAACATTATATTGTGTTGAGTCCACTCCAATTTCATGATTCTATTACATTGCCAAGGACAAACCCACCATAAAGATTTTATAGTGTTAAAAGTTATTGCTGTGTATTTTGTTAGCTTGCTTTCAGATCACCCAATTCCAAGATCACTTTTCCTCAACCAGTGAACAGAATCCAATACTTGTCTATTATTTTTCTTTTTGTAATTTGAAAATCATGAAAAGTGCACAACTACTGATTTTATTAGGAGCAGTGGTTTAAAGCAAAATTCAAAAATTCACCGTCCTGAGCATGTACCTGTCCCAAAACTGTTGAATTTTAATGATGAAGTTTGTCTAGGTAAATAAGTTTCAGTTTTCTTCATGCAATTTGATTTGTACCTGTCGTAAGTCTTTCCCCTAAACATAAGGACATTGTTGAAATCTGGTTGGCATGTTCAAAATCATTGCCTGCAGCAAAGGAAATTAGCAAGCCTCCAAAGAAATCCATTGCTGAACTTTTTCACACACCGACATTTTGTAGCACATTGTATTGAAAACATAACGAGGGGTATTTGTTGCCAGTTTTGAGGTCTTGTCATGAAAGTGGCTCTCTCACTTCTGATTTCATTACCCATCAATATTTTTTACCTATAAAATTGTTTTCAAGATGGTGGAGTCAGACATGAAAGTCATATGATTTCTAAACTTGCAAAGGAGATTCTACCAAGACACATTAAGTAGGTTAGTTGCAATGCATGTTCAACAAGTGAGACTTTAATACTGAGGTTGGCAGCTGCACAGTTCTTGGTCTGGTCTACTGAAATGACAGCTTGCTACGCAGCAGAACTGGTGGCTGTTTTGCATGGCTTCCATTTTGTTTACTAACCAAAATTGACTTGCTACCATTGGACTCGTATATCCCAGAGGAATGTTGTTATAAGTAAGTACGTCCCTCAAGTTTTTGCGCTAGGGACGCATATTTTAGAGCCTTTTGTGACTCCAGAGCTTGAGGTCCTCCCGAAATGCTCCTAACAACAGCCTTAATTAATGATGATTAACTTTCCGCTTTTCTTTTTGTTTCCCTCCTGTTTTTTGGTTGAAAGGGTAGGCGGCAGGGTTAGAGATTCGATAAGATATAGGATAAGGATGGGGCTAGGGACAGTATGTATGTATATCCCCCCCCCCCCCCCCCCCCAGGTGCAAAATGCTTGAGGTGTGTGCGTGTTTGTAACAACAGCCATACCAGGGAATTTACCTGAATTTGTACAGGAGTGGTGATGCTGAATTTTCTGGTGCTGGGATTCCACCACAGTATGACACATACGAGGTTATCTGTAACAGATAAAGGTGATAAAATCTAAATCAGTAGGATAAAATCAAGCATTCAGTGGATCTGTGACTATAACATCATACCCGGGAGCAGACAAATCAATTCTGAATCCAACAAAATTTGCAATCTTATGCGACATGACGATGCGCACAGAATGGATGTTTCATTTAACATTATCAGTATGAAACTGCTCACATGCAAAGTTAAATTGACAGTTGAGGAAAACAAATATTAAAAATAAAACAAACTCAAAACAGTATTTCCAGATACATCCATACCCTACCCTACAAATTAATACCCTTTACAGCTAATTAGTAACAAAGTGTTCCATTGGTTTCATTACATTTACCTGTAACTCTTCTCTTGCCAATTTCCATAAATGAACATAATGCATCTACATCTCCTATCATATTTTCTATTAATTTATCAGCTCATTCAGGCACTGCAGTGACCCGAACTGACATACCATGGATGCACAATCCATTGTCTCTCAAGACAGATGGAGGCCAACAACAACAAGAAAGACTACATAAAAATGGCATTTAATTTTGGTGCTCCATGGAATGCACAAATATTGTCCATGATCCACAATAAACATCTTTACCAACTGAGCCCTAAAATATTTATCCTTTAATCATGCTCACCTTGCCACCTGCTCTATGCACTTCATCAAAGCACTGCATGGCTAGCATGTGATCTATTCCTGGATCAACGCCCACTTCATTCATAATGGTGATACCTGCTTGTTTGGCTCTGGTTAATGAGTATGGCATGGACGCGTAAAAAGATAATGTTATCAGAAAAAACTTTCAACAGAAATTGAATATACAAATCTGAGATAAAACCTTGTTTTAATTAATGATTACAGCTCTAAAAAGGTCTCTCTGTGAAAATGGCACATCATCACTGCTCTATGCTAATGGCATGTCAATTTTGACTCTTTTGAGACCTTAAGAAAGTCTGGTTTCTTTTCCTGTCATTTGGTGAATTAAATCATTATGACTCCATTGGGTTATTACATTTTCCTATTGCCCAATAATATTGGCATATTTCTTTTTTATAATACTATCTGATAGCCCTCATGCTCAGGTATGCAATCAACCATCAGTTGCCTGTTGGCCTAAGACTGACCTATGCCCTTATCGAAGAGCAGTGACAACGTGTTATAAATCAAGAAACAAGATAAATGTAACTGTTATAATAATAATTGCAGAAAGGATGAAACATTTAGACTTCAAGCCACAAAGTAAATGCAAAAATGTAATACATAAAGTGACAATGAAATTGCTAAAATCGACACTGAAGATCATGAAAAGCAAAGGAGCGGCTCTCCTTGAACTCAAAGCAGCTTAAAGAATTCAAGTTATAAAATAGTGCAAATTTCTAGAAAAAGTAACATCAGTACAAATACAACAGAGCTTTCTTCAGAATTTATTATTCTGAAAAATGAATAAGGAAGTGTTTGGCATCATGCATTCAAATTAGATTAGTTTCAACATTTTAGCTTACATACTCACGCATTGTTCAGTTCCTTCATGGCTGGACTGATGTAGCTGGCAGTCACCATATTCTTTCTGTGGTTGATGCAGATTTTGGCCACTTCGGGATGGTAAGAATATGGAAGCAGACTGGAAGAACAAATTGTGATCAATTCCTTATCGATAATGGATAGCCATTAAATTTTCATAAAGTAGTTTAAAAATTCATGGTTTTTGAAACAATAATAATTGTCAGATTGTATAAAGTTGAAGCAAAAAAAAAAAAACGTGCTTTTTATAATTAATAACTCTCTCATGGCAATTTATTGCTGGCTCATAGAAAAGCAAATGAAAAACATTACAAGACTCACCTAATGACCAAGTCCTGGTCGCCAATTACTCTCTCTAGTTCTCCAAAACCTGTACTGAGATCCATCAGTAACGTGCTGGCATTTGGATATGACTGTTGTGTTCTGTCAAGTTCATTTTGTAACTGTGAGGCTGGAGCAAAAAGAGTTTAGTTCAATAAGGCTTAACAGACTATCCAAAGACAAGACATTAATAATATATACTCAAGAGTGAAAGACCATTTGGAATATATGAGCGAGGCCCACTAACCTCAAAGGAAGTTGCATGGGACCAAACGGAGAAAATCACGATGAAATACAAATATTCGATTTTTGGATGATTTTTAAATTTTTATTGATACTTGAAGTTCAACCATTTTTCTACATTCTGTGAAAATATTAGTCTCAAATCAGCCTCTAAATATGATAAATATTGCTTTTTATGTCTTTAATTTTGTCTTTGACATCGAATATCACAGCAATAATGGAGTTAATTGAACTCCCAATGACTTAAAAATTAATAAATCTATTGTCACAAAATTTTCACAGGATGTATATCATTTATATTGGCACAGACGTGCAAAATTTCAAAGCCATAGGTTAATTACAAGTATCCTTTGCTAGGGAGATAGGAAGGGCACCCATCTCGCAGAAAGTGAAAATCAATCCTCCATCTTTAATGGTGATTTTCTCAGAAGTTGCTTCCGTTCTTGACCTGGGAGTAGGTGTCTTTAAAACGCCATAACTTTGTGATAAAAAACAGCATTACAATAATTTTTACACTTTATGGTGATATTCATAACTCAAAACTGAAAAAATGTGAATTTTGTTGAGGTTAGTGAGGCTCGCTCACATATGATTAATCATTCCAATATAATAAAAATGGACTGTATCTATGACATTTTTCATTTTAACAATCAGGAACACATGGGAATGAAAACTGAGTTACAATGGAAGAGAATAATACATTCAAAATCACATGCTCCTGATTAGATTTGCAAGCAATTTTAGTACTACTGTTTTCATAAAATGGTTGCTTTCTCTCCATTTGGTACCTACCTACTGTCACATTGGTCTGGTTGTCACGTGTAAGATATTCCACCACTGGGCCAGAGACATAACCTGCTCCCAGAATTAATACGTTGTCACCATGCTGGTGAAGGCTGGCTTTCTGGGCTGACCTGTCCAAGAGTAAATACATATCTAACATAACAGCACTTTTGATATATGTGCAAACCTAAACTCTAAACATGGTATTGCCAAATACTTCATCCACATTCTTTGCAATAATCAGAAATTACATCTATCTATTCAGCTTCTGTGTTTCATGTTCTTGTAAAAGTTATCCCAGTAGTTTGAACACTGTTTACATAGATCTATGAGTTGTTGAAAACCAAAATCTATGAAGTGTAAAATTCATACTTTTTGAGAAAAATGAATTTTTTGCTGTGGTCACGTACAATTAAATTACACAAGTGTGATTTTCACCAATATCTTTGTAACATTCATTTAGGCGCCTTTGATAATCACCATTCTGAATAAAAAAGATGGCAGCTTTCTAAATGGCTACAGATCACTGTCCTGGTCAAATCAATCCTTTTCAGCTCCCTACATCAAGAGTAACATTTTGGTGGCAAAGCAGAGGTTTTATTGTGTATTCTGTTCACAACTTTAGGATTTGATTTTAAGTTCAGTTAAACTGAAAAGATAAAATTCTGTCTGCCCAAACATAAAACATTGCTGATTCAATCCACAAAGACAAGGATGCAATATGGCAAGATAAGAAAAAATTACAAAGTTAACTTACTGAGCTTTCTTCAGTCTCAATTCTCTGATGTATTCAAAGTTGGGTGTAAGCTTTCCATTGCTGGCAATTACAGCCTGTGTAATGAGACAATTGCATGGATGACCCATTAATCACACAATAACCAACAAACAAATGCTTATAATACTTCCAATTAAAAATAGCCAAACTAAAACAGGAGAAATAACTTAAAATCATACAATATTTTATCTGACTAATGTTCATGAAGCTTGTCTTTACCAGCTGATATAAAAAAAAACAAAAAAACAAATGGTACCAATGTGATGACCACAGCTCAACATGCCACCAACTTGA
The DNA here is from genome assembly GCA_963931925.1 of Onchidella celtica. Classification (NCBI taxonomy): domain Eukaryota; kingdom Metazoa; phylum Mollusca; class Gastropoda; order Systellommatophora; family Onchidiidae; genus Onchidella; species Onchidella celtica. Next base: position 13,231,046 of record OZ007572.1, read on the forward strand.
GCTTTTATGCATTATGTTCAATACATCACTGTTTGCAAGATTCACAAACAGATCTTAAATCTAATAAGAACCCAAAGACAGTAATAATACGTTTCACTGATGCTTAAGCTAAACTTATGAACCAAGACAATGGTAAAATACTAAAATAAAAAAACAAAAATACCATATGACAATGCAAAAACTGCATCTTGGGTGGAAAAATATGCAGATAATTATGCCTTAACTATTTCCCTGCGTATTGTAACTAGTGTTCGATGACATGCTATAGCAGCTATACTGTGTAAGTAATCCGGTGCACAACAGCATGAAAAGGTCAAATATTCTAAATGCAGTCTGTCAGTTGGAACGAAAATGAAGAGCTTTCTCCATAACGCTTTCACATTACTATGAAGTCAATGGAGACATGATATTGCCGTAACCAAATTATCATTATAAAGTATCCAGATAGGTGATGCTGTTATCAGTTGTTTAACATTCAAATTCCTCCCACTACAATTTCAAAATCTGATTTTAAAAGTACAATGTGCAATCTTTCTGGAAATGCCAAAGGAAAATTCACAACAATGATTCCAATTGCAAAGAATCAATTTCATTCTTACGATAAGGACAAAATTATGCTCCTTAAAGTACCCTGACTGAAAATTGCTCATTGTAAAGTTCTCTTTGATGCATTTTCAATAAGACTTTTTTCTATGGAAATCGTACACAAACGCTTTCACCTCGGTACTTCATTACAAAAATAAACTGCACACTTACATTTTTCACACAAGGAATGCCCTCATATTGATCAAAGGGTGTCTTTGCATTTGATCTGAGCTGCAAATTGCAAAATATTGGATATGTACAAGGAATGCATAGTATGAATAACGGCACAATACAAGACTGAAGGTATCAAAAGCAAAGCTTGTTCACACAAGAAGCGTTAAGACAAAGCTTGAATGTCAACATGAGAAAAAAACTCCCATTAATGATGTCATGAAAATTTGACTGGAGTAAATATCAAATTTGCTAGCAAATGTAATCTGACAAAATATGATGTCACTAGACAATGGATATGGTGGCCCTAATACAAACTGTAAAATTTTCTTGGTGGAAATCAGAGGGCAATGCCTGTGAATTTCCATCTTATAATAATGAGAGCAGGGGGTAAACTGTCTGTGACGTTTATGCATTTCATGGCCATTCAAGCTAGACACTTGAAAGTTTGCATACTACCGTTTTTGATACTGCCGAGTTGCATGGCTGGCTTAGTTTTTGCGTTTGACGTCTTATATTTTTTTGAAAACTGTGAAACGCCTTAGCGTTTAAACCCGGACTAAATTCCTGGTGTAGTTTTTATGATTGTTAGAGTGTTGCGTATCGGTGTAGCAATCGAAACTCAGTATCGAAGGCTGTCATTTTGCGCAAACTTCTGCATGACGTCTAAGCATTTTATTTTCATGGCCTTTAAGCGAGACACAATTTTGGTATTATCTAGGCCTAGTCCTATTGTTTTTTATCCTGTCGAGCTGCATGGATGCCGTAATGTATGTTTATATAATTGTTATGGATGGCGATTCCTCAACCTCTTTACTTGGTGCGAGCAAAACCGATACACAGTATCGAATATGCCATTTCCTTTGAGCGTGGCCTGCTTGAAAGTAAACAAGACAGTGCTCAGCTTGATGCTGACAATGTTACACAGACAATGTTGTGTATACCCCGAAGGGGAGGTCCTCCGCCCGTCCGCGCCAGTCAAGAAAACACACTAAAGAGGGGACTTTTGAGCGGGCTTATCAAAAGGTTGGGTTTAGTATTCGTATGGGACAAAGAAAGAAGAAAGAAAGAACGAAAGCGCGGGTTAGGGGAGGTCACAATATTAATTATGTTTGTTTACTTTTTGGTAAGTGGCGCGGACGGGGGGAAGACCTTCCCCCTGAAGTTTTGCGACCATGATTGTCCGGTAAGTTAATAGTTTAAAAAACTCAGCATTTGTCTAACGTGTCTTTGCAGTCTCTCAATCTCTTTTGTTTTGTTTGCCACTCACCGTTCGGAGAACGGGTGCATTTACTAGTAATAAATAATCAGTTAACAGGAAACCATCACAAAAAAATGACATAAGGTTATGAATGAAACAATCTAAAATCTTCATTCTGTTTCACACCACAGATGAAACAATGAGAAGTACAGAGAAAAAAGAATTAGTAAATTCACTGGTGGATTTCTAACATTAACTGTCTTGATTGTACATCTTGCAAACTTGAGTCTTTATTTGAAAAATGGAAACCAAAAATATTTAGACTAAATCTTTGTTTTGCTGCTTTCTCACAAAGTAAATTATTTAAATTTCATAGCCTCACCATTTCATCAATGTATGGAAGCAACAGACTACCGAAATACTCAGTGGCTTCACGTGGTATCTGTGCTGGCATGTTGTCAATGGAACAGATGAGCACACCATCACCGGCAAAACTTTTATGGAATGAGAACATTATAACAAATAAGGAACTGTGAAAATAGTATGTCTGTAGAATAACAGTAGCCTTGATTATGCAGTTTCAGGTAATATGCATGAGTGAAAATGAAATAAAATTACTTTTCCTTAAAGCAATTGTCCACAGAAACAAAAATCCAGCAAACACTAATCCTAGATTTGAGATCTTTATTTTAGGAGGTTCGCTGCCCTTGGCATTTACACCTCACTTTACTTGTTTTATTATTTCTTGTTCTGGCAGGGGGGGGGGGGATGATATGGATAAATTTTTAATCTATTAATTTCAATTTTGCCCGGGCAGCGGCCTTTCGGCCTGCTCTTTACGATTTCCAACTGCCAAGGTATCTTTAACGTGCGCAACGTGCACACGGGCCCTCCGAATTTTTTCGTCCTTATCCGAGAAGACTAGGTACTCGATCCTACCCCCCAATAGGACCAGGGACTTGAAAATATGAGAAAAATCCAATTTCCAAGAACTACTCGATCCTATCCCCCAATAGGACCAGGGACTTGAAAATATGAGAAAAATCCACTTTCCAACATGCCTGCACTGCCCGGGTTTAGAACCCGGGACCCTTGGCATGAGAGGCGAGCACCTTGCCTCTAGACCACCTTGTCCCCGGGCAAACACTAATCCCAACATAAACATAGATTAAATGTTCTTTAGTTAAATAGACGTACAACACACACACACATGTGCACATCACTGTGGAAACCGCTTCTTTCTAAGTTTTTGTGATTGTCTAGATGCTGTGATTGTTGTATTGAAACAAATTACTGTTGAGGCATGATGACTGCCGGGTCAAAATTTTCCAGGTAACTTTCCCCAAAGTATCAAGTCATGTTAAAGATAAATCATGTCACATGTCTGTCATGTAACAATCTAGCACAAGTTATGCACTCAAGAAGGTGTTTTAAAGTATAAACTTTCAAAACATTCACTGTCCTTTATCAGCGATTTTCATCCAGACAACTGGCACAGCCCCTTGTACTATGCGGTTCAGAGATTTTCATCACCAATGTGATAGCATGCCCCTCTATCTTGCAAATAATTTGACCAAGTAATTGAGGTTAATTACATGTTTGTCTCTTTCACTGCATGACCTGTCGAAGTAATTTAGAACTCTCTTGCATAAAGAGACTATTTAGAGGGAGACCAAATGGTTATGAAAACGCCCGTGACAGGATTCTCTGCCACTTTACCTTTCCTTATCCACATTTTGCTCTGCATCATAGAGTGAGAAGGGTTTATCGATAGTGGTACACTCCTTCATGAACTCAATTGAGCCACCTGGATCTGCTGAGATATCACAGATAGACAACAATCGGTGCGGAAGTGTTGGACAGCCAGGAGAAGATGGGAGCCAAGGAGCATCTGTTGGCCGAAGCAAAGTCTTTGCCTCTGGGATGGTGATGAGTCGAGGAGATCCAACAGCCCAGTAAATACCATTGATGATGCATGAAGCATAAGGAGCAATCTAGTTAGAAATATGATAAAACAAACTAAAATTTAAAAGAAAAGGCGAAGAAAATAATAATAATAATAATAAAAAACCATGCTCTAAAAATCCTGACTTAAATGAATGAGCTGATCAAAAACTGTATCAGCTCAAAAGATTTTTGAAGTTCAAACATCCCCTAAGGCAAAGCTCTCAACAGAAATTCATCTTGACTATGACAAATAAAGAATTTGCCCTGATTATATCTTCTCTTCTTCTTAGGCAATGAGATATCAGCCAAGCAATTTCAAAAAGAGCATGCAACAAATTTATGGAAATGAAAATTTACAAAATTTCCTGACAAAATAAAATGTAATTATTGAAAGACAGCACTTTTATTGAATAATCTCTCTAACTGCGACTTGTTTTCAAACCTTAACTGATCATAATCCAACGCATCTGTCACACTATGGAACCTTGTGTTCACACATCCAATTAACTTGATGCATGGCATTTTGTTAACTGCTCGTCTGTACATGTTAACCATATGCAAGATTATGCCCTTTAAACATATTTTCGCAGCACAACACAGGTAAAAACATGTAGCAGTAAGTACATTAAAAAATTATGCACATCATGAAATTGTGAAAATTTTAACTTGACACCAAAAAACTGTTGCTGCATGTGTTGGTTTCTTCAACAGAACAATGCTGGACGCTAACAAAAGCGGTTAATGGAAGTTTACTTTTGTCACTCACATTGTGGCTGAATGTCGAAGCATATCTTTCAGGGTGATGCTCAAACTCTTCTGCATTAAACTTGCCACCTTCAATTCTTGTGTAGTGGTCATCTCGACTGACAACACAAGCATACAGCTTGTTGAGAGCTAGATTAAATAAAATTACCTGACATTACAAGCAATACCACAATGTCCATCGGATATTCGGTAAATAATGTCCCTAAGTTACATAGTAAAAAAAACAGTGTAAGTTAAAGTCATGAGCTAACAACTTTGGCAGCTATAGCAGTTACACATATTGCTTGTTGTAGAACAGAATAAATAATATTACAGGTTCTACAACAAGCCCTGATAAGTAAATCATAAGGATACTTGCTGAAACTGGTCAGCTTGACAAGATCACAATTTGCCCACTGATCTGAACACTTGTTCAAAAAGAAGTAGTTTTATATCAAACTTTAAAACTGTGTCTCTCTCCAAAACCTAAAAATTTGGTGGAGTAGGCAGTCCCTTTTATCAGTGCTCAGAGTCATAAATGATATCAAATCAAAATGAGATATCAGCCAAGCAATTTCAAAAAGAACAGGCAACAAACTTATGGAAATGAAAATTTACAAAATTTCCTGACAAAATAAAATGTAATTATTAAAAGACAGCACTTTTATTGAATAATCTCTCTAACTGCGACTTGTTTTCAAACCTCAACTGATCATAATCCAACGCATCTGTCACACTTTGGAACCTTGTGTTCACACATTCAATTAACTTGATGCATTGCGTTTTTTTAACTGCTCGTCTGTACATGTTAACCTTATGCAATATCATGCCCAACAAGAATTAAATCAAAAGTGATGGCAGTGAGTCGCAGCAGGGCTAGGTGTAAGATGAAACCAAGCTGAAATCTGTATTCTGCACAAAATGTAATAAATTATACGAGTAAATATACTCACAGCCTTGAGATGCCACCTTGGGTAAATATTCTGGTTCAACATATTCATGTGGTAATTCTTGAAAAACTTCTTGGGCTCCCTTTAAAAAAAAAACAAAATGCATCCAACAAAGAATTTTTTTCACTATCGTTCAAAATTAGAGTTTTGATTGTTCATACTGTAAAATTTATCAATTGTTCTGCACCCTCTCATTAAAAAATGCCATAAATTAAGACTATTGGTTTGAGAAAATTGCCGCCAAAATGCCACTGTTCAATCCTAGTGCTTTGAAAATGATTAATTAAATTGCAAAACATAATTGTTTAGTTCATTTCAGGGAATAACAAATAAAATAGTCTGCAAGATTGACTGGCAGCTCACCATTATACAGAGTTCCATGGAAAGGTCTGCATGTCATTAATTATCAACCAACACCAACATTATTATTGTTATAATGATGAACTATCTGACAGTTACGTCTGGGATCACAGGAAAACATAAATATCAAGAGATGACTGCTGTTCACCTGAGAGACATTGCCTGAGCCAGTAAAAACAAATGTCATTGGTCCAATAGATTTTGGCATGCGGCCCAAAGCTACTTCATATCCAGCATCACGAACAGCTTGTCTTGCCATTTCTGTATTTCTGTAATTATGGCTTGGTCCAATGTGCTGAAAAGCAATGTAGATTTGAAAATGAAGCCTTGCCTGGTGCTGAAATCTTCCCGTATCAAAACATAAAAGAAGCATATATGCTATGATATGATATAAAAGATTCTGCTTCTGCCTGTAAAATAAATGCTGTATTACACTTAAAATCATATAGATTAAGATGCTAACTGGGGTATCTGACATTGCTCAGGATAACCTGTTACTAAGTTGTCATTACCAGCCAACACTGACAAGATTTGCTCACAGTCTTTCAGCCAACTGACCCATTAATCTGCCCTCCCACCGCAGCTCATCCTTACCAAGATTTAATAAAAGAAAAACAAAAAGAGTGAAGAGGAGGATGAACCTATATGCAGATGGTGCAAGTCAGGTTGTTACATCATACTATATGCATAAAGAGCATTTTATTCAGAAAATCAGTATGTGACAAAGAGATTCAGAACCAACAATATCTTATGGCTAAGTTATATTAAACTAAGTGCCAGTGAAACTCATAGTTTACTCCTATGAGTGTTTAGTTAACGGCTGGTACCGGGCACTGAAATATGTGTAGCCGCCTGACAAAATGCGGCACATTTCGGCACTGCCCGATTCAACAAAATTGTTAGAAGACAGTTTTCATCTCTGTAATCAGGAATAATTTCTGTTGTGTGTGCACTAATTTCATCAACACTGCAGCTTTAGTTGAAACACTATATCAATTTATATATGACGTGCCCACCTATTGTTGTCACCTTGGTCAACCAACAGACTTTCTTATGATCTAATAAACTGCTTAAAAATAATAATGACATGAAGCATACACGAGATATGCATATTTCTGCTGTGGACAGTCTGTGTCATGTGTTTGGAAGACTTAACATCACCAAAAGAAAACAACTGTCAAAAACCATTTTTGTGTTCATCAATTGCTACTGTCATTTATCTTGTCTGTCGTCTAGATATTAGGGAAAGCTCTAACGACAAACATTCCAAATCTGTCCAGAATGTTACAAGATAGTTGAGGACGCTAAACATTGACAAAGAACAGCTTCACTTGGTTTTGTCCCACCTGCTATTGAAAACAGTTTACACATTTTGAATGAATACAACCCCAACTGTGACGAAACAGCATGTACTGTCTGTTCACATAGGCAGCGAATGTCTCACGGCTGTGTCTCACTGAAGCAGTTTGCATCCCAGACATCTCACCTCAGTAGCTAAAAAAAACACTGTAGACTCACCCAGCTCTAGTCTCTCTAAAACAGACATAACTGACAAAAAACATACCTCGCACTGAAAACAACCAGTCAGGACATACCCTACATAAATACAACTAGCATAACTTTCAGCGACACGGATGCCGACAAAGCAAAATACACACAAGAATTGAAGCAGACAGAAGATGTATTATCTCTTATCACATACTTTGAGCTCACCCTAATCTCTAGCTGTCTTCGTTCCTGTTTCAATGGAATTCTCAAAACACACAGAATCACACCACAAGCTCATTACAGCAGGTCATTTATTGGTAGCCACTGCCATAAGTGTCTCAGCACGCAGTTTACAAACGCCTCACTGAAGAGATTGTCATTCAGGTATAAGTGCACACACACAACCCATTCATCATCAAGGAGGCATGTATACTACAAATGACATTCGACCAACTCAACAACTCTTTCAGTCCAGTTCATAGAGGCATCTCACACACCAAACCCATCGACACAGAATCATTCTCTGGATTTCAAACCAATAGACAATTACATGGCCACATACAGGAGGATGTTTCCTAACAAAACAACTTCAGAACAGAACATTTTAGAACACCACTGCAGATCATATTATATAAGACAACATACATTCGGGCTCGGTCTGCTGGGTGAGCAAGAGCAGCCACCAGGCTATCGCCACCCTTGAAAAAAAAAGAGCATGTGGCATCAATGATGACTTTCCCAAACTAGAATTCATTATGAAAATCCATCTGTTGCAAGCAGGTCCATCACTGAGTTACACAGTCAAAAAGTCTGACCTATAGTGCAGCAAAATAAAAATTCAGAGGTTGGCCCCTCTACACAACAATGAACCAAATTGTGAGGCAGTTTGAAACTGTATTTAGTATCCTAAATAAGATGTTCAGAGTAAAAGAAATGTGCGGATATTCGGCAAGTGCAAGCTAAGGGTGACACAATATGCTAAGTAACAAAATGTAGTTGCTTAGATTGACCTGTATGGATTACTAAAGCTGCGGAGAAGGTACTTAGTGAGGAAGCTTGTACATGTGTCTACTTTACATGTAAATCTGAACAGGAACCCACCGGCCGTTACCAAATTATGGATCATTATTGTATCATATCTAACAAAAGTGTCAACAGTAAAACAAGGTAAACTTTAACTACATATTACAATTAACCCAACCAATATTTAAGTATTTTTCTTCCGATATCCTACACCAACAGCATTTGTCTGCTGCATGCCCTAACGATCAATCGTTGACTCAAACGTTGTTAGCGTAATAATTCCCCATTAAATTACAAAAAAATGCGTTTTTCATCACCCTTTCTATGGCGCTCCCTGACCGATAAGTAACTCCGGTCACTGTCACGGCTGAACGACCGTGAGCTCTTCCAGGCTGTTACCGGCGGTAGACTAAAGTATCCGGTTTTTGTATGCAATGTACTATTCCTTTTCCAAATGATAATCCTGTTTGAGAAGGGTAAATGCCTCCAAATTGACTTTGATTTGAGTCACCATCAACAGTTTTGATGAAAAGCAGAAACTTTAAAAGCATTTTTCTCAAAACTGTGGTTCTGTCACTTCCTGTCTTTGATATGCCACATCTTTTCTGCTAATTAAATTATAGCAGTATTTTTTTTTTTTTACCAAATGAAAGGGCTTTGAATAACGTGTGCGGTGATACAAATATGTACATACCATCAAAATGCACGAAGTGGCTCATTTTGTCGGGTACCTACACATATAATAACTACGATACATTATTGTAGCTGCTCAGAATCTGGAATTGAGCCACATTACTCCTAGTGTCATAATGTCTTGACTGAGGAACAGCATTAAACTGAAAGCCTGTTACATAGGGCTTTCTTGCAGACAAGAAGTTAGCGCGCCTGGCACTTGTGTCTTGTAAATGGCACAGGACTTTGCAAGGTACAGCTTTTTTTTCTTTGCAATAGCTTGACCTGGAAAGGAGAATTGTATCACACTGAATGCTTGTCAAAGGCAGCCAAATACTTGCTGAATAAGTTTTCGAGGTCAAATTGTTTACTCGTCCAAAATTTAAAAAAAAATAAAATTAGACAAACACATGGACAAAAGGGCAGCCAGACAGACTGACCAAACCCTAAGTGACCATTCAAATCCCAAATGAGATTCTCATGTCAACTTTGCCAGCTGTGAGTTAAACAGTGTAGCAGCAATAGGCAACAAACAAACATACAGACAGATGATGTACAAATAAGATATACATAGCCCTTTGAATCATGTTTGCATGCTCCCCCCCTTTTTTTTTTAAAAATAAAATTGTTTCCGGATGACAAATGGTACAAATTTAGAGCAAAAAATGCAGCTGATTGTGTTGTCAAAGCTATCGAATGATCAAGTCCAGATCGTATGTCCTTTGTGTTGTTTAAAAAAAAAAAAAAGTCACAGTTGGGTGCACATGACAGAGGAACAGCATGATTATTGCTGCGTTCTGTGAAGCATAAATGAGAAACAAAGAAAGTTTTCCACTGACAGGAAATAAACAGAAGTGATGTTTACTGATTTGTATGAGGTTTTCCATATCCTTGCACAAAATGGAAAAACCTGACATTCCTGTTAAGCAGCTAACTTTTGTATTCATGCAGGGAATGTATAAATACAATTCATTACTTGAAAAAAAAAAGAACACTGCAATTTTACATTGAACTAATGAAGACAACAAGAGTGAATGTAGTAAGTCTTGACTTAATGCGAAAACAGAATACAAAGTCTGAAGCCTCTACATGAATAACCATGGAGATATCTAAAGTACAACTTTGAAATGAAACTCTGAAAGCCTTTCTCACTTAGTTTCTGACATGTACCTCACTTAAAAAGATATGACATTTCCAGTTCAGTCAGCAGAAATTGCACTCCAACTTTTTTCAATGCCACTGACAAACTCATCAATAAAGTAATCTATATTTACAACTATTTAATAGAAAATAAGCGCTGTCTGTGTCAAAGAGTACTGGTACCTCAAGTCTTCTGCTGTTTGGCTCTCTAATTGACCATTTTCTTCCACCCCTTCTTTTCGCCATGTGTTTTTCTTTCTCTCCCCCACTTCCCTCTATTTAATCCTTCTTTTCCCTTATGTCCCTGTTCCTTTCAGATTTGAAATGGTCATCAATTGACCCAAGACCAGCCATCTTTCCCCCTAAATAAAGCAACAGGGAGCAGAGCTTGCAAGAAAAAAAAAAAGGTATGTTCAAAAGGAAATCTATGACTGCTTATGGGACCCATTCTGAGGCCAAGACAAGGGATGTGTGTAAGGTTAGCTACATGTGTCAAGTTGGGTCCACCACACTGACATATCATTAAACAGATTTTTATTTTGGGGAGCAAAAACAGTAATAGCAATTGCTTGAGATGCAGGAGGGAAATTTTATGCTTGACATCAATATCAGAAAGACAAAATGACACACTTAGGTGAATCAAATCTTGTTTACAAGTCACTGAAACGGGGGCCAGCATGGTGATGGCATGTGCCTTCACATTTTTGAATATCGATAATCAAGTCAGTGATGGAGAGAGGGTAATGATGTATATGCTTGCTTTCACAGTAGAATTAACGTTACATCCCATAAATGTGTCATTATTATTGTTTACATTCTGAAGCATCATGCTATATGAATACAAAAATTTCTTCATTACAGTTGACGTGAATCAAAATATTGCCTAGGTATTGTGAGAAAAAAGAAATTTCATCACTAAAATGATACCTCAGTCCAGCCATCTCCTTCAGCTGCAGACTGATTATGCAAATGTGTGTGATTCACATTTCTGATAAATATGCTACATGTTTCTCCCCGTTAGGCATGCAGGAACTGGATCCCATCTTGCCACAGAAGTTTGGATAGATTCACAAGAAATCTGGCCAGATTGAACGGTCATGGCAGTCCAAGCAAGTCACCCCCAATGAAAATTGATCCTCTGAGTAAACTAAAAATGAAGTTTATTGTGTGTTCACTGCGTGTAAATGATGGCTTCTAGCAGGCTGAACGTTTATGAACCTTTTGCTAGCAACACAAAACACAACAATTTAAAAAAAAAAAACAACACCCAATGCATAAGGATTTCTTTCTCCAAAAAAAAAAAAAAAATTTCCAACAATAATCTAAATCTAGATTTATAGAAAAAAACAACTATTGAAGTTATTCTTGTTCTGTTTTTTTTTCATTTCTGAAAGAGCGTTTTTCAAAAGGTCACTCACACTGCTTGGTTAGAGTAATAGAGTTACCTACATGACTTTTTGAAAAGCACTGAAAAACATCACGTTGGAACGCTTGTGCATCAAAAAATAGCCATGCTGCATTTTGTTAAAGAAATAACACCAATGCCAATCAAGAATGTCCAATATCTTTACTTTTACTAAACCACCCTGCCTGACTGAACATACAAAAAAATTTCTACTTGCATTTACAGCATTTCTCAGGTTAAACTTTTACAATGTTGCTACTCCTATTATTACAATTTATTTACTTCAGATTTCACAAACTTGCCTTTTGCTACAGTGGCATGGTAATGGTATAAGGACTTTTTTTCCTACATTAATGGAAAACACAGTCACAGTTACTGCCAAATTAAAGAGGGGAAAACAGAAACATGCCCAAAACATAATTCAAGTTGTTTACCATGAATGGGGTATGATGTCCTAAAGCCAGTAAGCGAAGTCCCATGCCATGAAGAATATTGATCATTCCTGCTACACCTGCGTATTTGCCAAAGGCCACCACTCGTGCTCCGTTGTCATCTACCATCTTCTCATAGTCAATCAAACGGATGTTCTGACAAAACAAAAATTAACCACTCATGAGAAATACATACAGGTAGCCTTTGCAGGGGTAAATTTAAAGCATTTATCAGCACATTTAATCCAAAAACTAGTCTTCATGGCTTGAAAGTACAGAACTTAAACCAGATTAGCCACTGACCGAAGGCCAACAACAATGTCACAACAACTGTTTGCAAATTAAAATTAAGAACCTGAATGATAAGGAAGGAGAAAGCATAAGACTGGCTGCAGTGTTGCAGTGCTTAAACGATCCTCATTCTAATTTCATCTGACTAAAAAGATACATTATTGACATCACAAGTGGACACTTTGGTCTATTTGCAGATGCTGAGCTCACAAAATCCTTTTTACACCTCTATCAAATTAAAAATCAAAACAAAACTAAGGTGTGGGAATATATATTTCATACATATATATATATATATATCAATATGATCCCAGCTGTCTGGCAGCTAGCTGAAGTGACAAAGTAACAAGATTCATACTTAGTGGCTATGTCCTCATTTTTTAAAAATAAATGGTAGACCAAATGGTCATACAACTTTCAGACATGAAAAGTAATGGCATAAGCTGGGTTTTTACCAAACACATTTATAGACAAATAATTAGAAAACAAAATATAATTACATGCGAGGCTATGCAACTTTTTCAATTTTCCATCATGCACCACCCATTCGTAAACAGCTCCGTGTTGACATAAGTAGGACAGAGCTTTATAAATGCATTTAAAGAAAAACATCAGTTTTATAAGAAATTTAAAAAAGTAATCCAAATCCTTTGGTTCAATTTGCAGAAAATATAACAACAGAACAAAATATTTTTTTTCTATACAGACAGAGACCTTTGGTAACTTCAAAGGACACTGCTTAGATCCGAGCTTTCCCGTTCATCAAAGATTTAACCAGGCTTGTTTTCTGACTAAAACCTTAAGTGGCAATACAATAACAATTCAATAAGCATACCTTTTCTAGTATGGCATCCAAAAGGGGCATGTTATCTGCCTGAGCTTTGATGACATGGGAAAAGAATGCATAGGTCTTATCTCTCATAAGGGTATCTATGGGTACTTGCTTCACACCAATGATGAGGGATGCCTCTGACATGTCTTCCTGGATGACTGCTCCAATGTCTGAATATTCCTGGAACATGAGCAAATGTTATATGAACTGATTGTAAACAAAGGTAGACAGAAAGTGCAGATCAGATAAAACTCCTGGATAAATCAACAGATGAAAAGAATTTATAGTGTTTTTGAATACCGTAATTAGATTAGAAAAAAATAAGCACCCCACATATTGTTATGCATTATAATGTCAAATCCCCTACAAGTTTTTTAAAATCTTTGTTTTTTCAAGGCTGTTTCTGCTTACAGCAGTTATTAACATGATCGAATTAACATTATTACACATTCACATATAATGAAAAATCAATAATACATTACAATTATTATGTAAAATATACTACTCACCTTCATACTGTAAGCTCTTCGATTTGATGGCTGAACTATTACTTTCACTCCTGCTTTGATCAGTTTGCGCACCTGTAGTGGTGACAGTGGAGCCCTTCTCTCCCACACGTTGATTGTTTCACGGCGTATTGCCATGACTGGCTGATCGCCTGACCATCGCACTTGTGTGGCAGACACAGCAGGAAGATTCCGTGCAAAAAAGCGAGCATTATGCAGGCTTTTCATTACTGAAAGCCTGGGTCTGGAACAGAATCTAAATGCCATCTTACTCTTTCAAACCCTCGCAGAGTAATCAATAACAGTTGTAAAATTGTGGTTTATTTTACTGAACTAATTATGAAATAAGCTCATGCAGTATCTGAATTGGCCAAAAAGTGAAGAAGGCAATGGAATTTAACTACTGCATGATTATGCTCTGTGTATGTTAATATTTCAAGAGTTTCAATTATCTATCATCCAATGCACAGTTTTTTAATAAGCTCCAAAACAAGTCTGATGAGTTTCTTTTTTTTACTTCATGTCCACCTGAGGATTGAACAAACAATAATCTATATTAAAATTATGAATTATCTGTCTCCTAAGCATTTACTAAAACTGACATGAACAGTTATACTTAACAGAACGCATGAAAATGAAAGAGGGTGCTGCCTCCTGCTCATGGATGCTCATAAAGTTGCATCCTATTATATAACTCACCTGGAACTCCTCTCAAAAGTATACAGCAGTCACATCAAGTGATATTGTGGAACCAGTGAGCACCATATCATAACTAAGTCATGTCAAGATTGCATGAATCTGATCTCAACATTTCACCCCCAGTGATAAACATGTACTTGGCCTACATCAAGCGCAGTAACTTCTCCTGTTCAGGAAACTCTTGTCATTAAAACTAGAACCATCCAGTGATGGTAAAGCCAGTTGTGACAGAAAGACATGACAATTTATTATCTTGAATGAATGCATGAGTTTATACTGTTCACTACTTATTCATCAGTAATCTTATTCGCAGGCATGTAATTTATTAAAGTGGTGTTATAAACAATGTTTTATGTTACCTCACAATGTAGGCATGTATACGGAGGCGGTTTCCTCTTCTACTAACCAAGTTCTTACACAGTAATATACGTCATGTAGCACTAGACTATCCAGTGTTGCAACAGTTGGGAAGAGATGCTCTTTCTCTGAACAGCTGGTGCCAAAGATGGAAGGTATTGTTATAAATGCTATAGTGTTTTTTAAATTTTTTTTTTTAACATGGTTTAAATTTACAGTCTTATGAAAATAAAATTAGTGATGGGATCTCTTTTGACCTATAGAAATGTGCATTATGTCAAGTGGTAGATGAATGAACCACATATGCTACACGAGCCTTGAGGGACATGCCTATGGTGGTGATATCTGCTGAATCTTTGAATTATAATATATTTGCCACTTGTCTCTTTGTGGATAATCCCTGCCAGCAGACCCTCATCCGAATGACAGCTTAATCACATAGATTTTGATCGCGCTGGCAATTTTTTGCCCAAAGAACTGTTGGACTTGGTAGCAAATCGTGCACCCTAGCTATTGCTTTCACTATCATTTCATCTGTTGGTTCATTTTTTTTTTAACTTTCTTATTTCTAACTAGCAGTTACTGAGCTGTTCAACAAACAAAAACAAGTAATCTGGAGCAAACTAGCAATGATCAGTTTCCCACCCACAACATCAACTTTGCAAAATCCTGAAAATAAAACAAATTGTTCCTAATAATGAGCAGTGCTAAGTAAGACTTATCACAGATAAGAAAGAAAAAAAAACCTCCACATGGATGGTGGGGAATGGAACCCTCGGTCTCTCGACTGACAAGCTAATTTGCTATACACTATGCCTCTAAAGACTCCCTTGAGTGGTGATGGAATTGTTCCAGCATAAACATGATAAAACCAAGAAATGCATACCAGCGAATAATAATATATTAACTTCCTTTCAATAAATGGGCCTACTTGCTCAGATCTAGATCTAGATCTAGAGTCTAGTTAATACAGACCTTTAGGTTGTTTTCCTCACAAGTATTGTGAAGTAACAACTTTGAAAATGTAGCGCCAAATTTTAGATTTACTTGGAATATATCTTTTTACAGGATAGATCTAGATCTAGAAATTATCTAGATCTAGAAGCCCTATTATTGTAGGGAGGTCTTCCCCCCGTCCGCGCCACTTAACAAAAAGTTAACAAACATAATATGATTAAGATATAAGCTTAAACAACCTGCATTGGAAGGGTCAGATGGACCTGGGGGCGTGAAGGTCTAGTCAGTTTGTATCAATGGGCTGTAGTCAGATTGACTAATCAGGCGAAACGGGGCTGGCGTAGTTGTGTTTTCTTGGCTGGCACGGACGGGCGGAAGACCTTCCTTATTGTAAACTTGGTATTAAATGAGAAGTAGAAAATGGGTGTGACAGCTTTAGCCGGGCACACATTTCAATTTCATGTGAGCCAGACAGCCTGCACTGATGGTGAAAAATACAGACAAAAATAGACACAGCTGTTGCCAAGAAGCCCTTCTTGACATCTTGCACTAGCCGACGTTACACAGGGGATTGTGGTGTGTTTACTGTTTATGGTACTGCGCAGTTACACAGTCACGAAAACGAGGAAGAGTCAACTTGTTTACGAGTTTTTGTTTCTCCATGTAGGCCTACTTTAGATCTATCGCATGTTCAAAACCACTACTCGCAGTATATTATATATAGACTCTATACAAATTAAATAAAAGTTGGTGCAAAAACTAGAACAAATATGGACCCTCATGAATTAAGCCCACATCTCACCATCTATGAAGATCCGAGTGTTTTTTTAGGCCATGTGTTCTCTCACTTGGACTTCCACTGTTCTTTTCTTTCGCCAACTCTGTGGAAGGTCAACGGGTCATGGACATCAGCAATGGCTTGAAATAGAATGTTTTGATAATAGACAATGATAAAGCAACATTACTGTGGTATATTTTAACTGATCACACATCCAAATTACTTGTATTTTTTGTAAACTATGCTATTAACCTTTTATTTTATGTCTTACAGTTATGTGGTTCCAACTAGGCCTCCCAGTGCATAGGCCCATTCACATAAATCACAACCGATTCTCGACGAAAGATCCGTGTGCTCGAGGCTAACACACCTCCCTATAGACCAATCAACGATGAAGTGGGCCTTGCAAAGAACCAATGAAATTGAAGATTCCAGACACACCTCTAGGTTTGTCTTGGACAAAGTAGTGTTAGTCGGTCAGAGTGAACTTTTAACTCATTTCATCCGTTCGGGTAGCTGGGCTGTGATGTTTTTCCTTGTAATTTCTCTATTGTTTGGACAAGGTTGAGCAATTATTACGTTTTGCAGACGTCAGATTGCTATGGACTATTTCCTTACCATTATTTGTTTGCAAAATGGCCGTTTTGAGGCCTAAATTTGTTTAAAAAATGACATTAATGATATATATAAAAATTATATATAGGCCTAGGCCTATGTTATTTAAAACACAGCTCTCCAATCCCCATGCCAATAAGCATAACGGCCCTGGAACAGTGAGGAACTGTTCAATCCAGCCATTGTTTTTTGCATTTTTTTTTTTGCACGAAACTATATCCACAGACCTCCGAACCTAACAGGTACACTCAATTAGCATTTTGAGGTGATCTACTACTCGAAATGCCAAATTCCACAAATCATAAGAAAGTGATAATCCAATGGCATATTTATGAAGCAATAGCAAGCTGAGAAATAAAATTATACGAATTTTTAACACAATAAACCCTCTTTAGGGACAGTTCGCATATTATGTCATCACATAAGGGGGGGGGGTGTCTCTTGAATGATGACAAATGATGACATGGGGGGGGGGTGTTGAGTCCGAAGATGATGTCATCAACCTGGTTGGGTAAAATTGAAAAAGAAGAACAAATATAATATAGATCAGATTCATATTTTTATTATAATACCTGCCAATAAAATAACTAATTAATTAATCAACCAATACCTTGAATGACTACTATTACTACTCAATATTTGTTAAACTGCTAAACCTACCATAGAATCAACACTGCATCATGTCTGATTTGGTTCTATATTTTTCACTTCTGTTTCAATGTTTATCTTCCTGTTTGTTCAGCCTTATTTTGGTTCTATTTTTGCATAATTTCAGAGAGTCATATCAATGTTATCTTATAATTTGGGGGGCAACGCAGCGCAGTGGTTAGCGCGTCGGATTTGTAATCCGGTGGTTGCGAGTTCGAACCTGTCCGCTGTAGTTGCTATGGAAAAACAATTTACCTTTAACTTCCTCAGTCCATCCGTCTGTAAAACCGGTACCTGACATATAGATAGTGGAAAGATCTTGTCAGTTTGCTAACAGGCAGCTTCTCTGTATGCTCTTGTGAGTTGAGATGGTATTAAATGGTTGAATCAGCCTGTCAGGGACACCTTTTAAAGGGCTTAGAGCATTAGTGGATATTAAGCGCTATATAAAAGCTCTTATTGATTTTATTTTATTTATAATCTGTTAGTTTGAATTAAAATAAATAGCAAACAGCGCTATGCAGGTATTTTTAGTCGTTATTTGTCAAGTTTTGATTACGTCATCAAAAGGGGGGGGAAGGGGGGATAGCGATTTGATGACGTGATGATAAGGGGGAGGGGGGGGGGGTCAAAATTAGTCAATTTCTGATGACATAATATGTGAACGGTCCCTTACCACCAAATACATCAGCTATCTTGAATGTTTCGCAAAAATTTTTTAATGTGCGAATGCATCTTCTTTGGTTTCATTTTCAACCAGCAATGGCGTTAAACGGGACTCGCACACTAGTGAAGCTGAAACAAGTCTGTCTTGCTCGTTGGTTCAAAGGAAGTTCAAATCTGAGCCAAACCTGCCTCAAAAATAGACTTGGGTCAATGAGCCTTAAGAACTGGTAGTTTGTTGAAATGTACGGTACCGGTACTGAGTTTGTTTCTGATAATTGCACCTACAAGACCTCGTAGAGTTTTACCGTTTGATAAGTGACGATTTTTTGGTGGCAATTGTTTTCCAAATGTAGAAATTGCCTTGCACATCTATTTGTCACTCATGGTTACCAACTGCAGTGGAGAAGACGACTAATATTCAAAGCTGAAAAGGAGTAAAAAATGAAGAAGCTCATGGCCCTCACAAGGGTACTGATGCTGACAGCGTCTAGCCTGGGGGCCCTGGATTGAAGAGGAGGGGGAAGGGGGGGGGGCGGCGGTCGGTCAACTAAGTGAGATGAACAGAAGACAATAAACCACTTTATAAATTACTGACTTTAGTCCACCCAGCTAAAACCGATAAAACTTTTTTTTATATACAACTAGCATCCGGCTCTGCCAAGGATAGATGTGTTGTTTAGTTTCAGGTGAGAGTGATTATAATGGATCTGCTTCACCATGCCCGTTCCTTTATGTTTATTTTGTGATTGTTGTTACTTGTTTGTTTGTTTTTAGATGTCTTACGACAAACCCTTGCACATTAATGCCCTGCGCACCCCGTCAGCATTCACGAAATAATCTGCGCTTTGCACAGTGTGTGTTTAATATAGTGCACACATCACAGGTGAGGAAATGATAACGTCATGTGTTCGAGGAAAGGGAACGGATCGCGGGCCGAAATTAATGACACAAAGCGAAGTGAAAATAATACTTCCCCATTTCAAGTCTCTGAATGTATAAAAGAACCTTCTGTAGGTCGAAACGAAGGCACCTGAAAAATTTCACGCCAATCTGAGCTGTTGGAGCGACAGTAGGTCTTGTTAAAAATCCCGCGAGTGTTTTTTAAAAAAAATATTTATTATAATAGATACCAGTTACCATTTCCTCAGCTGTTAGATCGTTCAATAGACTGGCAAATTCATTGAAAACACGGCAAAGAAAAACGGCTGGTCAAGAGCGACCTTTCTGTCTGGCAATAATTTATGCAGCGAAAACGATTTAGCTAAGCAATTTAAGTTGATTTTACAGAAGTTATTGAAAAATTTTCGTCGACAAAAGCGAAAAAATATACTTTGAGATGAGTTTTTTTTTATTACTGTAAGTTTTTTATAATGTAAACCCGAGTAGTTAGTTAAAAAAAAAAATATATATATATAAATGTGACTTTTCTGTCATCATTTAAACTGATTTGGTTTATCCTAAATCGTGCAGAGGATCACAATGCCCTTAACCTTAGTGATAGGTAGGGGGCTCGCCAAAGATCCTGGCCTCAAGGTCTTCTTCAGGGTGTGTGTATGTTTGGGGGTGGGGGGTGGGGGCATGAAGAAGCGTCATGGGTCAAAACAAATTGAATAATCTCACTCTATTACAACATAAAATATTAGCATGAACTCCTGCGTGGAACAGACGTTCCCCGTATCATCAACAAATTTGCTTATACGAGGAGCGACCCCAAAATAAGTTTCCTTCCTTTATAACCCACGAACCAAATGAACAAGAACAATGAAACTTGGCATGGCATAGCTTCATTTTATGGCCTACTCAATGTAGCAACCATCATTGTCTATGCACTTTTGCATTCTCTGTAACCAGCCGTCAAATGCGGTGGCGTAAGACACTTTGTCCAGCTGTCTGATGGCCTCTTTTGTCGCAAAAATGATGTCTTCATCCTGGCAGTGTGCACTGGCGCGTTATCATGATGGAAGATGACACCAGATTGCAAGAGTCCAGGTCGCTTTTTTCTGATGGCTGGCCTCAATTTATCTTGCAGAACCATTTTGTAATACTTGGCATTGACTATGGTGCCCACAGGAACTAGCCATCGCAAAATGACCCCGGATGTATCGAAAAAGAACATGTGCATGGCCCTCAGAGATCCCTGCTTTCGACGTGCTTTCTCTGGGCGAGGTTCGTCACTGCCTCTCCATTCAGCAGATTGCCTTTTTGTCTCTGGATCCCACGAATAAACCCATGTTTCATCCCCAGTGATAATTCGATCTAAAAACCTGTTGTGCTCTCTTTCAAATCTGAGAATGAGTTGTCTCGAGAATCGGACCGTGCAATTTTTTAGTTCTGGCGTCAACGGATGTGGTACCCATTTTGAATACATTTTTCTTTTATCAAGTTTTTCCGTAAGAGCCCTGTGAACTGAAGACTTTGAAATGGGCACTTCATTAGCAATCTCTTCACATGATTTTTGCCTGTCTTCAGCTAAAGATTCCTCAACAGCGGAGATTCCTGCATCTCCACAAGCTGTGAGAGGCCGCCCAGACTGGCTGTCATCCTCCATGTCCACACGCCCTTCTGAAATGGCTCTCGTCCATTTCCCAGTTGTTTGAATAGAAGGAGCAGGGTCTCCAAGAGCACCCAAAAGATCTCTGTGTATTTCAGGGGCTGACTTACCTAGAAGAATTGAAAATTTTATGATCACCCGAATGTCATATCTCGAGAATGATTCCTTCATTTCTTGGGCATTCATTTTGCCGGAAATTGTCGTCTAACAAGCATCAGGAAAAAGGACCGCATTTCAGAACCTTTTAACACTGGTACACAAAAATTTACAGGGAATTTTCTAAAATGTCAATATACAAGCACAAGCTTCATTGGCCTGTCACAAGCTGTTTTGATTTTATAAGATGTGGAAACTTATATTTGGGATGGACCTTGTACTAGCTATATCTAGAAAATGTAACTTTAAAATTGTAGGCTAGTTTTGTTCACCTTGACATTTGGAACTGAGACCTACTGTACATGTCTGTAATATTATGACTGAAAACGTCTGTAACATGCCTCTGTTAACATTTTGTACTGGGTATTTTTTTTCCAGGAGTGGATGAACTTGTATACATGTATGTAGCATCTGCGGGCTACCCATTTCCCTCCCCCGTTGCTTGTCATACTGGTAACTGAGCATGTGTTCACTTCTTTTTTCCTTTTATTGTTGACGTTCGCCAGAGTGACCTCCGTGACCTTACCCTCCCTTTCTTGTGAGTAGTTTTTTTCCTCGCTCGGTTGTTTGTTGGGTGATTTGACCCTTTTCGTAAATATTAGTATGTTCCTGAACATTCGATAAAGGCGCAGATGTAGATGTTTACGCCAGATTTGGCCTTGAGTGATGTAACCTGGTGACGTATTTATACGTGATTGGTTAGTTTGTGTGTTTCGGGCGAGGGCAAAGGTTAGATTAAGTTCGGGCGCTTTCTATAGACATATATACATAGACCCATGTAAGTGGTAAAGGTTGGTAAGTGAGTTTTTTTCTTCGTGTGGCGTAGGATATTTAGTTGTTCGCTGGTGCCTTCCTAGTAGGCCTATTTTATTGTTCAGTATATAGTTATTAAACTTTAGTATTATTTAATCGATCGTCGGATCTCGTGTTTATTTTTTCTACAGCTGTAATCGTTTTCGTTTTCGTTAGATCAACTAACTCCCCCCTACTATGACATGCTAGAACAACCTGAGTTGTTACAATGTAGCCTATGACATCGACTTACATAATGGCTCATTTGTTAATTTTTATGTTTCGACAATGTTGTAGTTTTGTGAATGTTACATTTTATGTAATTTTTCGTGTCTGCACCAGCAAGCTGTTTCTTCCTCTCTGCGGTTAAGTATTATTGCCATAGAGAAAAACAGTTTAATTTTATCTATCCATTCATCCATCCATCCGTCCGTCCGTCCGTCCGTCCTATCTATCTATCTATCTATCTATCTATCTATCTATCTATCTATCTATCTATCTGTCTATCTATCTTTCTATCTATCTATCTATCTATCTATCTATCTATCTATCTATCTATCTATCTATCTATCTATCTATCTATCTATCTATCTATCTATCTATCTATCTATCTATCTATCTATCTATCTATCTATCTATCTATCTATCTATCTATCTACCCATCTGTCTGTCTATCCAGCTATCTGTTTATCTATCTATCTATCTATCTATCTATCTATCTATCTATCTATCTATCTATCTATCTATCTATCTATCTATCTATCTATCTATCTATCTATCTATCTATCTATCTATCTATCTATCTATCTATCTATCTCTCTCTCTCTCTCTCTCTATCTCTCTCTCTATCTATCTATCTATCTATCTATCTATCTATCTATCTATCTATCTATCTATCTATCTATCTATCTATCTATCTATCTATCTATCTATCTATCTATCTATCTACCCAGCTATCTATCTATCTATCGTTTGCTTCTGTCTTTCTATCTTTTTTTCTTTCTTAGACGGCAACCAGCTTAGCTATGCAGGATTCACATTGTCTGAACGTCTGCGTGCACCAGTTTAAATATTATTACATTTTTCTTCATTGTGTGCATGTGAGTTGGCCAGGGTCCATCGAACCAAACATCTGTTTCCCGTGAAAACTGTAAAGACCAAGGATCTAATTATAAGTGCATCCACATAGCATCATGACGATGTGTCGCTTCCTACAACAACCTCCAATGAGAACATACATTTACGTACTGCATTGTTTTTTTGTTTTTTTTTTCATGCTCAGTTGAATTGGAAGACATTAATTTTACAGTTGGACAGCATCAAAACTCATGAAGAATGCCACTTTTGCAACGGATCTTTGCTGTTCAGAAAGACCATAGGAAAAAAAGGCCAAACGGACAAAAAGTCGGTTGACATATATTCCTACAATTTGTGCATCCCACGAACAAAAGTCAGGCGGTGCAAAGGTCCAGGAGAAAAAAAAAAAAAGAAAAGGCAAGCCAAAAACAAAAACAAACAAAAAGAAAATGCATGGAAACTATTTATTATCTTTCTCTCTCTTTCTTTCTCTCTCTCTCCCGTCCCTCTCTCTCTCTTTCTTTCTTTCTCTCTGTTGTGTCACTTTTGCTTTGTTTTTTTTTCATTTGCAGAACTTCTCTTTCTTTCTCTTCTACTTTGAAATCGGAAGAGAGGGCGAGCCATTACACAAAATAAAAAGGTTACCATCTGGTGTAAATCGATGTATACATAATTATAATAATTATATGCAAAGGACAAGGTTAAAAGTGACTTCATAGCAAGGCTGCCCCTCATAAGGAAAACTCCCTGCGGTGGACCATTTTCGCTTCGTGTAGGTTATGAGGGGATGTCTTTGAGGAAAGCACTAAAACTGGTGGGCAATGTACTGGAGGTTTTAATGTTTAATTTTTTAGTTTTTTTGTTTGTTTGTTTGTTTTGTTTGCTTCTCGTAAAAAAACTTAAAAGCACAACAAACGTAAACGTGCAAGGCATTATCAGCATGACTCCCAACGGAAAGACAACAACAACATAAAAAAAAGGTGACAAATTAATTATCACACATTCTTGTCCAGCAAAGTCAAAATGAGGCTGGGCTGACAAGAACCGAACCCCCTAAGCAGTTACCAATGTTTGACTGGCTATGTCAGAAAAATAAAAAGCGGAAAAAAATACAGTAAGAAAGAGGCGAGGGAGAGAGAGAGAGAGAGAGAGAGAGAGAGAGAGAGTTTTTGATAATCTCTGTTTAAAGCATGTATTTAAAATTCAATGACCAGTTCAGCCAGTTGCAAATCGATCAGTAAGGAATGATTACACTTTAGCCCGAGACCGTGTGTTCCACTTTAATTGATTAGACACATGTTGAGTCTTCCAATTAAAAACCAAACAAGATAAATCTATATGAGTACAGTTTATATATTAGTGTTTTCTTACCCTAACAGTTAAGGGGACAATGATTCAGAAACAGTTGATAGAAGAACAAAGACTATTTAATAGAAGAAGTCACTGATTAGTTCACGAAAGTCATGTTATTTTGTACATGCAGTACGAATTATGTACAGTTTTAGTTTGAGCTCATTCCTATTTTGTTTTCTCTGGTCTTCAGATAAAAGTTTTATCTGGTGCCTAGTCAGCTTCTTGGTCCATGAAGTCCGCGGACATTAAAAAAAATAAAAATTATTGTGACAATTTTTACGTTTATGAAAGTTGTTTCACGTATATCGATTGTATATAATGAACTTTCAAGCATTTGTATTTCTTATTATTAACCTAACCAAAACTTTCATTCTTTATCATAAATTAAGCTTCCAAGAACTCTTTGCAACTTCTGTTCCAGTCACGGAATGTTCCAAAAACTTCGGGGATAAAAACTCTTGCCTTTTTTTTTCTTTTTAAAACAATTTAATTTTGTGTGTGTGTGTGTGTGGTTACAACCAGTAGAATTTTAGCTTTGAATTTATGAATTTACAGCATGCCAGTACGATAAAACCAACAGTACACTAATTGTACATTATTATTATTATCATTATATTATTTTATAGGCCATAGATCCTTCAACTATTTTGGACCTTTTGTCTGGAACCAGATACCCTTGAACATTCGTGAATCACCGAATCTTGAAAACTTTAAAGAAAGTGTAAAACATCACCTTTTCCTCCGAAACTGTTAAATTTTCAAAATTCTATTCTGTACTTTGATGTTACAATTGATTATATAAGCTAGTGTTATATGTCTAAGAGCGTCTATGTGTGTGAAACTGAAAGTTTGTATGGATGAGAGTGCGTGTTATAGTATGAGATTGGAAAGTGTATGCATGAATTATTGTTGCAATGTACAGCGCATTGAGTAATAATTTTATTAGACATGCGCTATAGAAATTCTATTTATTATTATTATTGTTATTATTATTATTATTATTATATTATTCGTGAGCTTGGGAGCATTACTGGAAAAAACAATCGCCAGGTGACTGAGTTACAATTGAGATCTTTATCTTGATAAATGATGTATACAAATAATGTCTTGCCGGTGTAGCAGGCCAGATTATACCCCTGCCAGACTATACCCGGGGTTAAACTGGCCTAGCCCAGAATGTACCCCGGGGTATACTTTGGGCTAGACCAGACTATACCCCCCCCCCAGTCCAGATTATACCCCTTATTCTTTTCTTTAAACAAGTAAAGACCACGGTCTATTTCAACCTTTGTTTAAATTGTTCACTATGACTGACATCAGGTATCATACTAAAGCATATTTTCGACTCTTGTAAATAAAACTGAGATACATTTAAGAGGAAATAAACATGCATTAAAAAGCATTGATATACAAAAGGATTGAAAATCCATTCAAATTGATATACTTGTATTATGACTAAACCAAAGTATACCCCCAGGTATAAACTGGCCTAGCCCAGAATATACCTGGGGTACAAAATAGATTAAGCCACTTTAACCCAGTGTAGCAGGCCATATTATACCCCCGCCAGACTACACCAGGGGTTAAAGGAGCCTAGCCTATTTCATGCTCTCAGGTATATTCTGGGCTAAGCCAATTCATACCCCGGGGTATACTTTGAGCTAGGCCAAACTATATCCCCACCAGTCCAGATTATAATCCCACATTCAGAGGCACAAAATATTCAAGGATACAACATTTTTAAAAAATATATTTTATTCCACTCGCGAGTGACACACCCTTATTCACTATAACACATAACTGCAATCTTTCAAACTAATCCAATGTTTTAAGCCATGAGCTACATGAAATGTACATCTTTCTACAAATGAGCTCCCAAAGAATTCACTAACAAGAAATACTATTAACCCAATATGTGATCTAATTAGTTTATACGATGCATTACTGTTGTCTCAGTGGATTTACTCTGTCGGTTTACACAACTATCAAGACTATTTCACTAAAGCTTCTGTCCAGTTCTAACTTGAAAATATGAAAATCTTTAACACATTCTTTACACATAGTTGCTACACACCCATTGGTGCTTATATATTCCAGAATGATTTGTAGGTCTCCACGGTCGTTTTTACACTCCCTCTTACATCTTTGTATTTTTCCAAGATGATGATGAGGATGATTCTGATATTGATATTTCTCTTTATTTTTAAGGGTAAATAAAATGGTTGGTGTTCTTATTGTTATTGTTGTATATTACTGGTCAGCATTCTGTGACGGTTTAAGTGGATGTGGACAGGTGCAGTTCATCGCGTGAAAACAATTAAGTGTGTATTTAGTTTTATGTGAAATATTTAATTTCTGCTGGATTACATCGCGGATGATCGAATGGCACCATCTGTCAGTTGGGTTATTATTACCTTTTTCTTTTCTCTCTGCACCATTGTAACAAAAAATACTTGCATGTTTTACTCATGGACAACCAATTATCAAATAATAATTATACTGGAAATAATAATATCAACAGACACACGAGTGAAATTTATGCTGAAGTCTAATCATATCAGTTTGAATGGATACTCAACTCTTTTGTACATAATCATAAATGCATTTTAATGCAATTTTTTTCCCCCCATGAAATGTATCATGATTTACAGGGGTCAAGAATGTATGTATGTATACCAATTTAAACTAGGACTGAAATAAACGATTATCTTTATTTCCTCTAAATTGTATTGATTTACGGGTGTCAAGAATGTGTTCATGTATGTATTAATTTGATATCTGATGACAGTGATAAAGAACAATTTAATGTAAGGCTGAAATAAACTGTGGTCTTGACTTTCTTTTTAAAAAAAAGTAGGGGGTATAATCTGGACGGGGGGGGGGGGTATAGTCTGGCCTAGCCCAAAATATACCCGGGGTATAAACTGGCCTAGCCCAGAATATAGCCTTGGGCCAGTTTAACCCCGGGTATAGTCTGGGCGGGGGGTATATTTTGGCCTGTTACACCGGGCAGGGCCGGAGTTTATGTGCAGTTAACGCATCACTGTGTACGACTGGGTTCTGCTCCAAGGCTAAATGTACAACTGCAAACAAGAGAATATACAAATATATTTTACTAGATGACCTACCGGGCATTGCCCGGAATAAACAATCATGTGCGCTCCCCCCCCCCCCCTCTCTCTCTTTCTCTCTTATAATAAAAGTAATAAACTACAGTCTTGCTTCAGAACTCATGCGCACCAGAACATTGCGCACCAAACTGAACGCTTGATACGGTTACTTTTTATGACATGGACGGTACTATATATTACGAAACAAACATGCAAAAATACAGATGTTACATAGCAATAAACATTGTTATTTTTAAAAAATACATGCTTGAAGTAAACTACTTTTAATTATAGCCACCATCTTCCTTATCTCAATTGCCACCTTCCTGCCAAATTTAAGGCCTGAAGAGTCAGTTAGTCATGCCAAAGGTTGCCAGTTACTGAAATATATACGAAATATCATAAAAACCACAGAAAAACTGAAATATATAATAGATGAGCACTATAACGGCCACTTTGCGCCCTTCACGGTCTATTTGAGTACACTTTCTTTAATTTATATTTCGTATTCAGAGCTGTCAAGTTTAACAGGTAATTAAATACATTCATAAAATTTTAACACATTGCTAAAATTCTTTAAAAAAAATGTTTTGTATAGATCTGTAAAAAGTTTTGTAAACGAGTATAAAAATTATTAAATCAAGTTGTAGATCTTAGCCTCTCCCAAAAAGGACAGGATGCGTAGCGGATCCACGTCAGAAAATAATTCTTTCATGGATCCGCAGGCATAGTGCTTTCTTCGGATATGCATAAAGTCTACACATTCAGTTAAAATATGTTTTTATTGATAGTTGGCAATTGCATGCCACACAATCAGGGGTATCTTCCCCCTTAAGTAAAAAACGGTGTGTGAGGTGGGTATGACACAGACGGAGTCTACTAAGGACAATTTTATCTCTCCGATTTTGTTGAGAGGAATGGGTTCACTGTCCTGGTTGATCATGGATAAAGTGGAATTTATTTGGCGTTTGTTCATCCCATCTTTCCTGCCATATCGATTTAATGAATTTATTAACAATGGGTTTAAAGTCAGTGTGTGGTATTTTTAGGTGTTGTGGTGGACGTGTCGGTGTTTCCTTGGGCAGCGTGTCTGCTGTTTCGTTATCCTTAATGCCGATGTGGCCAGGGTTCCAACAGAGAACAATTTCATATTTCCTATTGGGCAGCGTATGAAGACATCGTAACAGATTATTGATTTCATGGGTCTTCATATTTGGTTTTTTTTTAAGCCCAGAGGCAGGACAGCGAATCAGAGAAGATAATGAAGCTTCCTGATGGGGAATCGGATATAAGATTGAAGGCCAAGTTGACTGCATGAATTTCAGCGGTGAAGACAGAAGCGTTGGGGTTGAGACTTCTTCTTCTTCTTCTGCGTTCTTCGTGTCAGTCTATTTATATCAGGAGGCCGGTAGCCTTTATGAAGGATGCTGTGCTCCTGAGTTCCTCTGCTGTCCCATATAGCTTGGTGTGTAGTGCCGCACCTCGGGGCCAGCTGTTTTCCCTCTGTTCTCTGTATAGGGGGCATTGTTGGAGGACGTTCTGCATTCTCTGGGCAGTTTCCACATGGGCATGTCTCAGTTTCTCCAACCCTGAATTTTTTGTAAAGGTGCTGCCGGAGTCTGTTATGTCCTGTTCTCAGCCTAAAAATGATAGTTTGCTCCTTTCTGCTGAGCAAGTGTATCGCATCGTCTGTTACATGGCTTGGGTGACTTTGTTTCCACTTGGATTTCAAGGCTGCCTTAATGTGACTTTTAGCTTCTGAGACTGTTATGTTTTCTTTGTCTTGGGGGAAGTTTGCGCCATTTTTTGCCAGAGTGTCTGCCTTATCATTTCCGATGATGTTACAGTGGCCAGGGATCCACTGGAGAACCACGTTGCTTGCTGTGTGGCATAACTGCACTAAGGCAGAGGTGAGCTTGTTTTGATGATAATCATGTGAACTTTGAAGGGCCTGCAGGACTGACTTAGCATCTGTGAGAATAACTATTTTTTTGTTGTATATGTCTCGGTTTTGTAAGTTTAGCGCAGCTTCTAGTATGGCTTCTGTTTCAGCTCTGTAGTTGGTAGAATATTTCCCTGTGGGTACTGATAGTTCTGATTCTTCCCCATTAGTCCATTGGATATATACACCACCTCCTCCATCTCTTACGGCTTCTTGTGCTGACCCGTCCGTGAATACCCGGATCCAGCTGTTTTGTGGATAGGAGCTGTCCAGCATTTCCTGTGTGAGTGATTGCAGCTCTGCCGTGGACTGATTGGTCTTGGAGGTGATGCCGTAAATGGTGTCTTTGATTAGGGGAAAGTGTTGTCTTTCCCATGGAGGGCAGCAGTCAACCTCTGTAAGGTCCTCGTCTTCATCTATGGGTGGGATTTTAAGGTTGATTAACTGTTGCCTAGCTGATTTTATAAAGCTGGTTCTTTTTAGTCTGCTTTTTGTTGGTTTCTTTACTCTATCATTCATAGGGTGATTTCGAAGGTTTTGAAACTTTGTTAGCTGTGAGGTTAGTTTTCCATTTTTTCTGTCCTCTAGTGGTTGTAAACCAGTGATGCTCTCCATCTCTACAATAGGTGCGGATTTCATTCCCCCGGTGATAATTCGAAGGCTCTGGTTTTGGATGCGTTCCACTCTCTGGAAATTGCTCTTTGCTGCTGCTCCCCATGCTGAGATACCATACTCCAGAACCGGGCGTATGTATCCGGTGTAGGTTTTCTTAAGTATGTTTTGTGCTGCACCCCAGTCTGTGCCTGCCAACTTTTTTAGGAGTGCGATCCGCTGCATTGCTTTAGTTTGGGTCTTTTCCAGATGGGCTTTCCATGTCAGTCGTTGGTCAAATGTGACTCCGAGGTATGAGGGTGAGTCATCTTTGATGAGAAGCTCCTTGTTGATTTTGAGTTTAGGTGCCTGCATTCTGGTGGAGAGACTAAAGACTGTGTAAGTTGTTTTCTTGGCATTCAGCTTCATGTTCCATGTTGTTGTCCACTGTTGTAGGTTGTTTAGGGTAGACTGAAGACGCATCTGAGCTGTGCCAAGGCTGGTCTCCGAACAGAGTAGTGCCAGATCATCAGCACACATTACCGCGTTCACTCTTGGAGTTAGAATTTCTTTTATGTCATTCATGAAGAGGTTGAAGAGTGTGGGGGATATCACTCCTCCCTGAGGGACTCCATGTTTCAGTTGTGCAGTGCTACTTTGTTTACCTTGTAACCTTACTTTTGCTTTCCTGTCGGTGATGTATTGTTTTATCCACTGGTACATCCGGTTGGACACTTTTGCTTTCAGGAGTTTAAGAAGGAGACCATTCTTCCATACGCGGTCGAAGGCTTTCTCCATATCTACCCATACTGCGATGGTCACTTTCTTTTCCTGGAAACCGTCTTCTACGACTTGTGATATGTAGGTTATCTGGTCCTCTGTTGATCTACATTTTCTGAAACCGGCTTGTTCGTCCATGATGAGCCTTTCCTTCTCGATGAACCAGGTCAGTCTACTGTTTATGATCCTCTCCATTACCTTACACAGGCAGCTTGTAAGGCTGATTGGGCGGTAGCTATCCACTCTATTTCTTGGCTTGCCTGGCTTGTGAATTGGGATGAGTGTGGCTTTTTTCCAGGTTCCAGGAATCTTGCCATATTTCCAACTGGAGTTGAAGAGGGCCAGCAGTTTCTTCTTAGCATTCTGTCCAAGGTGAATTAACATATCATTTGTTACTTCGTCTGGACCAGGGGCTTGTTTTGGTTTCAGTTTCTGGAAGGCAGTGTTCAGTTCCTCCATGGTGAGTGAGCTGGTCATTGTGTTCTCCTCTGGCTGTTCTGGTTGGCTGTCTTCCAAGTCCTGTATGTTTGCTTGTACTTCCTGTTCTTTATCATCGTCTACATCTGCGTTGCCAACAGACTGGAACTGTTTCAAGAGTTCTTGTGCAGCTGCCTTTCCAGATAGGAGGTTGCCTTCTTTTTCAATA
Source organism: Onchidella celtica (assembly GCA_963931925.1). NCBI lineage: Eukaryota > Metazoa > Mollusca > Gastropoda > Systellommatophora > Onchidiidae > Onchidella > Onchidella celtica. Next base: position 13,262,510 of record OZ007572.1, read on the forward strand.
GTTATCGGGGCATATCTGTTGGGTTCTTTGTTGAGGGACTTGGTTAGCTTCCATAGTTTGGACCCATCCTTCTCAAAGTTCAGACTCTCTGTTTTTTCATGCCAACTGTTTCTTATTTCAGCCAGTGTGTTCCTTCTTAGTTTTGCTGTGAGTGCTTTGAGTTTGATGTTGTTTTCTATTGAAGGATCATTTTCTGCTGTATCTCTTGCTTGGCTGACTTGGTTGTGCAGATCTTCTAGTTCTTCTGACCAGTATGGAATGTATTCTTTCCTTGCGCCTCTTGGTATTGTTTCCTTTGCTGCTCTGTAGATGGCTTCTGTGAATAGCTGACTTGATGTTTTGATCTTGCTTGACTTGCAGTTGATGGATGCGGTGTACTGGTTGGTTAAGCTGGCAAATTTCTCCCAATCTGCCCGTTTGTAGTTCCATCTCGGAGCTGTATTACTGTTTCCTGGGGGGATGCTATCATTTACAGTGATCAAGATTGGTCTATGATCACTTCCCGCCAGTTGATTTTGGACTTCTCTTGTTGTGCATGGGTGCAAATCACTGGTCGTAAAGGCTAGGTCAGGGGTTGTGGTGGTAAGCCATCTTCTTGAATAGAAGGAGTCAGGATCCTCCGGGGTATTTAGGAGCTGAAGGTTGCAATCAGCCTGCCAGTCCTCAACGTATTCACCTCTGGGATCTAGGTGGTTGTAGCCCCAACTCTGAGAATGGCTATTGAAGTCTCCGACTATAACACAGTTGAGTTCTGGCACCTGAATGTTATAAAGGGAAAGATCTCTGTCAGGAGGGCAGTAGACATTATATATGAGGATTTCTTGGTTGGGTGTACATATCTTAGCCCCAATGATTTCTGTTCCTTGTTGAGTGTCCAGCTTTATTTCACTGGCTGCAATGCTGTTGTGGACCAGAATGATGATGCCACCTTTGGGTCTGGTTTCTCGGTCTTGTCTGAAGCATTGGTATCCTCTGATGTTAAATCTGCTGTTGCTCGTGAGATGAGTTTCTTGGAGACATGCAATCTGTATTTTTTCGTTGTGAAGTTTATATGTGAGTGCCGTCTTTTTATTGTATATTCCCTCAGCATTCCATTGAAGTATTTTCAGAACGTTGCCTTGTTTTCTTTCCTGCTCTGCTATGGGTGTACCTTTGTGGCCAGTTGCTTTCTTTTTCCTCTTTGCTCGACTCCCGGTTCCCCAAGTTGAGGTCGAGGGACCACCAGTAGTTGGGGGTGGGCTCCTTCGAGGCATAGAGCCCGGCACTTCACCTGCCTGGCGGGACTTCACAGGCAAAGCACCACATCTATCATTCTGATACTCCTTGTCTGACATATCGAAGTGAATTGCGTGATGTTGCGTTTTTGGGTTCGGTTGTGACACCTTTCCAAACTATTTGCACCTTGCGGTCCAACATCTCCGTCTTCTGCGTGCTTTTCTTTCTGGATGTGCTTCCATAGCCTTTGGTCGTCCGTGACCTGTTCCGCAAGGCAGCGGAGGTTTGGAGTCAGAGTTTTCCTTCTCCTAGACGGGCTGCTTTCCCAAGCTATGAGCCCCATCTGCCCAGGGAGGAGGTTAAAGCGCCTTGATTCGCTTGATGGTTCTGTCACCGGGCATCTGAGGTATTTTTTAGGGAGTCACTTTTCCCAGGTAGTGATCCTTCCTCACCCTCTGGAACCACCGCCAGTTGGTCCGCGACTGCTTATTGGCTATTCGCAGCTGGCCCCTATATCTAGAGGTCGTTCCACTATCCGCCACCTGTGGACGCGCTGGGTTGGGGATGGTCGCCCCGAGGGCCCAGGTTGAGACTGAGGCATTCGATTTTGCCATCTGCACTTGAGAATGAGGCAGCTCCTACCCAATCATGGTATTTGGAGCCGTCTGTGTAGAAAGGTCTGTGATCCGGGTATTTCTTGATTACCCCTCTAAACAATTGTTTGTAGGTTTCTGGCATGATTTTGTTCTTCAGACATGTGGCGAGATCTAAATGAATGTTTTGTTTATGTGTTAGCCATGGTGGGATGGCAGGAAATGGGTCATTCTCTACCTCACTTGGTTGGATTTCGGCCTTTGCAAGCACAGACCGAATCTGAAGGCAAATAGGAGGAGTGACACCCTGAGAAGATAAAAAATTTTGAATATAATTATGCTGCGTTGAAAATCAAATTGTAAGCGGGGTTGTCTGGATGAGAAAACAGTTTTAGTCCGTACTGAAGAGAGAGTTTGTCTCTTTTGTCGGACTGGGACGGGTCATTTGCTCCCACACACAGGCTTTGACCAGGAGAGGTGCGGAAAGCACCTAGAGCAAGTCTTAGCCCTTGGTAGTGTACAGGATCTAGCATTTTCAGGAATAACGGTTTAGCTGATCCATAGTCGATACAACCGTAGTCTAGTTTGGATTTGATCAGGGAGCGACAGAGATGAAGCATGGAGACTCAACCCGCACCCCATTCAGTTATTGAGACAGTCTTTAGGATGTTGAGAGCTTTTTGACAGGAGAGTTTAAGGTCTTTTACATGAGGGACAAAAGTTAATTTTTTGTCGAATATAAATCCTAGAAATTTGCCCTCGCTCTTCACTGGAATTTGTTGATTCCCGTGAAGGAAAAGGTCCGGGTGTCTGTGAAAATTTCCTTTTATTATTAAAGTGGACGGCGACCGTTTTTTAGGGGAGAAAATTTTAATCCGTTTGTATCTGCCCACCTCTAGATGGTCTCAAGTTGCAGTTGCAGTTTCCGCTCTATTCCAGCCACACGGGCCCCCTGTGGGGGACGAGAAAGCCGCATACGTACAAGGAACAGTCAACGTTTTGTAAAAGGGTTTTAGTACTTTAATTAATTTTCATATTGAATAGGGTGGAAGATAGAAGTCCACGAAGATCTCTCAGTACACCCTGCCTCCAGGCCGTGTCGAAGGCTTCCCTGAATTAAAATACAACCCTAACACCCAGAGCATGACGTAATTCAGACAATGGAGGGCAAGAGCCCATAGGACCATCAGGGAAAGCAAGAGAGACTCGTGGAGACACTTCATATCCCAGATCAATAGCCGCAGCGCTCTTCAGAAAATTTGGAAATGATCAAGAAAATTAAAGGCTCTGCTACCACCTCTGGTATCGGACAGATCAAAAAGCAAGATGTTTCTATCGCGGAAGAGGGAAAGGAGGTCACAGACGAATGAGCTTCGTCGTTTGCGGCTAACTCTTCCAGCGATCATTACTCGGCCCCCTCCCAAAATTTCCAAACCAAAGCTGAAAAAACGTCCCTTGATTTCTCAACCCTAGATTCCCCCCCCCCCCCCCTACAACGAAACTTTTACAACTGAAGAATTAACGTTCAGTCTGAGTGAGGCCAGTCACACTGCACCAGACCCCGACCAAATACATGACGAAATTCTAACACCCCCCCCCCCCCCATCACTGTTCTGTTTACTACACCTATCTAGCCATAATCTGGACCTCAGGAAGCTTTCCTCCAACATTTTCCTGGATGAGGAGGTTGTCAGCACTTTGTGTTTTACCACGTGAATTATGACTACTTAGATATTTGGCTGTCTTGTTACAAGACAAATTGGCAATTTCACGGCAATACGTTAAATAAGAAATTGCATATCATTTTAAGAACTTGGCGTTTGAAATTGCTTTTGGAAGCGAAACTGATCGGTTTTGTGTCTTATTATTTCTATGCAAAACAGTGTGCGAAGTGATGGCTCAGTGCACAGAAGCAGTCGGGTCTCCACTGAACCGTGAATGTTTGCAAAGAACGGGATAATATAAATTGCAACACCACGGTGTCCGGATGGCTCCTTTGAAATTCAATACGTTGTGTATTATGATTCACCCCTGCTGTCTAAAGCGGTTAGAAACATTTTTTTTTGCGTATTATGCCCCTGGCGTGGACATCTGCAAGGATTGTAACAAGCCTTGTAACTGTGATAAACTACTCTTCAAGTGCTGTGTAAACCTGGCTTCCTATTCACCTCTCAATGACACAAGAAATGCAGTGCAGGCATCATCTTTTCCTCCTGACTTTTTTTTTTCGACTTTCTCCCTACGATGTCTGATCGCCGCGCCCCTTCTCTTCCTCAGCACTAGCAGTGCACACAACGGCTGCAAGATCTAATCTAGGCGTAAAGTCCGTTGAAACAAATTAAAAACAAAACAAAACGGGGGGGGGGGGCGGGGGGAGGGGGGCGGGGGGACTAGTACATGATCTGTTAACAACCAGTATCCCTGCTATGTAACTCAAATGGAATTTCTCCCAACAATCAGGTGATTCACTGCACATTGGTGTTCTAAATTTATTATTAAGTGCATAGGCTACATGATTAATATCTAGTATCCGCCTTCTGGTCATTGTCATAGCGATGAACCAGTGACGTAAAGATACCCTGAATACACCAGGAAGTCGCGCTTGATGGCGCACTTGGTGCTCTGTGTACCATTTACCTGAGTCACTTCAGCCTAGACCAGGCCTAGACCTACCAGAAGTTTCAAAATGGCTTTTTCGTTACCTGTGTTCATGCTCTCAGCAGTTCCGGTACTGGCGTTTTTAGCGTCAGGTAGGTGCCTTCATTTAAATTCATTTATGTTATCAGAGAAGAGAAAGTGATTGGTAAAGCTTCCCAACACACTGTGTAAGAATGGAATGACATATGTAGCCGAATTTCTACGCAGGTAGATCTAAAACTAGAGATCTGGCCTATAAGTGTAGATCCGGGTTACAAGGGTGTAGAGCCATCTGAAATTTAAAAGTTTGGAAGATATTGGGGAAAGTTTATGCAAATAAAATTAAAGATTGTTATTCAGTGGGTGATCTATGGATCTGAATTACAGCCGATCATCTATTTACTGATTCAGTTTAAGAATAGGACTATCACCAAAAAATTGAATGGTTCCTAATAGAATTAATCCACAGAAGTTGGACTGCCCCAATCTAAAAATAGAAATACACCACTCGGAAGTAGGTACACTTTACAGTAAACAAACCATTCTTAACTAGCGTTCTCTGCATTGATCTGTTCTTATTTTGTGAAACTGAAGCGACTTATGACTAACTTTCAGTGGCACTGAAACTAGAAAACTGAATTACAGTTTGAAACAATCCAAATACAAAACAAGGACAATAAATTATCTTTTTCAACTATGAAAGTCAAACTCTTCAAACAAAAGTTCTGAATACGTTCCCCATTTTCTTGCCCTGATCCTAGCCGCAGCCCTTCATTTGTCCAGGCCCCTTCATCTCGCCCTAAAACTTTCCCTTACACAGACTATTGGGGTTTTATGAGGAAATTAGGTGAACAAACTAGGTCCAGATGTAGATATTGACCGATGTGCTCTTCAATTCCATATCTATGTGTATAACATCTAGAATCTAGATCTAGATCTAGCGTTCTAGCCACTGGGAGTGTGAAAGCATTCGGAACTTTTCCACGACACATGTTAGTAGACACCATCAATTTCATCTAGATCTATGCCTAAAGATCAAGATCTAAGATATGATATTCATTTAAACAAAAACTAATGGTTCACCATTTTATGCTCTTTCTTTATGGATGTTAAATTTTGGTGTTTCTTCACTGTAAGAAAAGGACCCAACATACAGTTTCTTAGACTGAACTATGTTTATTCTTCCTAAGTATGCATTCCTTTTGGTTCATAATATTTTGTGATTGCAGGTGTAGGACGAACGAGTGGCTACTGTAGATTTATGTGTAGTGGGTTCCAATATTACTTTAAAAAAAAATAATTTTATTAACCATGGAACATACAAAGTGGTGCGACCTTATGTTATTGAAGTTGAGCTGCTCGTGAGGCCGGTTGCATAAGGTAATTCACTTCTTACATCGCTCAGGGTTTGTTTTGGGCTTGGGGATGGGAATAAATATCACGTCATCCAAGTGTGGCTGACCTGCATATTTGTTATCGCTATTGCAGGTTCCCCAGGCACATCTTTTACGCTTTTTATTTACTTTTATACACAGCTTCAGCAAGAAATAACACTCTTCTACCGCCCCGCGTCTGTCTCGTGTACCTATTTCCGGTGGATCTAAAAATAGATTGGGTTTTTCCCCTTACGCGGATCAGTTGTCAGGACCAGCAGTGGTGTAGCCATATAGATCTAGATATGATTCTATATCCAGTAGGGCAGGTTTTTTTTTTTTTTTCATCTTTTGATTCACTAGCCCTAGATGTAAGTGTTCACAGAGGATCATAGGAATGTTTTTGATGACGTTTTAACTCATTCAACCCCAGCAACCGCTGGTGGTGGGTGGCGCAGAAATGCCGAGCGGTCTGTAATAGCACCCGATGAGACCCAGTTCCATGCGATGTATTAATGGCTGTAATGAGAAAATGTGAAAGATTTTTGTCATGACAGCAATAAAGAGAAAGTATTCTTGAATTCACATTAAATTTGTCGTGAAGGGGTACTTTGAACTGAAACAGAGGCAATATTTGATGAACAACACATGAATCTCGAGTCACCAAAAGAGTGAGTTGACAAAATTGTGGCATCCCCGAGACTTAATGCGATTGTTGGCCAAATAAGCAAGAATTTTGCTTGAAGTTGAAGATTGCTTGGAAAAGACTTGAATAATGATTTAGATTTATCGAAATGGAGTATTTATCCGCCGATAATTGGTTTAGTGTTGTTTATTTTGGAAAAATTTCTTCACATACAGGGTCTGCAATAGCTTAGTGGTTAGTGTCTTCGCCCGTCAATTTGGTGACCGTGGTTCGATCCTCTGACGGGTATTTTTTTAAAACATATCTTTATTATTAGGCACCAATCTGTTTAATTTTTTTTAGTCCAACAACAATAACAGGGAATAAGTTAAAGATTTAAGTAGAGAGCCAGCTGCCTTTTCCTTTTCTTTTTGATGCAACCCGTGTCTGATCATTATAATCAATATAATTTTTCTGACCATTAATTATGATTATTTCAGTTTGTGAGGCTGATGATATCTGTGGTGGTAAATATTGTGATTACGGCTGCTGCGGATATAGAGACAGAGACTGCTGTACCAGCACGTAAGATGAGTTAGCCAAGGCTAATATAATTCATCATTACAGAGAAGATCTGTGTTACGTTGGGGATTACTAAATTATAAATTTAGGTGTTCGACTGCATTTAAATCGAGAGGTTTTAGAAATTACTCTGCCATACCATGCCACATACACTAATAACAATTTCGAGTAAGTTATATCAAGGACCTTGTAGGGCCACAAATTTATTACCTAAAAGTCCTAACAATTTCGTCTATCTTACATATCAAAAGACAACATCAGCAGCATCAAATGAAAATACTAAAATACATAACTATAAATCTCCTCTAGAGTCTTAAGAGATTTGAGACTCTATATCATTCTGATTCATTCACAGTTTACTTAGTAATTATTTATCTTCAGAAATATAGACTGCCTACTACTTCACAAATAATATACTTATGTCTCAGACGACAATATCAACTCATTTAACTGCTTATAAAGGATCAAACCGTCAAGACACACTGACGTAGTTAAGATAGATCTAATCTAGATCTGTTCTAGGATGGGCTGGCAATCCCCAGCCTCATCCAGACACATCAATTACAATTTACAAATGTGTATATCAGTCACTCGTTCTAGATCTTAATTGCAAGTAAAACTTTATGGTCTTGCATTCCTTTGGTCGCACTTCTACTGGAAAGTTAGGGTCAGATTCACATCATCTCGAATCATGGTGATGAAACTTACGATTGGTTCCCTGAAACAATTTCAGGGAACTGGAGAAAATAGCTGTGGGTTATTTTCATTGTCTATCCAGGACATAGACATGACGTTAACAGTCTTATGGTTCCCTCTGGCTGAACCTTAGCCGACACCTTCGCAGAATAGGATACGCTGCATGGAGTGAGGTAGCATAAACATGTCACCGCTTATCTTCTGCAAATCACGTGACTGCTCAAATTTGATTGGTGCATCCACTTCGAGCTCCGCTCGCAGCGCCAATAGATTCTATTAATAGTAACAGACAAAGTCAGACTTAGGATGTCAAAACCTTTCGCAAAGTCTCTACACCCTAAACGTTTTATGTACGAATTTCCTCACTCCTTATTCGCCCCGTCTTTCCCTGTTAAAGTACACCCAAACCACGGGGTCGAAAACTGCATCGTCACTGTTAATTTATCCATTCGTTCTATCCTGACCCACTTTCTTTCCATCTCTAAGAAAAGCGTTACAAAAACAAACTGTCCACGGGAACAGTTCAAGGACGTTTGGACTGACTAAAATCAATGATGCCATGTAATAAACAATGCGTGACCTAGCACGGCAATTCAAATCCTAACCCTGACATATCCCCCACCCCAGTGAAAATTTTAAGAAAAATTTACACGATAAGATCCAAGAATCCCAAAGTTATTGTGGTAGGGGCTTAAGTAGTACTGTAGAAAGATGAGACTTAAGCTTGAGAAGAAAAATCTAACTAAGAACGTGCATATTGGATGGACAAACAGCATACAATTATTAATGCCACGTTCTATAGAATTTATTCTATTTAAACATTCCTACTGCACACAATCAAAATTCTCAGAAACATCTATAATAATAATGAGTATATCACTGTATACTGCTGGATTAAAGTATAACTATTATCAAATAATGAAGCCTTACTGAAGGAATAGGCTCATAATTATTTAGTCAACACACACAATTGCTGCTTATATACACATTCACACACAATATATTGTTAATTAAAATACTGTGGTATCCAATGGCAGCAGTAGCTGTGGTAGCTTGGTTTGCCATGTCTTCATCTCATTGACCCGCTGACAAGGGCGTCAGGTTTGCCAGAAGTTCAGGTCACAGTCAGGAATGACGCTGGTGGAAAAAGGATATTCACAAAAAAAAGGATTGTAAAACTGGTTCATAAAGTAATGAACAAGATAAATGTGAATCCATCCACCGTCTAGAATTGAGGGGGACAAGCACTATCCAACCCCAATACAAGACACAACAATCTTTAATAGGAAATTAAATCAGACGTGACAAAATATCAGCTTGGGAATTGTCACCGCCAGGGATAGCACGGATAACAAAGCGGTATTCCTGGAGTGCAAGACTCCATCTCGTTAATCGAGCATTTTTAGCCCTGTTAGTCTTTAAGAATAACAACGGACGATGGTCCGTTTCAATTATAAATTCAGACATGAGTAGATATCTCGAAAATGCGTTTACAGCAAAAATGATAGCGAGGCACTCTCGCTCGATAATTGCATAGCGGCATTCCCTATCTAGCAACTTGCGGCTGGCGTATAGACATGGCCGCAAGGTATCGTCTCGTTCCTGTAATAACACAGCTCCCAATCCCTTGTCCGACGCATCAGTGCGGACAATAAATGTTTGGTTTATGTCTGGTAGTATGAGAATGGGGGAAGTGGAAAACAATTGTTGAACGGTACGAAGTGTATCAGCACATTCGGTTGTCCATTTCACTTTATTAGGAAAATTCTTTCTTGTGAGGTCTGACAACGGAGCTGTAAGCGAAGAAAAATTTGGAATGAATTTCCTATAATAGTTAAGAAAGCCCAATAAACTACGAACTTCTTTCTTAGTTCGAGGAGGTTGGAGCTTTAAGATGGTAGTTATCTTCTTGTCATCAGGAGTCTGAACGCCGTGGGCAATTGTATGGCCCAGAATATTAATTTCATTGTAGCCTAAAAATACCTTACTGGGTTTCGCCGTAAGGCCAGCTCGACGAAGAGCAATAAAAACTTGTCGTAGGGCTGCGAGGTGGCCCGACCAATCGGTTTCATAAATACAAATGTCGTCAAAATACGACAATACGGAATTCATACCCTGGAGCAATATTGTCATCATACGGGCGAAAGTAGCAGGGGCTGTAACTAACCCGAAAGGCATATAGCGCCACTGCATAAGACCCAACGGGGTCTGAAAGGCGGTATATTGCTTGCTATTCTCATCAAGCGGAATTTGCCAATAACCTTTGGAAAGATCGATTTTAGAAAAAATCGTTGCCCTCGCTAACTGAGCAAAAAGATTCTGCTGGTTGGGAATCGGTTCAGCGTCATATATCGTAACCTCATTAAGTTTACGATAATCAATACAAAAACGCACGGTATCATCTTTTTTTTTCACTAAGACGATGGGTGAGTTATATGGACTCGTCGATCGCTCTATCACTCCCAGGTGAAACATGTTACGTACCTCGGTTATTATAGTCTCTTGTGCGTGCAGCGGACGCGGGTATGGTTTAACAAAGACGGGTATATCCGTCTTTAATCTTATAACATGCTGTACCAAAGAAGTATTACCTGGTAGATCAGTAAAGACAGTAGTAAACTCGTTAAGCAAATCTCTTAAATCTTGCCTTTGCGATTCAGATAAATCTGGATTTATATTCACATCCGAAGTGTTTTCAGAAGATCGAAGTGCGGGTATTGAATTCTCTATCTTAATAGGATCATCATCGTCAACTGAAACCAAGGCCGCATTGGCCTGTGCAACCACATTTCGGCGATTATTCTGTCGATTATCATCGTCGGACAGGTATTGCTTTAACATATTTATATGGAAGACTTTGTCCTGTCCCCGAATCTTGATAAGATAATTTACTCGAGAAAGTCTCTTTAGAACTTTGAAAGGTCCCTTCCATGTAAGAAGGAGTTTATTTTTCGTTTCCGGAAGGAGAACAAGAGTTTGGTCTCCGACGGTCAAGGTTCGCAATCGGCTGCCTTGATCACGATATTGTTTATAATGGCTAGCATGCGCAGCTGAAGATTTTTGTGCGAGCTGACATGCGTTAAGAATTCGCTGACGCAAGTCCACAACGTATTGATATGCAGACCGCGTATCGTTGTCGTCCGTGTCTGATCCAGCGAATAAATCATGGAGTATGGCCATTGGACCACGCGGCTTACGACCATACAATAATTCGAAGGGAGAAAAACCCGTCGATGCGTTCGGTAGTTCTCGGTATGCAAAAAGAATAGCGGGGAGTTGTCGATCCCAATCACTCGGTTTGTCGGCGGAAACTCGTGCAAGCATATTTTTCATGGTAGCATTCCAACGTTCACAGCAGCCATTAGACTGTGGGTGGTATGGAGATGTCAATCTTTGTTTAATCCCGACCAACTCCAAGACTTTCTTAAAAAGCTCAGAGGTAAACTGTGGACCTCTGTCCGATAAAATTTCAACCGGAAACCCTAGACGCGAAAAAATAGTAATAAGAGCTTCAGCGACATGATCAGCTGAAATGTCTTTTAGCGGAATGGCCTCTGGCCAACGGGTTGCGTAGTCAATGACAGAAAGTATAAAACGATGTCCTCTGTCTGACTTGTGTAGAGGACCAACTATATCTACGGCAACGCGCTCAAATGGTCTGGAGACCATAGGCATCTCCTGCAGAGGAGCTCTCGATGCTCTTCCTTTAGGGGTACGTCTCTGACATACGTCACATGTTGATACGAACCGGTTTACATCTGCGTAAATACTGGGCCAAAAAAATTGGGATAGTATTCGAGACTTAGTTCTGGCCTTTCCCTGGTGACCCGCCAAGGAAGTGTCATGCGCGAGACGAATAATGTCGCGACGAAAAGATCTCGGTACTACAAGTTGCATAATGGCCTCTCGCTTATTCCGGAAATTACGATATAATAAATCATCTTTCATAAGAAACTTAGAGGTATCCGGTGCGGTAGGATCAACCTTAGCAAACAAATGTTTCAATGTGGGATCTGAATGTTGCTCATCATGAAATGCACTAGACGTTATGTTCACTTCAATAGTAGGATTATTCAATGGACTGTCTGCTCGTCGTCTCGATTGTAGGCGTGTTGTCGCACAAGCAACACTCTCATCCTCAGTCCAAATTTCCAAGTTACCGATAGGAAACTTATTTACTTGAGGTACATTCCCTATGATTACATCAGCCACTGGATTAGGCAGTACACATGCAGTAACAATACCTGTGAGAAAAGGTGTATCAATATAAACTTCTGCAAGACGGAATCGCTCTACAGATCCGCCAAAAGTAATACAAGTTACCTCTTTATCCAAAAATTGTGTTGGACGGACTAGTGACTGTCGAACGCCGATAGTCGTGCATCCGGAGTCACGTAGAACAGAAGCGCGAATCGCGTTCACGCGGCCCTGGTAAAATGTTAATTCACCCAGTTCATGTAGGGCGGACATGACTGGAATAGTCTTTGATTGTCATGAAGATTCAGAATGACCGTCAGTCTCATAAAGTGTAGGTTTAACCGAGCAGGCATTTGCTGATTCCAATTTCGCGTTACAAAATCTCTGTATGTGGCCTACCCTATTACACTTATAACATATAGTACGATTAGGATCGTTTCCACGATAGGGAAGACTCTGCGGTCTACTATAATTATAACTATCATCAAAATGCACTCGTCGCGGCGGTCCCTGAGGCCGGTTATATTGTTGGCCTGGATAGTTGCCACGATAATCTGGGCGAGGCTCGTAAAAAGAATAAGTCTGATATCCTCGACGCGGGGATGCATTACCTCGATTCGGAAAATCTCTCTGTCTACAAAAAGGCGGCTCTGATTGAAAGCGTGAATTTGGGGCCTGACGACGAGTCGCCCTTGAACGATCGTGTCCGGTTGGCGCTCCTTTGCCTACGTTGGCATAACACGGTGTTGTAGTTGAAGGCTTTGCCAAAGGGCGATTTGGGTGAGCGGACGCGTATCGTTCGGCGCACGATGTGATTTCTTCAGAGGATGTCGGAGCCCTCTCTTTAAGGTGGGCGACTAAATCGGAATGACATGCGGTATAGATTTGGTCCTTTAAGACCAAATCGTATAGTTGGGAATAATTTCCGGTAGTTACGTTCGCGAGCTCTATCCAGCGATCTAAATAATGTTTCAACCGATTGACATAAGTTGAGAAATTTTCAGATGGCTCAGGTTTACATGAGCGAAATCTTTGATGGAAGCCATCCTCGGTATGCTGGAATCGCTTAAGCAGTGCTGTTTTAAGCTTGTCATAATCGTTGGCATCTTCTACTTTAAGGCTGTGAAATACCTCTAAAGCCTTACCCGTTAATAAATTGGACAGGCATGAACTGTACATCGCCTGCTGCCATCCGACGCATTTAGCGTGTAACTCGAACCGATGTAAATATGCGTCGATCCGGTCGAGTTTTTCATTAAATGGTGGTAGTTTTGGTTTAGTAGCATAAGAATTGGTGGCAGTAGTGGGTGTTACAAGCGATTGTTGCTCTAACTTTTTAATTGCTAGTTCATGCTGTCTTTCCTTTTCTCTCTCTCTTTCTTTCTCCCTTTCTCTTTCTCTTTCCTTTTCTCTTTCTACTTCTTTTTCTCTTTCTCTTTCTTCTTTTTCTCTTTCTCTTTCTCTTGCTTCTTTTCGATCCTCGCGCTCTCGGTCTTGTTGTACGTGTCGTTCGCACCACGCGGCGCGTTCTTCCTCTGGTATGCCCAGAACTTTGGCAGATTCTAAATATTTAAGAAACTCAGCCATGATATGTTAAAGTCTGTAAAGTTAGTAAATATTTACCCAATGTTACGGTATATCGCGGTATCAATATCTTATATGAACAGTTATTGACTGTTAATATTAACTCAGTGTCTTATGTTAGCACTGCTTCGCGAAAAGAACGTTCTATCTCTCTCTCTCAAAATTACAGGCAGTATCACTTAAACTGCAAACACTTTATCTCTCTCTGAAAATTACAGGCAGTATCACTTAAACTGCAAACACTTTATCTCTCTCTGAAAATTACAGGCAGTATCACTTAAACTGCAAAAACTTTATCTCTCTCTCTCTCAATATAAATTCTAGTAAGGCAGTGCCGTCTATCCGTTGCTCCCACTGCAATAAAATACTATATATCGCCTTTACTGCGATAAATTAATGTCTTGAGTGATCACTCTCAAAATTTTACGTCTCTCTCAACGCAAGAATCAGTGTCCTCTGTTATCACTGTCAAAACGAATCGCTCTCTCAATGCGATGAATCAAAACTATATGCCTTTCTCAACACGACAAATTCGAAATATCTCTGTGTTCTCAAAACACTCTCAAAATTCTCTCTCTTCTCAAAATGCGCACACGCAGTGTCTTCTGTTACCACTGCAAAATTAATCTCTCTAGATCTATCTTCAACGTGAAATTGTCACGTGAACCAAAAATTATTATATCTCTCTCTCACATATGTCAATACCAGATTACAATTCAACGTGGTTTTAGCACGTGAAACACCTCAGGCATATATTGTAAACATATCAATGTTATTATAGTAGTTTAAAGTTTATAAGCAAAAAAAAATACAATAAACAGGACGTATACTGACAAGTAAAACGAACGATAACAGACCCTACAAGTCCTAACTTATATTACAGATAGTTTAAGAAAAAGACAGGAGAGACATCTTCCTAAAGAAAGGTGAGGAAGTAAGAAACGCCACAATCTATACGAATAATGGATCCCTAATAGAACTATTCACAGAGAAGCAAATCCCCCCGAGTTATTTTACATAGCCACCAAGGCCTCCAATATCCTTCGTAATGGCAAAGAAGATATGCTAACCTATGATCCCAACCAACCTCCCGCACTTAAACTAAACATATAGTAAATAGTAAAATGGCCTGGAACAATACACACAGAGCCACGGCTCCGAAAATGCACTGATTTCATTCACTTCAGTATTCCGCAATAAATCGCCTCCCGAGTGACAGGCCGTCGACGGTGGTACCCCGGAATGGGGTGAGGGATGGGTTAACGACATGCCTGTGGTTTACCTGTCCTGTGGCACAAAAGCGCGCCAAAATTCACAATCTTTAAATCAGGTGGCTTCTCAAATGCATTCCGTTCAAGACTTTCTTCCGAATGCAGCAAAATTTTGGTTATCAGAGCATATTGTTCGATAGTGATTCTTTCATTGTGCAAAAATTCGTGTGGACAGCATCAAAAGTTTTGATACAGTGGTATACAGAAAGTGCGCATTTAAATTTCAGAAATTTTGGAGAATCTTTGTTTCATGAGTGAATGTTTACGTTGATTTATGCAAATAGCAACCATAGGTTTTATTAAAAGTTTGTTCATTAGAATCAGAATTATATCTAGTTTACAATGATATTGATTTGACCCACAGGTCAGGAATAGTAAAATAATTATGAATAATACCGTGACAGCGACTGAAAATAATAGATTTTTGTTCATGTCGCGTTTCTCTTTGTGATAGAGAAATCTGCTTTTGTCGTAAAGAAAACCGTGTTTCGGTTAAATTTTAAGAAATAAATTGTAAATTCTAGATATTTTCAGTCACAAGTAAATTCTGACCAAAAGAAAATAAAAAATCAGCAAATACTTCCCTTGACTGAACATCATTTTATTTTTGTCAAATCTAATCTCATGTTAACTGTTCCCGTACTTTCCTGTAGGCTGTTTAACATTTTCATGAGATGTTTGTCTATACTAAGGCATAAATGTTGCCATTTAGTCTAAAATCATAATCTGTTTCCATTAACAGCAGATACGATATTGACATGGATCATTCGTACGAAGTACATGTGAAAAATGTAGACGCTTTATGTAGGATTTGTGGCAGGAGATCCCTAACTGCTAAACAAAGGAAATCAGGGACAAAACCACGAAAATGCATTGTTTTCAAGGATGACATTTTATTTATCTGTCATTTGAATATCGAACAAGATATTGCTGGTACACATTCCACAACAATTTGTTTTCCCTGTGTGGATGCCATAAAAAATGCAAAAAAACGTAAAAAGGAGGAGTAGGCCTATTTCAAGAACACTTTGAAACGCGCTCAAGATAGCCAGCATATCTGGATTCCCTATGATGAGACGGTGGCCTTTAGTGACTGTACATCATGCATGCATTTTACTTCATTTAATGCTGGCAACAAATTTGTCAAGTCAGATACAAATACTTGCACACAGTCTTGTGAGACGATCAGCTCTGCCGCAGTGCCTAGCACTGATGAGTGTACTGACCTTTTTCCACATGAAGAAAATGACACAGAACCAAACATATCTAACTCGCCGAGAAACGTAAGCCTACAACAACGGCCAGACTTCTCTCAATCGGATATAACAGATTTATACATACAAGACGATGCCGCTGCCTCTCTGCAGTTTGCTCATGCCATCGGTGGCGATGATTTACGGCTGTCAGTCAGATATTTTGAAACACAACCACTTGCATTTTCAACGCCAAGGAAGGAACAATATAACAAAGCACACTTCAGATATTGCAACCTCACCATTTCCAACACCAGAAAAGGCAGTCCCACAAAGAACACAGTAGGTACATCGCCTTTCACAACCCCAGAAAGAGGTGATAACGTCACAAGTAGCAGGAGCACCGCAACTACAACAACACCAGAGCTTCCAAAGACATGTGCAGACAAAGTTATATCACCAATGATCAAAATGAACATATCAAAAAGATCATTAATTGACCAGCCTTTAAATTTCGAGGAGGAGAAACTGACTACACATTTAATCAAAAGGAAGCTAAAATCTTCCGAAGACGGACAGACACTGAAATGTAAAACAGGAGGCCCAAATCTTTTATTCACACGAATAATAAACCCGAGAACACAAACAGAAAAGGCAAGCTCTACATCAAGATGGAAAAGGTCAAAACTTATGGGAAATGTTCGAGCTCATCTTTCTGGAGACACTGAAGGTTCCCGTGAATGCCAACACATTGCAGAACTTAAATATTTAAAAGCAGACTCAAGAAAAAGAATATGTCGAGCTGTAAATAAGAAGGAAAAGTTGTTATCACGAAAGAGATATTTCTAGC
This sequence comes from Onchidella celtica, assembly GCA_963931925.1. Taxonomy (NCBI): domain Eukaryota; kingdom Metazoa; phylum Mollusca; class Gastropoda; order Systellommatophora; family Onchidiidae; genus Onchidella; species Onchidella celtica. The sequence continues at coordinate 13,279,326 of OZ007572.1, forward strand.
CATGAAGGAGGCAGTGGGTCTGACACAACGACAAGTCGACATCCAAAACAGATTTTTAAAATGGCATGGCACAGCATTTCCAAATGAGCACAAGGTGCGTGCGTACAGCAAAAGTATGACAGGAAAATACATAGAAATCACAGAACGAAAATTTGTAGATGGAAAGGGTAGACCAGTAACAGCTCCAATAGCCTCAATATAAAATGTGCCGGAGTTTGTGTCAGACCTTTTGGAAAAGTATGCTGAAAATAGGCAGCTGACGTGGTTCAACGGAACCATCCCACAGGATGAAATCTGGCTCAAAGTCGGTGCTGACCACGGCAAGCAAAGTTTCAAATTTGCGCTTCATGTGTGCAATGTGCACAAGAACAACTCTAAACAGCACACACATTTGGTATCCATCGCAGAGGTAAAGGACACCATTCCAAATCTACAATTGATTTTTGCCGATCTTCGAGATCAAATACACAAGCTGCAGGAGATGAAATGGCGTGAGAAGAATATTATAGTATTTTTGTTCGGGGACTACGCCTTTCTGTCTCATATCTATGGAATTTCCGGTGCTACGGGAACATATCCCTGTCTCTTCTGCCTAGATTCGAAAAAGAAGATCCAAAAGGAAAGCACAGAGCCTTGCCAGAAAAGGACATTGAAATCAATTCATGCAGATGCAAAACATTTTGAAGACAGCGGTGGTGATACAAATAATGTTAAATTTTACAATAATGTTCTGAGATCTCCAATCCTACAAATTGACATACCTTACGTGACACCGCCTTACCTACATATTCTACTAGGAATTGCATTAAAACACCATACACTTCTTGAGCAGGAGGCACAGAATATTGACAATATGATTGCCCGGGAGAAAGATCCAGTTTTTGGAAGAAACTGGTTGAATGCTGTTGAGAAAAAAAAAGAGATTAAACTGTACAAGGGTTGTGTAATACTTGATGCTGCGAGCAACAAGAAGAAAATGTGGAAGAGAGAAGTGAAGAGATGTAAGAAAGAGCTGTATGAATTGGAAGAACACAAAGACAAGGCTGTGGGGCCAGTACAAGAAAGTTTAGAGTCAGCACTACAGAGGCATAAGATAGAGCGACAGGCCTATCATGGGGGCAATTTCATAGGGAACCACTGCAGAAAGTATTTCAAAGAAGAAGTTTTTACACACATTTCTGACACTCTTCTTTACAAAACACAAGAATACACTGAGGACGAGGACATTTTAGGGGTGGCCGTGACAACCAAGGTTATGTTTGATACATTAAATTCTCACTATGAACGTGTTCATTCTCTCATATCAAAAGCCCAGCCTGTTTCTGCAATCCAAATAGCACAAGCTGAGTCTGCCATTTCAGATTACATGACCTTTTACAGACAGTGTTTTCCAAATCGTGTCATACCAAAACAACATATCCTGGAAAAACATTGCATACAATTTATGCAAACATCTGGATTTGGACTAGGTTTTCTTGGGGAGCAAGGAGGTGAGCAACTTCATTCAACAGTTTCTCGACTGGCACGGAGAAGTGCGGCCATTAGATCTGACAAAGATAGACTCAAAAATATGTTGGAAAGTGCAATCCTTCTGACAGCACCAGAACTTAACTGTTTAGCACCTCAGCCTGCAAAAAGGAAAAGGAAAGGCAGCACCAAGTAATAGATATTTCACCAGTTTACCCTTGTAAAAAAAAACAACCAGCTAAAGAATCTTAAATGTGACAGTTTTAGTCCTATAAGTATTCTTTGGCAAACAGATGAGAATGTGTATGTGTGTGTATTTTGTTGGTCAACGTAGTGCAGCTTGAAATCTTCATTATACATATTATATGCCTGTTCATGTAATCCTGATGAGAAAATGGCGATACTGCTTTTAATCGGTGGCCAACAACACTGAAAAGTTGCAATGCTACAGTGTTATACAAATCATCTCTGTCAAAAGCCATTTTTACGGTGTGATAATTGACTGGTAATGGGTATCAGTGCCCATTAGCAACCCAACACATGGATCGCTAACCTGAAGATACCGCAGCCATGTGGATGCCACGCTCTTTTGACATTTACAACCCCGTATTTTCTGAACTGGACTTGACCTGTGGAATCGGAAAAGTGAGACTTGTTGTTTAATGTATTGTCCATGAGTCTGCCAAAACTCATGTCACTTCATGGTTGCTATCTTTTATTACACCCATAATTAATTACTCACTTGTGAGTGGCATTTTGTGCAAATTTTATAGAAGTTTGTCATCATTTTATGGCTTTGAATTGGTGTATTTTCTTCTTTTTTTTCCACAAAACAAAAGAACAATATTTGCTGTGTACGCAATGGTTGTTCACTATTTGAAAAATTTGTCAATAAAGATGTAATTAGTAGGTAAATGCAGTGCCTGTCACGCATTCCACACATTCCTTTAGCATGCCTAAGCCGGCCAGCACAGGTAAAATTTTCACCCGGAGGCGGGGCGCGGCCTCCCGCTGAGTCTTGACAGAAAGGGGCGTAAGATTTATGGGCTGGGTACCAAACTGAAGTGAATGCAGTTCGGCGCCGTGGAGCGGAAAGTACGTCGCCCTCCCCAAGACTGTTAGATAGATGGATCACTTATCTTTATTTTTGAGGAATTCAGATGGTAAATATCCTCAATCCATAGCTCCAAGCCCAAACTTGTATTTCTGTCTGAAGTAAAACCGGATGATGAAAGGGTTCCCTCGCCGGTGTCCACGGGTCAATGGGATGTTGGGATGTTCACCATATGAAATTGAAACAAAATATTCGATTAATACAAATTGTTTAAACTCTATAATAAAAAGCACCTGAAAACATAATATTAGAACAGTACAATATCAAATAATGGAATAAAAAAATACAATAGGTTTTAAAATAATCTAACTAAGTGGCATGGCGTTATCTAAGGTTCTTTAAGGGTCCCTCTCCAGTGTTACGAGTTGGAAGAGGGGTGTCCCCTCGAGTGTTACGTTGGGGATTACTAAATTATAAATTTAGGTGTTCGACTGCATTTAAATCGAGAGGTTTTAGAAATTACTCTGCCATACCATGCCACATACACTAATAACAATTTCGAGTAAGTTATATCAAGGACCTTGTAGGGCCACAAATTTATTACCTAAAAGTCCTAACAATTTCGTCTATCTTACATATCAAAAGACAACATCAGCAGCATCAAATGAAAATACTAAAATACATAACTATAAATCTCCTCTAGAGTCTTAAGAGATTTGAGACTCTATATCATTCTGATTCATTCACAGTTTACTTAGTAATTATTTATCTTCAGAAATATAGACTGCCTACTACTTCACAAATAATATACTTATGTCTCAGACGACAATATCAACTCATTTAACTGCTTATAAAGGATCAAACCGTCAAGACACACTGACGTAGTTAAGATAGATCTAATCTAGATCTGTTCTAGGATGGGCTGGCAATCCCCAGCCTCATCCAGACACATCAATTACAATTTACAAATGTGTATATCAGTCACTCGTTCTAGATCTTAATTGCAAGTAAAACTTTATGGTCTTGCATTCCTTTGGTCGCACTTCTACTGGAAAGTTAGGGTCAGATTCACATCATCTCGAATCATGGTGATGAAACTTACGATTGGTTCCCTGAAACAATTTCAGGGAACTGGAGAAAATAGCTGTGGGTTATTTTCATTGTCTATCCAGGACATAGACATGACGTTAACAGTCTTATGGTTCCCTCTGGCTGAACCTTAGCCGACACCTTCGCAGAATAGGATACGCTGCATGGAGTGAGGTAGCATAAACATGTCACCGCTTATCTTCTGCAAATCACGTGACTGCTCAAATTTGATTGGTGCATCCACTTCGAGCTCCGCTCGCAGCGCCAATAGATTCTATTAATAGTAACAGACAAAGTCAGACTTAGGATGTCAAAACCTTTCGCAAAGTCTCTACACCCTAAACGTTTTATGTACGAATTTCCTCACTCCTTATTCGCCCCGTCTTTCCCTGTTAAAGTACACCCAAACCACGGGGTCGAAAACTGCATCGTCACTGTTAATTTATCCATTCGTTCTATCCTGACCCACTTTCTTTCCATCTCTAAGAAAAGCGTTACAAAAACAAACTGTCCACGGGAACAGTTCAAGGACGTTTGGACTGACTAAAATCAATGATGCCATGTAATAAACAATGCGTGACCTAGCACGGCAATTCAAATCCTAACCCTGACAATCTGCTTCTGCCCACCCCTCCTCTCCACTCTTTGTCTTCCGGTTTCTCCTTCCCTCTTTCTTAGAGAGCTGGTGGCGTGTGAAATCTAGGACTCTGAGCGAGTTTTTTTTCCCCATGACAAGAATGGGACCCTTATCTATACTAGTAATACTACATTTCAGGACTTGCCGACCCTTGGCACAGGTCACTGACTACACTGCAAAAAGTAGAAGCTTTGAGATTTTTATACAGATTACAATGGATGACCGGAACCTAACACAACAACGGATAATGGCTACCTACGCATCTGCATTTTAAAAAACGTGTATTTTCGGTTCATTTTGTCCTTGCTTAGCGTCCACCTCCATCGTCTGTGGTTTTATTTGACTGCCTTTCAAGAGTGGTGCAGCTGTCCCAAACATTTAAGGGTCTAGGGCATGGGGGTGGGGGTGGGGGTGGAGGCATTTGGGAAAGAAAGAGAGGGGTACATGAAGAGGGATGGAGAGTGAAAGCAGAAGTATTTCAGGCATCACATACACATTTAAGCACATGATTTAATCATTAATCATCCAAGTTTAGAGAGTCAGATGTGAATCAGCCTCAATGATCGGCTCATACTTCGCTTAGTTGTTTAGTGAAAATTCCTCAGCCAAGTTCATAGAAATATTTGTTGATTAACCTATTTATATTCAATACACATGTATATTTTATTAGTGAACAGCACAAAAAAACGCAGTTTTGTTTAAACTCATAGTAACTATAACAATATGATCCACTTTTTTTCTTTTTTTTTTACAGTAAAATGAAATAAAGAAAATATTATTTGTTTGGCCCAGTTGAATTTGAAGAGGAAAGTGCAATCAAAAATGCCTAAAAATATCTGGCCTTCCCTCTGAAATAATATTGTTTTTAAACATGCGATAAAATTTCTTTTGTTCATTTAGATTATATTTGCATGTGACAATATTATGATTATAGCCTGCCCAGAAAGTCAAGGAGAAAAAAACGGAGTGGAAAATGATAGAAGACAAAAATTCAATATATAATATTCAGTTTGACAGTCTTGCTTCATCATTACATTATTAAATTTCTGTTTACTGCTTTTCAACCGTTTCCATGTTAAAATATTTGCTTTCTTGCAGGGTGGGACTGATTGCTGGACTGTGTGTTGGGGCTGGTGTACTCATCGTCGTTATCATTATTGTCATCTGCATTTGTCGAAGACGGAGATATGGAGGAATCGTTTATCGCAGCCAGGCTCAGCCTATGATGGTGGTTCAGCATGGTAAGTATAATCTGTTGAACCCTTTCTTGCCTAAAGCTGGTGAAAAAATATTGGCCCAAATTGAATGCCTAAGGAGCTTCCCACTTTTCCTGCCTAGATACCTAAGTAAAGGGAAATAACTTTAATGTCCTGACCACTGATATTTAAAAAAAATAAATATTTGTGCACATAATTAATAATTATCCAATTTTGATGAGAATGGTACCAAATTGTAGACGTTCTGCCATTTCAACACTTTGCTAAAAAAAAAAAAAGGAAGCGCATATCCGTACAACATGTTGTACAGTGCATATCCGTACAACGCACACAATCCGATGACGTAGAACACCACCAGAATACTATCAAACAATTCGACTTCTGCTCGGAGATTGCGTGATCTGCGCTAATAATATACCGGTACTTGAGTGTACGTCGATCACCAATGGCTACCCCAGCCCCTTTTTGCCTGATTAGTCAATCTGACTACCGCCTATTGATACAAACTGACTAGACCCTCACGCCCCCAGTTCCATCTGACTATTCCATGTGTTGTCACTTTAAATTCGTGAACACCATACCAAGTTTTGTTTAAGCAAAACTTCACCAGTCGCGCTTTTTGGTAAACATGTTGTTCGGATATGCACTGTGCATATCCATACAACATGTTGCACAAATATACACTTCCTAAAAAAAAGTTCCCAAGCTGGATTCGTCTGGTTTATTTCTAACTGGAGAGCAGATCTCGTTTTTAACGTGACTATAGCTCTAAATCACGCTGCCGGCGAGATCTGACTGCTAAGAGACTTTATAACCAGCACATTGGTAGGAGGTGCATTGGGCAGATATGAGCACGGTCACACCGAGTCCCATTAGGCAGATTCGAGGATGTTGCACTGTGTCGCACTAGGCATGATTGAGTTAAAGTTGGTTGCATCTGTTAGGGGTGGACATGGGTTATGCTGTTTGACTTTCTATTGACCCATTTTGTCATGGGGTTGAGGGGGATGAGTGTTTTTTAATTTTATTGAAAGATTGGAAAGTCCCGTACATGTTCATTAGATTATCTGAGTTTCCATCATTAATAAAACTTAATTAAGGCCATTTGTTTACTTCATGGGCGTTGTGTATAATGTCAGCCTCCATGAAGATCTGACATTGTTGGCTTAGTTAACTTCAGAGTACCTGTTTCCTAATGATAAAGGTTATTAATATTATTGATGTATTTTTATCTTTAGGTCCTGTCAACACCCAGGGAGGTGTTGTTACTACAGCCGGAGTACAGCCTGGGGTGATCTACCCACCCTATCAGCAATACCCCGGATATCCTCCAAATTATGGCTATATAACACCAACTTCTCCACCAGCTGAATACCAACAACCGCACCAGAGTGGACCGTATCCACCTCAGCCAATACCACATGCAGCTGGTCCACCAACCTACGACGAATCCCTTCAGCAACCCGGTGGAGGGGTGAACAATCCTGGATTCGATCAGAAAAATTAATCTGTGACTTTTGTGGTTTATGTAGATCAGTTGTTTGTAACAATTTCACAAACACATTCAGTTGTTATCAAGAGCTTAATGATGCTCATACCCTAGATATTTTGTTTATTTTATCATGATCTGGGTCCACTGAAGTCACTGAATTGTGAAATTACCAATTCAGTTGATACATTTATGAAAAAATAACAAAAAAACCTCCTGTTCATGGAAAAATATTTGGCAAGTTTGTTTTATATAAAAATCTGTTTTATATTTTGTTTTTTAGTGAAAGATTATTTTATAAACCACAATTTACAAATTCTGACAAAGTTTCAGAATGACATGAAAATGGGCCACTTCACGAATATAAATTACACACACACACACACGCGTGCACGCACGCACGTACACACAATAAAATTATGCAAGTTTGGATTGACCAAGCTCTGTTGGTAGAAAGATTGTACTTAGTTAAAAACTTGTAAGTATTTGTGGTTTTTACAGTGTCGTGCCTTAAAGAAAAAGCACAATAATTGGATGACTGGTTCCTGTCTGGTTCAAGATTAGAACTTGCTTAATATAGTGATATATTTTATTTAGGATGGGCCAGCAGATAATTTTATAATCGTTTTTGTTATAAATTTCTCATGACAGGTATCATGTTTACAACTACATTATACAATGTATTGCAAATAACAATTTTTGTGGCCCGTTATGATACTACTGTTTCTATCTTGTGTGTTATGTGCATGAAAACCCTATTCTTAAATTGTTTTGTAATGGTAAAAGAATTGAGCAACAGCTGATGTTGTTACTATATGTGGCTTTTTTTCCATTTTCGTTTCCATGGTTACTTCTTGTGATTTTCATAAGATCAGTTGTAAATGGAAAGACAGCTGAAACTTTTGGTCTTTGAATTTGCTTCCTAATATTGTTGGGATTTATTATTTTCTGAATTGAAAATGTCCCCCTTATCGGGTCTTCTCAATTATCCTCTGTAATAGTAAATTAGCTCATAATGCTGATAATATCGGCAGCAAAAATGAGAAAGAAACAGCATCAATTTACCAGATTACAATATGTGATTATGTGGACGAAATGATCTGATCTTCATTATGTGGTTTAATTATCATTGAATTCTAACAACATCAAGCCAAAAATTGTAACGAACATATTTTCAGAGACACATGCTAATATATAAATATATGAATGTATAAATGTTGACCAGTTATTGTTTGCTCTTTACTCTCATTCAAACGTTGCATAATACCATACACTTGATAAATAAGGGAACTCCTTGTCATTGGCAAATATGACCCCTTGCTTGGAGATCCAGTTTTATGGCTGGGAACATTTCATGTGAAAAAAAAAAAAACCATTGGCTGTAAAAAAAAAAATTCTGCATCGGGGCAGATTGATTTTTGCATCACGACAAATGAGCTAGTTGGGTTTTCTTCTAGAGTTATCAATCAAACATTGTGACATTATAGACAGAAAAGGCCATAAATTATATTTCAAATGAAAGATAATTGAATAAAGACCAAAAATATACTGTATTTAGGTCAGTCGTAAAAATTTATATGATGACAGTTGTATTTACCGGAGACTGGAAGATTTTAGGTAACAGCAGTTGCTTTCATTGTGCACTGTTTGTAAACGGTTTTGTAAAATCGTGCAACAAAATGTCACTGGTTCAGAGACAATGGTTTCATTTTGGTACATTTTTTTTCCTCAACACACCATCTCAAAATTAGGGGCAGTTAATCTGCTTTATTTTTTATAAATGCTGTGGCTTTCACCGTAAATGTGAAAAAAAAAAAGCAAAGCCATCTCAGAACAGCACTCAAAACTTTGTGTTATTCAGTCCACCCACTGGAAATGTGACTTCTTCCTGGATATAATACTGGCGAAATAATAAAAAAAAAAAGAAGCAACGTCCTATTACAAATTTAGTTGTAACGGGGAGCAAAAGAATGCATTACATCTACTGGCTGCTGGCGGCGGCCATATATTATGTCAGGTCTTAGAAAGCTGTTACCTACTGTTGTTTTTTTTTCGTTTCTTCTTCTTTGTGTGTGCCAACAATTTTATGCTTAGCTATTGCCTTTTGTGTATGGGAATTGAAGAAAGGTAGTAATTTGCCCAGTTTGCATTTGGAAGGGGGTGTTGACAGAAAATTTGGAACTTAAGGGTGTGATTGCATGAAAAAGGTTGAGTTCCACTGAATTAGTGTATTTCATCTGGGGGAAGTTCTATCTTTATTCCATGGAAATGTTGCAATGATTCATACTTTTAAGGTCACATCTGTTTCCAGCGATAAGTTAGGTGACTGCTTTATTCATAGGCACCACTGTACATAACATAGTATCACTAGTACTGAATTACTGTAGTTTGTTTTCTAGTTGAAATGATTATTTAATCAGAATGCAGACTTGAAAGCGAGCATGCCGCTGCTAATTATGTCATATTTCTTGTTCTGTTGATTTGCATAGTTGCCAAAAATTCATATTGATGATGAGTTGATAATTTGATGATTGCTTTTTGTGACAACATATATATGTATAGGTTCTTTGGTCAGTCTCTAGAGCAGGAATCACTTCAGCAACCAGCTTTTACCTGTGGTTCTTTCCATTTCTTAATTGGCAGTAAAACAAAAAGTTCTTGAATGAAAAAAAAGTACTTCTGGTATATAGACAGACTGTCATGCTTGTTGTGGCTCACTCGTCTGAAGTTGAATTCTATTGAAAATTTCAAATATGAGCCTTCTTTTCTGAAAAATTAGGGACCTGCTCTAGAGTAAGACAGTATACTTGTATCCTCAGGCAGCCACTTTTATAGAGTGGCACTACATAGCTAGGTATCTCTGCTGATGATTATTGATAATTCATATTTGGAGAAAAATTCCTGCTGTTCTGAGGATTTTGTTTTCTCAGTCATTTAAGTTTTTTGTTGGACATTTTGATAAACTGTTTACAATTTTGGTCAAGTATCTTTCACTACATTTCAAAACTGATATCGAGTGAATTTTCTTTATGGAAATCTCTTGTGGGAGGGGTATCATTCTAAGCTTAGTCAGACACAGTCAGATGCTGCCAGCAAAATGTACACCCAAGAAATAATAGCAGAAGCTGACTGTACCTGACCGGGCTTAGTATGATAAGATCTTTTGGGATTTACTAAAAAAATACATATAGGAAATTATGGCCTGCACTTCTTGTCTGCCTGTATCTGACTGTGTCTGACCGGGCTTATTTAGTATGCCTCCCTTGTTCTTTCCTGCTTATAATATCACCTACCTTGTCCTTACGATCTCCTCAGCAATCATAGGTGCAGTACGTCACTCTGGTTGCTATGGATACGGAGGCTGTTACTAACACTGTCACTAAACACAATGAAGAGACATTTAAAATGAAAAACAAAAAAATACCACATAAGAGGTTTGCATCATAAACTAGAGATATATATTGCTCATCCCTGGCCGATCGAGTTTTCACTCGTGACGGCGATGGCGAATATGGCAGTATTCTTTAGTTGTGTTACGGCCCCATAAAGGCAGTTAGAAACTGTCGGGGTATCTGGGAGGTAACGGGATCTGAGGTGTTTTAGTCCTTGGCACTCCGCCAGGATGTGCTCGACTGTCTCCTGCGGGGAACCGCAGTGCCGGTGTGACATCCTGGAATATCCCCCATCCTATTTTAACCCCCCTGATAGTCTAGGATATCCTAGAACATCCCCCTCTATCCTAAAGTATCCCCCAGCTCGATTTCACTTTCTTTAGCAGTAGTTCTCAATCTTTTTCATGCGATCGCCCCTTAGACTCCAAATTTTCGTTCATCGCCCACTTCCTCCCCCCTAGTATCTCCCGGAAAAAAAAGACAACCAGCATGCTGATGATTCATTATAAAGCAGAAACCACTCTTTATCAATGTGCTAAAAAACTACAACAAAACAACCCATTTCTGTTCATCAAATCCATCTAAGCATGCTGTTGAAGAAGTCAATGTCTGACAATTGACATGTATTTGTCCCCAAATTGCTCTTCATTGCTGGTTCCCCTCAACTCCCGTATCGCCCCCGCTCCTCGTTTTCGCCCCCTTGTCGCCCTTTTCTTCGTTTCTTCCCCTCCCCTCACCCCTGGAAATCAGAATCACCTCCCCAGGGGACTGATATCGCCCACGAGGAGAACCACTGTTCTATTGGTTTACTGACATCAACGGCGAGGTTGCAGACATTCAAGGCCATTTTGCCTATCCCATGAGAGAAGGCTGACAAAATGCAGTATGTACATTATAAGATAGTAGGGAAAAACAGTTGTTGAGGCGTGGACTAAAGCTATATTAATCCAGCAGCCCCTTTCACATTTGCTGATTGTGTCCTACTGTATTGAAAGAAATGCTTCGAGAAAATGAGGCGGGGTGATAGGGAGAAGGAGGACGCACACGAGTTTTATGCTATCATTATGTAATGGAATGACAGACTTCCAAGGAGGGAAAAAGTTGGTGTGACCCTTAGAAAGGAAAGATAGTCTCAGATGAGGCTGGAAGATGGAAAAATTCAAATGATCAAACCAGGATGCGATTCTCTGTAACCCAGAATAACTTTTTAAAAAGATCTCTTGCTCAGAAAAAGTCTGTAAAAAGGGTTGGATCTGGAAGGCAAAACAATTTGGGACTGTATGGGTACACTTGAATGGGATCAGCTGCTTGTCATTGAACAGATCTTCACCTCGACTTATATGTCAATCCCTGCAGTGAATGGTTAAACAATCTGCTGTTGTTGTTGTTTTTCCGTCTGTCTCGAATCTGCATTGTCTTTGAACGTTGTTTGATTGAATTGATGATGGAATCCATTCTTGACATTGCGACCCTGATTACGAAGTTTTGTCCATGAGATCCCAGAACAGGACAGTCTGTAGGTTTTGATGACTATTTCTCTAATTTCTCATGTAAACTAGAAACAGACTCTCCCTGTTGATGCTGCTATTTGCTCGGCTTTGGTGACTGACTACTTGCAGCATACATGTAGTAGAGGATTGATAACACAGGAGACTGGGGGCGCTGGGCCAATTACATCGTGGCACTTCTGTTGATACTGAATGTACTTTACTCTCATTGCTCCATACACAGACCACCGCTGAAATTTAATCTCTTTAATGACTACTACTGCTAAAAGCTCCAGAAAAGGATATGGTGAGTGGACGGGAGGAGAAAGATTTATGCCCCCAGTTTATGCCAGGCTATTTCCTGTCTAATGTTAAATTGTCAAGCAATTGGAGGGGTCGGCTTTAAACGCATGTTAAGTCACAAGTCACACTTTATATTATACTAGCTGAGTTACCCGGCCCTGCCCGGGAGAAATATCTTCATTACTTGTAATGTACTAGATCTAGTACACAAAGTAAAGTTCCTTCCACAGACAAAAAAAAAAAAATACAATGACAGAATCAGTATCGACTCGGATTCCGAGCCTACTCTGGACTGGAGTTTGTTTACCCTTTTTCGGTAAAGTTTACGGGTGATCCATGTTTTCGTTAATCCACAATTTGCTTCCTTCGGCGAATGAACGATGAGGGAAACTGCGTCACGGTACTAAAAATATATCATAATAGCGTGTCCCTGTTCTAAAAACTTGGAGTAGGAAGGGTTTACTGTCGACGTGTGTAAAATTTGAAGCGTGTGGGCTAAGTACTAACGGAGGAGTAGGCTAACATAGCCTTCAAAGTTCACTTTTATAATAATAGATTTGCACTTTCGCTCTCTTTCAGTTTCAACTTCAAAACAAACATAATGCGCATGCGCAGCTTCAATGAAACCTTAAAATGGCGAACCATGACTCGAAATAGATCTAAATGATGCGGAAACAATGAAAAATGAAACGTAGAAGCCCATGTTAATTTCGCATTGATAATATGCTGTTGTGCAAAGTTTGAAGCCTGAGTATGATGCGGTTCCTGAGCCTTAAGTGACCAAAGTTTCGAGTTACCAAAATATGTATATATAGATATATAGATGTGTGTTTTGTGTGTATGTCTTTTGTGTGTGGCAGAGAAAGATTGTATACAGAAACGCACACGAAGAAAAGGGGGGAAAAGACTACCCAAAATAAAAAAAAAAGGTGGGGGATAATTTGTAATGAGGGGATAAAATAGGATGCCGCCTACCCATTGGCAAGTATCCCCCCATCCTATTTTAATCCCGGGGGATAAACTGTTATAGAGGGGGATATCCTAGAGTATCCGAGAGATATTCTGAAATATCGGGGGGATATATTTGGGGGGGGGGGGGAATAATCTGGAATACCACACCGGAGGGGAGGTGAAAACGGGTGGTGGTGCTATTAAGGCTCATATATATGAATGAATCATCTCAAAGACCTTGTCAACAACAAGAAAGCAAAACTATTTCGGTCACTTTACTTTTTTAGACTTGGGATCACAATAAAACACGGTAGACAAGACTTGCCATAAAAGGCACATAATGTGTTGACAGAAAGAATGGTATTTCACAAAACTTTGTCAATTAATCAAGTCTGTGCCATGGTCAACAAAATGCTTATTCATGTTCCGTTTTGCATGAAAAATTATTTTGTTTTTTTTTGTTATTGTTTTTTCTTCCTGGTCTGTCGCAATTTGAAATCATGCACTGTTGAGTCATTCTACTCCGTTGCACTGTCACTAGAGATTGTCACAGTTTGAGGACATTGGACACCATTGAAAGTTTGGTTAGTACTATAGGCCCATTGCGAATGACGTCACAGAGTGTTTTTGTTTTTTTCTTCCGACACCCAAGATGGCCGGTGGATCAGCTGATGAGTGTAACTTCGAAATATATATGTCTAAGCGGTTAAAATGCCTGCTGGTTGCATTGCAGTTGACTGTTATGACGGGGGTGGAAAGGATGGATCCAAGCTGGTCAGATTCCCTACCGTATGTGTAAACAGGAGAAAGGAAATGAAAGAACTGACCGAACATCTGCCATGCGCACGTACACACGTGCCATTGTTTACTGTAGTGGACTACTATTAGCTCGCCGCCGATTGGTTCGCGACGCCTCAAATGCTCGCAATGCAAATCAGCTAACGAATCAAAATCAATGCTACAGTCGCCATGGTGATGCGTCGGTCCTTACATCAAAGATGGCATATCTGTGAAATGGGCCTATAAAGACTGGTTTGGAAAACCTAACATTTTTAACTGCTTCTCCGTTTCTTCTCTGATCCTTTTACTCTGAACGCCCTGTGTTATGTTGGAGATGGGGATATTTTAGAAAGTTTAACACTAAACAGAAGGACAAAATGAAGAAGCCACCTTGCACTACCGGAAAGGGCAGTCAGTAAAACTAGAACCGAAATTGCAAGTTCCCACCATTCTGTCTACATAAGACATAGCCGAATCATAATAAATAAAAACCTGCACTTTCCACAAAGTTAATGAAAGATGATTTTGTTTTTTCGATGTGTCTGTGTGACTGGGGGAGGGAATGGGCTGAGGAAGAGGGGAGAGAGGAGGAGAAAAAAAAAAGGGGGGGGGGAAGGTATTTGTGTAGGGATCGCTCACTGCGATATTTTTCTATAGCCGTTCACCGAGGCGTGATCACGGTTTAGTTGGATTTTCTCAGCTATTACGAAATACAGCGTCCTGAATTTTTGCATTCAGTGTTACATTTATCATGACCCTACAAATCTTGAATTTGAAGTCTATGCACAGCACCGTTCTTTCAAAGCGGCGAATTCCTTTGATCTTTTCTTTGTTTTCGATTGAATGGTCCCAAACTTATAGACGTTTACAGTATACGTGTGTTCCAACATGATCTGTCACTTCTCGTTTCCCTGTAGTTGATCTAAATTCCTAACTATAGTAACAATCTGTGGTGAATTGCAGTGGCGTAGCATCACGTTACGGACTTGAGGTTTGCTTTACATGTAAATGCATTTATTGTTCCTTTCCTGTAAGATAAAGCTACTACAGATTCATTACTTATCAATTGAAAACAGTCTTCTAGTTATGCTAAACGGTAACATTCTATGAAAGAAAGTTTGTAAAGTAGCTAAGCTTTCCAATCTGTATTAAGTTGTGAGAAATATACATATCGAGATATGATCACCCTTTCCCCTCTGAGTCCCTGTCATTGCAAGAGCATGGCTTGCACGGACTTGGGACCACCTGAGACCCAATAGAAAGGTTAGCCCTAAAAAGGTGTTGTTGTTTTTTTCTTGTTTTATTTCAAAACGGGCAAGAACTTTTCGATGTTTTTTAATGTTTTATCATCTCAGTCGCTTTCTGAGTCGGATGTCTCCATTGGATTGATGACGATATTCGTTTGAATAAAATGAAGGCCCTCGTTTTGCCAGTATTCTTCCTCCAACCGCGATACATGGTGTCACGATTAAGGTTGATGACCTTGTACGCCACGAGTATAGAGGGGGTAAACTTTGTAGGGGAGAAGGGGAGTTTAAAGTTGTTGTCGAGCATGAAAGATTAAATATCACGAGGAAGGTCGGTGGCCTTGTGCGCCACGAGTCTAAGGGGGGTGAGCTTAGCAGGGGAAAACACGGTTTTTAACATTGTTGACGAGCGTGAATAGATACACACGACTCGCTTTAAACTAGTCGCGTGTGCAAAGACCCCAGGAGTATAAGTAGAGGAGAAGCTCGACACACGAGGTTCCCAAGTTATTCATTCCTAAAGGAAGACGCAGAATTTATCGGTCCGGGCGACAAGTGGAAGGTCGTGCCAGTGGGGACCAGAAGTGTTAGGTGTGTGAGGGATCCATGATGTTCACATTTATTTCCCAATAAGAAGAATTTATCGGTCCGGGCGACAAGTGGAAGGTCGTGCCATGGGGACCAGAAGTTGAGGAGTCCTGATGATAGGATGGGAACCCTTCAGGAGCTCGTGATTTACGATGGCGGGTGTGAACCGTCGATGTGCTGTGTGTTTGCAGAAGAAGAGTCTTGAGGACGGGATGATAACCCCTCAAGGAGCTAGTAATCTACGATGGCGGGTGTGAACTGTGTGTTCTTATTTGTGTGAAGGCAGGGGCGTCTGTTTCCCCTTTTATCGTCGAAGTTAGAGATCTAGAAAGGATCGTGTGAACTCTGGAGACGTGAAACTGCATCAACGAGGAGGGCAGCTGTTGACAGAGACTATTAAGTATACGTAATTAAGTTTATGGACAGAGGGATTAGATCTAGATGTGAAACGGGGAATAGAGAATAGCCATGATCCCCAAGAGTAAATTTCAAGTATCTCTGTTTTTGTGACTATGTATGTGATTATCATGAGTTGAATGTTTTGACATAAGTTTTGTCATGCATTTATAATTAAATATCGTTTAATTTAAATCTCACTCCATGTGTCCGTTGATCGCTGGTCTGCTTGCTTGGCTTGTTAGCTGGGTTTGAAAGGTAAATAAGTTAGGTACTCATCACACACGTGGTCGTGACCATCTTCACGCACGTGATCGTGACAATGGTCCTCTCACTTGCAGAAAAATTCTG
This sequence comes from Onchidella celtica, assembly GCA_963931925.1. Taxonomy (NCBI): domain Eukaryota; kingdom Metazoa; phylum Mollusca; class Gastropoda; order Systellommatophora; family Onchidiidae; genus Onchidella; species Onchidella celtica. Next base: position 13,295,774 of record OZ007572.1, read on the forward strand.
CAGCAACTGTTTTCAATGCTGCAAGAGTTAGATTTTGGATGTCTGACAGTTTGAAGGTCTTGTTCTCCAATGTTCCGCATCGTATTGATTTTGATGTTTAATACCACGATGAAAGGAATTCTGAAATTGAAAGATCTCTGACACCGTGTTGGCCTACCAGTGAACAATCACGAGAGTTTGTTTTTAAACTCACTTTAATCACGTGCTGTACCACATTTTAGTGGGTCTCAAAACCATGTGTTAAATCATTACAGTAAAGCACCTAAATGTTTACCCTTGTCGGTACTCTCTTTATTTATATACCGCAAATAAAATAAACAAACTCGAAAACTACTTGAATAATTCGGGGGCAAAAAATCTGGGTTAGGATCATCACAAATTTAAGACTTCACGCCAAATTACATTCAAATATCGTCGACGGTTGCAACGCTTCGAGCAGTTTTCTGTGATCATGCCTGGGTGAACGGACTATAGCACCTAAACCGCCGGTCTCCCGTCCACCTCCGCCCTACGCAATTTCTGGTCTTGACACTAACTAAAAGTTTTTTTGTGTTTTTTTGTTGGTAAAGTCGTTACTCATGACGTTAGCCAACATGAATTGTTCAGGTAACAGGAACTGCAAGAATTAAAATTGTTTTATTATCGGATTTCCCGAGAGAAGCCGTGCTATAATGTCAGCTGAGAACATTCAAAGTCAGATCAATCAAATATACAGTAAAGGAAAGAAATGTAGCCACTTGTTGATTTTCCCGGGAGTTGAGACAAAAAGCCGTACACGGAGACGGCGGGAGGGTGCAGCAGCTTCTTCCCAGGTAAGGCGGAGAGTCTCAGCTAATTTCTGAGTAAGGCCTGTGCCTCCTAGTCAAGACTGTATCAGCAGATAGGTCAAAATTGGGCAAAAAGAAAAGGTAGTATGTTGCGATTTTCTGTCTTCTCTTTAGTTTGTTTTGTATTGTTTGGGTTTTATTTCTCACGCAGGGTTTCGCAACATACAACCTTTTCTTTTTGCCCAATTTTGACCTTGCTTATAGCCCTGCTGCGACCCCACAGTTTTTCTGTGGTTTTTATGATATTTCGCGATTCAGCGGACATGACGCAGCAAATGAAACGTGCGGTGGGCGAGGGAACAGGAGGCCAGCAGTGAATTGTTTATGTCTTGGTTGGTTGCCTGCTAGACACGGCTCAGATGATCACAGTGCAGATGTGTGTATTTTTAAGTGAGTTACGGTCGTCAATATCTATACAAAAAAAATGTAAGAAAACCCCTTTGTTCCCTATGGACTCAAAAACTACTGGACGTATTGAACTGAAATTTGGCACACACAATTGTACGATACTGACCAGTGTTCCTATGTACATAGGCATAAAAAAGCTTATGGGATTCGTGAGTTATTCCAATAATGCGATAAGAATGGAACAGTAAATTTGCGAGAGCGTTTGATCCGAATTGTACGTTCGTTAACCTATGACCTCTTTCTTTGTTAATCGCTTTTCCACTTCCGGTCCCGGAATTCGATTCATAATCACAGTAGTGCGCAAATCGTAGCCATTAGATAGATGCTGGCGGGACGCGCAGGACGTCAACGCGCAAAGGGAGAGCAGTAAAACATATCCAAAACCAAACAAACAAACAAACAAAAATAAAATAAAGCTAAAGGAACAGGCAAAATGAAGCAGGTCCATAATAATCACCCAGAACTGAAACTAATAAATCGATTTATCCCGGGCAGGGCCGGGAACTCAGCTAGTAATCATAAAATTTACATCATGTGGGTTTTTTTGTGTGTGTTTGTTTGTTTTTTTGTATTAATAATCACCAATGAGCGGCAAGGACATTAAAATGACATTTGCTCATACAAAAATTGTGAACAATGGAATAGGGCAGAAGAACAAATACATAAATGTATTTTATCCATTCTTAAAAAGGCGGATGGAGGTGTCGTTTCTCGGGTTACAGAAAAGGCAAACACGTGTTACGACACAAGGGGTTTTTAGTCTCCAAATAATTAGCATTCTATTTCCAAGTGAATGTTGTTACAAGCACCTACGCCCCCCCCCCCCCAAGTTTTTTTGGGCTAGGTGTATGTATTTTAAAGCTTTCTGTGGCTCTAGAGAACTCCTCCAGAAATACTCCTAACAACTACAGCCTTAACGAATTATTCTTTCACATTTTTTTTTTTTGGTCGAAAGGGTACGGGGAGCCGCGGGTTAGGGAGTCGATAAGAATCAGGGTTGAGGATAAGGACGAGGTTAGGGATAGGTACGTATATTTTTGCTCCCCTAGAGCAAAACGGTTGGGATTGCGTACGTACTTATATCAACAGCCTTTCCAAATAGGCAACTGTGTTTCATAAAACGCATAGATCTAGGTGAGCATAGACCAGAAAAAGAACTGGATAAAGGGTGACACACGAAGATGAAAATGGGTGGCAAAAGATGAAAAAGTGAAGGAGGATCGAAAGAGGAAGGTGAGGGGTGTAGGTGAGGTGAGGGGTGTAGGTGAAGTGAGGGGTGTAGGTAAGGTGAGGGGTGTAGGTAAGGTGTTGGGCCAAGGACGGGATTAATTAGGAAAGGCAAAAGAGGCTTAAGATAAGGCGGAATGAAATGTGTGTGTGTGGTGTGTGTGTGTGTGGTGGGGGGGGGCAGGAGTTTGATGTTCACAAGATAGTATACATGCATGCAATTACTTCCATGGCCTGCCCAGTCCATTGCCGTTCATAAAACGGTTGGACATTTTAGCTAGTAATGATAGTAATAAAAACAAAAGTAGGATTTTGCTCAATTCCCACTGAAACAATTTACACGTAGGGAGGAAGGAAATCTTTACAGGAGCTCATAATTATAATAAGAATATACCTTTTTAAAACCTCTAAATTCTGTTGGACATCTTAGCAACGGATTCAGTGGGCTTCGTCTCATCGCTGGAAACGACACAGGTAAAACATAATACTTGCTTTGACAGGTCCATCTCTAAAGAATGGAATGGTACTTAGAAGTCAAGACACAACTGATTTACTTATAGATGTTAGTTCCTGTCTCAAGCGGACTCCTTGGTTGATCCACAGACTGCCTGAGTTGACTGATAAATTAATAAAAGCGGAAGAATTATCCCACCGCGTGAAAGAGTTAGTTTTTACAATGGCACTTTTCATATACAAACAGATGCACGAAATGCATTGCACGTGATTTCAGCCACTTCCTTAGTCATAACAAAACCAGGACTGGAGCTAAATCTGAAGAAAAAAAAAGTCGGGGGGGGGGGGGGGAGAGATGGTGAATGGACGTCACAACAAACTAGTTACATGTTCATTCTAGAATGATTCAGTTATTGACCCCTCCCCCTTTCCCCCACCCCCGGTCCCCTCCCAAACTCCTCATTACAGTACTCCGGCAAGCATGATGACGAGAAAGCAGAAAGCCATTCATTGGAAACCAGAGGCACAAAATTATACACACGGGTACAGGCTGGATTATCTTGTGTTATTGTGGCCGCCGTCACGAATGTTATGTACATCTGATTCTATCGCCGTCTGTGTGTGGTTAACTTTATTGTTGTTTGTGGCCATTAGACAATGGCGTAGTTTACATTGCTAGTACAAACATCAATATCGCCATTGCCTGAGACTAGAATAAAATCAAGTTGGCGGCACGTAATTACTGTAAAACAATCTATCTATCTGTCTGTCTGTCTGTCTATCTGTCTGTCTGTCTATCTGTCTATCTGTCTATCTATCAATCTATCAATCCATCTATCTATCCATCTATCTATCCATCCATCCATCCATCCATGCATCCATCCCTCCATCCATCCATCCATCCATCTATCTATCTATCCTGCCCATTTCCTGCTAATGGGACCATCCGTTTATAATATCATGTCATAAGTCTTCCTTTCCTTGGCCCTGGTGTGTTGGCAATTTTGGCAAACAGCAGAATATTCATGTGTAAGTTGTTTGTACACGTATTAAGTGTGATGGTAATTTAATTGAACAGTTGTGCAGCCTTGCTACCACTTTAAAAGCAAAACAACAACAACAACAACAAGAAAAGGCCAGAATTAAGTTACAGTTACAAAGTAAATGATTTCTTTCGAAGTTTGGGATGATAGCTGGACATTGAACACAGTTTAGTATTTTCTATATTCAAATTTGTAAAATGCACCTTTCTGCACAACCGCTGCAAGATGGCGCAAGCAGAGCCCGTGAACAAGAAACAGTGCAGCTGTCCCTCTTACACCAACACAATTTCACAATAAAGCTGTGTTTCCATGTGTACATAAACTGAAACGTCAAAAGTCCGTCAAGAAGTAGAGGTGTTTCCATGTGTACGGAAAATGTAGATCTAATTTCATACCGTTCCTGCGTGTGATACACCGTCTTCCTGTGATTTCTAGTCATAGCAAGACCCCATTTTGATGGTGAAACTCTTGTCCGCAGTGATTTACATCTTTCATGTGGAACATTTATTGAATACAGGTGTGCGAACTAATCAAGGAAAGAGTAAACCCAAGAAAGAGTTAAACATGCACCAATGTGCTTCCTCTGCCGCCACACTTCATGTGCAGACACTGTGACACACCCATGACAACAGCACATATTATACACAACTGCACAGCGAACAAGACCGAAATAAAAACACCACAATTAGACTACAACAAAGACAACATTCCGTACACCATACAAGACATACTTAACTTAGAGGACAGTAAACATCTGACTTACAGCCAGGAGATAATTAGTGAACAAGATCAACAATATAACGTGACATGCACAACCCTCTAGAAATGACCCCTGACCCCGCCCTGGATACAATAATCATCACAAACAAAATAAACAAGCGTGTCCTTGACTTATGTCACAAGATTTTAAGGGATACTATTTTCACAACGCTACACTTCTGTCACTATTTCTATACAGCAAGGCATCTCTACAGCGCCATCTATAACTCTTGACGGAGTATTCTAAATACTCCACCCCTCTCTGTGGCTGCGCGCCTTAAACTGCAGGGCACTTCTTCTAGAACATCTTTTTCACAAAGGAAATTGTACCGGGACTCACGATCTTATTTTAACACCACCAATTTTAATTGCAGGGCTCCGCTACAGCTTTCCACTTTAAAATCTATACGACACCATTATCAGTCTACTCCTACAGGCTGAATTGCTCTTTTAGAGTCTCCCTCTTGATACAAAGAGCACTCCTTTTATGTTTCCAGACCACTCTACTTTCCCTATCTCATTGACAAAGTTCTTATAAAGCCTAGCCCTTTCCATACAATTTTATGATTTCACATTAAACTTTCTTTGCAGAATGCATGTATGAAATTTCTCTACAGCCTCCCTCTTCATATAAATGGATCACACTTTTACATCTGTCTCTAGCCTCTCTACTAAGTGTTTAAAACGGAATCCTTTCTTGCAGTCCCATACTCTCTATCCTGATGCTTTCCTACCATAAAAGGGATATCATACTAAGCCCGGTCAGACTCAGTCAGATGCTGCCAGCAAAATTTTAATATGCACCAAAGAAATGGTGGCAGAAGCTGACTGTATCTGACCAGGCTGTTGTATGATAAGATCTTCCTGGGTGGACTGAGAAAGTATAGAAAATTCTGATGTGCACGTCTTGACTGCCAACAGCTGACTGTGTCTGACCGGTGAGACATCCTGGAATATCCCCCATCCTATTTTACCCCCCCCCCCCCTGATCATCTAGGATACCCTAGAACATCCCCCTCTATTCCAAAGTTTCCTCCAGCTCGATTTCACTTTCTTTAGCAGTGGTTCTCAACCTTTTTCACGAGATCGCCCCTTAGACTCCGAATTTTCGTTCATCGCCCACTTCCTCCCCCCCCCCCCCCTTCCCTATCTCCCGGGAAAAAAAAGACAAGCATGCTGATGATTCATTATAAAGCAGAAACCATTCTTTATCAAATGTGCTAAATGCCCGTTGCTCGGCTTTGGTGACATACCACTTTGCAACATTAGAGGATTGATAACAAAAGAGACTGGGGAGGCTGGGCCAATTACATCTTCGGACTTGGGCAGCCAGTCCTTGCAGCTGTTTGGAATGTTTCTGAGATGGCTCTGTGTCTAATGCAATGGAGAGGGGGGTTAAGTCGGCTGGCTTCTCCAAATGACAGCACTCAGAATTGACGACAATGATAGACTTTCCTGGAGCTGGTGGTGTAACCTTCAGTAACATCCTCCACAATGTTGCTTCGAAGGGGGAAATTCTATCAAAGTTAGCAAATCCCTCATCAGCACTAGATTCGTTACTGCTGTGTCACCATGCTTGACGTGCAATAATTAGTTCTTAATTCAACACTCATCTTCTCCCGTGAAGTCAACAACTTGCTACCAAAGAGTTTATTTAACCTCTTTGCTTGCTACCGACTGTCATGAGGTAGTCCCTCAAAAACTTGGAAATTACATCTACGGTGCTTTATCAAAGGATACACATTTCTGTCAAAACATAGGCTACTATAAGATGAGAACTTTAAGATCACAAGTGGCCGATTAAGATTATATCTTGACTTCATTTGTACCAGCTCGATATGGTCAAATTTAGCACGCTCGTGCACTGTCCGTTCCTTTTTCTCCTCACAATAAAGAATGGGTGCCCTGTTTGTCTGATGATACTGAGTACAATGTACTTTATTCTCATTGCTCCATACACAGGACAACACTGAAATTTAATCTCTTTAATTACTGCTACTGCTAAAAGCTCCAAAAAAAAAGGGTATGGTTGGTGGGCGGGGGAAGAAAGATTTATGCCCTTAGTTAATGTCAGGCAATTTCCTGTCACTACTCGGTCTAATGTTAAATTGTCAAGCAATTGGAGGGGTCGGCTTAAAACGCATTTTAAGTCACACTTCATAACTGTGTGTTTTTTGTGCGTGTTTTGTGTGTGTGTGTGGCAGAGAAAGATTCTATACAGAAATGTACACGAAGAAAAGGGGGAAAAAGGCTACCCAAAGAAAAAAAAAGGTGGGGGATAATTTGTAATGGGGGGATAAAATAGGATGCCGCTTACCCATTGGCAATTATCCCCCATCCTATTTTAACCCCGGGGGGATAAACTGTTATAGGGGGGGATATTCTAGGATATCCGGGGGGATAAACCAGAATATTCCAGAATATCCGGGGGTTATTCTAGGATATCCTAGACTATCCGGGGGATATTCTGAAATATCAGGGGGGATAGATTTTGGGAGGGATAATCTGGGATACCACACCGGCATACTGGCTCACGGAGTGGGTTGAAACGATTTAAATGTGCATTCAACTGGACATGTCCCGTCCTCATACGCTGTATAATAGTGGCGTATTTACGCTCTAGTGTCAATATCGGTCTTTGATGTCTGGTTTGGTTTGGCTATGATACACCCTACGTCCTTTATCCGACTTTGCCCATTGATCTAACCATTTCCTGCGTCCGTGAGCGCGGATTCTGGCTCGGGCTGCTGGGTAAGACGTGGGGTGCTTTGGCTGTTCGCCTGTGGTCCCCTGTTTCGCTAGGCTATCTATAAACTAGAGATGAAAGATTGTCATCACTTTATCAAAATTGAGTAGTTTTTATCTCTTTTTCCCTCTGAGTAGGTGCTAGTAGAGTCATTTAGGGTGTTTTTGTTTTTTTTTAAATATGAATTGTGCACATTGTGGTAACGGCACCAAATTTTGGGTGTGAATAGAGTACTTCAAAATATACAAAATGTGATATAGAACCACTCTGAGAGATCTCAAATAACGAGACAGGAACCGTTGGAATTTTTTTTGTGGGCATGCGTAAAACAGGAACACCGCCAAACAAACTAATACACTGCGCAACATTGCACACGAAGAGTAGCATCATCAAAATATCATCGAGATGTTTGGAGCGGAATGAAAGGACCCTTCCTTCCTATTTCAGTAACAATATTGTGTGAATGATAGTAAAGTAAATGCAGTATTTTAGTAATAAAACAAAATGTGGGCTGGCAGCAGGGTTTGGGACAAAGCCAAAATGTAGATAAAAAGGTAGATCACAAAGTCCCGCGTTAAAACAGCAACAACGACCAAAAAAAAAACACACCAAAAACAACAAAAAACAAAACTATAGGCTACAATGAATTCCAAAGAATGTGTTTTCATTTCTTTAGGAATTCATTCTATAATTGTTTTTTTATTATTTGTTTCTACAGTTTGGATTTGTGACCAACATATTTTTCTTGTTGGCCACATTTTAGTTTTTAATATGTTTCTGAAGCATCCAAATCTGGATCTCTGCAGAATTAGGTAACGGCCTTGTAAAAATGCAAAGTTACATTAATAGGACGAGTGGGTCTTAGGCTATTATCTTTATCAATGCATCGTTTTAATTTTGCTCAAAATGTAACATTATACTCTCCCTACACACCTTCTGCATTTGAACAGTTGCATGATATAACAATAATTTAAAATCTTCTCCATTCATTTCCAGACCCTTCGAAGAGATTAAGGAGTGGAACAGCTTTGAAATAAGGACATAAATAATAACATACACGGTGACCTAGCCATAACCTCTCAGGTCTTCCCTCCAGTCTGTAGAATGTAGAGTAAAGTTCTGGAGAATCTTTCAATCAAGAATAGCAGGATGAATACACTGCCAATATCATATTATTTCATTAGCATAAACTTTAACTTCCTACTGTTAGAATAGTCAAACACAAAATTTTGGGAAAACCCCCAAAAGAGTGAAAGTAGGTCAACCGTCAAAAACAGTAGTACGCAGCAAAGGTGAGGCAAACATTAGACCATGAGTAAATTTGAGATGGCTTGTATCAAATGACCAGTAATGCCATGAGCATTATTCACTTTGCTTTGCCTCACTTTAGGGGCAAGGTTAAATCATGAGCCTTGGACATTTTTGCTCAAACTGGCGAAGCCTATTATACAAAGATCCTTTAGCACAAAATGGGAAACTATCCATATAGAATCGCCGACGAACATGTCACATAACTCGATATTCAGTGAAATGCACATTTGGGGCATTTTTTACAGCTGAGTCAGTTGGTTTATGAGTTGCCTTCGGTTTATTTGTTTATTTCATTCTGCCTGGCGGCCATTTCGATAATAAAAATTACTTTTTTCTGAAGTACCTCCAAACTCGAGGGCCAGAATATACATGAAAAAAAAACAACTAAATGACCTAATGTCTCACTGGGGAACATCATGACAAGTCTGGACAATTTTATTTCCTGGTAGGAATAGAAGCAGGATGTAGGCTGAGCCACAAAGAACTGAGGCATGATTGAAGTTTGAGAAGAGGTGGCGATAAGAAAACGATACGGAAAGCTGAAAGTATCAGACTGAAACATACTCTTTTATGGTCCTCTAACCAACATTATCCCCCCTCCCCACACACACACGCGCACACACACACACACAGAGTTCTCCCCTCCGTTTTTTCTTTCTTGTAGTTGTCTTCGATGAGTCAAGACAGGTAAATCCACTGCCTCTGAATGGTAGAAAAGATTGTAGTTAGGTAATATTTACTCCACCGTTTTGTTCAAAATGGAAAATATTGGGGAAATCAACAGAAGGAACTTCTTTAAGAGATATCTTTTGGACACATTTCATTTTATCAGCAAAGAACAGGTGTGCCAGAAGTTCAGTGGTAATGGGAGTGGTACCGTAGCTAAAGTTGTCGACCTATATCTCTTTGTCATGGAAGATGTTAATTTTCATGGTGCTAGTAGCAACTGTATTTTAAAAAGTGATAGTGTTAACAGTGTCAGTGATAAAATATACATATAATTATGCACTGTTGCCCTCTGAGACCTCAGGACAATTTCCTTTACATCACTTTCGCGCTTTGACTTTCTTCACAAACAGTGTTTCCAACGTAATAATCAATATCACAACAAAAGACTGCTGGCAAAGTCAGCTATTTAATTCATACAAATAATTCAAATCTTAAAAAAAAAAAAAAAAAAAAGACAAATCAAGATTAAGACTAAGAGACAGAAAGCATGAAGAGGACAACTTGGCTCTAAAACAAAATCCATTAAACTAACCTATCAAACACAAAATGAGCTTAAAACAAACGAAACAAAACAAATAGCAGCAACAATTAGCACCATGTAACTACAGTACGCATAGAAAATAGTCGTAGGATAAATTGTCAGAATGGAAGACAGATTTTGTCTGAAAAAAATATTTTGTTGAAAACAGTGTTATGTCGGAACAGATATCATGTAAAACACAATCTTTAAGTAGAATGGCACCGTTATGCACAGTCAGATATTAATTAAAGGATTTCATGATTGTGTTTTCCTTTCCAAGATAGATAATCAAAAATTGGGATAATCATGATGTTTACCCACAAAATACAATTACTCACAGTTAGCATTGTTTCCTCTTAGTATAATATGAGATCACTGGAATCTACATGAACCAAGTCCAGTGCTTCAATGTGGAAGTCATAAAGGCCCAATTGAAAATAAATAAATAAAAGCCCACAATGGTTAGCGTGAAAAGTGAAAGAAATCAAAGATACTGTTTTCCCAATTTCTTTGTGCAAGGATTGGAGTGTCATCAAGGAAGATTCATTTAACATGAAACAGATCTTTCTTGTACAGGTAAGGCATTGAAATCTGGGCCCCACTCAATGGTAAAACTTAAATTTCACCTATGATCGAAAACGAAGCAAATTCCTTTCTGATAAAGAACTGTCTTTCGACCTGCTTAACAATAAACAAGATTTGATTTCATATAAACTTATTATAATGCAATAATGACTACACTGTACTTTTGTAGCGGCACGGGGTTTATTTTAACCTTCTTTAATAAATTTCACACATCCAAAATATTGTTTAATACATTACAATAGATATTATCAATTTTATGCGATCATAATGGGAAGGAAGGAGAAGAGATGTGCTTGCACTGACAGAATGCTTATCCTGAAATCTGATGTTCGTGGCAAACAGAATACCTTATTTCAGATAAACTGAGTCTGCATCTAGGCAAATATTTAAATATATCTGAGAGATTCAGTACATGGTGTAATGAACAGGAAATTTCTGAAATACCATGCCTTGGTTTGTAAACCCAGTATTCACCGATTACGAAAAACAAGCTGAGGATGGGACGCTTTTTCAATCATAAATCAAACATGCATTCTGATTAAATATAATCGTACAGTAAGTTATAGAGACGCAAATAAGATTTAATCTTTCAGTACATTTTTTATGCTGTACATTATTTTCATTCCAGTCCAGTTAATTGAAAAATATCTTCAAAAGAAGGAAGAAACACTGGACATTTCTTTGCAGCACGTGATCAAAATCTTTGCAGTTTTTCATTTAGGTACATAACCCAATGATGAGAAGGCACTAAAAGTAAAATCTTGACAACTGTTTGTACTTTTTGATACTGTCTAAATAAAACAACAAAAACGACCTTTTTAAAAAAATAAATTTAATTTTGGAACTTTTTCATTACCAGCACAATGGAGTATGTGTGTGTATTTGAAGAAGGGGTGGGGGTGTAATTATAGCTGATTAATATGTTGGATCTAATGGCACTACAAATGAAAAATACAAAAAATTTGCCAGTTCACAAACTGGTATGGGATAGCACTGTGTCCTTAGGGGTGAGTGGGAATTAAACTCATGTTAGGTTGGTTTTAATTTAAATTAATTTTTTTTTTTTCAGTAATGTGATATCATGCTTTTCATTGTTACTTTGTGGCACAATTTACTGTAGGCCTATCAATACTATCATTATTTCTCATGGATGCAGGTCTTACTAATTAGACCGTTACTGATAATAATTTTTTTGAAAAAAGCTGTAGGTTGTAACAATATTGTAACAAAATAATACTTTTATTCTCAATTTTTTTCTGACGAAACTAAGATAAATAAAAGGTATTACGAGGCCTGCCAGATATTTCGTTGAGAACAAAAGGGACTGTCCACCATAATTATACGTTATGTGCATCTGTTTATTTGTTGTGAGCAGACCATATTATTAATTAAAATATCATGTTAGCTTAACAGTAATTTTTAAGGTCAAATCAAATTAATGGAATGTTCAGGATATCGTGAATGACGTCTGCATTTTAAAAATAAAGATTTTTCATTAAAACTCGCTTTTCAAGTCAGCCAGAACTTAAATAATAAAGCCATCTGGGCTTTTTTGTTGTTGTTGTTTTTCAAAGAAATGCCCAACATCTAATCCTTTTGGGCAACATTTGTGTTGCCAGCTGTATAGGGTGGAGGTGCATCCATCTGTACACCTAAAGGGTTGCCATAATGTGTGCTGTAGGCTGGGTTTCGCGGACCTGATGGGTAGGCATCAGGATATGCACCAGTTGGGGAAGTCGGACGGCTGCCATTATTTGCAAGAGCGGCTGGGTAAGGTTGATATGGCGGGTAGGTCACCCCAGGCTGTGCCCCGGCTGTGGAGATCCTGCCTCTTTGATTGGTAACACTGTCTGCAGACAAAACATTAACAATCAGGTATTTTCATAGGATAGAGAAACCAAGCATTACTGAGTGGGAAGACTGACATTGACAAGTGCACGCATTCGTAGATCAGAAAGGTAAACTATTGTATGAATACCGAACCTCTTTAAACCAACAATATTATTATCCCATGAGAGAAGTTCTCTTTCACGGACCTTTTAAGAGCCTACGCATGGTACATATATGGGCATTTTTCAAATTTTAGCCAAATCCCTGTCGCCACCTCTAGGAGGCTTTAAAAGTGCATATATTTACACTTCTAGCATATACTCTAATGGTTTGTTTGTGATATACATCCCATGCTGAGCTTAGAAATGTAAAATTGTCTGGATTCATCAATTTGCTTAAGAATGACAACTTTTTACATCACATTAGTTATACTGAAATTGCATGTCGGTCAGTGCAACATAGAAATTACAAATGTTTGTTAACACAATGCTTATCATTTGATATTAATTTTCTTTCTTTATCTAGAGAAAATAGACTTGTTAATACATTTTTATGACTGATTTTATGCGATAGCTTTGTAACTGCCGCCGCAATTGTGTCGCTAATACTTGTCTGCTCTTTCTGACTCACTCCCGTAGCGTTTTTATTTTTGTGCCAATTTGGTAAAGACTTAGTTGTCATTTGAGACTTTGGCCACAGTATCTTACGCATCATTACAAAAGATAATTTTATCCTAACACAATAAACTCAATAACAGTCATACATGAAGTGACATGGTAAGGAACTGTGGTGAAATGTAGCATACATCTAGCTGAAATGTCTTGCTGGGGAGAATTGCGGAGGACAAAAACAATCTTCTGTGTTTATTATCTCATTGAGGTGATAAAACTAAATTTAAGTACATCAACTGCCGTTGGGTGTTTGCTTTTAAAAAGTGAACTCAAAAATTTTGAAACTAATCCCCATTTTAATTGTGCAAAAATAATAAAGTAATATAAATCTAAACAAATGTAAAGAATGAGGTCATTCAACTTACTCTGCTGAATAACAATGGCGGTCGTGTCAAACTGCCTGTACACGATGGCTGTTTGTCGTCGTCTTCTACATAAGTAGAAGATCACGAGAATGATGACTAACGTCACAGTACCAGAGACACAAAGTCCAATGATGAGGCCAGTACTGGAAGTACATAAAAAACAAACTGTTTGTAACAGTTGATGCAAATTTCAGCACGTTATGATGGGGAGAGTCAGATGAACTGATCGTCTACCCCTTAAAAAAACGAAACTGTCTCGAACTGTTGTAGAAATAAATAACAGGATCCGATGAACAATTAATACTAACTTTAATAACTGTAAACACAAGCTGATATCCACAAGTTACTTACACCTAGCAGGGAAGGCACTATAATATATCTGACCACGACTAGATTTACACCTACGACCTGCATCCATGGTTTGCACACACTATCCTACTCGCCTGGCCCTCCTTATATATATTCTGTCCAGGAACGTTCAGGAAGCGGCTTTACCGCCCCATAAGCACGAGACAGACCTAGATCGTTCGGGACACATACAGGCCACCCAATCGTACACAGACACGTCACAGCATTACATCACTCAAGGTCGACCTAGCGTAATCTCGGACACTGCAGTATCTTCCAGACGCTTCTGGATTTTCTACAGTGAGACAAACAAGCCACACAGCGACATCAAAGGGAAATACCGGCCTTGCTGGCGAGAGGGGGGGGGGGAAGGAAGGTCGCCGAGTGAGGCGCGTCATGCAGGGGGAAGAAAAATATCGATCGTTCAACTAGTGGGACGCTACACAACTCCCCAATTTAAGTTGAACATTCTTCAACTATCTACATCATAAAGCGTCTACACTATCATAAAATACGTACCGTCTCCAATCTTACAATAGACATTGCTAATACTGTACTAGGTGCCTTCCCAATATCCTAAGTACAATACAATAACCATAGTATCCTTATAACACTAATACAATCTCATTACAATATCACTGCAGTACCATTACAAAATCCTGGTCAACAGTAGACCTACTATTATAAACAATACAATACCACCACTGTGGTGAAACGATGGTCAATGATACTATTAAAAATCATACAATGGTGAAACGATGGCCATCGAGTACAAAATGCTTCGTGCACGAACCATAGCACATAAACGTTATACATAACAATGGTTGTCTTACATACCAAATGCATAAATGCATAAACTCATAGATACAATGGCAAAAATACCAACACATATCGACCACTGATCAGGGTCTAACTTCATCATATCAGATCAAACAAATTATAACAAAGCAATACCGATACTGCCCAAGCTTAGGCCACTCGTAAATTACATCAATGCAACGTACAAAATCTCTGCTTGCTCGCAGTTCCCATTTGGGTTACAGTCTTCAAAAATTACATTGTCCCATTAGTAACAAAATAATGAAAACGTCAAAATATGACTAATACATAGTGGCTCTCTGCCGGCCAATAATTCAATACTCATTCAGATATACCGCTACAGTACAATACATTCAACCCAAAAACTTATCTAATAGGCAAAACTCTGGGTTACAATACATCTCACTGAACTTGTACTATTCAAAACACTCTACTCAGGAAGTCGGCGCCGACATTTTCCTTGCCCTTGACATACCTAATCCTGAATTTATATGACTGTAAAAATAGACTCCATCGTAATAGCTTTGGGCTGTCAAATCTGGCAGAATTCAAATACTCTAATGACCTATGGTCAGTCTGGAGCACAAACTCCTTGCCATATAAGTACAAAGTAAACTTCTTTACGGCCCAAACGATGGCTAGGCATTCTCGCTCTGAGACTGAATATTTCGTCTCACGAGGTAATAGTTTACGGCTGGCATATGCCACGGGATACAACTTTCCCTTATATTCCTGCATAAGAGCAGCACCCAACCCGCGATCTGATGCATCCGTGGCTAAAACAAATTCTTTTGAAAAATCTGGCAAACATAACACGGGTTTGGAAACAATGGCATTCTTCAAAGAAGTGTACGCTTTCTCCTGCACTTCTTCCCACTGAACTACATTGGGCTGACCCTTTCTAAGCAAATCAGACAGTGGTGCTGCAACCGCTGCAAAGTTAGGTACAAATTCTTGGTAATATCCCACCAGTCCTAAAAATGCTTTCACTTCCTTCTTAGTGGTGGGTCTGGGTGCATCCCGCACCTTACACACATTTTCTTCTAACAAGCCAATCATACCCTTTCCCACTGAGTGTCCAACAAAGTCCACTTCAGACGTTCCAATCAGGCACTTGGATGGTCTTGCAGTTAATCCAGCTTGGTCCATCCTCTGCAGCAATTCCTTGAGAGCCTTCACATGCTCGTCGAATGTCTCTGTATGGATCAGCAGGTCGTCCACATACGCTGTCACATTGTTCAGTCCCTGGATCAATGGCTTCACGATCCTGTTCAGTGTAGCTCCTGAGTTCATCATCCCGAAGGGCATCCGGGTGAATTCGTAATGTTCGCCCATGGTGACGAACGCTGTCTTGGGAATGTCTTGTTCCCGGACTCGCACTTGCCAGTATCCCTTGGTCAAGTCGATCCGAGAGAATATTCTTCCTCTCGACAGACTCTGGAACACTTCCGATGGGGCTGCTGTCGGATGAGGGTCGAACACAGTGATCTTGTTCAGCCTCCTGTAGTCGATGCAGACTCGGTTGGATCCATCCTTCTTCTTGACGACAACAACCGGTGAAGCATAAGCTGATGAGCTCCTGCGTATGATGCCCAACCTTTCCATGGTGCTAAGCTCCTCCTTCAAGGAGTCGCGCATAGCATAAGGCACCGGGTATGGTCGTTGCCGAACAGGTACCTCTGATGTCAGGTCGATGCGATGTTCGCCTAACTGGCAGCATCCGGGGAGATTGGTGAAGATGCGTTGATACTCCTTCACCACGTCGCCGAGTTGTTGACGTTGTTCCGGCGTCAGCTGCGTTCCATATTGGACATCTTCGTAGCCTTCCTTCTGGTCCCAGCTCCCTAGGTCGGCAAGGTCCTCCGACGTTCCACCGTTCTCGCCTTCCAGGTCGCAGTCCTCGATGACTGTCATGCCAGCCGACTCCACAGGTTGACTCTGGTCCATCACGTCGTTCTCTGCCAGCACAGTCCCAGCACCATCACCGTCGTCGTCCATCATAGCGTCGACATCTCCAGGTGTGGTGTCGCTCCTGCCGTCGTTCATCTCACACATCTCGGTCACGACAGATGCCGGTCCCATTGCCGCCGCCGCTGCTTGCGTCGTCGCTGGTGTAGTCCTGGGGACATACCTCTTGAGAAGGTTAGCGTGCAATGTCTTCTCTTTCACACCCATCTTGACTTTGTAGTCGTTGACACCGACAACCGAGACTATCTTGTATGGTCCCTTCCACTGGACTAAGAGCTTGTTGGCGTTTGTCGGCAACAGTACTAAAACTTCGTCGCCAGGGCGGAACTTCCTCTCTCGCGCCTTCCGGTCGTAGTAAGTTTTCTGTCTACCTTGTGCCTTTGAGAGCTCTTCCGTAGCCAACTTCCACGTGTCCTCCAGCCGCTCGCGTAGTTCCATGACGTACTGGTAACTGGTCTTTGTCTCCGGCTCCTCTACGTCCTTGGTCCATAATTTTCGCAAGATGTGCATCGGTCCTCTCACCGTTCTTCCATACAGCAACTCGAATGGGGCGAACTTTGTCGATTCTTGGGGAACTTCACGATACGCGAAGAGCAGCGGGTTAATGTATCGGTGCCACTGCTTAGGTTGCTCCGCGCACAGTCGCCTCAAGGTCTTCTTCAGTGTGCCATTAAATCGCTCCACCAGCCCGTTGCACATAGGGTGGTAGACTGTGGTGGTCGACTGTCGAATTCCCAGTAATCTGTTCGTTTCTTTCATGACGTCCGACATGAATTGAGTCCCTTGATCAGATAAGATCTCCTCGGGCACACCCAAACGGCTGTAGATGTTCACTAAGGCTTCTGCTACCGTTTCTGCGTCGATCTTCTTCAAGGGTGTGGCTTCGGGGTAACGAGTAGCGTAGTCTATATACACCAGGATATACCGATGTCCACCTTCACTTGGGGGGTCGATAGGTCCTACTAGGTCCACGGCCACTCTCCTAAATGGGATGTCTACCACTGGCATACTCTGCAAATGCACCTTAGGAGTCGTTCCCTTGTTCACTGTCCTCTGGCAGATGTCACATGAGCGGCAGTATCTCGCGACGTCACCTTCGATACCAGGCCAGTAAAAATTGCTCATCACCCTGTCCTTCGTCTTCTTCACGCCGAGATGTCCTCCGACGATAGAATCATGGGCAACGCTCAGTACATACTCCCTCAGTTTCTCGGGTAGTACCACTTGTCTTGTAATCGTAGCCTGTCTTATGTCCCTATAAATTCGGTACAGTACACCTCCGTGTCTCTCGAAGTGTACGGACTTGTTGCCTCTGTTGGTCGGAATTTTCTTCTGCCCCAACTTCTTGAGGTCTTCGTCTTCTTCCTGGAGTCGGATGAGTTCCTTCCTATCCACTCCCGCGTGCCGTTCTGCCCTCGGCACCCTCAGCGACGTAGACTGGTCCTTCCTCTTCTCCTGGGCCCTCGTGGTCACCGCTCCTACCATCACCTCAGTATCAGGGTCGTACGGGTCCTTCGCTCCGTCCACGTTCCCGACTACTAGGTCGCAGATGGTCTCCGGGAGACACAGTGCCGTCACTCTGCCCGTCAGGTAAGGCGTTCTCACGTCGATAATGGCTTCCTCCGCCGCTAACAAGGAGTTATCGATCCTCGCGATAAGTTTCTTCCCACCGGTGAGCTGTCCGTCGTCCACCAGTGATCGCCGCACCACTACACCTTCACAGCCGGTGTCTCTTAGGACGTCTACTGCTCGATTTCCAATCAAGCCCTTCATCACTGGTAACTTCAGCTTCTCCACGGTCCTTCCGTCACTGCATCCTCCGCACGTAACAGGCACCGCTAACTGGAGCTTCCCGTCCTTCATTACCGCTTGAACGTTGATGCTGGTGTCAGCCGTCGTCGGATCCTGTCTTGACGACTCGTCCGCCGCTATCACTACGGCCGCCGCCGCCTTGTTCGGCTTGCCTCGCCCCGTATCCTTCTGGGCTGGACACATTCTCCGAACGTGGCCTGGCTTTCCACAAAGGCAACATCTGAACTCACCTTTGTCTTTTGTCCTTGCACGACACTCCCTCGCCTTATGTCCCGGCCTCTGGCACCTATGGCAGACCTGTGGGCTTCTGTCTCCGTTGGGCCTCTGTCGCAATGGCCGGCTCTGTAGTCTGGCGCTTCCTCTGAGTGTCCGGTTCCTCGCCACCAGGAACGCCTCCGCTGAGTCTGCGATGTCCTGTAGCGTCTTTGGCTTCCTCTCCCTCACATGGGTCGCAAGGTCTGGTGGGCAAACATCCATAAACTGCTCTCTAACGAACAGATCTCTCACTCCTTCGTAGGTCTCCTCCGTCTTCGACAGCTTTATCCACCTCTCTAGGTAAGTCTTGATCCTAGTAAGAAACATCCCGACATCTTCTCCATCTTCAGGCTTACCTGGTCTGAACATGAGTCTGTAACCGTCCTCTGACAGGTTATACCTCTTCTGCAAAGCTTCCTTGACTTTGTCGTAGTCCTTGGCCTCATCAATCGGCAATCGACAGAAGCACTCCAGAGCTCTCCCAGACAGCAGGGCAGACAGTGATGTCGTCCAGGTGGATCTGGGCCAGTCCGCTGTCTCGGCAAATCTCTCAAAACGAAGTAGCCAGCTATCAAGGTCGTCCTTCCCATCCTGAAATGCAGGTAGCTTGGGTCTCTTGGAACTGGCGTGGTCGCTGGTCCCCTGCGTCGACTCGCCTCCACGCTGATGGCGGATCCTCTCCATCTCCAGCTCGTGCTTCATCTTTTCTCTTTCCAGCTGAGCCTGTCGTTCCATCTTCAGTTGCTCCATGCGCTCTTGCCTCTCTCTTTCCTCCTTCAGTTGCTCCATGCGCTCTTGCCTCTCTCTTTCCTCCTTTCGGCCTTCACGGATGTAGTCCTGTCTTTCCTTTCCAGTGAGCTCCAAGGCGTCTGCTTCCTGGCCAAGCCTTCCAATAGCCTCTGACATGTTGTGGATATCCTCGATGATCTTTACACACTTTACTGTACTTTAGAAACACTTCGATGGTCTGAATTGAATCTGTTCTGATCTAATCGGATCCCGGACGAGCCCCCAATATGTAACAGTTGATGCAAATTTCAGCACGTTATGATGGGGAGAGTCAGATGAACTGATCGTCTACCCCTTAAAAAAACGAAACTGTCTCGAACTGTTGTAGAAATAAATAACAGGATCCGATGAACAATTAATACTAACTTTAATAACTGTAAACACAAGCTGATATCCACAAGTTACTTACACCTAGCAGGGAAGGCACTATAATATATCTGACCACGACTAGATTTACACCTACGACCTGCATCCATGGTTTGCACACACTATCCTACTCGCCTGGCCCTCCTTATATATATTCTGTCCAGGAACGTTCAGGAAGCGGCTTTACCGCCCCATAAGCACGAGACAGACCTAGATCGTTCGGGACACATACAGGCCACCCAATCGTACACAGACACGTCACAGCATTACATCACTCAAGGTCGACCTAGCGTAATCTCGGACACTGCAGTATCTTCCAGACGCTTCTGGATTTTCTACAGTGAGACAAACAAGCCACACAGCGACATCAAAGGGAAATACCGGCCTTGCTGGCGAGAGGGGGGGGGGGGGAAGGAAGGTCGCCGAGTGAGACGCGTCATGCAGGGGGAAGAAAAATATCGATCGTTCAACTAGTGGGACGCTACACTGTTCTTTGGATTTCATAGATGGCATTGTCGTAGTTTTGACCGAGCATTCACTCGTTTTCCCGTTCAAGGTCAAAACACGGTTTGCAGTGGCGTTGCGTGGATTGACAGCACCCAGAGCAATGCAAGTATTGCGCCTCCTGACCCCTGCACTGTTAGTATTGCCCGAGTCCCTTTTAGAAGTCCGGTATTGAACCCCTTAAACCCCTCCCCGCCAAACCACCCAAGTACATGTATTTATTTTTGTAGGCACGCTATGAAACATTAAAGTGTCAGTATCTTCAAATGGGAAATCACACTATCAATAAGCATTATGTAATTCCCCTATAAGGACTACATGAGGACAGTATGGCTGTAATTAGTGAGAAAAATACTGTAATTGTGTTACGTGGCAATGTTTATTTGCTCCGTCATGTAGAAAAACTGTAGAATGTTCGATGTTTGGAGATTTTCTGTGTGTGTGTGGTGAAGGAGGGGGGGGGGGGACGCTCTTCTATGTCATTTATTACTACTACTTTGTAATTTTTGTTCTTTTGAAATTTTGCACCCTAGGAATTTTGCGCCCCTCGAGCCCCGCCCAAGCTACGAGGCTGACAATTTTTAGTGTGTTTTTTTGTTTTGTTTGTTTGAATGAGCGTGATCAGCGCCGATTTTCCCGAAAACTGTCTGTCGGATTTACTTGTTTTTTATTTTTGCATGAACTCATATTTCACACTAAACCGCATGGAACAAATTTTTCGTGGAATAGACCACAGCCTGATTTTGACCGTACTTCTTCGTGCTTTGTACAAAAATTATATTTAGACTGAATTATCAAAAGAATATTTCTACATACCAAATTGTGAAGCTCAGTGGATTACTAAAATGTCCACTCTCCGGGTGTACCAATATGATAGCAACGGCAGCAAGAAAACAAGAACAAGAGCGAACAAATTCTACCGAGGGCAATGCACAGAAGTTAACATTTTTTACATGAGAAACTGATAAAATGTGCACCACTAACCCCCGTCTTGATTTAGGAAACGGTCCCTTCCAGCCTGTTCTAAAATGGCGTCTTCTGGGGTAAAGTTCTTAAAATGGCTTCCTCTTCGCACCTTGTTCTTAAAATGGCGTCTTTCTGGTATACTGTTCTTAAAATAATGTCTGGCCTATTGTTCTTAAAATGACGTCCACCTGGCATGCTGTTGAAATGACGTCCTACTGGCATGTTGTTCTAAAAATGACGTCCATCAGGAATGCCGTTCTGAGAATGGCACCCCTCTGGCAAGTTATTCTCATAATGACATCCTTCTAATA
Organism: Onchidella celtica; assembly: GCA_963931925.1. Lineage (NCBI taxonomy): Eukaryota > Metazoa > Mollusca > Gastropoda > Systellommatophora > Onchidiidae > Onchidella > Onchidella celtica. The sequence continues at coordinate 13,317,386 of OZ007572.1, forward strand.
TGCAGTTTTTAAATGACATACAAGAACTTTTTTTTTTTTTTTTACTACAGTCATAAATTTAACTTACCTGGCTCCACAGCATTCGTCGTCATAATCCCCGCAGCAGCCACTTGAACAATAATCATCCAAACCGGTACAGTATTCTCCCACCACACCGTCTGAAAAGAAAAAGCAAGTAGGGGAGAATAGCGAAAACTGCTTGACGAATTTGGCAACGCGGAAAATAATGTGACTCTTTTTATAGACATGTTATTTCGATAAATTCATATTCACTCATTCGAGGGCTGCCTGGTTAACTACCGTCGCTCGGTTTTCAAAATTTTTGCAGGACAAATCGAGTAACGATAGTTCACCATTGTGCGACCCTCATAGTGGAAATACAATAAAATGTTTATGTGGCCAGGAAATGCATGGCAAATTAAAGGTGAAATCAGTCAAATCAGCGTAGAATCTATGTTCTTTACCAATTACAAGCATAAACGCCGCTCTCCGCGCAGACTCCCAACCACTGCCACGCCCCATCACTTTCTACCCTCTCAAGCAGCTATTTCTGTGTTCTAACTTCGCAGCGAGCAGTTTACGTCAGCCTGCACGAAGTGTCCACGACACGGATCATGTGCTCGTGAAAAAAAAAAGGATCAGAGGTGAGCAATCAACGACACAAAGTCAACTCACAAAAAAAAAAAAAAAAAGGATCAGAGGTGAGCAATCAACGACACAAAGTCAACTCACAAAAAAAAAAAAAGGATCAGAGGTGAGCAATCAACGACACAAAGTCAACTCACAAAAAAAAAAAAAGGATCAGAGGTGAGCAATCAACGACACAAAGTCAACTCACAAAAAAAAAAAAAAGGATCAGAGGTGAGCAATCAACGACACAAAGTCAACTCACAAAAAAAAAAAAAAGGATCAGAGGTGAGCAATCAACGACACAAAGTCAACTCACAAAAAAAAAAAAAAGGATCAGAGGTGAGCAATCAACGACACAAAGTCAACTCACAAAAAAAAAAAAAAGGATCAGAGGTGAGCAATCAACGACACAAAGTCAACTCACAAAAAAAAAAAAAGGATCAGAGGTGAGCAATCAACGACACAAAGTCAACTCACAAAGAAAGAAAAAAATAAAAACAAAACCAATGAAGAAATCCAAATTTCAATGCACCCTCCACGGCATTTGAAATCGACATGCAAAATTTGGATACTGTGGGTGGCCTATTAAAAAAGCCTTTTGCGTTCGAAGGTGGAGAATTTGTGAATTATTTACATAATATGTAAAATAGATAATAGATTACCAAAGACTAAAGAGTAAGTACTAGTTATAATGCTATTACTGTAAACCAGGACCCCCCCCCCCCCAAAAAAAAAAAAAAAATCCTGCCTTGATATTGTGTCGCGTTAATCACAAATCTCCTATAACATTACTTTACCCCTTGAGTCTCACGATATTCTGATGTCACCATTCTTCCACTTTCACACCAACATTTAGGGGCTCTTTTCGAGCGAACTCCCCCCCCCCCCCCCCCCCCCATATATACACGCAACTTTTTTTTTCAGGCAACAAAACTATTTCTATTTCATAAACTGAAATGCGTATTGAACGTGCTATCCTCATGGACAGCGCCACTCCAGTTTGTTGTCGTTGTGTTGCTGCTGCTACTGTTGCCACTTAACTGCAGTTAAGTATTGCATCTGCACTTACAATTATTGTCACTTATCTTGCAAGTTCAGCTAAAATTCTGATTTATTTTCAGCACTAGGGTTTGGCCTTAAAAGTCGTGTCGCCACTAAGACCAAAACATCCATATCTCATTGTTTATGCTGTAACAATTTCTCGATGTATTATTTTAAAGTCAGTGATTACAAAGGCAAATACTTTTTTTTAAGCCTATCACAGAAGATACAGTAGGTCTTGGCTATCACATTTCCTGCAGTTTGTACATAAATCATTGTTTTGTTGCCACGACGAGTAAACGGGCTCAGATTTTAGGTCTTCTGATAATTATTCTTTAGCATCACCATTGAGATTACAGTTTGGAATTAGGTCATTTTTTTTTCCTTTCAGTGACAAGTCATCGGTAACTTCCATTTCCTAATAAATGGCATTAAGAATTCTGCCGACAATCTGCGCTACGTTACTCAGCCACCAATGGAATAGAATGGTTATCTGGCCGGAACATACAGAACAGATAGGCAAATTACAGTGAGAGGTTTACCAAATGACCTCCCGCTGCTCTTTCGATAAATCCGGACAAATCGGCTATAATTCCCTATTTAGTAATAAATAATGATGGCCATAGCATAGAAAGAATTTTTCTAAATTTGCGAGTGGAGACTAGTGGAGATTGCAACGATGTTCCAGGCCATGGTATATTGTATGTACATCACATCCCGAGAACTCCTTGTTTAGGTGCTTGTGGATCCTGAATCTTGTGATGATATGAACCATACGCAAAGTTCGGCACAGCAAAGCATGTTAGCTCATATAAAATATAAAACAAATACCACGAAGAAAATAAAGTATATAAAAGTAATTCGCAGTAACTATCGATACCGGCACCTAGACTTACGGTGATTTAATACCTGTACATCGACAAAACGTGTTATCTTTAAATTTCGGGCCTAATGATTGAATAATCCTCGGGAGTTTTTATGTATTTTTTTTTTTTTTACCAGTGCAAAATCTCTTACTGGGACGTTTTCTCGTTTTTTGTTGTTTTTAGTTTAGCAACATTCTATTTCAAAAGAACAGCATTAGGCTACTGATACTCAGTCTCGGTTCCATTCAGGGATGCCCTTGTGCTAATGCCCAGGCCTACTGCTCTGTCCTTGATGTCATTGCATGGCAAGGGGCTTGTGAATATCATGGTGTATTTTATACCAGGGAAAACCTATGCTAAACACTCTCCTACAGGTACACGTGCGTTAACTGTGAGTGTCCATAGAAATACAATGAAATCCCAAACCTTTGATCTCTCTACGACACTGACAGGTGGTGCATGACGTGTCAATTATTATTTACGTTTTGCCAGTAGGTTTTGTTCGATTTCGTACAAAATTTAAAAAAAAAAAAAATTTCACATGTAGGCCCAGTGACTAGAAGACCTACCTATTCAGTACAATGCGGGCCTATTTCGGCCGCTCCGCCAAAATACGAAGAGACGTTGCATAAAGTTACTTTTAATTTATATAACAAAACAATAACAACAACAACAACAACAACGACAACACACACTGAAATATCCATTTTAGTTTTATTCATCTGACAATCAACATTGTTGCTGTAGTTAAAATACAGAACAGCGATGGCAATATGACATGCTTTCTATTCAGCAGCCGAAATGCATGTATCTAAATTGTCGTTTGACGGACGGGCTGTGAACTGGTTCAAATAATACGGGCTACTGCTATAAGTAGGCCTACCTATGCGCCCCCAGGGTTTTGCGCGAGGGGCACATACGTATACGTATACCTAACCCTAACCCCGTTCTTATCCTCAAACCTAAATATTATCGAATCCCTAGCCCAGCCCCCCTACTCTTTCAACCAAAAAAACAGCAGGAAAACAAAAATAAAATCTGAAAGAATCGATAAACAAGACTGGTGTTAGGGGTATTTCGTGAGGAGCCCACTAGCTCTGGAGTCACAAAAGGCTTTAAAATACGTAGCCCTCGCGCGCAAAAAAAAACACAACAAACTTGCGGGACGTTCGTTCTTGTAATAATATTCAAGTATCAATTATAATGTCACCTCGATTACAGATGCTAGCCTAAGACGGTTTCCACCACGAGTGCTGTGTATACTCCCGGTTTCAATGTATGTGCACTTTTTTTTTTACACCATAGGCATATTCTCTGGTGTGCGGTTATTAAACCCGCCTGCGTCGTCGTGACGTCTACTACCGGGAACGAAACGGCTTTCCTACTTCGGTTCTCACTAACCGACTGCTTTGCTAATACATGTAGTATGCAACCATCGACGCCTACAATAGGTCCATGTATGCAACTGGCTGGTTTGCTCTTCTTGCACAACCCTGTGTTTTTTTGTTTTGTTTTGTTAACGGGTATTTACATAAGTCCACGGCTGTGTGGACGGAGAACGGGCCAACAAGAAGCAGGATGTGTACACGAGAAAAAAACAACGGAGTAGGCTTTTCTAATAACGAAGCAGTCATCCGTGAAGCACGACCTACTGCCAACTTGTGTTGAAAATCGACCATCCGGGTATATGGCCTGCACTTACCTGCAACGATAACATCATCAAATAATCTGTTCCCTCCAACGTTGCCGGTGAAGATTTTCAAAAAATTCAAGAATCTCCTATAAAAAATCTCAAGAATTTTGTTCAACCCCCAAAAATACATTTAAATTCATAATTTCATTACAACTTTAATTTAAACTTCGCAGACCACTCTAAAAAACCATATCACACAGGCAATCTCAAACAGCCCCTTAGGCCATTTAGTTTTATTTACCTTTTAAGGCGCAAATGGTATTGTGGGTGGAAGGGGCAACAATTAATAATGTGATTTTTTTTCCTTTTTTATTTTTTATATTTTCATCTATTTTTTTTTTTTTTACAAAGAAATGAAAGCAAAATACAAAGCCTGAAAAATCCCAACATCTGTTTATAGAACGCCAAGATCCCAAAAAGGTAAACCCTAAAATCCCAAGATCTTGGCAAAAATCCCAAGGACCAGCGATGTTGGTTCCCTCCCTAAACGTGCATTTCAGATGAGGAGTAATAAAAAATGAGACGGTTAGTGGTTCAGTGGTGGCAGCTTCTGTCTATCGGAGGACTGGAAAGATTACCATAGGGGGCGGGTCTCCCCATATCAAACCAATGTCGGGGTGATGTCGTAACCAGCGGATCTACGTAGGAACAATGTCATTCCTATGTGCAAACTTGACGCCAATTCTACATGTCGGTTTTCTCTACGGTTGCAGGCTGGGTAGTTATACCATTATTTAACCCAGGTTCCACGTATTATTATTTATTTTTTTTATTTCACGGGGTTCCGTCTGTCTCTGCCATTCCAGGGCCTCCATCTGATCGCCTATGATGCCAGTGTTCGTGAAATTTAGCGTACTAAGAAAAAAGCAGCAGGTGTTTGCGCCTTAGTATATTTTTAGAGATGGGTTTACACGATTAGGTCATCTTGGAAACATTTGATAGCGGGAGAGGAAAACGGGGGGAGAAATTGAATTGTCTGATAACCGTTGTCCATTAGAGAAACTGTAACCGCCTGGTCTACCATTATCTTTACTATCTTTTCACAATACACCTTAAAAAATCATCTTCAAGACCCTCCCCCAAGTGACTTGGCTTCGAACTGTTCGTCCCGGATGCAGTCTATCATGCCTACATGTCATAATGTGTCTTAGGTGAAAAGGTATGTAGAACACAGTTTGTGCATCTTATAAAACTCTTTCGTTCACGGGGAATAGGCTATAAACTTGTCAGCGACACGGTTGGTGGACTTGTCAAGGCTTTTATTATGAAAATTCTTTTAAACGACTGCAGGAGTAGAAAATTCTGGTCCAGACGAATTCTCTCTGAACCGTGCCAACAAACAAAAGGTAACATCCTATAAGACGATCCCATGACCATAATGGAATATCTAACATTTTTGTTGTTGTTTTAAAGAGCACAGAGCACCCCTATACTCATGGTGGATTATGTTCTAACGATTAAGTGACGATTTCGTCCCGGTGGGCTTTGGTGCCTGCAAGAGCTTGGATGTAAAACGGGTCTATTGAATGAAAAAGAACCCCGCTTATTTGTTCGCCCATGCATGTAGTCAATATGGCTGCAGCAACATCACAAAAGCAAAGAACTGCACGTCGATGGTGTTTCCAAAACAAGTTCATGCTTTAGTTGTGTTTCAAGTGTCAGGCAACATTTCGCAACTTTTGCCCGTGCCTAATATGAAATGTGTACTGACTGTAATTCTCGTAAACCCGTAAACAGGGATGTTAATAAAAATAGTGAAATAGGCACATCCACAGATAACCTACGGCATATGCATTATGCATAGGTTCTATGAAATTGCCATGATATAAACCATAATATCACAAGGGTATTTTATGTTGAATACATAAACATAGTTATTTAACATGCTAGGTAAATAAATTCTTGCACTGTCTCGTGCTCAGTTTCAAAATGTGACTAACAGTAATGTTCATCTCGTGCCACAAATGTGTTCTATTATCAGTTATCTCTCACAGTTGGAACAAAGACTTGATTGGAAATGGGTTTACTTTTCTTAATCATTGCTACATGACATACATGAGAATGGGGAAGAAACGGTGACATAATTAGGGGAAATCACCCGTATTCAATTCACGAGCGCTACCTCTGAAAGACAGTGAAACTTAATTTTGTTTGTACGGTGTCCTCATGGTCTGGTACTGGAGTCTCGATGAAGCATTACAGTTAATACAATGATAAAAACATTAAAAAGAGTAAAAGATTAACAAAGGCCAAAGGCCTTGATTCACAATATTAATCTTACCTGAAATGAAGGTTGCCCAAGCCAGTAAGAGGGCAAGCAGACTTATCTTGGAGGGGCCCATCGCGGAACTAATCAAAATGGTAGACTCGGGATGCTGACAGCTTTCTCATTCACGATATGCAATGTCTCGGTTTGCTGGCTCGGATCTGTAGCTGTCGCACTGCGTCACCGGCGCAGCAAAGTGAAGCCCCTTTCTTTATGCTGGCTAGGCTGTTGTTGAAAGGCATGACTGTTGCCGTAGATCGTGGATGTAGTATGGTACATCTATGGCTATTGCCTTTGGATATTCCCTACCTGTTCGTCTATCAACTTGTGGGTTTATAAACTTCAATTAGAATATTTTCATCATTGCTGTGAAGGGAATTCGATTATTTAATTGACTTAATGATAATGTATTATTCATTCCGCTCTGCTTTTCTATACCTTTGAAATTGTTTTGCCGATATTGAAATTATAAAATATCCTGACGTGCTTTGCGTGCCATCTAGTATGATCTATAATCCGGACTCAGGTCTCTATCGCAACCACTGTTCCCTCACACCCGCCTCTTTCTTTCCATCCTTCATAAGCGTTGTTTTTCGGCCATGTGCCAGAAATAACAGATGTTAATGAAGGCAATAACAAAACGCACCGGCATTGAGATAACAATCTTGAGGTAAAATCTGGCTCTTTTTACATGGGCATAATCAAAGATGCAAAATTGATAAGATCAGACACTTCTCCTTCCGGCCTCTTAATATAAAGGGCGTGTGAACGATAAATAATTATTATGCGTGCTGGTTTTATTCGCTCAAAACACACTCTGACACCTCTTTATCACATCGAACTGATATTTTCTACATAGACAATGACTTTGTTAAGGAAAAAGCTTCCGAATACCACCGGGTTTTCGCGGTGACTTGCAACTACAAGTGCGCTACATCATGTACACCTCAGCAATCTCCGTAAGGAGCCGAAGGGAGACGTGTACTAGGCATGCACTATGCGCCATTACTTGATGCATTAAAAAAAAAATAAAGCCCTACTAATTTGAATCAGCGAAAATTAAAAGGCCTAGGCCAGGGAGAAAGATCTCAGCAATGGAGATGGCACTGAACCACCAATGCGGGGCTGGACACGGACTGGTGAGTCAAGTATAATTATTTTCAGTCACTATGAAGGAAATCACTTTTATGTGTTGATGAATATCACAAAATATTGTTCTACATAAAATTATTATGATCCTGTTTTATCTTGATAAATCCAGACTTACTTGGCATTAACTTGTTCTCATTAGATCTAGATGTTTTTGTCGACGTTTGTTTATTTCTCGTGGATTTGGAGAAGAAAAATAAGAGGAGGATGAATGAGAAGAAGGAAAATCCAAGCTTAGTCTATTATTGTTGAAGGAAAGTCCTTAAATGTTTTCAAAACCCTTCACAGTTCCTGCTATTGTTTTGCTGCTGGAAGACAGTGGGCATGGGTTACGTTGTAAACGGAAAATCCAGCCTCGGTCCTATTATGTTATTCTAAAAATATACTTGATCTATCTTCGGTATGTTAGTAAATTAATAAAACGATTGTAACATTGTTACCACATTTAAAAGTTTTTAAAAAATGCCAGGGGTTTTGCTACAACGAATTACTTTATAATTACAAAGTAAACGACTTCCAGCAAGGTCAAAGGTGAGAGCTGAGCACTAAAGTTCGGCATTTTCTCTATTTGGCTTTGCAAAAAATGCCGTTGTTTACACCTTTCGCGCTTACGTCGCTAGGTGGCGCTGCGAAACACGTGCACCCGCAAACTCCGAGCTGTCTCATCATATCAGTCCGACTATCTTTGGTGTAATGCAGTTTTGCAATATGGAACAATAGGCCTATAATATGAAGATTTTCGACGGCAAGGTTTGCTGTACCCAGCAGGCTCATCTCTCTCTGAACGTGTATGTTTTCAGCATGTTGTGCAAAGCAGTGGTTTGTACTGTAATGTTTGGTTCGTTTAGTGACCATGAAAAATAGGGCTGTAGTTTATTGTTGTTCATAAACCACTTTAGCTAGTTCAACGAACACCTTCTAGAATTTAGAATAGTTGGCCATGAGTCTAGAAGAGGGGTTTCCGGCCTCTTTGTTCGCTCCCCCTTTCAAAGTTATGGTCAACACTTGGGGACCCCCCCCCCCCCCCACCAAAAAAAAAAAAAAGTACGAATGACCTATAACCACCCCCTCCCCCCTCCCCGCCATACATGTACACTAACTTCCACTGTTCCTCTCTCTCTCTCTCTCTCTCACACACTGTACACACACATACATACATAAATAAATAAACAGAAAAACACATACTTGAAGAGATAGACGTACGGAGGGAGGGTGACTTTTTAGTATTACTTTTTTTCTCTCTAAAATTAAGAGCTTCGTTTCGTTCGATTTTGGTGAAACTAAGTCCGCAGACAATGATGGCAGAAGTTGATAGGCCAGTGAATATTCAGATGCAACAGTCAGACGTTTTATAAATTAAATACCGTAGTCAACAACAGATCTGTGCCAATAAACCAAACATTTTCCTGGATGAGGAAACTGTCAGCACTTTGTGTTTTACCATGTATGAATTATGATTACTGTATAATTTGGCTGTCTTGTTACATGACAAACTGGCAATCCCACGGCAATGACTTAAATATATGAAATTGCATATCATTTTAAGAACTTGGCGTTTGAAATTGCTTTTGGAAGCGAAACTGATCGGTGTTGTGTCCAGGGGCGAAGCGTGGCCCTCTGCAGAGTGTAATCAGAATTTAAGCTAGTAAGATCCCCATACTAGGACGTATCGCTACATCATATTCACATAATCATAAATGCAGAGACTAAAATAATGAAACGGTTGCTAGGCACTGCAAAATCTAAAGAGCGGACTATTCTTGTCAACATAACAGGACAGGAATGCAGCAGTTTACAAAATACAAGCCAAACTAATCTGAAAACACCATTCATTCATACTAACAGACTTATAAAGGCATATTTTTCATCCATTTTTTACAATATAATTTGAACAGCAAGTTTTCATTGTCATATTCATAGCCAGTGATTTTGTTATTCTACCATCTCATAAAGTTTCTCGAAAAGGACCCATTAACATTAAATGGCAAGTGGCATCTCTGTGACACAACGATGTGCAGCGATCTCGGAGAAGTGGCTATCTACCTTTGCGGTATAGGTTCACTCGACCTATCAAGTGAAGTGATGTTCTTGGTACGTTCGACTGATTTTGATCACAGTTGTCTAGATCTAGACTATATTATACTGCTTTGATAGCTCTTACTGTGCGTAGAGTAAATTATTCTTAGATTACCTCAAACAAACAAAAATATCCACACAAACTCTTTCACTCTACTCCGTACCTTTCGATTGGGATTGAGAATGACCGCATAGTGAAAATCAAGCATAAATCTAGGTAAAATCAGCTCAAACTTTGATTATAAGCCTATTTTTATCCCCACTATTCTGCTGTCTACGGGGCCGCGTCGACGAATACAGGCTATGCTCAAGATAGAATCCGGGTGTAGTCAAGTCCTCTTTGTCTTTGTTGATCACTGATTATGGACCAGTTTATAAGGTTTATGTCCCTATAAAGATGCTTTTCGATGAGGGGTGTTGGACTATAAATGACAAACACAAATGAGGTAGAATTGAATGCTGTACTGACTAAATGGACTTGGAGTTGGGCTCGACCTGGAAAGCACAGTAATTCTAGAATTAATATTCGAAAGGTAGTCATTGATTATTTGATTATGAGGAAGCCTCGCCCCTGGTTGTGTCTTATTATTTCTATGCAAATGCAGTGTGCGAAGAATACAGCGCACACAAGCAGTCGGGGCCTCGACTGAACCGTGAATGTTTGCAAAGAACGGAATAACATTATTAAATTGCAACACCATGGTGGCCGGATGCGTGATGCAGCAACATACCCCAAACACAGGTAATCGGCTAAGGGATTTCCCGTCCTACCGAACACTGCCATGGGTGTTGCAATCTCTGGACTGTGCCTGATATTATGACTCTGAACGTCACGGAAAATCTCTGGGTTGTGTTGGAGCTGTCATGTGTTTGGGGGTGTGTTGCTGCGCCGCTCCTGAATTTGCTAAAGCTCGTACGGAAAAAAATCACGATGGCCGGATGGCTCCTATGAAATTCAGTACGTTATATATTATGATTCATAGTCTAAAGCGGTTAGAAGAAGAACATTTTGCATGATATGCCGCTGGCGTGGACACCTGCAAGGATTGTTAGGCCTGTAATTGTGATGAACTATTCTTCAAGTGCTGTGTAAACCTGACTTCCTATTCACCTCTCAATGACGCAAGAAGTGCAGTGCAGCGGGTCAGCTCTATGTTCTCTCAGGTCTATGTTCCCCCAATTCGGCTCAATGTTCCCTCAGGTCTAAGTTCCCTCATGCAAACAACATACACCAACAGTGAACCCGTAATCGGTGAAGTTTGAGCTACGGTACATACGGTACTGATAATTGGAGAAAACAATAATTATCATGAGCTTTCTCAAATTCAGTGTTTTATTTCTTGTTTTCTTATTAATTAAATGAAGAATACGAGTTATTAAATGTTCTGATCTTATATCTTGTTTGTTGGATTGGCTTACTGCTTTTATATTGATCTACGAATAACAAGATTGGTATTTCGAGTTCTCGTTTTACGTCCCACTTCAGCTCGATAACAGCTATATTGGAGGCGAGGTTGGCTCCCCTGTAGAAACACCAATAGACCTGAGGGAACAAAGACCTGAGGGAATATAGACCTGAGGGAACGTAGACCTGAGGGAATATAGACCTGAGGGAACATAGACCTGAGGGAATAGAGACCTGAGGGAACATAGACCTGAGGGAACATAGACCTGAGGGAATATAGACCTGAGGGAACATAGACCTGAGGGAATATAGACCCGAGGGAACATAGACCTGAGGGAATATAGACCTGAGGGAACATTGAGGGAACATAGACCTGAGGGAACATAGACCTGAGGGAACATAGATCTGACGGAACATAGACCTGAGGGAACATAGACCTGAGGGAATATAGACCTGAGGGAACATAGACCTGAGGGAATATAGACCTGAGGGAACATAGACCTGAGGGAACATAGACCTGAAGGAACATACACCTGAGGGAATATAGACCTGAGGGAATATAGACCTGGGGGAACATAGACCTGAGGGAATATAGACCTGAGGGAACATAGACCTGAGGGAACATAGATCTAAGGGAACATAGACCTGAGGGAACATAGACCTGAGGGAATATAGACCTGAGGGAACATAGACCTGAGGGAATATAGACCTGAGGGAATATAGACCTGAGGGAATATAGACCTGAGGGAACATAGACCTGAGGGAACATAGACCTGAGGGAACATAGACCCGAGGGAACATAGACCTGAGGGAACATAGACCTGAGGGAATATAGACCTGAGGGAATATAGACCTGAGGGAACATAGACCTGAGGGAACATAGACCTGAGGGAACATAGACCTGAGGGAACATAGACCTGAGGGAACATATACCTGAGGGAATATAGACCTGAGGGAACATAGACCTGAGGGAACATAGACCTGAGGGAATATAGACCTGAGGGAATATAGACCTGAGGGAACATAGACCTGAGGGAACATAGACCTCAGGGAACATAGACCTGAGGGAACATAGACCTGAGGGAACATAGACCTGAGGGAATATAGACCTGAGGGAACATAGACCTGAGGGAATATAGACCTGAGGGAACATAGACCTGAGGGAATATAGACCTGAGGGAACATAGACCTGAGGGAACATAGACCTGAGGGAACATAGACCTGAGGGAACATAGACCTGAGGGAATATAGACCTGAGGGAACATAGACCTGAGGGAATATAGACCTGAGGGAACATAGACCTGAGGGAACATAGACCTGAGGGAACATAGACCTGAGGGAATATAGACCTGAGGGAACATAGACCTGAGGGAACATAGACCTGAGGGAATATAGACCTGAGGGAACATAGACCTGAGGGAACATAGACCTGAGGGAACATAGACCTGAGGGAACATAGGCCTGAGGGAACATAGACCTGAGGGAACATAGACCTGCTCTCCAGTGCAGGCATCATCTTTTTCCGCCTGACTGTTTTTTTTTTCTCTTTACTCTCGGCGATTTCTGATCGCCGTGCCCCTTCTCTTCCCCTACAGTGCACAAAACGGCTGCAAGATCTAATCTAAGCGTAAAGTCAGTTGAAACAATTTTTAAAAAAAAGGGGGGGGGGGCAATTCAGGATCTGTTTCGCAAAGTGAAATTCTTGTCTAATAATGATAAACAATCAGTAACCCTACTATGTAACTCAAATGAAATTTCTCCCAACAATCAGGTGTCTCACTGCACATTGGTCGTCTAAATTCATTATTAGGTGTAGGCTATAACAATCACCATGAATATCTAGTATCCGCCTTCGGGTCATTGTCAACGCGATGAACCAGTCAAAGATAGTATCTATTATCTTTGAACCAGTGACGTAAAGATACCCTAAATACACCCGGAAGTTACGCTTGATGACGCACCTACAGTGTTCCCAGATTGGACGGGAAACCGCGGAATTGGGCTGGTTTTGTTCGTGATTTGCGTGTATTATTTTTTTTCCGTGTGCGGGTTTGCCAGTTTTGGAAGAGCCGTTCAGCTGGAGAGGAAATTACAGTTTCGATTGAAAAAATCATAAAACGATTTTTTTTGAGACAGTCTCTGTGCACAGAGTGATAAAATTCTGGCCTTTGCTAGGCTTGCCTCTTGGTTTCAGCAAGACTGTCAGATTGTGTAACTGTGGGAGATAGCTACGTTGGTGGGATGGCCACCCACCACGGATGTGGGCGATGATGCAAGACTAGTCGCGCGTGGTCAGTCCTTTGTTTGAAAGTATAGCCAATCAGGTAAACAGGGCCCACGAGGTTGGCATGTGTGTGAGCCTAAAAGTAAGGGAGTGATCATTCTGCACGCGAATGAGACAACTCTGGTTTGGTCTGATGAAATTTGATCACAAATTAATTTCCCCATGCAATTTTGTGGAATGTACTGAGGTAAAAAAAAAAAAAAGAATGTGGTTTCATGTTTTTCTCAAGGAAACGAAACATATAACTAGGATGGCATTTTCACGTCACGCTAACTTCTCTCGATTAAAATTTCTGAAAAGTAGCCTAGAATTGAATATGCATTCATTGGGAATGGGGGTGACATTATGAATACAGTTTTAACTGCGCAGTTTAAACCCACGCTCTTCAGAGTGCATGCCGTAAACTCTACAGAGATAGAAACCTTCGGCTGATTGGGAGCACTTGGTCTCCTCTCTACCTCACTGCCCCCCCCCCCCCCAAACCGCGGCATTTCTCTCGATCTCACCAACAGCAACAATGAAGCCATGCTAATAGACTATAGACTATAATTCTGCAATCTTCAATTCACAGACGTTACATTTGTTTAATAGTAATACAGGACACTCGATCGTTTTTCTTTTGCTTTAAATAAGTTTCAGATTACAAGAAAATGATGGATGAAGACCGTCGTTCATTAATATTGCTCTTTGGATTATCCATCGAGTTTTATTCTTCTTTACCCTCAATAATGCTGTATTGTCCTTTAAAACGCAGCTCTACTTGCTTTGCACGAGCACTGAACTTTTTTTTATCTATAAATTTAATTCACACCCCCAAATTTTCTCATTAATGTCGCATATGATATGTATTTCTAACATACTGCTAGGATTAGAGGGAAAAAATCCATATACACATTAGTTATTACCATTACTTGTTTATTTACCTGAATAAAACATGATTATTTTCAGTTGGTGGTTTTGGGCTGGAAAAAAATTGTCAGTTTGGCAGTTTTTGGGCTAGTTTTTTTTTTTTGGTAACTTTGGCTGTTTAAAAAAAAAAAAAAATCTGGGAACACTGCGCACCTAGTGTACTGTGTACCGTGTACCTGAGTCACTTCAACCTGGACCCACCTGAAGTTTCAAAATGGCTTCTTCGTTATCCATGTTGGTGTTCTCAGCAGTATTGGCATTTTTAGCGTCAGGTTGGTGCCTTCATCTCAATTAATTTTGTTATCAGAAAAGGGAAAGTGATTGGTAAAGCTTCCCAATACACTGTATAAAAATGAAATGACAGGTATGAGGTATAGATAGATCTAGATTCTAGATATATCTAGATCTATTCTAGTCTAGATCTCTAGCCGAATTTGTCTTAAAACTAGTCTCTAGAGATCTGGCCTGGATTTAGATTCTACTATTCTAGCCCTATAAATTGATTTTAATGTAGATCTAGATCTAGATCCGGGTTAGAACAAATACAATCGTATAGAGTCGTCTGAAGTTTAAAAATGGCACCTGTTTGCGGATTTTGTCTCACTTCAGACTTTTTTCTGGCATTAGATCTAGAGTCAGATCTATACTGTTTTTCTTGGCAAGTGTGTTATAAAACAAATATCATTGTGAATATGAAGTGATAATTGGTAATAAAGTCTCAAACAATGCATTACGGTGAGTAAAGTTCAATAACGTTATAAAAGCTATGGAACGGGAAGTCCTCCCGAAGGCCACATTTATTCGCAGGTGGCTAGACTGCCACGCTTATTTATTTGCAGACGTCTGTGAATAAGATCAGAATCTTATTCGCAGATGGATTTTTGGTTAATTGTCATTGTGATGTTATTGTTAGTTATTTCCTCGTCCTGCGGGAGGCCAATCCCCGCGCAACACGTGAGACAGGTGAGGGAGGCCAATATTGTGGCCTACATACTGCAAACTGAGTCCAGTGGGAGGCAAATATTTGTATGGCACAATTGGCAGCGCTGCTCCTCGTGTTTTGTTTATTCGGTTGCTGCGACTCGTTTTTTTTCACTTTTTTTTTTCCACACTATTTTCGCGTGTTTATAATCATTAATCTATCCTGTCACCCCTACTATATCTAACAAATGAATGGTCTCGTCCGATTACGTTTGTTAGGATGCAACTATTCGTAACTATTCGTCATAGGCCTACTCATGTAATAGTAGTACTGACAGTCTGAAGTTGGGAAAATCTTGGGGAAACTTTTACTTTGATACTGGTTGCCATTTACATGTGAAATAAGAAGAAAGGGGCCACGTTCTGTCTGTAAAATGAATTCCGATGTAATACTAGGGCTTGCTGTAGGTTTTTCATCAGGGAAAACTGGGAGAAAATGACCGATTTTGTTGTTTGTCGTTTTTATTTGATGTGGTAATTAGAGAGATATTGTGTTCCTTTGATTAAACCGCTTTTCAGTACATGTATGTACTCTACGAGCTGGAAATCAAATAGCTTACTAAAACTAACATTATAATACGTGGAAGCTTTACATAGTAGAGGAGGGAGAAGGCAATGCCACAATACATGTGGTTAGTAAATTAAGGGCCTGGCTTAAAAAATAATTTGTTCACCTGAATAGCCTGACTTTGGGACAGAAAAAGCGCAAACGTCTTGGGAAAATGATGTGTGTTAAACGGCATGTAATGTAAATGCAAAAATTCTTGATTTTGGGCCTTCCATTGAACACTTTGACTCCCCGGTGGAATCTTACTTTTGGACCCCAGGTAAATTTGCGACAAACGAAATTCCGCATATGACTTTCTAAATCATACACAAGTTTATTCTGGATAGAGCTAGACTACACAATATACAATCAATTTGTTGGAAATTGAATGCAGAATAAGATAAAAGCATTGACAGAATGATTTAGCACACTTTTGATACACAAAGAGGACAGTAAAGTGAAATGAAAAATTCAAGAACAGATTTTCACGGGTAGTTATCATTTAACAAATAACGTGAGATAACGTGAGATATCCCGAGATAACGTGAGATATCCTGAGATAACATGAGATATCCTGGGATAACATGAGATATCCTGAGATAACACCAAATTGAACTTGAAACCGAAAGTTGCGTTTTCTTGGAAATCCGAAACGATGGTTTTGTTTTCTTGGAAATCCGAAACGATGGCAAAATCCCCCCACTTCTCCAACAAGTCATAAGTCATAGGCACACAGCGCCTAGCAACAAAAAGATATATTATTGTAAAAATAATAATAATAATAATAATAATGTATAGCATTTATATAGCGCATATCCATTTAAAATGCTCTATGCGCTTTACAGAAACAACATGTCAACCACAGAGCAGAATGGAGCTGCCTGCGAAGCGCTCAACACACTGCACTGCTTCTTTCTCTCTCCCTGTCTCGCTCACTCTCTCTCTCTATTTCAGAGCAAATTGTAACGCAGCCTGTTAGGCGCAGTTCACAACTCACAACAGTTCGCACTCACAGCAGTTCACAACACACAACACAAATAATATTTGAATATTTATTAATAACAATATATATTTAATAATGACTAATAAATTTTGTTGCTGCTGGTGGGGAGGGGGGGATGATATGGATAAATTTTGTTTAATCTATTAATTTCAATATTACAATATCATTATAATTCTATGTGCAAATAATGCGTGAAAGTATAAAATTATGTTCATCTTTATAGGCCTACATGTGTGTGTGTGTGTGTGTGTGAAGAAGAAGAAGAAGAGAAAGATGGGGAAAAAAGAGAAGAAGGAATAAGGAGATTCGGGGTACGAAGAGGAAGTGTGGGGAACAGGGGAGGGGAGTCGGGGACGGGAGGAGGAGGATGCGGATTGAATAAACACTTCAAACCCGTATGGGCACGGGTGCTTATAGCTAGTAGTAATGAATAATGGAATATGTTGAAAAGAATTCCCCCCCCCCCCCCCCTCTTCTTTCTAAACCTCAGCATTAAAATGATCTGATTTTTGTCAACTTACATGAGATAACGCAACTTTCGGTTTCAAGTTCAATTTGGTGTTATCTCAGGATATCTCATGTTATCTCAGGATATCTCACGTTATCTCACGTTATTTGTTAAATAATAACAACCGGATTTTCACACCTAAATTTTTCAACTTACCCCATGCTCATACCGCTACTATGTATCCCTATCCATTCAACTTTTGAAATAATAACAGTAATCCCATTATGAATTCACTATCCAAATTTCATGAAGATATCTTCCAAACTTTTTGAGTTAAGATCAATTTAATCATATCACAGATATGGCGACATATTTCATGATGTCACAACACAAAAATATATATAATAAAGCTACAACAAAACCCCTAATAGTCCTATGGACTCGGAAACTACACAACGCACCGACCTGAAATTTGGCACAGAGAATTATGGGATAGCGGACATTGTTCCTATCGCATTACACAAACAAAACATTTGTTATTTCTGAGTTAATCGGTAAATGCGGTTATAATTAAAGACTAAATTCACGAGAGCGTTTGATCCGAAATTTGCGATCAATAAGATATTGAGGTATGTTTCTAATAATAGCCCACTTCCGCCTACACATGACATATCACTTCCTGCGATGTGTTCACTAACAAAATAACCCGTGCGCAAATCATTGCCATTTGACGGATGCTGATGGGATGGGCAGGATGTCAACGCGCAAAGGGAGAGCAGTAAAACTTATCTAAAAACAAACAAACAAAAATAAAATAAAGCTAAAGGAACAGGCAAAATGAAGCAGGTCCATAATAATCACCCAGAACTGAAACTAATAAATCGATTTATCCCGGGCAGGGCCGGGCGCAACTCAGCTAGTATTTAAAAATAACAACAAAAAACATCAATTTCAACATGCCATTAACTGTTTACGTTTTGCGGAAGGAACAGGAAAGACAACCTTGCGAATGCGCGAAAGTATACCTTGTTGCAACAATTGGTAGCTTCGTAAATTAAGTTTTTAATTCCGAGCCAGAAAATCCGGCTTAAGGTCTGACTTTGTCGGCGGCTTGAGCCGGAAAATCCGGCTTAGGGCAGTCAAAGAGTTAATAATAGAACTTACTGCATATCATCACATTCACTTGTAAGTATTTAATCCAAATATCGTAGGGGTCACTTACGATTTATCCACCACTATTGTTGTTATTACGTGCTAAAGTAAACACAATACATGTGTTCAAAAGGACCCGATTGACCCAACTGCCGAGGTTATCAGCAACACGCGAACGATCGGCTGACTGGCCGCTGGCTATCCCCGCACGGGGTATTACGTGGACGAGTTCACTCAACGTGGGACGAGGGTTAAGAAGAGCTCCTTCAGATCACAATTCTGGCTTAGTTTTGTTGAATAATAGACTTGTCTCAATTAGCGCATTCTAGGAGTAGGAAACCTCAGGCGTCTGTTTTTAGAAGGGGGGCAGCCGACCATACACACCGCTTAAACAATCAGGACAAGACCCTTCTCATTGAGGGTTTGAATCTGAATGATGGTTAACAAAACATGCTCTTGGGGTGTGCGTAAAAGCGACTCTTTTGGCGAAAAGATCATGAGGATAAGAAAGGGATGACTTTCAAAAGATTTCCACAGCCCAAAACACAACGAGAAAGATGTATGGAGTGGATAAGATGATGCAACCGCCCGCATAGCCAGCTTCATATCGGCAACGTGGGTTACTACCATCTCGTGTGCTCGGAGGTGTGTGTTTGTGTTGAGTGTGTGCTTTTTTTTTAACAAAACAACAGCGAGATTCGTGTTGCTTAAATCCATAGTTGTTTAAGTTTACAATATTTATTATAATATTAACTTATCTGACAGGGATTAGATCTAGAAATCTTTAGGAAACAAAATGATTCCTAATAATGAGCAGTACTACGTTTAACTCACTGGCAACGGATCACGCAATAGTTTCGGGACGGCCTCCACCTACGCTCGCGACGGATCACACAACCCCTGCGTGACGACACTCCGAATTATTTTCTGTCCATACTTATCAAGCAGAGACTGTGTGAGGCGCCTTTTACCGTCACTAAGCCTATTTGCAATGTGCATGCATAGTTTCATTTCGTTAGGGCCGATAGTTTTTAATTGACCGACTCGGAAGTAAAGTCAGTCTGGTGAAACGAAGTTCTGGATTGTGGTGGAACGAAGCATCGGTCTATAGTGTAAACAAACATATGAAAGATGGAAGAAGAGAGAAATATTTTTCGAAGTTTTGGAGTGGGCTGAGCAACTCTAGACCTAGCAAAACTAGATCTAGATCTACCAGTGAAATTATTGCTACTGTGGGTAGTGACATCGAGTGATAGTGATAATTTTTTGGAAATGCAAATTCAAGGGTCTACAAAAAAAATTCTCAAAAATACAATTAAGAGGTAATTAAGTTCTGTTTGTTGCATCTTGTTAAGTTCA
Source organism: Onchidella celtica (assembly GCA_963931925.1). Lineage (NCBI taxonomy): Eukaryota > Metazoa > Mollusca > Gastropoda > Systellommatophora > Onchidiidae > Onchidella > Onchidella celtica. The sequence goes on from OZ007572.1 coordinate 13,337,195, forward strand.
TGTTATACTAATATGTGTGAAAATTTCATTAAGATCCACCGATTAGTATTATATTAATGCAGTGGGATTTTTAAAAAAATGCCCCAAAACACCAGTACTGAGCGGTTGTCGGGCTGAAACAGAGCTCAGTAGCCAGTGAGTTAAAAAAAGGAAAAAAAAAGCTCCGCGTGGGGTTGAACTCAAGACAGATTGAATTTGAACCCAAAGTCTTCGACTGATAACCACAGATTCTAGGCATTGCGCCACAGCAGATTACGGAATCTTATTCGCAGATGTCTGCGAATAACTTAACCCTCGTCCCACGATGAGTGAACCCGTCCACGTAACGCCCCGTGCGGGGATAGCCAGCGGCCAGTCAGCCGATCGTTTGCTTGTTGCCGATAACTTCGGCGGTCGGGTCAATCGGGTCCTTGTGAACACGTGTATCGCGTATACTTTAGGTCGCAATAACAATAATGGTGGATAAATCGTAAGCGACCCTTATGATATTTGGATAGAGTACTTGTGATGATATCCTGTAAGTTTTATTGTGAAATGGGAGGTCCCAAATCAAGAAATTTCTGCATTTACGTGCCGTCTAACACATGTTTTATCGTTTTCCCAAGACCTCTGTGCTGTTTCTGTCCCTAAGTCAGGCCATTCAGGTGAACAAATTATTTTTTAAGCCATTTGCTTAATTTACTAACCACGTGTATCGTGGCATTGCCTTCTCCCTCCTCGACTATGTAAAGCTACTGTGTTGTTAGTTTTAGTTTTAAAGAGAGATATGTGATTTCCAGATCGTAGAGCACATACATGTACTGAAAACGGTTTTATCAAAGCAACACAATTACCACATCAAATAAAGACAAGGACCAACAACAAAGTCGGTCATTTTCTCCCAGTTTTCCCTGATGAAAAACCTACAGACAGATGTCCTAATGCAGCATGCCCTAGTATTACAACGGAATTCATAATTACAGACATAGAATGGCATCTTAAATACGCCCATGGCCCCTTTCTTCTCATTTCACATGTAGACGACAACCAGTATCAAACTATAAAGTAAAAGTTTCCCCAAGATTTTCCCCAGTTCGAACTTCAGACCGTCGGTACTATTACATGAGTATGACGAATAGTTGCATCATAATAAACGTAATCGGACGATACCATTTTGTTAGATATAGTAGGGGTGACAGGATAGATAAACACGTGAAAATAGCGTGGAAAAAAACAAAACGTGAAACAAACGACAGCCGCAGCAACTGAATAAACAAAGCGCGAGGCGCAGCGTTGCTATACAAAAATGTGGCCTCCCGCAGGACCCGCCGTTAAGTGTGTCGGACAAAATAATGGCCTCGTGTGTTGCGCGGGGAGGCCAATATAGTGGCCTCCTGCAGGACTAGGGTTAAAAAACACTCCGAAAATTGAATGGTTCCTAAGGTTTACAGGGATAGTTGTCAGGACCAACAGTGGCCTAGTCATACAGATGTAGGTATAATTCTAGATCCAGTAGGACAGTGTTTTTTCTTTTCATCTTTTGACTGTAACCCAGGATGCACGTGTTCACAGAGGATCATAGGAATGATTTTGATTACATTTTAAGGGGGGGGGACGGGTCCTGAAATCGAGTTTTGGGCTCAAAATGCCGATTCTTGCTTTTGTCGATTTTCGGAAGGTTCAACCATTTCTATTTACGTTTTTGATACTCATTTGACCTAGCTAAGCGTTTTTCCATTAAAAAACAAGACTTTCATGGGAGAGGGTCAAGCAAAATATTCGCTTCCAATCGAAGAAAATACGCTATAATTGCCAGTTCAAGACACAATGAAACGCCATTTCTGGCTGATTTGTGGTATAGGGACCCTTATATTGGAATTTCCCACTTGTATGAATGATCCAGAACGGCCAGGAATGTATTGAGACATTTGGTAAACATTCAGACACTTTTTTCAGCCAAAATACCTTTGCAAATTTTCAAACGCGTTTTTCTCTAAAACTTACTTTTTTTACGTTAACTTCCTAACTCCTTTTTTTATATTTTGTTGGATTTCGATGAAAATTGCACTATAGCATCTTTATATTGTATACAAAAAAAATTAATATCCACGTTTGAGTATCTTTTATAGTTTACAAGAAATTTATCATTTTTGTGGTGAAAAGTCAAGAAAAATGCATACACGCTATATACAATTTTCAGAATTTCTTAGAAAAACATCTATCAAAGATATCCAAATAAAAATATTAAAATATCTTTATTATGTATTGAAATAAAAGCATACAAAACTTCAAGATCATTTGTTGAAAAATGACGGAGCCTTTGGGTTTTGAAAATAGCTGTTTACATGGAGGCGAAATTCAAGATGGCGGCGTTACCATGGTAACCAATAAGTCCAAGTATGTTTTTTATACTTTTCTCCCCTAATTTGGACATGCTGAATTCAAATATGAAAGTTAAAATTACCTACTGTGTGTTGTTTAGAATATCACTCTCAGGACCCGTCCCCCCCCTTAACTCATTCAGCCCCAGCAACCGCTGATGGTGGGTGGTGCAGAAATGCCGAACGGTCTGTGATAGCAGCCAATGAGATATAAGGTGGACTGGTACTCTTTTGCCATGTCAACAGACTGTCTACTGTTATAGAATCTCGCAGTGGAGGTTCACGGTTTTCCTCACATTTCGTTTTTGATTTTTCTAAAAATAGGATTGTATATTCGTGTACTGGTCAACCAATCAAAATGTCGCGGGCCACTGTTATGTCACATTGCGCGAACAATCAAAGTTTTTCCCATGCATGTCGTATGCGTACAATACTGAGATTAAGTTATCTGCAAACGTTTACGCGCGCAGTTTACAGTCGCATCGTGGGTGCAGTCCGCAAATGTTTTTAACATTTGAAAAATGAAAGGCATTGTTAGAGAACTGAAGAGATTCAAATGTAAGGAATGGTTCAAACTAGATAAAAATATATTTTATGTGACCACATCACACAAGACTGGTTGGGGGAAGTTTGCCATGCCTGATTGGTACATTTTTGCTACCAGGGTGGCGTGTTACATAGATGGACCAGAAAGATTTGGCCATGACTGACAATGAAGAAAGACAACAGTTCACGATCCATCCTTTCTTTGTGCATTCTTTGAAATTTTCCTGTTCCCTCTTTGTCACATTTTAATTTTCAAGACGACGAGAAGGAAAAGGAAGAGGCTGCAAAGAAGGAGAAGAAAGAAAAAGCAGCTCTTAGCACTGAGAAAGTTACAATAAGAGAGAGAAGAGAAAGTGGGAAAAGTAAAAAAAAAAACCCAAAAAACAACAGGTTCATTAAATTTATTTCCTGTATTGTTAACTTTTTAAAAGAACGGATGTGTAATATACTAATATTCTTTCATATCATTTTGTTCTCCTGTACTGCTTCTGAGTATGATAATCCTGATGTGTGGTGTACTCTTATACATGATTTATGTTAAGGTTGCATCAGCTGAGGCCACATCAATCTTACCCCTTCATTCATGTTTTTTTTCCCGGTACCTGGTTTCTTTCCCACTCTCTCCTTTTATTAAAGTTAATGGAAACTTTCCTATCATGATCTGAAGCTTGGTTTTCTTGCAGTGTGTTAAAGTATTATCTACTGTAGGATTTTGCTGTTATTTTTTCTTTTTTTGGTTAAACGTGGTAATCATACTGTAATGGAACTAAGGGTGAAAGTTCTGCCCTCAAAGGCCCTATTGGGGAGAGCTCCAGAACTCTGGAAGCATTCTCGTCGCCTATAACTCCACTTATTATGATGTAAGGAGGATAATATAAAAATGCTGCAAACTCTGGGTAATTTGTTCATTTTGCATAATTCACAAGTAAAATTCGCAACAAACACTTCCAACTCCATGCTTTTAGAACAGGGACACGTTATTATGATCTATTTTAAGTACCCTGACACAGTTTCCCTCACCGTTCATTCGCTGAAGGAAGCAAATTGTGGATTAACGAAAGCATGGATCGCCTGTAAACTTTAGTGAAAAAGGGTAAACAAACACCAGAGTTGGCGCGGACTCCGAGTCGATACTGATTCTATCATTGTATTTCTTTGTCTGTGGACAGAACTTTCCTTTGTGTCCTAGATCTAGATCATTATAAGTAATAAAGATATTTCTCCCGGGCAGGGCTGGGTAACTTAGCTAGTAAGAATAAAAATGATAAAAATGTCACGTTCAGACATTCATAATCAAGGCTTTCTGCAGAAGAAATAAAAAAGCAAATGATATCAGGCCTGAATAAATGGGGTCTGGTCATGATTTGCTCTGGAGTGGAGAGGATAAGCTTGCCATGGTCACAAAAAATGGATTGTGTCGAATTTCCCCAAAGGGAAATACTTCAAAATATTTTAAATAGTACTAACTAGGGTCAATCATGAAAATGCCGCCTCCGGTCTTTGCATTCAAAATGATTGCAATGAACATTTTTGCATTCACTTGTGATTTGCCCCTGGAACCAAGAAAATTTACATAGCACCATTTCAACACCTAAAAATAAAAATAATTTTTATGAGATGAACACGGAGCATCGTGTGTTGGGGTGGCGAAAAAGTACCAATTACCTCTATAGACACAGTTCCATGCGATATTTTAATGGTTGTAATTAGAAAATGTGAAAGATTTTTGTCATGGCAGTAGTAAAGGGAAAGTACTCTTCAATTAGATGAAATTTGTTGTGGAGGGGTACTTTGAACTGAAACAGAGGCAATATTTGATGAACAACACATGAATCTAGTCATTGAATGAGAGAGTTAACAAAAGTGTGGTTTCCCAGAGACTTAATGCGATTGTTGGCCGAATAAGCAAGAATTTTGCTTGAAGCTGAAGATTGCCTGGAAAAAGACTTGAACAGCTATTTAGGTTTCTCGAAACGGGGGTGTTTATCCGCCGATAGTTGGTTTAGTGATGTTTATTTTGGAAGTTTCTTCACATGTATACAGGGTCTGCAATAGTGTAGTGGTTAGCATCTTTGCCTGTCAATCTGGTGACCGTGGTTCGATCCTCTGATGGATATTTTTTGTTAACATATTATTAGGAATAAATCTGTTTAATTCTTTTTTTTTTTTTTAAATCCAACAACAATAATAGGGAATAAGTTATAGATTTAGGTAGGCTAGAGAGCCAGTTGGCATTTCTTTTTCTTTTTTTATCCAACTCGTGTCTGATCATTATAATCTTACTGTAATTGGGCTAGAGGGTGAACATGTCGGCCGAAGCAGCTTTTTATCGTGACTACGTGATATAAAATTATGAAATTTTCTGTACTGCTTCAATTTGTGATGACGAGTTATGTGGACACATCCAAATGGGACAAAATTCAATCCTTTATATTATTTATTTATTTATGATTTGTATTGAGCCCCCAAAGGGGAGACACAATTTTCTTTGTGTAGATTGTTAACAGAAGTTCCGTTTTTCCCCTCTTTTTACACATCACTGGTTGAAAATCAACTTAAGACATCACATATGTATATTATCCAAGTCAATGGGCCAACTAGTCATTATATATAATTTATATAATGTTTATAATTATTTCAGTTTGTGAGGCTGGTGAATACTGTTATGATACATGGTGTACCTACGGCTGCTGTGGATATAGAAACAGAGACTGCTGTACTGGCAAGTAAGTGAGTTAGCCAAGGCAAAAATTATTCATCATTCCAGTGAAGATCTGCTCCTGCCATCCCCTCATCTCCTGTCTTTCTCTCCTTGGGAATCCCCCCCTTTCTTTCTTAGAAAGCTGGTGGCATGTGAAATCTAGAAATCTTAAGAGTTTTTTTCCCCTTGACAAGAATGGAACCTTTATGATCTATATACACTAGAACTTGCTGATGCCTGGCAAAAGTCACTGACGAAACTGCAAAAAGTATAAGCTTGGAAATTTCTATATACAGATTACAATGGATACTTTGAGCCTGACACAACCATTGATAATTAGTTACAATTATGAATACCAAGACATCTGTGTTTAAAAAAATGTGTTTTTTCAGTTCATTTTGTCCTTGCTTAGTGTCCACTTTCGTCTATGGTTTTATTTGACTCCCTTTAAGAGTAGTGCAGCTGTCCCAGCAAAAAAGGGAGATGGCAAATGTGGGGGGGGGGGGGGACTAGGGAGAGAAAGAGAGGGGTACACGGAGGGGAATGAAAGCAGAATTATTTTAGGCATTTTAAGGCGCCAGATACAAATTTAAGCACATGATTTAATTATTAATTGTCAAGGTTTAAAGAGTCAGATGTGAATCAGCCTCTTCCGCCTGCTGATACTTCGTTTAGTTGTTTAGTGAAAATTGTTCAGCCGAGTTCATAGAAATATTTATTGAATAACCTATCTATATTTAATACACATGTATTTTTTTGTTAATGAACAGCACAAAAACACATTATGTTTATATCACCATATGATTCACTTTTTCAGTAAAATAAAATAAAGAAATGTCATTTGTTTTGCCCAGTTGAATTTGAGGAGGAAAGTGGAATTAAAAATTCCTGGAAATGTCTGGCCTTCTATCTGAAATATTGTTTTTTTTGCTCATTTAGATTATATTTGCATGTGACAATAATTATGATTATAGCCCACCCAGAAAGTCAAGCAGAAAAAAATGGAGTGGAAAATAATAGAAGACAAAAATCTAATATTATATTCGGTTTGACAGTCTTGTTTCATCATTACATTATTAAATTTTTTTAACCTTTTCCATGTTAAAATATTTGCTTTCTTGCAGTGTGGGACTAATTGTTGGACTTTGTGTTGGGGCTGGTGTACTCATCTTCGTTGTAATTATTATCATCTGCATTTGTCGAAGACGGAGATATGGAGGAATCATTTATCGCAGCCAGGCTCAGCCTGCAATGGTGGTTCAGCAGAGTAAGTATAATTTATTGAACCCTTTCTTGCCTAACGCCGGTGCAAAATTGCGGCCCAATGTCGAACGAGCTTCCCACTTTTCCTGCCCAGATGCCTAAGTAAAGGGAAATAACTTTAATTTCCTGACCACTGATATTTAAAAAAAAATATTTGTGCACATAATAAATTATTATCCAATTTTGATGAAAATTTTACCAAAATGTAGATGTTCTGCCATTTTAACACTTCACTGAAAAAAAGTTCGCAAGCTAGATTCATCAAGTTTTTTTTTTTTCAAAGGAAGAGCAGATATCTCGTTTTTAACGTGACTATAGCTCTAAATCACGCTGCCAGTGAGATCTGGCTGGTAAGAGACTTTATAAACTGCACATTGTTAGGAGGCGCATTGGGCAGATATGAGCATGATCACACGGAGTCGCATTAGGCAGATGCGAGGATGTCGCATTGGGTCGCATAAGGCAGGATTGGGTTAAAGTTGGTTGCATCTGTTAGGGGTGGACATAGGTTATGCTGTTTGACTTTCTATTGACCCATTTTGCTGGGTGGGGGGGGGGGGGTGAATCTGTTGAAAGATTGGAAAGTCCTGTACATGTTCATCAGGTTATCTGCGTTTCCATCGTTAACTAGAAAAGGTGATCAATGCCATTTGTTTATTTCATGGGCTTGTGTATAATGTCAGCCTTCATGAAGATCTGACATTGTTGGCTGAGTTAACTTCAGAGTACCTGTTTCCTAATGATAAAAGTTATTATTGTTGATGTATTTTTTATCTTCAGGTACTGTCAACACCCAGGGAGGTGTTGTTACTACAGCCGGAGTACAGCCTGGGGTGACCTACCCACCCTATCAGCAATACCCAGGATATCCTCCAAATTATGGCTATGCAACACCAACTTCTCCACCAGGTGGTTACCAACAACCGTATCAGGGTGGACCGTATCCACCTCAGCCAATGCCATATGCAGCTGGTCCACCAACCTACGAATCTCTTCAGCAACCCGGTGGAGGGGTGAACAATCCCGGCTTCGATCAGAAAAATTAATCTATTACTTTTGTGGTTTGAAGTAGATCACTTATTTGTAACAATTTCACAAACACATTCAGCTGTTATCAAGAGCTTAATGATGCTCATATCCCAGATATTTTGTTTATTTTGTCTTGATCTGGGACCACTGAAATCACCGAAATGTGAAATTACCAATTCAGTTGATACATTTATGATAAAATAACAAAAAACACCTCCTATTCATGCAAAACAATTGACTTTTTTTTAATATAAAAATGTCTATTTTATATTTGGTTTTTGGTGAAATTTTATTTTATAATTCACAGTTCGCCAATTCTGACAGTCTCAGAATGAGTTGAAAAATGGGTCACTTCACCAATATAAATTCCACCAAAAAAAATTAAATTATGCAAGTTTGGATTGACCAAGCTCTGTTGATAGAAAGATTGTACTTAGTTAAAAACTTGTAAGTATTTGTGGTTTTACAGTGTCGTGCCTTTAAGAAAAAGCACAAATGGATGACTGTTTCCTGTCTAGTTCAACATTAGACCATGTGTAATATTGTGATATATTTACAGGGTTGCCAGCATATCCAGAGTTGGCCTTGATTTCTGACTTTGAGTCCGGAGTTGGGACCTGGCGCCCAACATTTTCTCTAGCCCAACGAGAAAGATTGGCCGCCGCTTTGGTTGTTCGGCTAGATCTAGAATCTCGTCACTTCGTCAATCGCCGCTTTCTTGAACTGGCGCTAGGCCTAAAGCAATGCCTCATAGAATGTGGCGGTCAAAGTTGTGAACTTTTAACTGCTGTTTACCTCTTCAGTGGCCGAAACTTTCAAATAATAGCTATCCTCCCTCATTACGTTTCTTCCCTCTCTGTATTGCATTACTGTGACAGCTGACTCCATTCAACCACGTTTTCATATGCCTGCTCTTTTCTGCACCGAGATATCAATGTTTTTGCCATTTTTCGTGCCTTGGACGGAAAGTGCAGACACAATGTATGAGTACGACAAGAGCGATCATTTTTCAAAATGGCTTAAAAAATGCAGCGACTTCCGTCTGGAGTACCTTAAATCTATCTGTAGATCTACTTCTTTAAACAATTCCGTGTTTCGAATAAAGATCTCCAGTGTTTTGGCCCACGGGGAAAGTGCAGCACATAGAAAAAATTCGAAATTGTCCATAGCAAATTGAAACCCAGTTGCTTTGTAAAGAAAATGCCTGTTGCTACTTTACTGGGCCCATTGCAACCTCAGTTCCAACTCTAGTGCGTTCAGCTGCCACTTCAGCCTTGCCATGTCGGCATGTGGCACGATAAACCCATGAACCTTCAGTCTTGTGATGACTTAATAGGCTTTGACTTTGAAGATGATAAGTTCAAATTGACATTTGGATATGCACAAGCAGATCAATAGAGTGGGCATAACTTTTACCAAATACACGTTTATTAATACATTGTACAATCAATCTGTTGAAAGAGTGGATCTACATTCAAAACAATAGTCCTATGACATAAGCCCGTGGTTTTGTTTTATGGATCTCTCAATGTCTTATTGATCTATGTAAAGTCAGTTAGCATGTGTCAATGTAAAAAGCAACAAAGAAGTAGTTACTAGTATGATTGGCTATTTTTCAAAGCCCATCCCAAATTCCTCAAGATATATAGGTTGACCTGTATGTAGTACTGGCAGCATTATCTAGGGTATAAAATAATAGCCAACTCTGTTCATGTATGAAACAACAATATTGAAACATATTTTAGCGGAGTGTATGGTGTGCAAATTTATAATTTTCACAACCTAAAGTAATGAAGACACCAAACATAGTGCAGATCTAAGTACACCCTAAGTAGTAAAATGCAACTTTCATTTCATAGATTTGTTGCTTATTTTCATGCACTTTATTTGTATTGACCATGCTACCTGTGCAACATTTTTTCTAGGTTATGCCTCGCAGCCCGCTGCAAATGCGTTTCAGCCCTCAATTGGCACTACTGGTAAATACTGGCAACCCTGTTTTTAGGGTGGGCAGGCAGATAATTTTATAATCATTTTTGTTATAAATTTCGCAAATTTCTCATGAATACAGGGTACTGCAAATAACAATTTTTGTAACCTGCTATAATACTACTGTTTGTTTCTTGTGTATTATGTGCATGAAAACCTAATTCTTAAATTGTTTTATAGTGGTAAAAAGAATTGAGCAACATCTGATGTTATTACTATAACTGGCATTTTTTTCCACTTTCATTTCTGTGGTTACTTCTTGTGATTTTCATAAAGTCAGTTGTAAAGTGATAGAAAGCTGGAATTTTTGGTCTTTGAATTTGTTTCCTAAAATTGTTGAGATTTATTTTTTCTAAACTGAAGATATCCCCGTTTTCAGGACTACTCAATTATCCTCTGTAAATGGTAGATTAGGACATAATGCTGATAATATTGGCAGCAAAAACGAGAAATAAACAGTACCAATTTACTGGATTACAATATGTGATAATGTAGACAAAATGATCTGATCTTCATTATGTGATTTAATTGTCATTTAATTCTAACAATATCAAGTGCATACCATAGTGGACACATGCTAATATATAAATATATGAATGTATAAATGTTGACCAGTTATTGTTGATCAGTCTACTCTTCACTCTCATTCAAACGCTGCATAATACCATACACTTGATATAAGGGAACACTTTGTCTTTGACAAATATGACCCCTTTCTTAGAGATCCAGTTTTATGGCTTGGAATATTTCATGTGAAAAAAACTATTGGCTGAAAAATTTTTTTCTGCATCGAGGCAGATTGATTTTTGCATGACTGAAAATGAGTTAGGTGGTTTTTTTAGAGCTATTAATCAAACATTGTTACCTTATGATTATGGACAGAAAAGGCCATAAATTATATTTGAGATGAAGGATATTGAATAAAAACCAAAAATGTACTGTATTTAGGTCAGTCGTAAAAATTTATATGATGACAGTTGTATTCACCAGAGACTGGAAGATTTTAGGTAACAGCAGATGCTTTCATTGTGCACTGTTTGTAAACTGTTTTGTAAAATTGTGCAACAAAATATCACTGGTTTAGAGACAATGGTTTCATTTTGGTACATTTTTTTTCATCAACACATCATCTCAAAATTAGCGTGAATTAATCTGCTTTGATTTTGCAAATGCTGTGGCTCTCACCATAAATGTAAAAAAAAAAAAAAACCCCCATCTCAGAACAGCACTCAAAACTTTGTGTCATTCAGTCAACCCACTGGAAATGTGACTTCTTCCTGGACATACTGGCAAAAAAAAAGGCTATGTCCTATTACAAATTTGGTTGTAACGGGGAGCAAAAGAATGCATTACATCTATTGGCTACTGGCGGCGGCCATACGTCAGGTCTTAAAAAGCTGTTGGCCACTGTTTTATTATTTTTTTCTTCTTTTTGTGTGTTAAATTCATAAGGGTTATCAATTTTATGCTTGGCTATTACTTTTCTTGTATGGGAATTGTAGGAGGGTAATAATTTAAGTAATTTTTTTTGGCTTAACAGGATTGCATTTAGAAGTTAATTTTAAAGTTCTGCATAAACTGGGTGCAAGTTGTATCAGCTCAAATTTGCCCTAGGAAAACTCTGCCTGTATTTTTTTTGGATAGTATATTAGATTTAGTTAGATTATATCTTGCAGTTGTTGCGAGTGCTTGCCTTTACTAGGTGCCCTTGAACAAAAGACTGATCTAGCCCCACTTCATTTGTTTTTGGAAAATTGAGTTTGAAATTTGTGTTTACTTTGATTTAAATAGTAAGCCAAAAGAAAAGATACAAAATAATTAGTGCAGTGGTTCTCAACCTGGGCGATATCGTCCCCTGGGGGGGCGATCTTGATTTCCAGGGATGCGAAAATGAACAAAAGGGCTTCGAGGGGCAACAGCGATGAAGGGAGGCATTAAGGGGGTGAAAATAGTTGCAAATGGAGGACGGTTTTGGGGGCCATATAGAGGGCAACCACTGACTTGTTCAACAGCACGTGTAGATGGACTTGATGGAGAGAAAATGCCTATTTTTAGGGTATTTAAATTCAGTAAAGAATGTTTTCTGTTTTTTTAATGAATAATCAACACGCCTATTGTCAATAATGCTTTGAAAAATTTAACGTCATAATTTGTGTGTAGTCTGTCTTCTAGTAAAAATATATCTGCTGGGTGAAAATGTGGAACTTACAGTGGTGATTGCCTGAAAAAAGGTTGAGGACCACTGAATTAGTGTATTTTGTCTGGGCAGAGTTCTATCTTTATTCCAGGAAATATTGGAAGGACTTATACATGGTCTAAGTTACATCTGTTTCCAACAATAAATTAGACCGCTCCTTTATAATTCATAGGCACCACTGTATATATAGTATCACTAGTACTGAATTACTGTAGTTTTTTAGTTGAAATGATTATTTGAAATCAGAGTGCAGTCTTGAAAGAGAGCATGCCCCTGCTAATTATGTCATATTTCCTGTCCATCTGATTTGCATATTTGCCAAAAATTCATATTGATGATGAGTTGGTAATTTGATGATTGCTTTTTGTGGTAACGTATATAAATGGATTCTTTGGTCAGTCTCTAGAGCAGGAATAACTTCAGCAACCAGCTTTCATCTGTGGTTCTCTCCATTTCTTAAATACCAGTAAAAAAAAAGTTCTTAAATAAGGAAAAATACTTCTAGTATAGACTGTCATACTTGTTATGGCTCACTCTTCTTAAGTTGAATTCTTTTGAAAATCTCAAATATGAACATTTTTTTCTGAAAGATTGGGGACTTCTGCTCTAGAGAAAGACAGTTTACTTGTTTCCTCAGGTAGTTAATTTTGTAGAGTGGTACTACATAGGTAGGTATCTCTGCTGATGATTAACGACAATTCATATTTGAAGAAAAATTCCTGCTGTTCAGAGGATTTTGTTTTCTCAGTCATTAAAGTTTTTTTTTTTATCATTTGATAAACTACACGTATTTACAATTTTGGTCAAGTATCTTTCACTACATTCCAAAACTGGTTGAGGATTTTGATTTTTGGGAGCCTCAGCCTGTTGACTGTTGACACCATTACATTCCAAACTGAACACAAGAATGTATAACAAAACATTTTGATGTCTAAACAGGTTGATTTTTCTGCTTGTATTTGATTTTAATACAGTGTGAATTGTATGTAAACATCATGTTTACAGGACTGGTTTGTGCACATCCAGCGTATTCAGAAAGCACTATGTTATGTAATAGTATCATAAATGGTGTATATTTTGCAATTGTTAAGGAATAAGAACTTTAGTAGTCACTCACATATAACAACTACTGTAATAAATATGCACCACATTTCCAATGGATAATGTGTTTAATAACCACAAAGTATTCAAATTTATTCAAAATATTCATTATTCCATTTCATAGTGTTTGTGGTTGTGAATAATATATTCTGCTAAAAGTTGACAACTGGTCCCTCCCATGGAAGAATTAATATATACATGTATTTTTATCATATGAGGCCCTTTCAAATGATAATAGAAAATAGATGTTAGTGAAGTAAACAGTAAAAATAACAATTGGAAAAATGAAAATTCATGTGGGGAAAACTTCAGCTGTCTTGTGGCAAAAAAATTGGGAATGTCAGAAATAAATAAATGTGGAAGTCAGCAGCAGCTGTTTCAGTGTACATCGCATTTGGTGATTTGGGTGAGTGGGAAGGGCAATGAGGTTGAACATATGTTATGGAAAGATTAGTGACAGACACATTATGTGAAGACCAACACTGTTTAAAACAGCTGTGAAATCAGCAACAATAAAATGACCAAGTTCATCCAGGGCTCCCATAGTATGGAAACTAACCATCTCTATTGTTATTATCATGATCAATTATATATTCTAGCTTCCACCACAGGTAAGGGTTTTGTCAAATCCCTAGCTGCTGCCTCTGGAAACAAATGAAAGTTGCTGTCTGCCTGTTGAAGATCTATGCAAATACAGCATTTTTTTTTTTTTTAAAAGTTTTATTTCATTTTATTTCATTTAGTGCTTGATTTACAATCTACTGTAGCATTAGCAATCTTGTCTTTCATTAAATGTGTGTGTCATTTGCTCAAATAGTGATGGAGAAACCACTACATTTGTGAAATTTTTATTTTTTGAAAAAATTACATACTTTTTTTTTTTTTTTTGGAACTGCTATCATTCTGTTTGCAGCATTTTAATTTTATACTGATATGGGACCACTGACTGAATTATTATTGCTTTTTTTTTTTCTTTTTTCATATCTGTTTATGGCTCTACACATGTACATAATATTCTTCAAATTAAACATCCTATAATACCTGATCCTCAGAATTGTTTGTTTCATAGCCATGTTCTGCTACATGTTTGAAGTCTATAGTAGACCGACATCTTTTTCTTTTGTTTGTTTTGATAATTAGTTCTCCTCCCCCCCCCCCCCTTTTTTTCTTTGATTGTAGTTTTGACCATGGCCAGCTACTCTCTTGTCCACATCTCATTTGGTGTCTTTTTCTGGCATTGTCCCAGTAGTGAAAAGGACTGATTGTAGACATGATTGAAAGCACTGGAAATCAACCCAATGGTTTCCGATACTTTGAAATGTCACAGAGTAGTACTCTAGCTATCCCAGTTGGCAGAACCAAACTTATGTAAACATTCGTACTACCAAAATTCTCATTCTGGTTATCTGTTTGCATCCTCAAAATTTGTCGAAATTGTGCATTATAGCGCAACAAGTTTTGAAATCAGTGTACATGTACCTAAAATGCGCTAACGAAGAAAGCCTAAAAAAAAAAAAAAAGTCCAGGTGCTATTGCCCCTCCTCCTCCACCCCTTTTCTTTCTTCCCTACACATATATTCAAAGGGGGCCAATCGAAAAACAACAATAACAAACGAATATTGTTTTTCCGTGGAATTCCCCTCAACAATAAGCCTTGTCAAGGACGAGGAGCAGCTGTGTAATTTTGGACATTGCTCAAGCCACTAACTCAAAATAAGGGCCATCATAAATGCTTATCTCAGGACTGTTCTCTTGAGCTTACTATCTCAGACCACAGTCGTTGCTCTTTTTGCTATTGGAAAGAATGTTCGTCTCAACGCAAGAAAACCAAAGCTGGGTTTTCATGTGCACGGAAACGGTAAGGGAAACGTCAAAACCCCATCAGTTTGTGAATCAGAAAGAATATGTTATCAGGTGTACGGAAGCACCGTTTCCGTACATATCGCAACTCTTTTTGCTCCTTGAGGACTTTTGACGTTCCCATCTCCGTACACATAACAACACAGCTCTAGTCTCTCAACAAAGGGTGACCCAACAGGTCACAGGATTGTCTGGTCTTGTACAGTTCCGACAGAAATTCTTGGAAACTATAGAGAAATGTTAATTACTCGTCAGTCTGTTAATTAATTTTATCGTTGACAAACACATACAATTAGTGGGCTTGATGATAAGTCTATATTTTTGGACCAATGGTTCAAAAGATGATAGAAGCGTGAAACTTGGCACAAATGTTGCCCATAGAACTTTGAAGGTATTGTAAGAAAAAGGTGTTGGCCACAAATGCTTTCAAAATGGCGCTTAAAATTCAAGATGGCCGACACAGATTGGAAATAGGCTACATAGTTGTAGACAAAAATAATTTGTTACAAATGCTTTTTACATCTCAAAACAGGTAGTTATGATGTTGGAAAGAATGTGTCTTCAATATAAACTGATCTGAAGACAAAGAAAAGTCAAGATGGGTGCGAAATTCAAGATGGCCGCCGTTACGGTTGTTTTTGAATGTAGAAAAATGGCTTAGATATAGAAACAGATTATTTTATGATGCCGAAATATCTGACACTTTCTTTATTTTATGATCCAATAAAGGAAAATAACTTTGCAGTGTTTATGGTGTATAAGAGCAGCAGCAGCTACAGCAACAACAACAACAAAACGGCGACAGAAGCCCAAAGCAGGATTGTACACTTTTTGCTGATCTTTTTCATATGTGTCCAGTTCGCCACCTTGATGGAGATGAATTTTTCAAGTAGATGAGAAACAGCCATTCCCTATGTCCATCCGCAGGAGAACTACATGGAACTCAGAAAGCAGATATTACCTACATACATGTATACGCAGAGCTCATAGAGGGCAAATAATGTCAGCTACCAGCTAATGCACTGATGGCTCTGCCTTTTTTTTTTCTTTCGTCTTCGTGCGATAGGAGTCAGATTTCGATAGTATTCAGAAATCAGTTTTGCCGAAGAAATTTAATGTTCCTGCGCAGAGACATGCACAAGTTGATGTAGTCTTTGATCAGTATAAGTTACACAGTCTGAAGCAGGCCTTTGTAAGAAAACTTAGAGGGCCAGAAGCAGACATAAATTAAAGTGACACCAACTGGATGTGTGCCGAGGAGCTGGCCCACATATTTACAAAACAATGCGACAAAACAGAATAATTTCTTCTGCTAGCTAACACTACTAACAGTATAAATAATATATTATATGGCATAATCTATAAATGGCAGTATATGTTGTCACAGATCCCAGACTGGGAGATGTAATAGTTTATGACAGGACGACAATCACGAACAAACGAGTTTAACACTTAACAAAACAACCCATCAGACTCACACATTTATTAAACATAAGTATACATATAATAGCGCAATTACATACATTATATTATTGACCTGACTGCCGTACAACGGCCTTATTCTCACACACACTCTCCCGCGGATCCACAATCCGGTAGTCACTCCTAAAGGCACTTCGGCCTGAGCCTCTCCCCTCAGGGTCTTAATAGTACATTAATAATTTACTGGCACCGCAGTCTCTCAATATCCCCTTCCTATTGTCATACACCTTAACACTCCCCTAGCACCTCAGCAGGGCAATAACACATTATTATTTCCATAGCCATCAACATGGCAACAACATAGTATCAGTTCACTAGCCTATCAACATGGCAACAATATAGTATCTCATTCACTCTCATATCTACGTCCCTGTCCGTGGCCTGACTGCCACGACTTTATGTGCCTCTACTGTCCTGCACTGACAGCCTCACTTCTGGCCTATGTGTGGCCTCCGGCCCTATGCTGGCCTATCCCCTGTGCTCATCGAGGTGGCTCTGCGGCCCGTCCCCGACACCTACAAGAATAATATTACATTGGTATAATACCCTACCATTTCTATTCACTCCACCTCTCCTTACAATCCATGAAGCGTACACACACTAGTTCACCTTTCACTCACCACACATCTTACGGTAACACACCTCCATCGGAGTACACACTACTCACTCGCGCTACAAATCCATGAACTCACTTTCATCTATCGCTCATGGCGCACATTGCTATATCCAATATCAAGGACTTCCACATTCCTCACATATACTTATTCACATCATGGTAATAGACGAATATAATATAATACATCAATCATAATAATCAATCAACGTTCTACATACCAGTCATAACTGGAAAGACTCTCACTAGTCTTCTCGACTGCTTCCCTTTATGTCCGCCCGATGGGCTTTTATTCACAGGTCCGCTCCGTCGGACCTTCTAACTTGCAGTGATAGTTATACAGCGCTTTCGCCTCATTCAGACCCCCCCCCCCCCCCCCACTACTCACAACAGCACGCTTAACTTGCTGTCTACTGTGAGTCATTCTTACTCTACACCCGCTCTGTAGCAATCCCCTTAATTGCACTCACTCCACTCGTGACATCATCCCCCACCCCAAAAAAATTAATGCAATTAATTTCAAATCGCATCAAGATGACTGTCAACGAGTGAGCGTGAGCAATACCTACACTAGAAAATGACCTAGCAGTTCCCCTAGTATATAGAATACCGAAATCAGGGGAAAATATGGGGATCAATATGGCCTGCAATATGCATATATGTGTCACATCATGAATAGCTAACTAAACACAATATCTAATACAGAATCAAAAACCACTCAACCTATCAACCATTCTTCATATCATATTTATAATGTCAATATTTTAAAGTCGACTCATTCACACAGATCCTGTCAATGTTCCTGTCCTCTGATGTATAAGCTCCTGAAATCTTCCCCTAGGCTCGACTAAGGTAGTCGGCGATATGATTGCTGGTTCCTGGAATTGGTTGAATAACGAAGGTGTACGGCTGTAAAGCCAATGCCCATCTAGACAAGCGTGGGCTGGACGAACGATTCTTCGACAAAAATGTCAGTGGCTTGTGGTCTGTCTGGATACAAAATTCTCGTCCCATGAGATAACGTCCTAGTTTCTGGACGGACCAGACAATGGCAAGACACTCACGCTCTATCACAGAATACTTTCTTTCTCTCTGCAATAACTTCCTACTGACATAACATACAGGATGGAGACATTCGTTCTTCTCCTGTAGAAGACAAGCGCCGACACCAGAGTCCGACGCATCCGTTCTGAGGATAAAATTAGATCGAAAATCGGGTAATATCAGAATGGGTGACGATGATAATGCTGTCACCAAATTATCAAATGATGTCTGACATTCAGACGTCCACTGGACCTTATCGGGTTGTCCCTTCTTAGTAAGGTCAGTAAGAGAAGATGACAAGGAGGAAAAATTTGGAATGAACTTTCTGTAATAATTTAAAATTCCCACTAAGCTTCTGACTTGTTTCTTTGTTTTTGGGATTTGCAACCCTGCTAACTTGTCAATTTTTGTTTCTTCAGGTCTCTGAACACCTCTACCCACAATATGTCCTAAGAATATTATCTCTGGACATGCCAAATCCATCTTTGCGGGTTTAGCAGTTAACCCAAAATGACGTAATCGTTGAAAAATTACTGTTAGTGTCTGAATATGCTCAGACCATGTCGACGTATGGCATGCTATATCATCAAAGAATGACACGACATTAGGTATGTCCTTCAACACTAATCTCATTAATCGTGCAAACGTCGCTGGCGCGTTTACCAACCCAAATGGCATGACCTTAAATTGGAATAATCCAATGGGCGTTTGAAACGCCGTGTATTGTTTAGACTCCTCAGTAAGCGGGATTTCCCAATACCCTTTCGTCAAATCTATCTTGGAAAACCACGTGGACCCGGCCAATGAAGCTATTAATTCCTCCTGAAACGGAATAGGCTCCCTATCGCCTACCGTAATAGTGTTCAATCTTCGAAAATCAATACAGAACCGCACCGATCCATCAAGTTTCTTCACGAGGACGATGGGTGATGAATACGGCGATGTTGATGGTTCTATCACATCTAACTTCAACATCGACTCAACTTCCTTTATGACTCTATCTCTCGAAGAAAAAGGCAACGGATACGGTCTAAGAAATACTGGCTTATCCGAAGTCAACTTTATTTGGTGCTGGATCGCCGTAGTGCGACCCGGCAAATCCGTAACAACATCCGGAAATGACGCTAACAGGGTCTCAAGTTCCCTACTCCTTGAACTCGTAAGGTCAGGGTTAATTTTTTCGTCCCTGTAACCTTGTGTCGGAGTTAACTCCGGCAATTGAATTTGTAACTCCTCCTGCGCCTCGGTGTCGCTTACGTCACAGTCCAACTGGTCTACGACCCCCGTACAAGCAATAGAGAAGACAGTCTCCTCTGGTCTTGTCTGTGCACACAGATACTGTGGTCTCTCATAAAATCTCTGTAGCATATTAACATGGAAAACCTTACTCGCTCCATCAATGTGGATAGCGTAATCTACCTTTGAAACAACTCGCTCAATAACATAAGGGCCTTTCCATGTCATCAATAACTTATTATGGTCCGTAGGTAACAACAACAGAACCTTGTCTCCTGGCTTAAAAATTCTCAGTTTGGAACCTCTATCTTTATAGTCTTTTGCTCTTTTCGAAGCGATACTAGACGCTTCTTCTGCTATAGTGCGCGCTGCAGATAGTCTTTCTCTTAAATCAACAAGGTACTGAAACACCGAAATCTGCTCATCGTCTCCCGATGATGGCGACGTCATCATGTCCCGAAGAACATCAGTTGGGCCCCTAGGACTACGACCGTACATCATTTCGAACGGCGAGAATCCCGTTGACTCCTGCCGTACCTCTCTGTACGCGAATAACACTGCGGGGATATATCTATCCCAATCTTTAGGGCGATCAGCAGCTACCTTACGCAGCATCGACTTTAACGTCGAGTTCAATCTCTCGCACATGCCATTAGCCTGCGGATGATAAGGGGTGGTAGTGATGGGTTGTATACTGAATAAGCGGAACAATTCCTTCATCATCTCGGACGTAAATTGCGCGCCCCTATCAGACAGAATTTGCTCTGGTATTCCTACCCTAGCGAAAATTGCAAACAACGCTTCCGCGACTGCCTCAGACGTTATGGTCCGCAGAGGAACCGCCTCTGGCCATCTCGTAGCATTACATATGACCGTTAAGAAAAATCGATTCCCCCTATCGGTCGCTGGGTGAATGGGGCCAACAAGGTCTATCGAGACCTTTTTAAACGGTTCCGAGACCGTGGGGATCTTCTGAAGAGGAGCCTGGGGTGTACGACCCTTATGCGTCGTCTTTTGGCACGCACTGCACGTCTTACAATAGACCTGCACATCTCTGTGGATCGATGGCCAGTAAAAATTTTTAAGAACCCTTTCTTTGGTTCTAGCTATCCCCATATGACCCGCTAATGGGACATCATGTGCCAAGTGCAATACTGTTGCGATCAGCAACGCTGGCACAACGACCTGCTTTAAAATTGAGGACACCGTTACATACTTACGGAACAGAATGCCCGCCTGAACAATAAAGGAGGACGACCCGTTCTTATATCTCCTCGTTTTCTCGGTTCGCGCTTCCCCAAAGCATGGGTTTAATGATGGGTCCTCCCTTTGTAATTTCGCCAAGCGCTCTGGCGTGATATCTAGGTTGACCGCTGGCGTGGCCAAAGGTCTAATGTTATCTTTATCAGCTACCCGTCGACGTGTTTCGACCGCGGCGCAAAAGTCAATACCTTTTGATTGCGACCATGCTTGCACGTTCTCATCGGAAGGGGAAACCACCCGTGATACATTCCCAATGATGAGCTGGGCGCCTGGAAAACAACCAACGACTGCTTCGACTTCCCCGCTAAGGAAAGGTGTATCTATCATTATTCTTGCCATGGGTAATTTCTCAATGGCCCCCGAAAATTGGATGCACGGGACAGTCTCACCTGTAAGCTGTGAATCCCGAATGCAATCCCTATGCACTCCCACAACCGTAGATCCTGTATCTCGTAAAACCGAGACCGGTTCGTCCCCAACAAACCCCGGATAAACCCTAAGACCACCTCCTGTATGACATGAATTTATGACGGGGATCTTTCTCCCACAAGGTAAAACACCGGAAGATAATAACTTCTCACAACTGGGACACTTAGAATACTGTCCGCCTCCGTTGTCCGATGTAACACACGCAGCCGCATGATGAAATTTATTTGGGGAACATGGACTGGAGCTACTGTCCACGTTCGCCGCTATCCTACCTGCAGGGCAGTTCACGCTGATGTGATCTGCTCTTCCGCAGTTCCAACACTTCGCGGCCCTACACTCGCGCGAAAAGTGACCCACGCGTCCGCAAGTCCAACACTCCGCTCCCTGTGCTGTACTAGGCCTGGGTCCCCGTGACCCGTCGCGACCGGAACTAAAGTCCCTATGCCGTCGGTCATCGGCAAAGGTCACAACTCGCCCCCGGCCATTACCGCGACCTAGCCCTCCTGCTCGGTCAAACTTACCGGATCCATATGCCGGTGATTGGTGATAGCCCCTACGCTGCCCCTGGGCTTGCCCGCTATAGGCACCACGCTGACGCGACCTGTCCCTAAGTCCTGCCGGCGACCCTTCGACAACGGCGACGTACCCAGCATCTTGGACGTACGCCCTGGCGACTGGTTTGGACGGATGCGCCGTACGGTATGCCTCCGCCAACTTAGACGCCTCCTGCACCGTCGCGGGTTCGTTCTCTTTCAGGAAAGCCACCAGATCTTTGTGGCACGACGCGTACAGCTGGTCACGGATCATTAAGTCTTTCAGTTTAGCAAAATCCGCGCCCACATGCGCCAAGTCTACCCAGTTCGCGAAATACTCCGTTAGTCTCGCGACGAAGGCAGCAAAGTCCTCCCTGGTATCTGCACGTGCTCGCCTAAACTGCTCCCGGAAATATTCCTCGGTACGCGCAAATCGGCGAAGCAGCAAAGCCTTCAGCTTATCGTAATCTTGCACGTCTTCGCGCTGTAGCTCTTTAAAGTAGGTTAACGCTCGTCCCTGCAATAGCGATGCCAGGTACGTGGCCCATAATTCCTTATTTTCCCCCCATTGCAATTGTGCGTTCAATTCGAACCTGTAAAGGAAGGCGTCTATGTCGTCCTTCCGGTCGTCGAACGTAGGGAGCTTAATCCTAACACCACCTTTATT
This sequence comes from Onchidella celtica, assembly GCA_963931925.1. Lineage (NCBI taxonomy): Eukaryota > Metazoa > Mollusca > Gastropoda > Systellommatophora > Onchidiidae > Onchidella > Onchidella celtica. The sequence continues at coordinate 13,359,508 of OZ007572.1, forward strand.
GTGTACCTGCCGCTCAACCGTTTCCGTTGGCGTATTCCTCTTGAGTTCTAACTCCGCAATCTTTACTTGCGCCTCTATCTCTTTTAACCTTATCTCCTGCTGCTTAAACTCCCTTTCCTGTTGCTGAGCCTCTAACTCCTTTAACTTAAACTCTCTTTCCTGTTCCTTATCCTTAGCCTCTCTCTCCTGTTGCTGATGCAACTCCTTTAACTTAAACTCTCTTTCCTCTTCCTGAGCCTTTTTTTCCTGTTCTCTATCCTTAGCACGCTCATCGCGCATTTCTGCCTGCTGTTCTTTAATCCAGCCGCGTAGCTCTTCTCCCTCCAGGCCAAGTTCCTTACCCAACTTCATTAGTTGTTGGAGTTCCGCCATTTCACCGATTTATGGTTATGGTATCTATTATAAGACGACCAACCTGTCGGTATGATCACTAACGATACGACCAGAGACCTGAGATCACAACAGATATAACAATACCCAGTTGTCTCAAATACAATTCAGAAATTTACCTTTACAGCACAACTAATTCTATATCTACAAAATGTATAGCACTATTAATTATAAAAGAAAATAGAAACGACAAGAATGAAGAAATACAGTAGAAGGACCACAAGTACGTCAAGGACAACGAACCAGACTAGGACAAAGCTTCTACAAAAAAAAACTATAATGGAAAAAAAAATGCAACCTACTACGCCGATTACACAACACGGTACAAACAAGAACAGAGTCTGAAAAAAAAGAACGTATCTATAGATAGGTAGAAAGAGGGACAAGAGAATACGTCTTCCTGCGGAACAGAGAAGATATCGACGCTACAATCTAAACAAAAATACAGGTCCCTACAGAACTGTTCACTGTGATGAACGAAGTTCCAAAGTTTACCACACCTTTTTAAAAGGATAAACTAAGTTCAACACAGCAAACCCGCGCCACCGCCCGTATAATCAATTACGACAAAAACAGAAAAACAGCGGAAAAAGACAGAAGAAAAGACAGCCCTTAATCCAGGGTACAAAATTTCAGAATTTCACTTAACTTTCACCCTTGATCTAAATTTCTCCCGTTTTCTCGGAGCTCTGGCTGCTTGACCTCTACAGGCTGGCACGCACACACTCTGGAAAGTTTAAATACACATTAATACCTATTCATAGCAATACATGCATCAATACATATTATTATTCATAAACATACATAAATCATATCATCATGAAATTTCCATTCATCCCACGAACAAAGACAACAGCACGAATTCCTAGCACAACAGAAAAAGAACTAAATATAACGAATACACAATGTCAAAATGACCACAGGTAAACAGGACGAGCCCCCAGTGTCACAACGGACGAGCCCCCAGTGTCACAAATCCCAGACTGGGAGATGTAATAGTTTATGACAGGACGACAATCACGAACAAACGAGTTTAACACTTAACAAAACAACCCATCAGACTCACACATTTATTAAACATAAGTATACATATAATAGCGCAATTACATACATTATATTATTGACCTGACTGCCGTACAACGGCCTTATTCTCACACACACTCTCCCGCGGATCCACAATCCGGTAGTCACTCCTAAAGGCACTTCGGCCTGAGCCTCTCCCCTCAGGGTCTTAATAGTACATTAATAATTTACTGGCACCGCAGTCTCTCAATATCCCCTTCCTATTGTCATACACCTTAACACTCCCCTAGCACCTCAGCAGGGCAATAACACATTATTATTTCCATAGCCATCAACATGGCAACAACATAGTATCAGTTCACTAGCCTATCAACATGGCAACAATATAGTATCTCATTCACTCTCATATCTACGTCCCTGTCCGTGGCCTGACTGCCACGACTTTATGTGCCTCTACTGTCCTGCACTGACAGCCTCACTTCTGGCCTATGTGTGGCCTCCGGCCCTATGCTGGCCTATCCCCTGTGCTCATCGAGGTGGCTCTGCGGCCCGTCCCCGACACCTACAAGAATAATATTACATTGGTATAATACCCTACCATTTCTATTCACTCCACCTCTCCTTACAATCCATGAAGCGTACACACACTAGTTCACCTTTCACTCACCACACATCTTACGGTAACACACCTCCATCGGAGTACACACTACTCACTCGCGCTACAAATCCATGAACTCACTTTCATCTATCGCTCATGGCGCACATTGCTATATCCAATATCAAGGACTTCCACATTCCTCACATATACTTATTCACATCATGGTAATAGACGAATATAATATAATACATCAATCATAATAATCAATCAACGTTCTACATACCAGTCATAACTGGAAAGACTCTCACTAGTCTTCTCGACTGCTTCCCTTTATGTCCGCCCGATGGGCTTTTATTCACAGGTCCGCTCCGTCGGACCTTCTAACTTGCAGTGATAGTTATACAGCGCTTTCGCCTCATTCAGACCCCCCCCCCCCCCCACTACTCACAACAGCACGCTTAACTTGCTGTCTACTGTGAGTCATTCTTACTCTACACCCGCTCTGTAGCAATCCCCTTAATTGCACTCACTCCACTCGTGACATATGTATATAACAAGAAATGAAAACAATCTGCAACAAGATACATGTTAGGCCGACAACCCTTTGCACACATTGAAAAGGCCGATTAAGATTTGGGCATCTGAAGCCTGCAACTGTACTCCACTACCTCACAACTGCCTCCTTTCTTTCAAATCACACTGATATAATAATTATTGCAGTATTTTCTTGACCAGCTAAAACACCGTGGACTGCAGAAGCTGTGGGTCTCTTTTGGCAAATAATAATAATAAAAAAAAGAACAACAGCTGCCCGTTCATAATCAAGCAGCAAGTTTAGTATCGGTGCATCATAGAGCATAGGACGTAGCTTACATGGCTTCAGCGGTTGTGATACAATGTTAGTCTTCAGAGGCAAAAGGAAATGTTCATTTCTTCAGACCTAAAAGTTTTTCTCCAGATGTATCATAAACCTATGCCAGGCTGAGCAGATGCGCAGTGAGAATTGATGATACTGACATCCAGATGATGAAGAGATTGTATGACAGGTCGCCCTTATTGTAAATGTTGGCGGTGCACACAAAACCGCAGTGCTTGACTTTTTGTCGGCAATAAGAGCAGCCCTGCAACAACACAATTCGTCTGCCGGGGAATAAAACCGGTTAACTCCATTGCACATTTTACAGGAGAAGGTAAAAACTACTTTTAAGAAGGAGTACAACATGTACTGGGCTCAAAGTTGATTTGACATCTTCTGCACTACGTCTTTATCACATACTGTGATCTGGAGCAAGAAAAGTAAGGCATAAATTATGGAAAATCGGGAAGTTGAACATTTCTGTTCCCCATTTATCGGGCGTCAAAACCGTTCAACTCCAGTCAAGTTGCTTGAACAGTTTTGTCCCCTGAATTTTGTCTGGCTGATAAGAAACGTTTAAGTGCGTGCCTTCTGAATTAAATTATGTGAAGACTGGTAAGCACTTTATGAATTATCATTGGTAAAGACGTTCTTCGTTGGTTATTTTTGTTGTAAGACTTCTTTGTGTATGTGATGGTGTAAGGTACTCCTTGATTTTAAGATCCTATTTAAGTGTACACCTTGAATGCAAAGCTTTTCAAATTTATACCGGCACTGCTCAAGTTCACAGTTCTGAAATATATCAACTAGTCTTAAAACAGGTTCATTTTTATCAGTTGCAAATTGATATACATGTAGTATGCAGTTCCCGTACGGCACCAGAAACCACGTGACCCCCAGAGCTAGAGAGTTTTTCCCGAAACACTCCTAACAAAGCCTTAATTATTATTCTTTAATATTTTGTTTTCCCTCCTGTTTTTTAAAAAAATTGTTTTATTTTTTGGTTGAAAGGGTAGGAGGCAGGATTAGGGTTTGATAACATTTAGGGTTGAGGACAAGGACGGGGTAAGGAGTGTCACAAATCCCAGACTGGGAGATGTAATAATTTATGACAGGACAACAACCACGAACAAACAAGTTTAACACTTAACAGAACAACCCATCAGACTCACACATTTATTAAACATAATTATACAGATAATAGCGCAATTACATACATTATATTATTGGACTTAACTGCCGTATAACGGCCTTATTCTCACATGCACTCTCCCTCGGATCCACAACCCGGTAGTTACTCCTAAAGGCACTTCGGCCTCAGCCTCTCCCCTCAGGGTCTTAATAGCACATTAATAATTCACTGGCACCGCAGTCTCTCAACATCACCTTCCTATTGTCATACACCTTAGCATTCCACTAGCACCTCAGCAGGGCAATAACACATTATCATTTCAATAGGCATTATCATTTCAATAGTACATTATTAGTTCACTAGCCCCTCAACATGGCAATAGTACATTATCACATTCACGCTCATATCTACGTCCCTGTGCGTGGCCTGACTGCCACGACTTTATGTGCCTCTACTGTCCTGCACCGACAGCCTCACTTCTGGCCTATGTGTGGCCTCCGGCCCTATGCTGGCCTATCACCGTAGGCGGCGCTCTTTGGCCCGACCTCGGCACCTACAAGAATAACATTACATTGGTATAATACCCTACCATTTCTATTCACTCCACCTCTCCTTACAACCCATGAAGCGTACACACACTAGTTCACCTTTCACTCACCACACATCTTACGGTAACACACTTCCATCGGAGTACACACTACTCACTCGCGCTACAAATCCATGAACTCACTTTCATCTATCGCTCATGGCGCACATTGCTATATCCAATATCACGGACTTCCACATTCCTCACATATACTTATTTACATCATGGTAATAGACGAATATAATATAATACATCAATCATAATTATCAATCAACGTTCTACCTACCAGTCATCACTGGAAAAACTCTCTCACTGGTCTCTCGACTGCTCCCCTTATGTCCGCCCGCTGGGCTCTTACTAGCGTCCGTTCCGTAGGACCTTCTAACTTGCAGTGATAGTAATACAGCGCTTTCGCCTCATTCAGACTACTCGCCCCTACTCACAACAGCACGCTTTAACTTACTTGTCTACGTGCGTTAATTTTACTCTCTTCCTTTCACGTCTTTCCCCACTTGTCTGCCGTGAGCCCTTCTTACTCTCCACCCGCTCTGTAGCAATCCCCTTAATTGCACTCACTCCACTCGTGACAAGGAGTACGCTTGTGGTGCGTATGTACTTACTACAATATGGACTGACAACAGCCATATAATTTCTAAACAATCTGTCACCGGTCCGAATCAGTGATATTCAAAATGCCCATGGGTGATGCTGAATCAGAATTTATTTTGGTCTTAATTAAGAATCTACTTTTGTAGTTTTTTTTTATTATTGTTATTGTTGATAAAAAGGGGACACATAATATGCAGTTACACTCACATAATATATAGACAACTCTCATTTCTACATCAGCTACAGATGTCCTTTCTTCAGATCCTGGGAAAAACCCAGTTAGTTGAATGTAGGTCAGCCATCAAAAAGAGTGGTGAGTGGAGAAGGTGAGGCAAACAACTGGCCATGAGTAAAGCTCAGACCACTCATATCAACTTGTCGCGATGTGGGTTACATGGGGATATTTCGACTGACACTCTTTCGAGGTCCGCTCCCACAATCGACGAACACACAAAAATAAATACTTGCACTCTAGAAACTAAATAAATCAATTGCTTTCAATTTTAGCAGAACTGTAGAGCAGTTTAATTACAGGAATTAATGTAACAAATATAATTATAAATATATATATCAATTCAAAGGCAACTGAATCTAACTAATGGAACTACAGCTTTTATAAAGGCTAACGAATTCAATCTAACTACTTGCAGGTCATATGAGTTATATGGCAAATAGAATCCGCGCACGTGGCGACGGATATAACAGTTTAAATTCTATTAATTCAATGAGACATGTTATGATGTGGACATTTCCTCTAGACACGCCATGGAGAATGCTTGTACAACCATGCGTTGTCTGGCGGTAGCTCTGAAACTGTCTTCAAAAGTAAGTAGAACGGTTCACTTTCATCATTACAAATTAGTATAGACTCTCACCATGCGGCCCTCACTGGGAGTGAGAGCGCTGGATGTAAACGCTGTGGGTTTATATCAAACCAAGTAGCTTAGGCTCTGGAGCTTTAAATCAGGCCCCTCACAATGGACTGCTCAACTGCGTCTCCATGTCCCTCATCTGGCTGAGGACTATCGCCGTCCACCTCGTAAATGGATTTTCTACATGTGGCCCAGAACTAAGTTCTGTATGGCCTTAAATACTGGACTGCATCTGCAGCTTACCGTCTAATTCCTGGATTGTGATTGGTGCAACCACTTCTAGCTCAGCTGCCGAACTGAGTTATTTTAAGTAACAGCCCTACGCAACGACCTTGGGTCGACATCAAAGGTCGAATTACTTCAATACAATATAATATAAATTTTATAGCAATAAATTCTTAACATGTTCAAAACCCCGAGCTTTTACTCTGGATCACGGTTTTTCTGTACGTCAACAGACGTCTCAATAACATTTAATTCCTACTCACCCCTTCCCTCTTTACTACCCCTAGTTCAAAACACGAGATACAACAAGTGCTCAGTCATGCACACCTACGCTGTCCCTCTATCCTTCCCCACCTTCTGTCTATCTATCAGGGAAAAAACTGTTCAAAACACATTGTTTACGAGACCAGCTCAAGGCCAAGTTATGCTGGCTCGTACAATAATTACGTTTCTAAAAATTACTTACTGCTCTCGCAAAAATTTACTCTTATGAATTAAATCTGCTCTTGACACATCCCCCACCCCAGTGAAAACTTAGGGTTTGAACGACACAATGTGTACTAAAGTCATTAAGTCAGAATACATTTGGAAGCCATATGGAAAAACTATAGCGTTAACTGAAAGTCATGAAAAAAATTGTTGAGAACGTGCATTCTGAAGGACATATGCGACGTTCTATAATATATGTGGTAATTGTGTATAGTGTAATATATGTAATGTAACAATATCGTTACAATTAAAGTGATAACCTATTTCACAAAGACATACTGTAAAGACTTAAAATATTGAGCATCTAGCTCATAGCTTCACTGAGCGTAATTATGACATATATAACATGTACAAACAATGGTTAATCTAACGTAATGGTATCCTGGCAGCAGTAGGTCTGGTCCCTTGGTTTGCCATTTCCTCATCTCATTGACCCGTAGACAAAGGCGTCAAGGTTGTCTGGAACTCAGGTCTTGGTCAGAATGGACGCTAGTGGATAAAGGAATCACATAAATTTTGAGAAAGTATGCCCATAACTTGTAGGACAAATAATGTGAAACCATCCACGGTCTCCGAATAAGGTGAAAAATGCTCAACCTCAATGTTTACAGACTATATAATGATACTAAATTAACCGGGACAACACATCGGCTTGTAGATTATCATTCCCAGGTATAGCTCTAATGGTAAATTTGTATTCCTGGAGCGCAAGGCTCCATCGGGTAAGTCGCGCATTTCTCGCTCTGTTCGACTTGAGGAATAGTAATGGACGATGATCCGTTTCAATTATAAATTCGGACATTAATAAGTATCGAGAAAATGCATCGACCGCGTAAACAATCGCGAGACACTCACGTTCGATAATCGCATATCGAGTCTCTCTATCAAGTAGCTTCCGGCTTGCGTAAAAGCACGGACGTAAGGAACCTTCATGCTCTTGGAGCAACACGGCGCCGATACCTTTATCCGACGCATCTGTACGGACGACGAAGGTCTGGCGAATATCTGGTAAAACAAGCAGGGGGAAAGTAGAAAATAAATTCTGAATAGTCTGAAGGGCATCAGCGCACTGAGGCGTCCAGACGACTTTATTTGGAAAATTCTTCCTCGTTAGATCAGATAACGGGGCTGAAAGGGAAGAAAAGTTTGGTATGAACTTCCTGTAGTAATTCAAAAGTCCCAACAAGCTACGGACTTGTTTTTTAGTTTTAGGGGGTTGAAGTTTCAAAATAGTGGATATTTTGCGATTGTCTGGAGTCTGAACCCCGCGGGTTATGGTATGACCCAAGAAGTTTATGTGGGAATAGCCCAAGAAGACCTTACTGGGCCTCGCGGTAAGGCCAGCTCGGCGAAGAGTGGCAAAGACTCCACGAAGGGCCATCAAGTGGCCAGCCCAATCGGTCTGAAAAATACATATATCATCGAAGTAGGATAACACGCAGCGCAGTTCATTTAATAAGATGTTCATCATGCGCGCGAAAGTTGCTGGTGCAGTAACCAGTCCAAAAGGCATATATTTCCATTGCATTAAACCCAAAGGGGTTTGAAAGGCTGTATACTGTTTACTATCCTCTTCGAGAGGAATCTGCCAATATCCTTTGGATAAGTCTATTTTAGAGAAGATAGTGGCGTTAGATAACCGCGCGAAAAGGTCCTCCTGATTGGGAATGGGTTCCGCATCATAGATGGTAATAGCATTGAGCTTTCTATAGTCAATGCAGAAGCGCACGGTATCGTCTTTCTTCTTGACTAACACAATCGGCGAGCAATACGGACTTGTTGATCGCTCTATGACGCCTAGCCGTAGCATGGCACGTACTTCTGTAATTATTGTTTCGTGAGCGTGCAGCGGGTACGGGTACGGTTTTACAAAAACAGGCACGTCTGTCTGGAGACGGATTACATGTTGGACTAAAAACGTACAACCGGGCAGGTCAGTGAACACTGTCGCAAATTCTTGGAGCAGGTCCGTAAGGTCCTGTTTTTGAGACGGCGTAAGCTCATCACTGATATTAATATCACTGATGCTCTCGGAGGCTTGTAATATGGGCAAGGATCTGTCGATACTTAACGGGTCCTCGTCGTCGACAGTAACTAAAGCCGCGTTGGCCCTTGCGATGACATGAACGGAGTCGCCTTGACGACGATCATCGCTAGGCAGGTACTTTTTGAGCATATTAATATGGAATACTTTTTGCTGCCCGCGGATGTCTATCAAGTAATTGACTCTGGAGAGTCTCTTTTGGACTCTATATGGTCCCTTCCACGTTAGAAGGAGTTTATTTTGCGTTTGAGGCAAAAGTACAAGTGTCAGATCTCCGACGGTTAAGGCGCGCATTTGGGCGCCCTGATCGCGATAAAATTTTGAAGAACTCGCTCTAGCGCATGCAAATTGCAGAGCGGTTTTGCATGCATTAATAATTCGTTGTCGGAGATCGACAACATATTGATACGCGGAGCGCGTATCATAATCATCGGTTTCCGAACCGGTGAACAATTGACTAAGAATGGCCATCGGGCCACGTGGTTTACGTCCGTATAATAGTTCAAATGGGGAGAAACCCGTGGACGCGTGCGGGAGTTCCCTATAGGCGAAAAGAATAGCGGGGAGCTGACGGTCCCAGTCTCCTGGTCTATCGGCAGATACGCGGGCTAACATTGCCTTCATGCTCGCGTTCCACCGCTCGCAACAACCGTTTGATTGCGGATGATAGGGGGACGTTAATTTCTGCCTAATGCCCGCTAACTCCAGCACCTTTTTGTATAGTTCAGAGGTGAATTGTGGACCTCTGTCGGAAAGAATCTCGCCGGGAAATCCGACTCGCGAGAAAATAGTCATAAGCGCTTCAGCGATATGGTCAGCCGTAATGTCTTTCAAGGGAATAGCCTCAGGCCAGCGCGTCGCGTAGTCGATGACCGAAAGAATAAAACGGTGGCCCCTATCTGATTTAGTAAGAGGGCCCACCAAGTCAATCGCGACCCGCTGAAATGGGATTGAGACTGGAGGCATTTCCTGTAGGGGCGCGCGCGATGCCTTACCTTTGGGTGTACGTTTTTGACACACATCGCAGCGCGCCACAAAACGGTTGACGTCCGCGTATACTCCAGGCCAAAAAAAATGTGCCAATATTCGTGACTTGGTTCTGGCTGAACCTTGGTGGCCTGAAAAGGAAGTGTCGTGCGCGAGACGCAAAATATCACGACGGAACGACTTAGGAACTACCAGCTGTTCGACGGCGTCGCGTTTATTTCTGAAATTTCTATAAAGTAATTTATTCTTAATAAGGAATGGAGAGGCATTTCCATTCTGAGGTTGAACCCTCGCGAACAGCGGTTGAAGTGAAGAGTCGTTTTGTTGTTCTCTGTAAAAAATGGAAGGCGTGACATTGAAATCAAAAACGGGGGTCGCTAAATTACTATCCGGTGGACGCTTTGACTGTTGTCGGGTGATTACACACGCAACTTCTTCTGTCCAGATGTTCAAGTCGCCGTCAGGTGTATCGTTCACCTGTGGTAAGTTACCAATTATTAAATCGGCAACCGGATTCGGTAAAACACACGCCGTTACGACACCGGTAATAAATGGCGTGGCGACGTAGACCTCCGCGAGTCGGAAACGCTCGACGGAGCCCCCAAAAGTAATACATGTTGCCTCTTGTTCAATAAGTTGGGTCGGTCGAACCAAAGACTCCCGGACACCTATGGTGGTGCATCCTGTATCCCGTAACACGGACGCGGGTATGGCATTTACATGACCTTTATATAATGTCAATGACCCGTGCTGATGAAGGGCCGACATCACCGGGACGGCGCCCGTCATGGGCGACGTGAGTTCGACGGGGCTGACATTCTGTGCAGCCGGAACTACGACAGTGCAAGCATTCGCAGCCTCGAATTTTACTTTACAATCCTTTGATATATGCCCAGGTCTATTGCACCGATAGCACCTGATAATATTCACGTTACGTTGGGGTGGCATTGGAGGCGCGTTATATGGAGTAGTAAAATATGCCCAAGGAGGTGGGCATGGTGGGCCTTGATACTGGAAGCCCTTGCAATTATCCCGACGCGGTGGACCAGAAAAATTTTGCGCTTGTGGTCCAGTGGGTGGTCCAGCACGTCGCGGAAAACCGCGCGATCGATTCGGTGGCGGTTGGGAGTATGCCCTCGGAGACGGTGTCTGGCGATTAGTAGGACGGGAATTTCTACTTCCCGCAGGTGGAGCACCACTGACTCCGGCATAAAAGGGTTCGCTTGTTTTTGGTTTTGCCAGCGAACGATTGGGATGGGCAGAAGCGTACTGCTCCGCCAACGACGTGGTTTCTATTAATGTTTTCGGTGCCCACTCTTTAAGGTGGGACACCAGATCAGGGTGACACGCGTTATAAATTTGGTCCTTTAATATTAGCTCGTACAGCCCTTGAAAGCTACCGTCAGCGATGCCGGCTAACTGAATCCAGCGGTCGAGGTAGTGCTTTAATCGATCAACGTACGTAGAGAAGTTTTCGGATGGGTCCGGTTTACACGTCCGGAATCGTTGGTGAAACCCGTCCTCTGTATGTTGAAATCTTTTGAGAAGAGCCTTTTTAAGGACATCATAGTTTTTAGAATCTTCAATATTGAGGCCATGAAATACCTCAAGCGCACGACCAGTCAATAAATTTGCAAGGCACGAAGTCCATTCCGTGCGGTCCCAACCGGCGGCTACAGCGTGGAGCTCAAAGCGATGGATGTAAGAATCGATGTGGTCGATCTTATCATTGTAGGTCGGTAGCTTCGGCTTAGTTTTAACATTATTCGCGGATGCTAGCGGAGCCGCGGTGGGCTGGATGGCCTGCAATTCTAGTTTCTTTAGAAAAATTTCATGCTCTCTTTGAGCCGCGTTCTCAGCTCTTTTTCGTTCTTCTTTTTCTCTTTCTCGTTCTTCTTTTTCTCTTTCGTGTCGTTCTTTTTCTCTTTCTCGTTCGCGTTCCTCGGCCTTCTCGGCTCGTTCTGCGGCGCGCTCCTCTCGAGCCAGCTCTTGGTCTTCCTTTTGTTTCCTTTCGCACCAAGCGGGTAGCTGATCATCGGGGACGCCCAACAGCTTCGCCGCGTTAATATAGGCAAAGTAATCAGTCATTATGGTTAAGACTCCGAATAGGTCTCTATATGAGATCTAGTATTGATAAAGGTCAGGTATCCGGATCCTTCACGCGATAACCTGCGTACAGTGAACTATGTTAGCACTGTATTCTTTACGATTATCCGATTAAAATAACAATCTTAATTATTAACCTGAAGTTATCAATTATCCCTGAGGCCAATTGACCTCGTCGGGTGGCCGCTACTAAGAACGACGAATTACCAACACTGTTCCTTCGTTATACAACTTGCAGTGTCCTTACTGTTATCACTGCGTAACTAATGTTTATGACGTATAAATCAACGACAATTTTATTTCGTTGATTAAAATTACAGCTATCTTTATATAGCTATCGTATATTTTAAATTCCGAGGTAAATTCTATTACCTGAAGTTCTTTTTAAGAACTACTATTTCAGTACTTAGTTACTGAAGATTCAAGGCAGGTGCACAACTGCGCTTGAATGGGGAATCTCTATTCCCAACAATATATTTAACTTCCGGCCTATGAGCCTTACTCGTCACAACAACCAGAGAATATAATCAATGCGTCAACATTGACGCATGATTCACACAGGCAATATATTTAAGAAAAGGAATGTATAATTACAATGTACGTAAGGTGTAATAAAAAAAAACACGAAACTCGACGCTAGACTAACAAGAAAAGACGGACAATAACAAACTCTACAGTCTGAACATATTTACAGATAGGATTAAGAAGAGGACAAGAGAGACGTCTTCCTAAAACAACGAGGAAGATAGAAACGCTACAATCTAAACAAAATGTACAGATCCCTATCAAAGTCTATTCTCACGAATGCGAATCCTCACTGTTTTAATCACCACTGGTTGTTGCGAGACCGCAGACGTTGTCGTCGAAACGGCAAAATCGGCGACCAAGCCACCACTTTGGCACAGAGGACACGCACACGTAAGAACGCCCTCGCAACCGCCCGTGGGTTCCTAAACACAGAGAAAAAGTAAAATGAGCCTGTAAAACAGAAGGAGGAACACTCAACTCCTTAACGGAGACGATATTAAGGATGGAATCACTTAACTCAAGGAACTGGTGGAGATTCCTTTAGCCCTTGCGTACACCACAGTCAGTCTTTTTTGTCTTTCACCGTTCAGTTATGTTGAAGTCTCCTTGGCCTCGATCCTCGGGTCAATGGGAGAGCCGGAAATATGTGGAACAAATAATGAAAGAAAGCAGTATACAAAACTAAATACAATGAAGTAATTAAAGTAGCTCAACGTGAAGACCACGTGAGCACTGAAACTGAAAAAAAACAAAAGTTAATCAAAGAGAAAACCGATATTATACTCCAATCTAAACCTATAAACTAAACAATGTCCCCTCCAGTGTCGCGATGTGGGTTACATGGGGATATTTCGACTGACACTCTTTCGAGGTCCGCTCCCACAATCGACGAACACACAAAAATAAATACTTGCACTCTAGAAACTAAATAAATCAATTGCTTTCAATTTTAGCAGAACTGTAGAGCAGTTTAATTACAGGAATTAATGTAACAAATATAATTATAAATATATATATCAATTCAAAGGCAACTGAATCTAACTAATGGAACTACAGCTTTTATAAAGGCTAACGAATTCAATCTAACTACTTGCAGGTCATATGAGTTATATGGCAAATAGAATCCGCGCACGTGGCGACGGATATAACAGTTTAAATTCTATTAATTCAATGAGACATGTTATGATGTGGACATTTCCTCTAGACACGCCATGGAGAATGCTTGTACAACCATGCGTTGTCTGGCGGTAGCTCTGAAACTGTCTTCAAAAGTAAGTAGAACGGTTCACTTTCATCATTACAAATTAGTATAGACTCTCACCATGCGGCCCTCACTGGGAGTGAGAGCGCTGGATGTAAACGCTGTGGGTTTATATCAAACCAAGTAGCTTAGGCTCTGGAGCTTTAAATCAGGCCCCTCACAATGGACTGCTCAACTGCGTCTCCATGTCCCTCATCTGGCTGAGGACTATCGCCGTCCACCTCGTAAATGGATTTTCTACATGTGGCCCAGAACTAAGTTCTGTATGGCCTTAAATACTGGACTGCATCTGCAGCTTACCGTCTAATTCCTGGATTGTGATTGGTGCAACCACTTCTAGCTCAGCTGCCGAACTGAGTTATTTTAAGTAACAGCCCTACGCAACGACCTTGGGTCGACATCAAAGGTCGAATTACTTCAATACAATATAATATAAATTTTATAGCAATAAATTCTTAACATGTTCAAAACCCCGAGCTTTTACTCTGGATCACGGTTTTTCTGTACGTCAACAGACGTCTCAATAACATTTAATTCCTACTCACCCCTTCCCTCTTTACTACCCCTAGTTCAAAACACGAGATACAACAAGTGCTCAGTCATGCACACCTACGCTGTCCCTCTATCCTTCCCCACCTTCTGTCTATCTATCAGGGAAAAAACTGTTCAAAACACATTGTTTACGAGACCAGCTCAAGGCCAAGTTATGCTGGCTCGTACAATAATTACGTTTCTAAAAATTACTTACTGCTCTCGCAAAAATTTACTCTTATGAATTAAATCTGCTCTTGACACAACTGACTAATACGAAATGCCATGTTTGTCTCACTAAAGAGCAAGGTTGAGGTCACAGAATTAGGGAATTTTCGGTAAAGTTGGAGAAGCCTATTCACCCATCAATCAGCTGAGTGCATGTGATACAAACTGTCAGATCAAGTAAGCTTATCCAGTAGACCTATGACGCATGAAAAGCATGTGTATGATGTCACGAGTGGAGTGAGTGCAATTAAGGGGATTGCTACAGAGCGGGTGTAGAGTAAGAAGGACTCACAGTAGACAGCAAGTTAAGCGTGCTGTTGTGAGTAGTGGGGGGGGGGGTCTGAAGGAGGCGAAAGCGCTGTATAACTATCACTGCAAGTTAGAAGGCCCGACGGAGCGGACCTGTGAATAAGAGCCTATCGGGCGGACATAAAGTGAGCAGTCGAGAAGACTAGTGGAAGAGTCTTTCCAGTTATGACTGGTATGTAGAACGTTGATTGATTATTATGATTGATGTATTATATTATATTCGTCTATTACCATGATGTGAATAAGTATATGTGAGGAATGTGGAAGTCCTTGATATTGGATATAGCAATGTGCGCCACGAGCGATAGATGAAAGTGAGTTCATGGATTTGTAGCGCGAGTGAGTAGTGTGTACTCCGATGGAAGTGTGTTACCGTAAGATGTGTGGTGAGTGAAAGGTGAACTAGTGTGTGTACGTTTCATGGGTTGTAAGGAGAGGTGGAGTGAATAGAAATGGTAGGGTATTATACCAATGTAATATTATTCTTGTAGGTGTCGGGGACGGGCCGCAGAGCCACCTCGATGAGCACAGGGGATAGGCCAGCATAGGGCCGGAGGCCACACATAGGCCAGAAGTGAGGCTGTCAGTGTAGGACAGTGGAGGCACATAAAGTCGTGGCAGTCAGGCTACGGACAGGGACGTAGATATGAGAGTGAATGAGATACTATATTGTTGCCATGTTGATAGGCTAGTGAACTGATACTATGTTGTTGCCATGTTGATGGCTATGGAAATACTAATGTGTTATTGCCCTGCTGAGGTGCTAGGGGAGTGTTAAGGTGTATGACAATAGGAAGGGGATATTGAGAGACTGCGGTGCCAGTAAATTATTAATGTACTACTAAGACCCTGAGGGGAGAGGCTGAGGCCGAAGTGCCTTTAGGAGTAACTACCGGATTGTGGATCCGAGGGAGAGTGTGTGTGAGAATAAGGCCGTTGTACGGCAGTCATTTCAATAATATAATGTATGTAATTGCGCTCTTATATGTATAATTATGTTTAATAAATGTGTGAGTCTGATGGGTTGTTCTGTTAAGTGTTAAACTTGTTTGTTCGTGATTGTTGTCCTGTCATACTTATTACATCTCCCAGTCTGGGATTTGTGACACTGGGGGCTCGTCCTGTTTACCTGTGGTCATTTTGACATTGTGTATTCGTTATATCTAGTTGTTTTTCTGTTGTGCTAGGAATTCGTGCTGTTGTCCTTGTTCGTGGGATGAACGGAAATTTCATGATGGTATGATTTATGTATGTTTATGAATTATAATATGTATTGATGCATGTATTTTGATGAATAGGTATTAATGTGTGTTTAAACTTTCCAGAGTGTGTGCGTGCAGCCTGGGGAGACGAGCAGCCAGAGCTCCGATTGAAGGGAGGAGTTTGCTCAAAATTTCAAAAGTTGAAAGTTAAGTGAAAATTTTGTGCCCTGGATTGAGGGCTGTCTTTTCATCTGTCTGTTTCCCTGTTTTTGCTGTTGTTGTCGTTATAGGTTGTACGGGCGGTGGCGCGGGTTTGCTGTGTTGAACTTAGTTTATCCTTTTAAAAAGGTGTGGTAAACTTTGGAACTTCGTTCATCACAGTGAACAGTTCTATAGGGACCTGTATTTTTGTTTAGATTGTGCCGTTCCATCTTCCTCGTTGTTTTAGGAAGACGTCTCTCTTGTCCCTCTCTTACCTTTCGGTAGATACGTTCTTTTTTTTCAGACTCTGTTCTTGTTCGTACCTTGTAGTGTAATCGGCGTAGTTAGGTTGCAATTTTTTTTTCCATTATATTTTCTTTTTTAGGTCTTTGTCCTAGTCTGGTTCGTTGTCCTCGACGTACTTGTGGTCCTTCTACTATATTTCTTCATTCTTGTCGTTTCTATTTTCCTTTATAATTAATAGTGCTATACATTTTATAGATATAGAATTAGTTGTGCTGTAAAGGTAAATTTCTGAATTGTATTCTGAACTGGGTATTGCTATATCTGGTGTGATCTCAGGTCTCTGGTCGTATCGTTAGTGATCATACCGACAGGTTGGTCGTCTTAATAAGAGATACCATAACCATAAATCTGTGAAATGGCGGAACTCCAACAACTAATGAAGTTGGGTAAGGAACTTGGCCTGGAGGGAGAGGAGCTACGCGGCTGGATTAAAGAACAGCAGGCAGAAATGCGCGATGAGCGTGCTAAGGATAGAGAGCAGGAAAAAAAGGCTCAGGAAGAGGAAAGAGAGTTTAAGTTAAAGGAGTTAGAGGCTCAGCAGCAGGAGAGGGAGTTAAAGTTAAAGGAGATAGAAGCTCAAGAGCGGGAGACAGACGCGCGAGTAAGAATCGCGGAATTAGAACTCAAAAAGAATGCGCCAACAGAAACAGTTGAGCGGCAGGTACCCAATAAAGGTGGCGTTAGGATTAAGCTCCCTACGTTCGACGACCGGAAGGACGACATAGACGCCTTCCTTTACAGGTTCGAACTGAACGCACAATTGCAATGGGGGGAAAATAAGGAATTATGGGCCACGTACCTGGCATCGCTATTGCAGGGGCGAGCGTTAACCTACTTTAAAGAGCTACAGCGCGAAGACGTGCAAGACTACGACAAGCTGAAGGCTTTGCTGCTTCACCGATTTGCGCGTACCGAGGAATATTTCCGGGAGCAGTTTAGGCGAGCACGTGCAGACACCAGGGAGGACTTTGCTGCCTTCGTCGCGAGACTAACGGAGTATTTCGCGAACTGGGTAGACCTGGCGCATGTGGGCGCGGATTTTGCTAAACTGAAAGACTTAATGATCCGTGACCAGCTGTACGCGTCGTGCCACAAAGATCTGGTGGCTTTCCTGAAAGAGAACGAACCCGCGACGGTGCAGGAGGCGTCTAAGTTGGCGGAGGCATACCGTACGGCGCATCCGTCCAAACCAGTCGCCAGGGCATACGTCCAAGATGCTGGGTACGTCGCCGTTGTCGAGGGGTCGCCGGCAGGACTTGGGGACAGGTCGCGTCAGCGTGGTGCCTATAGTGGGCAAGCCCAGGGGCAGCGTAGGGGCTATCACCAATCACCGGCGTATGGATCCGGTAAGTTTGACCGAGCAGGAGGGCTAGGTCGCGGTAATGGCCGGGGGCGAGTTGTGACCTTTGCCGATGACCGACGGCATAGGGACTCTAGTTCCGGTCGCGAGGGGTCACGGGGACCCAGGCCTAGAGCAGCACAGGGAGCGGAGTGTTGGACTTGCGGACGCGTGGGTCACTTTTCGCGCGAGTGTAGGGCCGCGAAGTGTTGGAACTGCGGAAGAGCAGATCACATCAGCGTGAACTGCCCTGCAGGTAGGATAGCGGCGAACGTGGACAGTAGCTCCAGTCCATGTTCCCCAAATAAATTTCATCATGCGGCTGCGTGTGTTACATCGGACAACGGAGGCGGACAGTATTCTAAGTGTCCCAGTTGTGAGAAGTTATTATCTTCCGGTGTTTTACCTTGTGGGAGAAAGATCCCCGTTATAAATTCATGTCATACAGGAGGTGGTCTTAGGGTTTATCCGGGGTTTGTTGGGGACGAACCGGTCTCGGTTTTACGAGATACAGGATCTACTGTTGTGGGAGTGCATAGGGATTGCATTCGGGATTCACAGCTTACAGGTGAGACTGTCCCGTGCATCCAATTTTCGGGGGCCATTGAGAAATTACCCATGGCAAGAATAATGATAGATACACCTTTCCTTAGCGGGGAAGTCGAAGCAGTCGTTGGTTGTTTTCCAGGCGCCCAGCTCATCATTGGGAATGTATCACGGGTAGTTTCCCCTTCCGATGAGAACGTGCAAGCATGGTCGCAATCAAAAGGTATTGACTTTTGCGCCGCGGTCGAAACACGTCGACGGGTAGCTGATAAAGATAAGATTAGACCTTTGGCTACGCCAGCGGTCAACCTAGATATCACGCCGGAGCGCTTGGCGAGATTACAAAGGGAGGACCCATCATTAAACCCATGTTTTGGGGAAGCGCGAACCGAGAAAACGAGGAGATATAAGAACGGGTCGTCCTCCTTTATTGTTCAGGCGGGCATTCTGTTCCGTAAGTATGTAACGGTGTCCTCCATTCTAAAGCAGGTCGTTGTGCCAGCGTTGCTGATCGCAACAGTATTGCATTTGGCACATGATGTCCCATTAGCGGGTCATATGGGGATAGCTAGAACCAAAGAAAGGGTTCTTAAAAATTTTTACTGGCCATCGATCCACAGAGATGTGCAGGTCTATTGTAAGACGTGCAGTGCGTGCCAAAAGACGACGCATAAGGGTCGTACACCCCAGGCCCCTCTTCAGAAGATCCCCACGGTCTCGGAACCGTTTAAAAAGGTCTCGATAGACCTTGTTGGCCCCATTCACCCAGCGACCGATAGGGGGAATCGATTTTTCTTAACGGTCATATGTAATGCTACGAGATGGCCAGAGGCGGTTCCTCTGCGGACCATAACGTCTGAGGCAGTCGCGGAAGCGTTGTTTGCAATTTTCGCTAGGGTAGGAATACCAGAGCAAATTCTGTCTGATAGGGGCGCGCAATTTACGTCGCAGATGATGAAGGAATTGTTCCGCTTATTCAGTATACAACCCATCACTACCACCCCTTATCATCCGCAGGCTAATGGCATGTGCGAGAGATTGAACTCGACGTTAAAGTCGATGCTGCGTAAGGTAGCTGCTGATCGCCCTAAAGATTGGGATAGATATATCCCTGCAGTGTTATTCGCGTACAGAGAGGTACGGCAGGAGTCAACGGGATTCTCGCCGTTCGAAATGATGTACGGTCGTAGTCCTAGGGGCCCAACTGATGTTCTTCGGGACATGATGACGTCGCCATCATCGGGAGACGATGAGCAGATTTCGGTGTTTCAGTACCTTGTTGATTTAAGAGAAAGACTATCTTCAGCGCGCACTATAGCACAAGAAGCTTCTGGTATCGCTTCGAAAAGAGCAAAAGACTATAAAGATAGAGGGTCCAAACTGAGAATTTTTAAGCCAGGAGACAAGGTTCTGCTGTTGTTACCTACGGACCATAATAAGTTATTGATGACATGGAAAGGCCCTTATGTTATTGAGCGAGTTGTTTCAAAGGTAGATTACGCTATCCACATTGATGGAGCGAGTAAGGTTTTCCATGTTAATATGCTACAGAGATTTTATGAGAGACCACAGTATCTGTGTGCACAGACAAGACCAAAGGAGACTGTCTTCTCTACCGCTTGTACGGGGGTCGTAGACCAGTTGGACTGTGACGTAAGCGACACCGAGGCGCAGGAGGAGTTACAAATTCAATTGCCGGAGTTAACTCCGACACAAGGTTACAGGGACGTAAAAATTAACGATGACCTTACGAGTTCAAGGAGTAGGGAACTTGAGACCCTATTAGCGTCATTTCCGGATGTTGTTACGGATTTGCCGGGTCGCACTACGGTGATTCAGCACCAAATAAAGTTGACTTCGGATAAGCCAGTATTTCTTAGACCGTATCCGTTGCCGTTTTCTTCGAGAGATAGAGTCATAAAGGAAGTTGAGTCAATGTTGAAGTTAGATGTGATAGAACCATCAACATCGCCGTATTCATCACCCATCGTCCTCGTGAAAAAACTTGATGGATCGGTGCGGTTCTGTATTGATTTTCGAAGATTGAACACTATTACGGTAGGCGATAGGGAGCCTATTCCGTTTCAGGAGGAATTAATAGCTTCATTGGCCGGGTCCACGTGGTTTTCCAAGATTGATTTAACGAAAGGTTATTGGGAAATCCCGCTTACTGAGGAGTCTAAACAATACACGGCGTTCCAAACGCCCATTGGATTATTCCAATTTAAGGTCATGCCATTTGGGTTGGTAAACGCGCCAGCGACGTTTGCACGATTAATGAGATTAGTGTTGAAGGACATACCTAATGTCGTGTCATTCTTTGACGATATAGCATGCCATACGTCGACATGGTCTGATCATATTCAGACACTAACAGTAATTTTTCAACGATTACGTCATTTTGGGTTAACGGCTAAACCCGCAAAGATGGATTTGGCATGTCCAGAGATAGTATTCTTAGGACATATTGTGGGTAGAGGTGTTCAGAGACCTGAAGAAACAAAAATTGACAAGTTAGTAGGGTTGCAAATCCCAAAAACAAAGAAACAAGTCAGAAGCTTAGTGGGAATTTTAAATTATTACAGAAAGTTCATTCCAAATTTTTCCTCCTTGTCATCTTCTCTTACTGACCTTACTAAGAAGGGACAACCCGATAAGGTCCAGTGGACGTCTGAATGTCAGACATCATTTGATAATTTGGTGACAGCATTATCATCGTCACCCATTCTGATATTACCCGATTTTCGATCAAATTTTATCCTCAGAACGGATGCGTCGGACTCTGGTGTCGGCGCTTGTCTTCTACAGGAGAAGAACGAATGTCTCCATCCTGTATGTTATGTCAGTAGGAAGTTATTGCAGAGAGAAAGAAAGTATTCTGTGATAGAGCGTGAGTGTCTTGCCATTGTCTGGTCCGTCCAGAAACTAGGACGTTATCTCATGGGACGAGAATTTTGTATCCAGACAGACCACAAGCCACTGACATTTTTGTCGAAGAATCGTTCGTCCAGCCCACGCTTGTCTAGATGGGCATTGGCTTTGCAGCCGTATACCTTCGTTATTCAACCAATTCCAGGAACCAGCAATCATATCGCCGACTACCTTAGTCGAGCCTAGGGGAAGATTTCAGGAGCTTATACATCGGAGGACAGGAACATTGACAGGATCTGTGTGAATAAGTCCACTTTAAAATATTGACATTATAAATATGATATGAAGAATGGTTGATAGGTTGAATGGTTTTTGATTCTGTATTAAGTATTGTGGTTAGTTAGCTATTCATGATGTGACACATATATGCATATTGCAGGCCATATTGATCCCCATATTTTCCCCTGATTTCGGTATTCTATATACTAGGGGAACTGCTAGGTCATTCTTCTAGTGTAGGTATTGCTCACGCTCACTCGTTGACAGTCATCTTGATGCGATTTGAAATTAATTGCATTAATTTTTTTGGGGTGGGGGATGATGTCACGAGTGGAGTGAGTGCAATTAAGGGGATTGCTACAGAGCGGGTGTAGAGTAAGAAGGACTCACAGTAGACAGCAAGTTAAGCGTGCTGTTGTGAGTAGTGGGGGGGGGGGTCTGAAGGAGGCGAAAGCGCTGTATAACTATCACTGCAAGTTAGAAGGCCCGACGGAGCGGACCTGTGAATAAGAGCCTATCGGGCGGACATAAAGTGAGCAGTCGAGAAGACTAGTGGAAGAGTCTTTCCAGTTATGACTGGTATGTAGAACGTTGATTGATTATTATGATTGATGTATTATATTATATTCGTCTATTACCATGATGTGAATAAGTATATGTGAGGAATGTGGAAGTCCTTGATATTGGATATAGCAATGTGCGCCACGAGCGATAGATGAAAGTGAGTTCATGGATTTGTAGCGCGAGTGAGTAGTGTGTACTCCGATGGAAGTGTGTTACCGTAAGATGTGTGGTGAGTGAAAGGTGAACTAGTGTGTGTACGTTTCATGGGTTGTAAGGAGAGGTGGAGTGAATAGAAATGGTAGGGTATTATACCAATGTAATATTATTCTTGTAGGTGTCGGGGACGGGCCGCAGAGCCACCTCGATGAGCACAGGGGATAGGCCAGCATAGGGCCGGAGGCCACACATAGGCCAGAAGTGAGGCTGTCAGTGTAGGACAGTGGAGGCACATAAAGTCGTGGCAGTCAGGCCACGGACAGGGACGTAGATATGAGAGTGAATGAGATACTATATTGTTGCCATGTTGATAGGCTAGTGAACTGATACTATGTTGTTGCCATGTTGATGGCTATGGAAATACTAATGTGTTATTGCCCTGCTGAGGTGCTAGGGGAGTGTTAAGGTGTATGACAATAGGAAGGGGATATTGAGAGACTGCGGTGCCAGTAAATTATTAATGTACTATTAAGACCCTGAGGGGAGAGGCTGAGGCCGAAGTGCCTTTAGGAGTAACTACCGGATTGTGGATCCGAGGGAGAGTGTGTGTGAGAATAAGGCCGTTGTACGGCAGTCATTTCAATAATATAATGTATGTAATTGCGCTCTTATATGTATAATTATGTTTAATAAATGTGTGAGTCTGATGGGTTGTTCTGTTAAGTGTTAAACTTGTTTGTTCGTGATTGTTGTCCTGTCATACTTATTACATCTCCCAGTCTGGGATTTGTGACATATGAATCATTCAGTACAGTAAACCATGCCATTTTTTAAAGTTATTATTGTTGTCACACCGCATTATCAAAATAAAGACCATTTTTTATGCAACATTATGTCGAAAGCTTTTTTTTTAATTTGTCTGACAAGAAATGCTTACCGAAATAATTATGTAACCCCTTTAAGGCAAACGGAGATAAGTAGTCTTGCGCAATTTATAGCATGTTAGCCAAGCCATTTTAGAGATGGTACAATGTAAGTCGAGCAACTAATTTTTTGGTGACGCGCGATAGCTAACTACTTTCCTAGAAAATCAGTCATGATTCATTCAAGTGAATTTTGTCCCAAGGGGAAGCTACTGCTTCTCACTTAGCTTCGTCGTGAAGAAAAATACATGTACAACAAGAAAACAGACTGAACTTGATCGATAAGGTCAGTATCTGCTACATTTTAAAATGAAAATATCTCTATATTATTTAGCCTTTGTCGCTTCATAGTGCCAGTCTGCGATTTTGGTAGTACTTGTTCAGTAGTGTATATCAGTATGGTAGTACTTTGCTTTCAGCTTGATCTACATACATGTATGTTTACAGATTATCTCTGACGTGTTCTATTCGCCGTTCAAAATTCTTCTTTGAAACAAAATTATCAATAACATCGGACATCGGTAACTCATAGACATACACCACAGTCAGGTTTGTCTAAGTAAAACGGACTTATATATCGTATGCATGAAGGAACAACTTAAGTCATAGATCTGCCACGGACCTTGTGGATTTGTTTGCTTGAGACACATTCTGAAATCGTCCTATCGTATTTTAAGTTGTTTGTCAAACATGTGCCCAAAAAAGTCACTGAATATAACAACCTTAAAAAATATGAAGTTCGAGACATTTTGTTATCCCAGCAGGTGGTTGGTGGGCACTTCTGGCAGAGTCAACTGTCTCCTCCTGTCCAATCATTCTGCTAAATTGTGTCTTTCATCTTGCTTTTTCGTAGCACAATGTTGACGTGCTTTCTTCAAATTCAACCCCAAAACCCCAGTACTGCTTTATTCAATCTCTACTTTTTGTTTTACAAAAATTCAGACACGACCATAATATGACAACAAAAAGGTGTATTCTTTCAATCATTCCTACAAAAATTATGAAGCAATTTACCCCTGGGAGAAGATTTTGGAGTTAAAAAGTTGTTCTTATACAATACTTTGTCAAGTTTAACTAAGAAATTTTACAAGCAATTTTCACAAAACATGCTATTGTGAAGAGAGAATAAAGCAATACTGAGGTGAAGACTTGGGTGATTAGTTACATAACCCAGCAAATAATTTTCAAAACGAATCATTATAACATTCAACAAAATATACTTCCAATGCAAACACATGATTTTGTTATTTCTGATCTTTACCAGGGTATCAAAATATACTTTCACCTACCAGTTTTTCTCTTTGTTCTCAATTTTTTAACAGCTTGATGAGAAAGAAACAGGGGAGATAACCTTGCACAGCCCGGTAGAGCCGGAGCATTTTTCTATCCTCCTCAGATACCCTTACACTGGGAAGGTAGACATATCAAATGAGAATGTTCAAAATGTTCTCATTGCAGCAGATTATCTCCATGTCGGACACGTGAGGAAAGAATGTATCAATTTCATGGTTACCAGTTTGGACAATGACAATGTCTGTGATGTATTGATGTTTGCTGCTAGTTGCACGTTCTCTGACTTGGAGTTGGGTGCCCTCAAATTCTTCAGAGAAAATCTGGACAGTGTTTCCAAATCCAGCAGATTTTCTCATATAGATCCCTGGTGTCATTCTTTGAAGACAATTTAATTTTATATAACAATGGCGCAATATTGAGATATGTGGAAAGGGAGAAACTTGTTCTGAATGCGGTTTTGAGATATTTGTCAGGTAGACCAGAAATCGAATCGAATTTTTTAATCTCTTGAAAAGAATGAGATAATAAAAAAGTATGTGAACATGAGAGCAGTTGCTGTGAAATATTTACTTGACAGAAAACAGAACTATTCTCTGACTACAGATATTGGCAGGGAGGCAGAGGAGATTCCTGAGACCTGGTTTAGCCAAAGGAAATTGGCTAGTTTTTTAATTTCACGAGGAGGGAACAGATATGCTGCAGGAGGTGAGATAGTCAGATCTCCAAATTTACCCCAATATTTGCACAATGACGACAATCTGGAAATTAGTAGAATTGACATTTGGAGGTCTTTCCGTGCTGAATCGCAAACCTGTGGCAGATGGACGGGACTTGGATTATATGCACGGCAGCCGCTACGGCGGGCAACATTACTCTGTGATACTGGGGCCTAATGAATACATCATCAGAGTTATCATTGGCAGTGGGGACCTGATAGATAGACTTGGATTTGAAACCTCCATTGGGAGAGTTTGTGGGCCCTATGGTGGCCCAGGAGGTTCGGATATATTGAAGCAGCACCTAGTGGACAGTTTTCCTACTTGTTTGATATCAATTGTGGTACCATTGAAACCGATGGTGCTCCAGCTATCTTCAATCTGATGCTGCGTTGGATCACATTTTGACTGAAACCTTTTCCGGGAGGACTAGCTGTGTTGTCCATCAAGTTTATTTGATAACTCTATCAGTTGAACGTGGCTAAGACGAAAATAGAGAAACTACATATATGTGAACAGCTCTAAAGTTTTGAGGGGCTCTGGCCTTGTTTTATGATGATATGAAATCTGAAATGCAAAATGTGACATGTTGTATCTTCTCCTCTGCAAGTATTTCACAAGATTCTTCCAGAATTGGCCACTTCTCTCAGTTTTGCTGTTTCACACCCTGTGTCTTTATGAAAATATTAATTTCTTGCCATTCACAATTTCTGTTAGAGTGTAATAAATTGAAAATAAATTGAAAAGGGAGGCAGCAACTTTTGGCAGTTTTTTCATGAAATACCACTCTTCAAAAACTGACGTAAACAAACTTTGGGATTGTATCAAGTTAAATCTGGACACGATCATGGAAAATGTCACAACAAAAGTGTCATCCACGAAAATTCATCAACCCTGGATAAATACTTTAACGAAAAGATTAGTCCGGAAAAAATATAAATGATTCAAAAAATGAAACAGTGCAACTCTGAACGGGTGGAAAAAAAGTATCTAGAAATCAAAAGATTAACCCAGAAAGAATGCCGGAAAGCTCACAATAATTATGTCCATGAGATGATAAGTGATACATCTGATAACAGAAAAATACTTTGGAGATACGTGAAAAGTAAAAATAAAGAAAACTTAGGAGTAACCGCACTGAACGATGAGAGAGGGCACTCACAGCAAGATGCCCCCCCCCCCTCCCCAAAGAGCCAATATTTTAAATACTCAATTTTGTAAGGTCTTTTCTGACCCAGGAGGTGTCTCCTCGGGGAGAGCTGAGTGGTGTCAAACTGCCGGATATGGATGAAATATTTGTCACAGAAAATGGAGTATTGAAACTTTTGGAAAGTCTTAACGAAAATAACGCCACAGGGCCTGATGGAATTACCGCCAAATTACTGAAACTTTGTGCCAAGGAAATCGCCCCCGTTTACACTTTGTTGTTTAGAGCCTTAATCGAACAAGGAAAAATACCGGAAGACTGGAAAAAAGCAAATGTGGTACCCATTTTTAAGAAAGGAACTAGGGCTAGTCCTGAGAATTATAGACCAGTCTCCCTGACATCAACATCTTGCAAACTTTTAGAGCAGATCTTGCACACCAGCATCATGAAGCATCTCGAGAGACACTCAGTCTTAACACATGTACAGCATGGTTTTAGAAAATTCAGGTCGTGTGAGTCCCAGCTGATCACGACTTGCAATAATTTTTAAGCGGCCCATACACTAGCAATATTATTGACAATAATATTGTCATTAAATGGTATTCACAGTATTATTGTCAGTGTGTGGGAGATATTGAAGATTGATCAATATTATTGACGAATATCTGCAATCTCTGAAATATTTTCTTCAATATTTTTCGACCGTCAATAATATTGCTAGTGTGTGGGTTCTGTCAATAAAAGTTTTGCAATATTTCAGTCACTTTCAAGTCACCGTGCAGTAAACATAGCAAAAACCACTAAAGAGGATGAAAGAAAGTTTATATTAGGTGCATTGAAGTGTACAGAAAGCTTCCATGTCTCTGGAATATCACAAGTGCTGATTATTCTAACCGCTGTAAGAAGGAGGCCGCATACAGCACCCTGCTATCCAAGTACCAAGAACGTTATGAAAATGCGACAAAGGAGGATGTGAAAAAGAAGTTTAATTCTTTGCGTACAAACTTTAGGAAGGAAGTGAAAAAAATCAGTCAGTCGGAATGGTCTGGGGCTGGAACTGACGATCTGTACGAAAGCAGTCTGTGGTACTATGACGCCATGCTATTTCTTAGAGACCAGGAAATGGATGAACCATCTAGAAGTTCATTGAGCAGTGCAAGCAAAGCTGTTGTGCACGACGGCGCCAACCAACCGGTAACTTTTGTTGTTGTTTTGTTTTGTTTTATAAGATCTGTGTAGCATTTGAATATGGTGTGATATATACAAACACAGATGGACCCCCCCCTCGCCCCCCCCCAAAACACACACACACAAACACAAGTGCCCATTACAAGTTATTCCATGCAAAGTCCATAATCTACAAGAGCCGGCAGAGAAAATAGTTCAACAAGGTTTACCTTTTATATTCTTTATTAATGTTTACGATGGCTGAAAACCATTCTATTCACTAGCAAAGTTGACACTGGTTTCTTTACTGAAGCATCACAACTCAACATTTAGATGCAATCCATTTGCCAAGGAACCATGCCTCTGGTGCAAAAGTAGTTCTGAAACACTTCTCTTGCTATTTTGGCTCTCATAGTGGGATTTCTCTGATTGGTAGCTTGCAGTCTGGCTAGTTCTCTTTGTGATGATCTCCATTCACCTTGATGAAGACGACCATTTGGATCCTCCCAGTCTGCCATACCTCTTGTAATGTAGGTGCTTGACTTTTTCCTCAGAAAATTGTGGAGATAGCAGCAGGCCAGAGTGACAATCTGTGCTTTTTCTGGGCATAGAAACATTTGTCTTTGGAATACACCAAATCGTGATGACATTATACCAAACGCATTTTCCACTACCCTGCGTGCACGGCTTAAACGATAATTGAGTATACGTTTGTCATTGTCTATTAGGCGATGTGCTTCACTGTATGGACATTGTATATGCGGTCAGTTACAGGAGCTTATGAGTATGACCAAAGTAATATAACAGCACCGTTTGATGTGAAAGTACACAATTTATACATGCATTTGTTTCAAATGAAATACATGGTGATGAATTTATGTTTGCTTCTTCCCTGTTCTTCTGTGGAAATTGGTGTTTGATTTTGTTTGCATAGTCTGCTGTC
Source organism: Onchidella celtica (assembly GCA_963931925.1). Classification (NCBI taxonomy): domain Eukaryota; kingdom Metazoa; phylum Mollusca; class Gastropoda; order Systellommatophora; family Onchidiidae; genus Onchidella; species Onchidella celtica. Next base: position 13,387,935 of record OZ007572.1, read on the forward strand.
ATGACACTTTGCAGCTTAAAAGGATAAAATTCAGGTTTCCTCACCATCTGGCATTGCTCCACTTTGTTTACCAAATGCCAGATATTCAGCAAATAACAAAATGGTTGTTTTACATGCCTGCGCAATAGATCTTCACATTCAAACCAATGAATTACAACCAATGAATTGTGTAAGTAAATTTCACAAAATTTAAATTTACCAACTCATGCCTGATGAAGATGTTGTCACGATTAAGGTTGATGACCTTGTACGCCACGAGTATAGAGGGGGTAAACTTAGTAGGGGAGAAGGGGAGTTTAAAGTTGTTGTCGAGCATGAAAGATTACTATCACGAGGAAGGTCGGTGGCCTTGTGCGCCACGAGTCTAGGGGGGTGAGCTTAGCAGGGGAAAACACGGTTTTTAACATTGTTGACGAGCGTGGATAGATACACACGACTCGCTTTAAACTAGTCGCGTGTGCAAAAACCTCGGGAGTATAAGTAGAGGAGAAGCTCGACACACGTGGTTCCCAAATTATTCATTCCTAAAGGAAGACGCAGCGAGAAGTGGTCCGGACGACAGGTGGAAAATCGTGCCATGGGGACCAGGGGTGTTATGTATGTGAGGAATCTATGAAGGTTCCCAAGTTATTCATTCCTAAAGGAAGACGCAGAATTTATCGGTCCGGGCGACAAGTGGAAGGTCGTGCCAGTGGGGACCAGAAGTGTTAGGTGTGTGAGGGATCCATGATGTTCACATGTATTTCCCAATAAGAAGAATTTAATCGGTCCGGGCGACAAGTGGAAGGTCGTGCCATGGGGACCAGAAGTTGAGGAGTTCTGATGATAGGATGGGAACCCATCAGAAGCTCGTGATTTGCGATGGCGGGTGTGAACCGTCGATGTGCTGTGTGTTTGCAGAAGAAGAGTCTTTGAGGACGGGATGATAACCCCTCAAGGAACAAGTAATCTACGATGGCGGGTGTGAACTGTGTGTTCTTATTTGTGTGAAGCCAGGGACGTCTGTTTCCCCTTTTATCGTCGAAGTTAGAGATCTAGAAAGGATCGTGTGAACTCTGGAGACGTGAAACTGCATCAACGAGGAGGGCAGCTGTTGACAGAGACTATTAAGCATACGTAGTTAAGTTTATAGACAGAGGGATTAGATCTAGATGTGAAACGGGGAATAGATAATAGCCATGATCCCCAAGAGTAAATTTGAAGTATCTCTGTTTTTGTGATTATGTATGTGATTATCATGAGTTGAATGTTTTGACATAAGTTTTGTCATGCATTTATAATTAAATATCGTTTAATTTAAATCTCACTCCACGTGTCCGTTGATCGCTGGTCTGCTTGCTTGGCTTGTTAGCTGGGTTTGAAAGGTAAATAAGTTAGGTACTCATCACACACGTGGTCGTGACCAATCTTCACGCACGTGAACGTGACAATGTACAGAATGATTCTTGTGGATTCTGTTACGGCAAAACTGTGGTCCTGTGGTCCTGGCCAAACATTTAAAACATAAGTTATATGAACCAACCCAAGCTGAAGCAATCCATTTGTTCAGCTAGCAGCTATTCTCAACATGCCATCTATTCAAATATCTGTGATTTGGGGGAGGAGGTGTACAGAAGAGTACAATGCCACATACAAGTGCATGGATACATCTTTAATCTGGCCCCAACATAGGCCGTCAAAAGACCATTCATTCAGCGGTTCTTACCAGCCACATTATCTGTATAACAGTTTACAATAAAATATCTGACACAATCACATGTGCATACAGACAATCTTACAGGTCTGAGATGTTTCAGTCTGTTATTAAATCATCAGAGCAAGATCACATTCAAGCAGCCAACAGACCCAACATCAGGCAAAAATTCACCATTAGTAAGATGACTATTCAAAATACATGTGTTTGTTTCACTGACATGCAGTTCAGGCCTAAAATGTAGGCCATTGTCACTTGTTTTGCATAACTTTTATACCTGATTCACACTGATTCGTTATAATTTAATTATCAAACCGTCTAGTACAAATCACACCATCTGACAAAAAATTAAACTAAATCATACTTTCCATCATGACTGCCAGATGACAACATGACAAAAATCTCTTAAATCTTCCATTTTGCTAAAAACCATGCCAAAGTAATTCCCATGTTCTCATCATCTCTCACTAGCATATACATCTGTATACATCCCCATTTTGTACTCTCAAGACACACCCATGCCGTGCACAAAGTAAATGGTAATGAGTAAATGCCATTGCAGGGAATATTATGTTGTACACTGGTATAATGTGCATGATGGGCATCTGAACAGCAGAGAATGTGACAACAAAACAAGAGGCTGAAAATATCAAATGTCTTACAATCTAAATCCCTCAATTTCACAAATGTCAACTTAGTTCTATAATAAAGTGCTGCCGCCTGTAGTTTAGGAGACAAAAGCACACTCTGAAGGTCCATGCACAGGACAAGAAGGCTTCCTGCAGGATCCCTGATCGCATCTAGGGCGGCTTGCTTGTCTATCTTTTTCTGTCTACGTGCAGCCTCCTTCTCCTGTTGGTGGACTGTCCAGGCCTCGGTGTGGACATTGCCAGTCCCATGTCCCACACATAAGTCATACTGGTCTTTTTGGGTGCAAATAGGGCAAGATTGCTCTCATCAAACAATTCTGAAAACACCCATGGGGAGGGGTTGTCTACTTTTTTCAGTGCATTTCTCCCCATAGACTCGATGTAGTTCAGCCAAGTCTTAAACTTGGGCTCCAGGTATAACTTCATCATCATCATTGCCTTTCTCACCCTGGATCAGGGTATAGGCCACCAACAAACACTTTCCATCCCTCTCTATCATGGGCCAGCCTCTTTACATTATTCCAAGTCTTTCCGCTTCGTTGCACATCATTTTCTCTGGCTCTTCTCCACGTTCCGCGCGGCCTTCCTCTTGATCTCTTGCCCTGGGGATTCCAATCCAATACCTTCTTCGTGATGCTGTTTCCTGGCCTCCTGAGAGTGTGACCGATCCATCTCCATCGCCTCCTACCAATTTCCTCTCTGACTGGGCTCTGTCTTGTTCTTTTCCATACAATTTCATTGCTGACCTTGTCTGTCCATCTGATCTTAAGTAGCTTCCTCAAACATCTGTTGATGAAAACTTGGATTCTCTTTATGCAGGCCTGAGACGCATCCCAAGTCTCACATCCATACAACAGGACTGACTTCACGTTCGAGTTGAATATCCTCAGCTTTGTTTTTAGAGATATATCCTTGGTTCTCCAAATCTTGCTTAAGGACGTGAAAGCTGCCTGTGCCTTTCCAATTCGTGCTTTGACTTCTGCCTCTGTTCCTCCCTTATTGTCAATGATACTACCAAGATAGCAGAAGGACTCTACATCTTCCAGTGGTTGATCTCCTACTCTGACTTGTGCGCTTGGGGGTGCAACAATTTTTAGGACCTTCGACTTCGCAGGATGTATCCTCAATCCAATAGATTCTGAAATTTTGTTTAGAGCTGTAGTCTTTGCTTGCATCTGGTCGTGTGTGTGCGACAATGATGCCAAGTCATCTGCAAAATCTAGATCGTCCAGCTGTGTCCATGGGGTCCATTGTATGGCATTTCTTCCTCCACTGGTGGTTTCTTTCATAAGCCAATCAATCACCAGGACAAACAGAAATGGGGACAGCAAACAACCCTGCCTAACACCAGTCTTGATATCAAAGCTGTCAGTAAGCTCGCCATCGTGTACGACTCTGCAACTTGTCCCCTCGTACATGCTCTTGATAAGGTTCACCACCTTCTCTGGGATTCCATAATGTCTCAATATTCTCCACAGTGTTTCTCTATCGGTGCTATCAAAGGCCTTCTCGTAGTCAAGGAAGTTCACTATCAGTTGGGAGTTCCACTCTAGCGACTGCTCTACTATGATTCTCAGAGTGGCGATCTGGTCGGTGGTTGATCCACTACTCCTGAAACCAGCTTGCTCCTCACGAAGTTTTGGGTCTGTTGCATTCTGTATTCGCTTGAGAATAATCCGATTGAAAACCTTTCCTGGGATGGAGAGAAGTGTGATTCCTCTGTAGTTACTACAATTGCTGAGGTCCCCTTTTTTTGGAAGCTTCACGAGGTGTCCTTCCTTCCAGTCCTTTGGAAACTTGCCTCCGATCCAAATACTCGAGAATAGTGAGTGCAGACCCTCTGCAGCCCCAGCAGCATCTGCCTTCAGCGCCTCTGGTGGGATCTGATCTGGTCCAGCTGCCTTGCCTCGATTTAACTGCTTTATGGCATCATTAATCTCTGCTTTAGTCGGAGGGTCGCCACTGATCGGTAAATCATTTCTTGCGGGTAGAATGTCGGGTGGGTTGCTTGGTGGAGGTCTGTTCAAGAGGCTGTTAAAATGTTCTATCCATCTTTTTGCCTGAGCTTCCTTTCCAAAAATAGCCTTCCTGTTGTAATCCTTGACAGGAACTTCAGGTTTTCCATATTTTCCAGCAAGAGTCTTTGTAGTCTGGTAGAGGATCCTCATGTGTCCTCCTGTTGCTGCCTTCTCTGCTTTCTCTGCTAACATTCCTATGAACTCCTCTTTGTCTTTTTTAATTGATTTTTTGACCTCTTTAGCTGATGCTCGGTACTCTTCCTGGTTACCAACTCTTGAGCTTCTTGTACGACTTGCATTTACCTGTTCTTTTAGGTCTCTTCTTATCCTTATCAAGTCCAGTGATTTTTGACTGATCCATTCCTTGTGTTCCACTTTCTTTTCCCCAAGAACATCCTGACATGTCGATGTAAATACTCCTTTTACCTTAGCCCAGTGAGTCTCCAAATCTACTGTCTCTTCGAGGTCAACAAGGGGTTTGAATCTATTCCTCAGTGTCAGCTGGAACTCTTCCTTCTTGTCTCCATCCAGAAGGCTCACTTGAAACTTTCTCCCCTTTGTTCCTGCTCTGGTACCTTGTTTCTTGAGGCGGAGTTTGAGTCTTGCCAGCAGCATGTGATGGTCAGATCCAACATCAGCTCCTCTCTGTACTATGACATCCTCCAGTGAGCGTCTGAATCGTCGGGTGATGCAAAAGTGGTCAATCTGGTTTTCAGTTTCTCCATCCGGTGAAATCCAAGTGGCCTTATGGATCCTCTTGTGTGGGAATACTGAACCTCCAATCACATAGCTGTTAAATGCGCAGAAACTTGCAAACCGCTCTCCATTCTCATTCATTTGTCCCAAACCATTGCACCCCATAATGTCCTCATACCCTGTATTGTCCTGTCCTATCTTGGCATTGGCGTCTCCCATTATAATGTTCACATCTTTTCTTGGCAATGTGTCAACTATTTCCTGAAGCTGGTTGTAGAAATCGTCCTTGTCCTCATCGGTTGCTTCATTTGTTGGGGCTTATATCTGCACAATGTTCATGTTGATGTTCTTGTTCTTTGTAGTAAATGATGCCAATATAATTCTCCTTCCGTAGGGTTCCCATCCCCTCAGTGACCTCTGGGCATGCTTGCTCAAGATGATCGCTACTCCTTCTGTATGCTTTTTGTCCTCCCTTCCAGAATACAAAATCTTTTCCCCAGAATTAAGTTGTTTCAGTCCGGACTGTATCCAGCGGGTCTCGCTAGCTCCAAGTATGTGCAGTCTGTATCGCTTCATCTCCATTGTAACCTGGGCACTCTTTCCTGCTTCATGCATGGAGCGGACATTCCACGACGCAATCCGGAGTGACTTGTTTGATGAAGGAGCAGTCAGGCCAGTGGAGTCCTTTCGGCTTTGTCCATTGTCCTTCATTGAATCTACAGGTGCAGATGCTCCCCCTTCTCCCAAGATAAAAGACTGATTTAAAGTATTTGCTTGTGTTTCTGTAACTGGTTTATTTTTACAGGGTGGGTAGTTGGCCCACCGCCAACTGGCTCTTCTCGGGAGACCAGGACCTTTGCACTTTTAGTCGCCTCTTACGACACGCAGTATCACGTCAGATGTATTCTTTGCTGTCCCTCTTCTGCAAGAGGGCCCCCGCATCTGCACGGGCGCAGGTATAACTTGCTCGATAATAATATTGTCGGCAGTCACTGTCGCGATGTGGGTTAGATGGGGATATTTCGACTGACACTCTTTCGAGGTCCGCTCCCACAATCGACGAACACACAAAAAAAAATACTTGCACTCTAAAAACTAAATAAATCAATTGCTTTGATTTTTAGCAGAACTGTAGGGCAGTTTAATTACAGGAATTAATGTAACAAATATAATTATAAATATAAATATCAATTCAAAGGCAACTGAATCTAACTAATGAAACTACAGCTTTCTATAAAGACTAACGTATTCAATCTAACTACTTGCAGGTCATATGAGTTATATGCCAAATAGAATCCGCGCACGTGGCGACGGATATAACAGTTTAAATTCTATTAATTCAATGAGACATGTTATGATATGGACATTTCCTCTAGACACGCCATGGAGAATGCTTGTACAACCATGCGTTGTCTGGCGGTAGCTCTGAAACTGTCTTCAAAAGTAAGTAGAACGGTTCACTTTCATCATTACAAATTAGTATGGACTCTCACCATGAGGCCCTCACTGGGAGTGAGAGCGCTGGATGTAAACGCTGTGGGTTTATATCAAACCAAGTAGCTTAGGCTCTGGAGCTTTAAATCAGGCTCCTCACAATGGACTGCTCAACTGCGTCTCTATGTCTCTCATCTGGCTGAGGACTATCGCCGTCCACCTCGTAAATGGATTGTCTACATGTGGCCCAGAACTAAGTTCTGTATGGCCTTAAATACTGGACTGCATCTGCAGCTTACCGTCTAATTCCTGGATTGTGATTGGTGCAACCACTTCTAGCTCAGCTGCCGAACTGAGTTATTTTAAGTAACAGCCCTACGCAACGACCTTGGGTCGACATCAAAGGTCGAATCACTCAATACAATATAATGTAATTTTATAGCAATACATTCTTAACATGTTCAAAACCCCGAGCTTTTACTCTGGATCACGGTATTTTCTGTACGTCAACAGAAGTCTCAATAACATTTAATTCCTACTCACCCCTTCCCTCTCTACTAAACCTAGTTCAAAACAAGAGATATAAAAAGTGCTCAGCCATGCACACCTACGCTGTCCGTCTATCCTTCCCCACACCTTCTGTCTATCTATTATAAAAAAAACTGTTCAAAACAAATTGTTTACGAGACCAAGTTATGCTGGCTCGCACAATAATTACGTTTGTAAAAATTACTCACTGCTCTCTCACAAAAATTTAGTCAGTGGAAACATTTATGAATCAAATCTGCTCTTGACAGTCACCGTCCTCCTTTTTTAATCAGAGGAAGATATTTCGGAGTGATGCAGACTTGGCTATATTTATTAGGCGGACTATTTGATTTCTCGCCGATATCAATACTTGTGAGAAGGAAACATAATGAATGAAGTCAATTAAACATTCAAACTATTGTTTTGCAGATGACAATGATAAAAGCTGCACATGATCGTAGGGAAGGGGAAGAAGGGGCGGGGGAGGCGGGGAAATGATATGTTGGTTTAGGAGGGCGATGCTAGTGTTGATGAAGCTGCCGGCAAAGATGATGATGATGAAGGTAATGAAATACAGGTCTGACAAAATAATGAAATGTCATAGTACACGTCAACTGGTCGGTGGTGACTGTCTCCTTTGCCAATACTGCTGACACTGGGGCTGATGTGATAATCACGACAGCCTTAACTTGCCAAGTATGGCATTAGCTTTACACTCCCCCCCCCCCCCCCCGCGCCGTTTCAAATGGCAGAAAGAACATGCTTTTCTCTTCACATCATTTTATCTGTTCCTGAGGGGGATGTCAACAATGACATTCTCTACCTTTTCTGGTTCAGTTAGGACCAAATCTATAATACCTAACTGGAATTGACCACTCCGAGCTATCTCATTCTGTTTGTCTTTTTATTGTCACATACTGTACAAACACATATGCATACACACCCATACACACATATAAGAATTATAGGTAAATATTACGATAAAAGCAACAAATAAACAGATGTAAATCAACAAATAAGATACGCAAAAAAAAAAAAAATACAACAAAGAAAACAAACACGAACGATCAAACAAAAAGTATTTATATAAATAAATTTGACACAACCCCCGCAACAGAAATAAATTTGACACAAGCCCCGCAACAGAAACAAATTTGACACAACCCCCGCAACAGAAATAAATTGATATTTTAAAATTTAGACTGTAACAGCAAATGAAGAAGAAGTGAGGCTGAAAGAGAACGGGAAAGACAGAAAGGAAAAAAGAAAAGGGGGAAAACAAACAACAACCATGTCAGTAGTAGTGTTACATGGGCCTTCCTTTGTCGTTCTTTTTTCTCTCTTACTGTCTTAGTCTGGTTTAAATCTCTGAAATTATGGGTAATTACCCAGAGTATTACCCAGAGGCTGCAGAGTAATATATATGTCACAGTGGGAATTAGAATCCAGGGGAATTTTGAATTCCACTAGTGGAGATTAGAATTCCAATCTGTCCTAGGGTAAATTAGAATTCTCATTTGCACTGAAGAAATCCAAGTGGAGAATGGAATTCTAATCTCTCCTAGACAGATTGGAATCCAAATTCTAGTTGAGATTAGAATCATGGTTTCAATTCACACAATAGAAATGGAAGACGAAACTGTTGGCACTGATCACAGAGAACAGAGGTTTGCTGCAAGACTAAATTATTTACATGCAGCAAAAAGGCAAGCTTCTCGATACCAAAACAAAGTTCAAGAACTCCAAGTATCATACTCTGTTGGTGACACTGTTGGGGTAAATATCCATCAGGCCGATAGAACAAACACTGACGCACGTCCTCTGCCCTGCAAAGTAATGGAGAAGAAGTTGCGAGACCCAGACTGCCAAATGTTTAAATTGTACAGTACAGCTGGGATTATTAAAAACTGGTTTACATGTGTGGACTTAGTTCATATGAAATCCGTGGAATTCCCTGAATTAAACGACTTAGCTGTGAAGAACCTGTGTGAAGTAACTCTCATTCAAGCTTCACGTCAAGCAACAGGCTGGCAAGCATCTAGTGCATCGAGCAAAACCGTGTGCAAATGCAAGAGCTCATGCAATATGAAACGATGTTGTTGCCGCAAAGCAGGAATTGCATGTAGCACAAAGTGCCACCCAGGCAGTAGTTCTTGCACAAATAATTAACATTTAAGATACTTTAACGATACGTTAACAAACAATAGTTTTTCTAAAGTTAGTCATATATTAACATTTTTTAGAATAATAGTTTTTTCTAAAGTCAGAGGTTTATTAACATTTTTAAATAAATAATTGACATTAAAGTATCACAAACAAGCAATAGTTTTTCTCAAGTTAGTGGTTCATTAACATTTTAAAGATAATAGTTTATTCTAAAGTTAATGTTTTTATTAACATTTTTTAAAATACATGGTTTTTCTCAATGCACCAGATGCTTGTAGTAGTTGTTTTCTAAAGTTAGTGGTTTATTATCATTAAAAAAAAAAAATTGCCGCCCATGTTCAAAACTGTTTTTCTGTGTTTCACATATAATGATTGGTAAGGTATGATCCTATGAGTTTTTCTCAATGCACCAGATGCTTGTAGTAGCTTTTTCTGAAGTTAGTGGTTTATTACCATTTTTTTAAAGATTGAAGCCCATGTTCAAAACTGTTTATCTGTGTTTCACATTATGATTGGTAAGGCATGATCCTATAAGTTTTTCTCAATGCACCAGATGCTTCTAGTAGGCTATTTTTTTCTAAAAGTAGTGGTTTACTAACATTTTTTAAAGACTGAAGCCCAGGTTCAAAACTGTTTTTCTGTGTTTCACATATAATGACTGGTAAGGCATGATCCTATAAGTAAATAAAAGTAATTTTTATATAAGAAAATACTGGTGAATTGAAACCATGATTCTAATCTCAACTAGAATTTGGATTCCAATCTGCCCTAGGAGAGATTAGAATCCTATTTTCCACTTGGATTTCTTCAGTGCAAATGAAAATTCTAATTTACCCTATTTTTCATATTTCACCGTCGAGGAAGGAGATGCACAATATGTCAGTTATTTAAAACTAAAAACCAAATACACACAAAAAAAGAATGGAATTTAGCTAAAAGAGTTGGCTCCCCGGCCCTGTGAAAATTAGGTCCATCGTCGTTTGTGTGGTTTCAGAATAGGGTCAGTGACAGAATTATCTATTTTCCTGCTAAAGCCATTTTTATTTTTTGTTTGTTTTTGAATAGGCCATTTTGATGAAACGATTTTACCAAAAGCCTGTCCCAGAGGCCGTCGGTTTGACATATGGCATGTCTGCCAGAGAGACTCCTCTTGACAAGGTTGGGATGAAAACGCTGTATGAAACGCAGGTAACAGAGCCTGTAATTTGCAAGCAAATGGAGTGGCCAGCCATCTTTTATCTCTGTCAGTACAAACAACACCATGACGAATGCAGTCTCAAGTCGGACAGTTTACCTACTGTTGAATCGTTCAATTTTATCACTTCGAACATGGCTGAGGTCCCCTTGACATGGGTCGGGTGTGTAGGCCTACCGGTCCCAGGAGTTTCTGATAGACTAATCACAGTACCGAGCTCACTGCAAGTTGATCCGTTAGTTCATCGCCTGCCATGTCAGCGAGAATTGTGCCTCACTCAGTTTTCCAAGTTGTAGTAGCATCAGGCCCTCATGTCCTCAGGATCATCGGCATTCAGCATAGATGACGTCGTAAGGTGGATCTTCAAAGGATTGCTGGCGAGACCCAATATCGGTACTGAATAAGACATTGCTCAATTCTCAGAGGCGAAACATTTCCGCCTCCACAAAAAAAAACAAAAAAACCCGCATAACTGACATCAGTTGGTAGCATGAAACAGAATTAAAGTCAATGGCCATCTAACTACTCAAATCAGCAATAAAAGTTTCTATTTAAATCTTGAGTCGAGGTTTGGTCCCTTTACGCAGAAATGACACTTAGATCATTGCTAAGGTTATTTATTTGTTAGATTATGTTGATAATGAATGAAACAGGTTTGCTATGGACAAGGCGAAATTGGTTATAACATTTGTATCTGCAAACTCGATGCTTTGGTGACCAGGAAGTAAAATTATAGATTATTAGATTGTTGGTGGCCAGCTTGGATATTGCCGCCATATTGGACTTTTTATCATGGCCAACACATTATTCTCAAACACTATCGAAGAATGTTTGTGCCAAGTTTCATGTTGCAATCATTTTATGAACGACTGTTCCAAAACGTTATTATCAAATCCACTGCAATGACATCAAGACACACTTCTTTGCCTTTGGCTGATTTTGGTGACATATTTGTCTGTCAGTTACAGAAGAAGAGTGTTAGACAACCACGTGAAAATTGGGTATGTCAAACCATGTGTGTTAGGTAATATTCTTAACGGGTAGACGTCTGCGAACAAGCGTAGCCTTTATCAATAGCCTAGCCAGCATAAAGAAAAGGGCTTGGCTGTGCTACGCCGGTGACGCAAAGATCCGAGCCAGCAAACCGAGACATTGCATATCGTGAATGAGAAAGCTGTCAGCATCCAGAGTCTACCATTTTATTCCGCGATGGCTCTCTCCAAGATAAGTCTGCTTGTCCTCTTACTGGCTTGGGCAACCTTCATTTCAGGTAGGTTTAATATTGTGAATGAAGGCCTTTGGCCTTTGTTAATCTTTTACTGTTCTTAATGTTTTCATCGTTAACAATACAGACTCCAATATCATCAAGACTCCAATATCAGACCATGACGATACCGCACAAACAAAATCAATTTTCCTTGTCCTTCAGAGGTAGCGCTCGTGAATTTGAATACCGGTGATTTCCCCTTACTTATGTTGCCGTTTCTTCCCAATTCTCTTGTGTGTATCTATGATTAAGAGAAGTAAACCCATTTACTGCCAGTCTTTGTTCCAGCTGTGTGAAATAAGTGATAATAGAGCACATTTGTGGCATGAGATGAACATCCCTGTGTCACATTTTGAAACTGAGCACGACACAGTATGAGAATTTATTTACCTTCGAATGTTAAATACATGTAACTATGTTTATGTATTCAACACAAAATACCCTTGTGATATTATGGTTTATATCATGGCAATTTCATAGAACCTATGCATAATGAATATGCCGTGGGTTATCTGTGGATGTGCCTATTTCACCATTTTTATTAACATCCGTGTTTACGGGTTTATGGGATTCACAGGTTTTTTTTTTTGGGGGGGGGGGGTCATATTGAAATACGATTTGGAATGTATTCAATCAGTGCATAACTCAGTGATTACAAATAACTGAATAGATGTATACAAATATATAATTCAAAGAACAGAATAAAAAGCTGACGGATGTTTCTATGTAATCAAGTAAAAGGGTTTAACGTGAACAAACAGATAGAAAAAAAAACGAAAAAAAAACGTGGACTAAAAAAAACAAAAAAACAACTACAGCAAAGGATAAAAGAGATAGATCGAGAAGACAAATAGAAGTGCATTCGCAGATGTACAAGTAAATAAATTCATAGCTGTCTATGAAGACTATCTTGGGCGATCGGACCCAACTGAAGTCTTATATCCCGGAATTGACAACTACTGAATTCTCCGTCGTCGGCTGTTTCGAACTGTTTAGGTTTTTTATCACCAGCTGACAGGATTTTACAGTTACGTTTGAGCAGCTAGAATATATTGTGTATGTCACATGCTAATAAATATCGTAAATCTTGGGGAAAAAATACAAATAAATAATTAAAAAAAACGAACCCCCCCCCCCCCCCCCAAAAATAAAAATAAAAAAAATAACACAACAACCACAAACCCGAAAAACGATCAGCCAGAGCCGGCAGGATATGCTCTATTATTAATTTATTGAACACAGTCAACATCTTCTAAACAATTAATAGTATAGTACCAACAGCATCATTAGAAATAGAATAATAGCAGTATGTACCTAAAATCCCAAGATGTGAAGATAGTAAGGGGCGACACTAATGCCAAAGTGGGAGATTAAAGAGAAGAAGATAATTATTGTTGGACCTGGGCAATAGGAAATGAAAATGAACGAGGGAGTAAACTGCTGCTTTCAACAGTTCCTATTTTGTTCGGTGATCCAGGTCATTCTTTTCCTCATCTGCTATAAAATTGGAAGAAATACGCTCATTTGGTTTGCAAAACCGACATTATTGATGTATGACGCGTTGAATTGCCACCTGGAGGGGTCTCTCGGGAAACTATATTCTAGAATTTCTGTGGTAACTGCACGATGATCTGTGACTGAAAAATGTTTAATTTCAACATTTTGTTATATGTGGCATTAATTCTTTATCGCAAATATATATAATCTAATCTTCTGACCTCAAAAGGTTCTTCCTAGACCAAGTGAATTCTTTTGTTCTTTATTTAATCCTCTCCAACAGTCAAATAAACCCCACGTTTCCTTAAAATTTGAGAATAATTCTATTTCTTTCTTTCCATGTGGTGCGCCCAAAATTATATCTAGATCGTTGTTTAAAATCATATTGAAATCTCCACATACTATTTAAACTGCTCTGGTCTAGCTGACTGATAATGTCACTTAGGCGCTCGATAAAACCTTCACGTTCCTGCGACTTTGCTGGACCGTGGCAGACTAATAGCGTGTATAGTTTATTTTGCCCTTCGAACTCAATCAAAGCAGACATTTTGATTTATTAATATGAAAAGCTCTATTCACCAGAATGCTCTGGCCTTTACTTCTATTAATATTTGGATAGAAAAAGAATTCATCTCCAGATTCACAGTCAGTACACATTTCATGTTAGGCACGGGCAAAAGTTGTGAAATGCTGCCTGACCTTGAACTCTATGTAAACACAACTAAAGCATGAACTTGTTTTGGAAACACCATCGACATGCAGTTCTTTGCTTTTATGATGTTGCTGCAGCCATATTGACTTCATGCAAGGTCAAACAAATAAGTAGAGTTCTTTTTCATTTAATAGACTCGTTTTACTTCCAAGCTCTTGCAGGCACCAAAGGCCACTAAGACGAAATCGTCACAATCCACCATGAGTATGGGGGTGCTCTATGCTGTTAAAAAAAACAAAAAACTGTTAGATATTCCACTAAGGCCATGAGATCTACATACGGGGGTGTTTGTTGCCTTTCATTTGTTCGCAAGGTTCAAAGAGAATTCGTCTAGCTTAGAATTCTCACCCCTGTCAGTTGTCGTTTAAAAGAATTTTCAAAAACAACTTGTATTATAATAGCCCGGTCAAGTCTTTCAACCGCGTGGCTGCTATGTTTATGACCTATTCCCCCTGAATGAAAGAGTTCAGTAAGACACACAAACTGTGACCTACACATATTTCACCGAAGGCATGACGTGTAGGCCTAGCAGACTGTATCCGTGACGGACAGTTCGAAGCCAAGTCACTTTGGGGCAGGGCAAAGAAGATACTTTTTAAAGTCCACTGTGACGAGGTAGGACGGGTAGTGCTGGATCTGGTGGTTACAATATTTCTCTGGAGCACAGCCGTTATCAGACAATTCAATTTCTCCACCCCCCCAACCCCGCTCCACGCCCCTTTCCTCCCCCGATATCGAATTTTTCACATATATGACCTGATCGTGTAAACCCATCTCTTAAAATATACCTGATATTAAGGCGCTAATACCAGCTGCTTTTTTGTTTTTTTAGTACTCTAAATTTAACGAAGTCATGCATCATAGGCGATCAGATGGAGACGCTGGTATGGCAGAGGCAGAGGGAACCCCGTGAAATAAAAGAAAAAAGAATCGTAGGCGGAACTTGGCTTAAATAACGATATAACTATCCAGCCTGCAAACCTAGAGATCGCCGAACGTGTAGGATTGATGTCAAGTTTGCACATAGGAATGACATTGTTCCAAGGTAGATCCGCTGGTTACGACATCACCCCGACATTGGTTTGATATGGGAAAACCCGCCCCCTATGGTAATCCTGCCAGTCCTATGGAAATCTATGTCTGATTGAAGTAGTGATGCCAGCTGGGTACTGGCTAGAGGTGAAGAATGGCTAACTTTGTTTTCGATATCCCAGGAAACTGAAGACAACTCATCATTCTGAATGGTGGAAAAATTGTAGGTGTGGGCAACAGCGATCACCAAAATACACTTTAAGTGACGTCAGAGAATATGTACATGTATGTAGGCTATAGAGAGAACTCAGTATTGGTCGATTTGCACTGCGAGATACGGGAGGCTCCACGAAACCACTGTTGGTATGGAGGGGAAACTAGGTCGCTGCGGTAAACAATACCCATCTGTGCATTTCCATGGGGCGTAAGACCTTACAATAGGCTCTTAATAGTTTCAATCGGCCCAAAAATGTGAACAAACTGTAGTAAACAAATATGCACACTATCATTGCTCAAGACGGCCTCTTTTAATTCTTGTTACCCCAGCGACCTAGTTTCGCGATTTGACGGAAGTGAGATCTCTTTATAAATACACATTCTCTGGTGACGCCAACAGAATTTGATGGTTGGATCCATAGCAGGCTGTTGTTAGGGGAGCTGGGTATCTAACAAAGAGAACTATAACTAAAAAGTGAACACAGCCCAGTATTTTCTCTATTCGGCTTTGTAATTACAGCCGGATCAATAAATATGGCACGGAGCTCGCATGGAATTTTTACGTGAATGTGGGAGATTCATTCATGTGAGCCTTCGATGGAAGAGTTTACACTGACGATCTGAAATGGCATACGCAGACAGAAGCCGCCACCACTGAACCACTAACCGTCTTATTTTTGTAATTACTCCTCACCTGAAATTTAGGTTTGGGGAGGGAACCAGCATGGTGGTCCTTGGGATTTTTGCCAAGATCTTGGGATTTTAGGTTTTACCTTTTGGGATCTTGGCATTTTATAATCAGATGTTGAGATTTTTCAGGCGCTGTAGTTTGCTTTTATTTCTTAGTAAAAAAAAAAAAAAATCACAATTCTGCTCTGCAGTTCAAAAAAAATAAAATTCTATTTTACTTTGTACAGTTGTGGAATATGGACAGTGATCAGTTTCTCCTCCTTATATCTTGTATCTGCGACAGAAGAGGAAGCGCGGATGTACATTACCGATGTATCCTTTGATTGACGAAAGAATTATTTTGTTCCACGGAACTGGCCTCCCTAGCACTAATGATATTAGCAGTTCTGTACCAATATCTGCTTCCATACTGTTTCTACAGAAAAGAAAAGTCAGAATCAAAAGGAAATACAGGATAAAGCGCGCACACACTCATAAACTCGAGTTGAAATTGTAGACGGGGGCATAAATTTGTCCTTGGAGCTGTGCGCAGGCGCGGGTTTTGTCGGCTACGTGTTTTCGAAAGCACCCCAAGGCGCAGTAGGTTGTTCTTCACGGATGACAAGTTTGTTATTAGAAAAGTCAACACCGTTTTATTTTCCTGTGTGCATATACTGCTTCTTTTGGGGCCGCCCAAAGATGGGCCCGCCCCTAGGCGCCGTTTGTAAGGGGCCGCCCCCCTTCCATAGAGCCCTGCACTTATGTAAATACGGGTTAACGAAGAAAAAAAAATGCCACAGGGTTGCACAAACCGGCAAGGAAATTATAAACGAGCCAGTTGCGCAGCACAAGCAGTCGGCTCAGTAGGTTAGTGAGAACTGGAGTTAGGAAAGCCGTTTCGTTCCAGGTAGTAGACGTCAGGATAACACAGGTGGGTCTAAAAAACACACACCAGAGAATAAGCCTATATTGTAGAGAGGTGCACATAATTATAATTATTGAAACCGGGAGTATACACAGTATTCGTGGTGGAAACCGTCTTAGGCTCGCATCTGTATTCGAGATGACATTATTATTAGGCCTACTTTGAACCAGTTCACAACCCGTCAGTCAAACGACTACATGCATTGCAGCTGCTGAATACAAAGCTTGTAATTTAACTTCATCAACAGTGTTTTTTGTCAAATGAATAAAATTAAAATGGATATCCCAGAGTGTGTGTGTGTGTGTGTGTGCGTGTGCGTGCGTGTGTGTGCGTGTGTGTGCACGCGCGTGCGCGTGTGTGTGTGAGTGTGTGCGTGATAGTGTATGTGTGTGTGTGTGGGTGTGTGTGTGTGTGTGTGTGTGTGCGCGCGTCTGTGTGTGTGTATGTATGTATGAGTGTGTGTGTGTTGTTGTTGTCTTTCTATTCTATAGCCATCATTATTTATTTCTACATAGCTGATTTGTCCAGATTTATCGAAAGAGCAGCGAGAGGTCGTTCAGTATACCTCTCATTTTAATTTGTCCATTTGTTCTGTATACTCTGGCCAGATAACCATTCTATTCCTTTTGTGGCTGAGTATTTGAAATGCAGATTGTCGGCGGTCTTCTTAATGCCATTTATGGGGAAAAGGAAATTACCGATGATTTGTCACTGAAAGAAAACAACAACGACAACAAAAAAAAACAACCCAAAGCTATTCCAAACTAATCCCAGTGGTGATAAATAATTATCCGAAGACCGAAAATCTGAATCTGTTTATCCGTCGTGGCAACAAAACAATGATTTATGTACAAACTGCAGGAAACTTTATAGCCAAGACATACTGTATCTTCTGTGATAGGCTAAAAAAGAAACAACAACAAATACCGCCTTTATAATCACTAAGTTTAAAATAATACATCGAGAAATTGCTGCAGTACAAACAGTGAGATATGGACGTTTGGTCTTAAAGACGAAACAACTTTTAAGGCCAAACCCTAGTGCTGAAAATAAATCAGAATGTTAGCTGAACTTGCAAGATAATGACAATAATTGTAATTGCAGATGCAATACTTAACTGCAGTTGCAGCAGCAACAACATCAACTAACTAGATTGGGTCTGTCCGAGAGGATGGCACATTCAATACGGAGCGCAGCTTTTAAGCTTGTACGTCTATATAATCTATATTAATAAAGGTGAAACCTTACGACAATTGCAGCGCGCCTTTCGCTACTCCTCTGTTAATGCTGATTCGGTGGCCCTCAGATTTTATACAGCGCTTAGTATAGACTGCCGTCGTGTCCCCGGCACAGAAAATAAAAAAATAATTAATAACTCGCAGAACGTTTGTATTAGTTTCTAGGTTGCGACACATTGGCGTTCGGTCTATTTTTTCGGCAAATTAATGTAACTAAGATTGGTTCCGGTATATATATCACACTCACAAAACAACGGTTAGGACTGGTTTGAATGATGAGATTGAGTTCTAAGACTATCAAGTATAAAACTTTGTGTGTTCTCAATGTGCCTAAACTGGGAAAAAGGATGGGTCTGGAATTGGGAGATTGACGCTGCAGGGCCAAAAATACAGGTTTGTGTTTTCAATATGCCTAGGAAAATATTATAATATTTCTTTTCCATTAACACAATATGACGTTATCACTTCCTGCGATGTGCAAACAAACTAACCCGTGCGCAAAACATAGCCATTTGACGGATGCTGGCGGTACGCGCAGGACGCCAAAGCGCAAAGGGAAAGCAGTAAAACCTATCTAAAAACAAACAAACAAACAAAAATAAAATAAAGCTAAAGGAACAGGCAAAATGAAGCAGGTCCATAATAATCACCCAGAACTGAAACTAATAAATCTTGAAATTTATCCCGGGCAGGGCCGGGAACTCAGCTAGTATATTATATAATTAACAAATTCTCCACCTTTGAACGCAAAAGGCTTTTTTATTAGTCCACTCACAGTAACCAAATTTTGCATGTAGGTTTCAAATGTTTCAAATGCTGTGGAGGGTGCACCGAAGCTTGGATTTTTACATTGGTTTTGTTTTCCAATTTTTTAAAAAGTTTATTTTCTGTCGTTGACTGCTCTGCTCCTCTCCCACCCCCCCCCTCTTTTTTTTTTTCACGATGACCTGTTTCGCGAACACTTCGTGTAAACTGCTCGGGGCTAAGTCAGAACACAGGAACAGCTGCTTGAGTGGGTAGAAAGTGATGGGGCAGGACAGTGGTCGGGAGTCTGCTCAGAGGGCGGCTTTTAAGCTTGTAATTAGTAAAGAACATATGCTGATTTGACTGATTTCACCTTCAACTTGCCATGCATTTCCTGGCCACATAAACATTTTATTTTATTTTCACTATGGGGGTCGCATGTTGAACTATCGTTACTCGGCTCAGTCATTCAATTTTTGCTTCTCCTGGAAAAATTTTGAAAGCTGAGTTACGATAGTTAACCAGGCAGTCCTCCAATGAGTGAATGTGGGTTTATCCAAATAACATGTCTCTTAAAGAGTCCTATCTCCATGCGGCAAAATTCGACAAGCAGTTTTCGCAATTCTCCCCCACTTGCTTTTTATTTTCAGTCGGCGAGGCGGGAGAATACTGTTCCACTAGCTATGACAGCGACACAACAAAATATTGTTCAAGTGGCTGCTGCGGGGAGTATGACGGAGAATGCTGTGGAGTCAAGTAAGTTAAATTTATGACTGTAGTAAAAAAAAATAAAAAAATCTTGCACGTCATTTAAAACCTGCATACCAGAAGGATGTTATTATGGGACGAACTTGCCGGAAGGATGCTATTTTAAGAACGGCATGCCTGATGAACGTAAGTTTTAGAACAATATGCCAGTAGGACGCCATGATCCAGACAACATGCCGGATGGACGTCATCAGAAGAGCAACATGGCATAAGGACGTTATTTTCAGAACACTATGCCAGGAGGACGCCATTTTAAGAACGACATGCCAGATAGACGCTATTTTAAGAACAGTACGACAAAATAGACGCCAATTTTAGAACAATATGCCAGCAGGACGTCATTTAAAGAACAGTATGTCAGATAATGCCAGATGGGCGTCATTATAGGAACAATAGGCCTGACATTATTTTAAGAAAAGTGTGCCAGAAAGACGCCATTTTAAGAATAGGGTGCGAGGAGGAAGCCATTTTAAGAACTTTACCCCAGAAGACGTCATTGTAGAATATGCTGGAAGGAACCGGTTCCTAAATCAATGCGGGAGTTCAGAGGGTGACATTTTTATCTACATCACATTTGAAAAATGTTAACTCCTGTGCATTGCCCTCGGTAGAATTTGTTCGCTCTTGTTCTTGTTTTCTTGCTGCCGTTGCTATCATATTGGTCCCATTTTTGTACACCCGGAGAGTGGACATTTTAGTAATCCACTGAACTTCACAATTTGATATGTAGAAATGTTCTTTTAATAATTCAGCCTAAGTATTATTTTTTACAAAGCACAAAGAAGCACAGTCAAAATCAGGCTGTAGTCTATTTCACGAAAAATTAGTTCCATACGGTTTAGTGTGAAATATGAGTTCATGCAAAAATAAATCTCAAATAAATCCGACAGACAGTTTTCGGGGAAAATCCGCGTTGATCACGCTCATTCAAAAAAAAAAAAAGCGCACAATAAATTGTCAGCGGCGTGGCCTTGGCGGGGTCAGATCGCCGATTGCCCGGGCGCAAAAATTCAAAAGAAAAAAAAATAAATAGAGAAGCAGAAATAAATAACAAATCGTGTCCCCCCTCCCCTCCTCCCCACACACACACAGAAAATCTCCAAACGTTCGAATATTCTACAGTTTTTCAACATAATTACAGTACTTTTCTCACAAATTACAGCCATACTGTCTTCTCGTAATCCTTAACGGTGAATTACTTAATGCTTATTGATAGCGTGATTTCCCATTTGAAGATACCGACACTTTAATGTTCCATAACGAGCATACAAAAATAAATACAGCTGGTTTGGGTGGGGTGGGGGGAGGGGGGTGGGGGTGGGGGTGGGTTGGGGTGAGGTGGGTTGGGGATTCAACACCGGACTTGTGGAAGGGACTAGAGGAATACTAACGGTCCAGGGGTCAGGGGGCGCAATACTTGCCTTACCCCGGGTGTTGGCAATCGACGCTACGCCACTGGAAACCGCATTTTGACCTTGAACGGGAAAACGAGTGAATACTCGGTCAAAACTACTCAAAACTACGACAATGCCATCTATGAAATCCAAAGAACAGTTTGTTTTTCTTGTACTTCCAGTATTGGCCTCATCATTGGACTTAGTGTCTCTGGTTCTGTGACGTTATTCATCATTCTCGTGATCTTCTGCTTATGTAGAAGACGACAACAAACAGCCATCGTCTACAGACAATTTGACACGCCATCCGTTACTGTTCAGCAGAGTAAGTTCAATGACGACATTCTTTAATTAAAAAAAACAACAAGGAAACAAACATTTATATTTTTTATTCCTTTTTCTTTTTTGCACAATTAAAATGGGCATTAGTATTGAAATTTCCGAGTTCACCTTTTAAAAGAAAAGTCCCAACGGCAGTTGATGTAATTAAATTCAGTTTTATAACCTCAATGAGATAATAAACACAGAAGATTGTTTTTGTCCTCCGCAATTCTCCTCAACAAGACATTTCAGCTAGATGTATGCTACATTTCACCATAGTTCCTTACCATGACACTTCATGTATGACTGTTATTGAGTTTATTGTGTTATCTATACTAATAAAAGTGAAACCTTACGACAATTGCAGCGCGTCTTTCGCTACTCCTCTGTTAATGCTGATTCGGTGGCCCTCAGATTTTATACAGCGCTTAGTAAAGACTGTCGTCGTGTGGCCGGCACAGAAAATAAAAAAATAATTAATAACTCGCAGAACGTTTGTATTAGTTTCTAGGTTGCGACACATTGGCGTTCGGTCTATTTTTTCGGCAAATGTACGTAATTGAGATTGGTTCCGGTATAGACTGTATCACACTCACAAAACAACTTCCGGTTAGGACTGATTTGAATGATGAGATTGAGGATTAGACTATCAAGTATGAAACTTTGTGTGTTCTCAATGTGCTTAGACTAGGAAAAAGAAAGGGTCTGGAATTGGGAGATTGACGCTGCAGAGCCAAAAGTACAGGTTTGTGTTCCCAATATGCCTAGGAAAATATTATCATTATTTCTTTTCCATTAACACATGTCGTTATCACTTCCTGCGATGTGCAAACAAACTAACCCATGCGCAAATCGTAGCCATTTGACGGGACGCGCAGGACGTCAACGCGCAAAGGGAGGGCAGTAAAAAGTAACTAAAAACAAACAAAATTAAAATAAAGCTAAAGGAACAGGCAAAATGAAGCAGGTCCCTAATAATCACTCAGAACTGAAACTAATAAATCGATTTATCCAGGGCAGGGCCGGGAACTCACCTAGTGATATTATGTTTATGTAATGATGTGCAAGATTATGTGCACCATGTATGTACGGTCTGTGAAAGAGAATTTCGCTCATGGGATAGTAAAGTGATTCTTGTTTTGTGGTATGTTAATATCACCTATCTAATGAATGGTAATATTTCATGTATTTCATGTGCAATTCAAAGTCAGTTAAGTGTTCATTTTGTTGAAAGTGCAAAACTTGTAATGCCAGGTCATGAATGGAATCGATGATAATTATTGCCTTGATTATTATGTTCCTGGAAGGGAAATCATAGTCTTTTCTGGACTGATGGGCATCTAAATGTACATACCAGAAGTGTAACGAAATTCATTATAGAGCGAGTTTTTAAATTGCCGACGTAATTATGATGTATCATCTTCCTATGCGTTTCTCCTCCCAAATTAAAAAACAAAAATGGGAGGCGAGGATAAGGGAGGAGAACCCAAGGTCCCATAATGCTGCAACTTCCACCATATTTCAGACGTTAGAGAGGACGGCAGTTATGGATCTTCATCTCTAGAACTGGTTATGAACAAAGTTTAACAATTTATGGTGGTACATTACTAAAGCTGGCTGTAATTAATGTTCATGTGTAAGGAAATGGAAACGGCAACGGAAGTGCAAAAAAAACAAATCTATCAAGTGGTAAAAAGAAAGCGTGTTTCCATGAGTACGGAAATGCCATTTAAGTGCACATAAAAATGTTCTTATTATTTGACTGCTTGAAGGGTTTTTGACTTTTCCATTATCGTTTCCGTACACATGAAAATCCAGCCTTAGAAGGCAAAAGTTGGAAATATCAGCAGAAAGCACAATTCATGCTTTTTCTTTCGTACTGCCGTTCAGCCGACAGGAAATCCGGCGTTTTGTCTTATAGCTTTATCTTTATAGCACTGTGTGATGATGTCAGAGGAGCTAGACATCTAAATAAAGAACAAAATTGTCCTCGGGCGCCGCGAACTCTCACCTGGCTTTCCACAAGTTGCCTAGTTGTCTGTGTAAAGGTTCGTGTACGTTCTTCCCGGAACATTGCCCTTTTCCCTTTATTATTTTAAATTCATTTCTGCTACTCAGATACTGAAGTGGACGTGCTGATCACGACTCTAAGCCCCCCCCCCCCCCCCCCCCCAAAGGTTGCACAAATAGACCATGAAACTACTCGAGTATAAGAAAACGAAGGCGATATTGTTGGTTTAACGAAGTTTTAGTATTCCTAAAATGTTTTACCTTTCTATTCTACGGTGCGTGCACTTTTGGTTTAATGGTGTCAATGTCAGTCTTCCCACTCAATAATGCTTGGTTTCTCTATCCTGTGAAAATATCTTATTGTCAATGTTTTTCTACAGACAGTGTCACCAATCAAAGAGGCATGATCCCCACAGCCGGGGCACAGCCTGGGGTGACCTACCCGCCATATCAACCTTACCCAGCCGCTCTTGCATCTAATGGCAGCCGCCCGACCTCTCCAACTGGTGCATATCCTGATGCCTACCCATTAGGTCCGCGAAACCCAGCCTACAGCACACATTATGCCAACCCTTCAGGTGTCCAGATGGATGCACCTCCACCCTATACAGTTGGCAACACAACTGTTGCCCAAAAAGATTAGATGTTCGGCAGTTCTTTTGAAAAACAACAACAACAACAAAAAAGCCCAGATGGCTTTATTATTAAAGTTCCTGTCTAACTTGAAAAGCGAGTTCCTCTGATAAAAAATCTTTTATTATTTTTAAAATGCAGACGTTATTCACGATATCCTGAACATTCCATTAAATTGATACGACTTTAAATATTACTGTTAACATAATATTTGAAGTAATAATAATTATGGTCTGCTCACAACAAATAAACAGATGCACATAACATTATAATTACAGTGAAGATACTGATCACGTGCTGCAAAGAAATGTCTAGTGTTTCTTCCTTCTCTTGAAGAGATTTTTCAATTAACTGGACCGGAATGAAAATAATATACAGCACAAAAAATGTACAGAAAGATAAAATTTTGTGTGTCTTTATAACTTACTGCACCATTATATTTAATCAGAATGCATGTTTGATTTATGATTGAAAAAGCGTCCCACGCCTCAGCTTGTTTTTCGTAATCGGTGAATTCTGGGTTTACAAACCAAGACATGGTATTTCAGAAATTTCCTGTTCATTACACCATGTACTGAATCTCTCAGATGTGTTTTAATACTTACCTAGACGCAGACTCAGTTTATCTGAAATAAGGTATTTTGTTTGCCATGAACTTCAGATTTCAGGATAAGCATTCTGTTAGTGCAAGCACACCTCTTCTCCTTCCTTGCCATTATGATCGCATAAAATTGATAATTTGTATTTGTATTTGTATTTGTATAACTCTTTAATCCCATTTGGGAAATTTTGCCTTTGTGCCATTGCAGCCCAGTTATAACTGGAGCAGGCACGTCGTCGCCACAGTGCAGCGCCGGTCGGCGTTTTTTTTTTTTTTTTTTTGGGGGGGGGGGAGATGAGGGGGGAGGGGGATATCTATTGTAATGTATTAAACAATATTTTGGATGTGTGAAATTTATTAAAGAAGGTTAAAATAAACGCCGCGCCACTACAAAAGTACAGTGTAGTCATTATTGCATCATAAGAAGTTTATATGACATCAAATCTTGTTTATTGTTAAGCAAGACGAAAGACAGTTCTTTGTAAGAAAGGGAAACTTTTTGTTTCGTTTTCGATCATAGGTGAAATTTAAGTTTTACTATTGTGTGGTGCCCAGATTTCAATGCCTTTCCTGTACAAGAAAGATCTGTTTCATGTTAAATGAATCTTCCTTGACGGCACTCTACTCCTTGAACAAAGAATTTGGGAAAACAATAACTTTGATTTCTTTCACTTTTCACACTAACCATTGTGGGCTTTCATTAATGTATTTTCAATTGGGCCTTTATGACTTTCACATTGAAGCACTGGGCTTGGTTCATGTAGATTCTAGTGATCTCATATTATACTAAGAGGAAACAATGCTAACTGTGAGTAATTGTATTTTGTGGGTAAACATCATCATTATGCCAGTTTTTGGTATATGTACATATATCTTGGAAAGGAAAACACATAAAATACATTAACATCTGACTGTGCATAACGGTGCTGTTCTTCATAACGATTGTGTTTTACATAATATCTATTCCGACATAACACTGTTTTCAACAAAATATTTTTTCCAGACAAAATCTGTCTTCCATTCTGAAAATTTATTCTACGATTTTTTTCTATGCGTACTGTTGTTACATGGAGCTAATTGTTGCTGTTATTTGCTTTGTTTCGTTTGTTTTAAGCTTATTTTGTGTTTGATAGGTTAGTTTAATGGATTTTGCTTTCTAGTCAAGTCGTCTTCTTCAAGCTTTCTCTCTCTTAATCTTTCATATGTCTTATTTTTCTTGAACGTCTTCGTTTATTTGTATGAATTAAACAGCTGACTTAGCCAGCAGTGTTGGGTTGTGATAATTATGTTGGAAACATTGTTTGTAAAGAAATTGGAAGAGTGAAAATGATATAAAGGAAATTGTCGTGAGATCTCAGAGGGCAGCTGTGGTATAATTAATATATATATAATCTTTTATTACCGACATTATTAACACTACCACTTTTTAAAATACAATTGACAACTTTAGCTACCACTCACATTATTATTGAACCTCTTTCACAGCCGCCTTTCACTGATGATATGAAATGTATAGAAAGGGTATCTTTTAAACAAGTTCCTCCTGTTGGTTTTTCCATTATTTTCCTTATTGAACACAAGGATGAAGTAAATGTAGTGCCAAACTACGTAACTGCAACCTTTTCTACCCTTTAATTTAGAGGCAGTGGATATTTACATATCTTGACATGTTAGAGACAACTTAACTACAAGAAAGTATAGCCCCAGTTAAGAATTGTGTGTGTGTTTGTGTGTGTGTATATTTGAGATGGGGGAGGAGCTGGGGGGGGGGGGGTTAGTATTGGGAAGGAGACCATAAAAGAGTCTGTTTTCAGTCATGTACTATCAGCTTTCCTTTATATTTTCTTATCGCAACCTCTTCTCAGCCCACAGTCATGCCTTAGTTCTTTGCCACTCGTCCTATACTCCACTGTTAATCTCAACCTGCCGTTTTAGGAAAAAAATACTGTATACTCGAAAAGCCAAATTTAGCAGGCTAGCACAAAGTTTGCCTTGCCCCCTCGCTTATCCGTAGTTCATTTTTCATTATGTGGTGATGAAAGGAAACTGTTAATCGTAAAATATTGTGTCTCATATGGAAAGATGGAGCAACTTTAGATCTATAACATGATGTTTAAAAATGAGTTAAACCTAATTTGGTGCCATTCCGCTTTTTCAGCAACACGGGAGGACCTTTACCATGAAATAATGTTTTTCCGGACTTGACATCAGTGTTTCCACTGAGCTGCGCGGGTGCACGGCTGCACAGTTGTTGTACTGATGCCGCACACATCAGAGTGTTGCCCTGCACATTGTTATCTCTCATATTAATTCACAAAATGCGACTGTTTTAGCAAAATATTTATGCTCAAAGAGTCAGAAGTTCCCCTCAGCGGTTTGGAAAAATTTGAGGAAGCGTTGCCTGGCATGATGTTTCTCAATGAGACACAGGTTGCTTTCTTTTTATTTTTTCTTCATGCATATTCTGACCTTTGATTTTGGAGACAGAATAAAGTAAACCAATAAACCAAAGGCGACCTATGAACTAATTAACTCAGCTCTAGATATTTGCTAATTATCTCGCTCTTTCTGGCTATGCCACTATTGCACTTTGTCTCATTTAGTTAGGAGTTGGTTAGGACATTAACAGAACTAACATAAACAGCAACTTTAGAGCGGATCTCTGCAGTTTAGAGACTTTTATTATTGTTGTGGCATCAGGACTAACATTGGACGCTTCTTTTGATGAAGCCGGAAAGTGGGAAGAGCTCACCCCTAGGTTCTGTAGACCCGGGGCAAGTAGAAAAGTAACAAACATTTTTAGCAACAGATCTCAGTTCCTCTTTATTTTTCAAACAGCAACTAAAACATAAAATACGAAAAAGACAACTAATAGGATGTCACAGTACTGAGAGTATGGTCTAAACATAATCATATTTAACAAGTTAGACTGACTCGCTAATGGGGTACCAAAAAAAAATAAAAAAGTACAGTGAGCTCGGGAAAACAACAACAACTCGGCTCTAGAAAGTGCCCCAAATGGGCATTTCAGAAATTGGCAATAAAAGCAAGTACATGATTGTATTATGGAACACGGATCAGGGCCAGGTAGGCTAGAACACACCAGAAACCAGAACGACACAGAGTTATCATTTCTAGTGGATATCAAAAGTTATATTTTTGAAATATAATTAAAGTTTTCCCCCAGGCGTTGAATTTTGCCACCTGTTATTTCTAATACATCATTTCATTACGCAAAAACACTACGGATAAACCATGGGCCCACAAAGTACATAAGCTATCTCTTATAAATCAAATGAATACAAAGGCTTTTGTTCTAACATAAAAAAGATTAAACAGCAGGTAAAGTGATATCATGCATAGCCCATGAGCACTACCCAGCGTCCTGAAGACAGACAGTATTAACGGGAAAAATAACCAGTTTCACAAATGAAGAAGTGGATGTTCATGAGATGATTATAAAGAGATAAATTAATCTCGTAAAGAACAACAAAATCTCATTTAACTGCTATCTTGCTAGAGCCCATGAACAACCTTCGGTGTCTTGGAGAGAGCCATTAGTAAATGGGAAAATCACCCGTTGGTTTCTACTGCTAAAAATTAAAAATAAAAATAAAAAAGAAACCGGAGCTACATAAAACTTATAGATACACGTAAAAATTATGATCATAAGACTTATTACGAAAGTAGCCATAAACCATAATGGAGACTTCCTAATGAGCAGTCTATGCTAAGAATTCGATTAAACACCTACAAGATAAATAACTTATAAACAAAAAATGGCTGTTGCGTTACAGAGGCGGGTGATGTCGACTACAGACCAATTAATGCGTAGTATTGTCAACTTCCTCGAAACTTCTCCCCCCCCCCCGCGCCTTCCCCTCAAACAACGCGCCCCTATAAGTACATCGAGCATAAACAATATTGTAACGTACAGATCTGCAGTCATGTGGAACATATCCGTACCCTTCCCTAGTTGAGATGACTACCGTGATTGAAAGAAACGTTTCTCGCTCTACTTCCAGGAAAGTACATTACAAGCACCATGATACTGACAGTTTTAGAATAACATAATATTTTTGACAGTGATTAGCCAGCACTCGCTGGAACATCTGGCTGTTTCTCTGTCAGTTCATCGGCCACACTACTAAAGACATCTCATTCTGGACCTCAACCCATTCAGAGTCCTACAACTTCAACGATATCTAAGAAGAGAAGAGGTGAGAGAGAGAGAGACAGAGAGAGAGAGAGAGAGAGAGAGAGAGAGAGAGAGAGAGAGAGAGAGAGAGAGAGAGAGAGAGAGAGAGAGAGAGAGAGAGAGAGAGAGAGAGAGAGAGAGAGAGAGAGAGAGAGAGAGAGAGCACAGAATTAAGGGTCCGATGAATATGAAGTGGACGGTGTACTTGAGCTTGAAAACCTTCCAATGTGTGAAATCTGCAAATGAAGAAATTCGTGGATGGGGCAAAAATCAAACGAACATACACAAACAAACAAAAACGAACCCGTTTACATTGGATATGACTATGGTAAGTGTGCAAAATTTCCCATGTTTGAAATTTGTTTATGAAGAATTTTTTTCGGGGGGGGGGGGGGGGAAGGGAGGGGGGAGGGACAAGTAAAAAAGCAACAACCGTGATTCCGTTTATTTTGCATATGACTATTATAAATGTGCATGGAAGAATATGATAGGGAATACAAAATAAACAAAAAAGTCAAATTCCAGTATAAAGCTGTTTTTTTTCATGTGTAAGGCAAATGCAACAGAGACGCCAAAAATCCTTCACGTAATAAAATAAAAAGAGTGTTTTCAATGTGTACGGAAAACACCATTTCCATTCATACGGAAACATTCTTTGGTTTTTCTACTTGATAGATTTTTGCCGTTTCCCTGGCCATTTCCGTTTCTGTTTTTGTTTCCGTTCACATGAACACACAGCTTTACAATCCTCATAAGCAGCGATTTCTTTTTAAAAGTCAGGATGTAGTTCACACTCCACTGCGTGCGCATGTATTGCGATTACTCAAGTCCAGGTGGTGACGTTTAGGTTTATACAATTAATATTTAATGTGCATATTTCTGTACTATGGGGATTGACCTGCTTCCTCAACCATTTCACAATGACGAGCATAGTTTCGCAAAATCAAACCTTTCTCATAGCACTCTTAGTGGGTTTGGTAACTGTTACAATAGCTTAAGGTGAGATCCTGAATCAATGATTCAATAATATTTTAAATTGTCATATTTATTATATCCTTGTGTGTGGGCATTTTGATCCTGTACGAATTTGCCCAAACTGTATAAAAGCAGGCGTGTGCTTTACCTCACCTGAGAAAACGTCCGGTTTGACGTAAACATTCATGTAAGTTAAATATGTATATGTTACCGTTGTTCCTATTCCTTGGATTCTGTTCCACTCTGATAGTAGAAGACAGTGTCCTGCAGAGGGATGCCCCGGCCTAACCTTTATGTATGCCCCAAGATTCAAGTTCAGGGTTTAGTACTGCGAAATGAGAGAGGAAGATATAATTCAGCTACATTAATTAGGTTCGGTGCCCCCAAATGAGATCTGTTTTGTAGACTTACGGCTACTTTATGTTATCTTATTCTTCTAATCAGCAGTACCTGCAATATTGACATGTAACATGTTCTCTACAGTGATCTCGTTTAGCAAAACACGGATCCACATTCACGTCAGCTTGTGGTACTGTAGGGCAGCTTGGAGAACGAAGTTAACAGAGAAAATGTCAAATTTCGAAAAACTTAATTCTAATTCACCCCCCCCCCCCTGAAGTGGAAGCCCAAGACCAAACGACATTATAATCTTGATTTAGGTCGACACACGATAGTCTATGCTGGCACTTACTGAGCTGAAAAATGGATAGAAACTACTCAATTTTGGTAAAAGGATGATAAATCTAACATCTTTAATTTATGATGAGTTTTTTTTTTTTTTTGGTTTTAATTGTCTCATATCTTTCTTATTTTTAGTGACTGCAGCTGACAGTGTTAGTAAGAGCGTTTGTATCGATAGCAACCAAAGTGAAGTAAGCACCTACGACCTCTGAGGAGAACGTTATGACAGAGTAAGTATATCTAATGTTATGAAAAGGAAGAACAACTCGTACAAAGGCTGTTTGTAAAATAAATTCTCTCGATTTTTGATAATTTTTATCCTATCCCCTCCCTACACTCCCCCATCCCCCGCTTTTCATACTCTTGGCCCCAGGTCTCTCCTCCCCCCCCCCCACCCCCACTCCAATATGTACAAGTGTACGGCTTTTAAAATGAATATACCAATGGCAAAGCCGGGATGTTTGAAATCTTTAAATAGCATTTTGCATGATTTGTTTGACTGTTTCATCTATTACTACTAGTTGTCTCCCATTTTTAGTATCTGATGCTGTCATGGTTAAATTTGTTTTGATAAGTTGTATCGAGGCATTGATACCTATTTTCAGAAACTAGTGCTGTGCCTTGGTCGATATAGATGGTGAATACTCTCGATACTGGCCTCAAAGCGAGTAGTCAGTTTCAAAAGCTGGATTCGTCCATATCGTCGATCCTGGGGTTTTATTTTATTTGTTTCGTTTCTTTTATTTTCATTTTTGACACTCAAGTTACCTAAGATCTTGTTTCCCAAATGAAATCCAACAGTACTCACTAGATATGATTTAGGCCAACATAACCTCTTACAACATGAAGATGCGTGAACAAGTATTCTGAAGAATCAAGTTACTAAATTTTCATCAATCAGCATCTTTTTTCACGACTGGATTAATGCAGCCAATAGAAACACACAGTTTCGCGTGTTGCGGGTCAAGGAGGAAACCTGCGCTTCTTCTAAGCATAAATTCAATGAGGAATGCAATTTAAGTTAAATTCACATTTTGCCGTTGTACAAATTTCCTTGCAGTCTTATACGAATTTATGACTGCTTTTAAAATAAATATGAGTAGGGAAAAATACTTTAAAACCAAGCAAATTAATGCCAGACTAGGTCTAACTCTCATGTTCTTCAGTATAGCTTTACTTTAGCCTTTGACCTCGTCCATGGTTAATAATATATTAATAACAAGATTAATAATAGTCATGACCGGCCACCACCATTCCAAAAGTATAAGTAAATTGTGGGAGCTCATAATATTTTGACCTTACTTACATGTATGTTTGGTTTTGGCTACAAGTGGTGGGTAATCAATTCAAGACGAGCAATTCTAGACAAAAAGCCTGAACAGCTTGATTCTTTACAATTAATGCAGTATTCTCTGCTCTGAACATTTTGAGGCCTGCTGCTCTGCAGAAGGTGGAGGGTATGCCATGAAGAAGAATGCTATCCTGACATTTTGTTTTTTCGTCATTCACCCTCTAAATTAACGCCACCCTACACACCCCAAAATGAGCATGTATCAATTTACAAGATGAATACAATGGCAAAATTTACACCTCCATGCTCCAGCACAATGAATGCACACCTTTTAAAGCCTCCACAATGCAGACCACGCATTTAGTTCAGAGACAAGCTTCGTCAGCTGAAAAAAAAGAAGGTCCGGTTCACCATCATTTGTGCTACTCTGCAATCAGTGTTGGCTGTTGGCAGCAGCTGAAATCTTCAATGCCTCTCCGCGTCTTCACAACTTTAGGTTGAGGAGTCAGCTTATTAGAAAAATAATGGAGACTACAGAAAGCATGCATGTCCTTGGCCTATCAGAGTAGGCTGAGGCCTTGAGAAATGATGATCTTCATTACCTTGTCAATTACTCCAATAGCATGAACAGAGGCAACACGTTTACAACGCACAAAGTTTACAGGAGAGCACTTTGTAACGTGAAAGGAGGGCAATTCACCTTCAAACACCTATCGCCGAAGCCCAGTTAGGGAATACTACGTTTAATAAGATCTATGACAAAATGAAGAGCGAGGGGCCTGAATTTAGGATGGGATGGTTTCGATTCAAGCAATCATAATGTCGATCCATTGAAATCTGCGATGAACTGCCATTAGGCCCACATATTTGAAATCAGCACCTCGCGAAAATGCAATTTCACGCGGTTTATTATATTTGAAAAGTGCTACCTGCATCATAAAAAATGTGAGCATCTACTTACTGCGGTTTCTCCACAGTTTGGGGTTGACTGACTGTGTAAAAAGCCAGGCCAATCTACTCAGTTTATACCACGAAGTTCGCTCTTTCTCCCACTGAAAATACATACGCGTGGTTTTGTTTACCGCAGCAACCTACTTTTAGCTCGCTCGCCGGCTGGTTCGCGGCACCTCCCGTGTCTCGCAGCGCAAAGAGGCCAACAGTGAAACCTCTCTAAGCATCTAGATACCCTCTGTTCCCCATCTCCATTACAGTCCTTCAGTCATCATTGTTCTCGCATTGGTGTGTCTTATTATCATCAGCTTGGTGATGTGTTGCTGTAGATCACGACGAAAAAGTGACAGCGACAGCCAACCTCGGCCAATACTAACAGACGAGCAAATTCTTCAATGTGAGTTAAGTTTTGTCTTTCTCTTTGGATTGAAATTTTACTCAGAGCTATCGACCTACTATGGCTGAATATATTATCGAGTAATAAAGGAAATAAGGACCCCATTGTAATCATGATAGACTTTTTTTTTTGTTTATCTTTTTGCAAAATTTCATATTACGCATAGAAAGACGTAAAAGTGTACGTGGGCATATTTTAAAAGGTCTTGAAGTTTGTTATATTTTTTATACTTTCGCTGAGTTGAATAGAAAAAATCAGTATAATACTATTAATTCTTTCAAGTGTTACACCACAGATTAACATCCATATTTGATAAATGGTTTTCATTACATCAAACCAGAAATTAAATGTTTACAGTTTGGCTCATTTTCACATATGATTTCAGAATGAATCATCAAAGATTATTCTCCATGATTATGGTATAGATTTGTTCAAACATACGTCTGAAAGAGAATGAACTGATCTTTAACCCTCTACCGCCCAGAGAACCATATTTGAAACAGGTCACCTGGAGCCAAAATACTCTATCTTTGATACACTTGCTCTTCCAATTTCATTACCAAACAATTTTTCCAATTACATGATTATTTATATTTTTACAAGAACCTGACCAATTAAAATTAGTTCAGTATATTATTTCAGAAGTTCTGGGATTGGCAAATAATTTGGTCCAGGCATTAGAGGGTTGATACAAGACCCCCAGATGCATGTGGTAAAAGTGCCACCAGAATCATCAAGGGGTAATTGAGTTGAATGAACAGCAGAGAAATACCTAATAGACTTGTTCCGTCTAAAGGCGAGTGTCTGTAAATATCTGTGGTCTATTTCTAGAATGAGTACAATGGCCGTGGTAAAACTGCTTTGCTGTTAGTGTTTTGTGGACAAAGGCCCGCTGTCATATTAACCAAGTTGCCGACAAAGTGCCGCTCTTAGGGTCGGTCTAGTGGTGGCAGTCGGTATACATGGTCACCAAATAAGCTGGACTAAAGTAAATCCGTCTTCTGACCCAAAATAGAGGCAAACTGTAATACATTGCATTGAAATATGGTCAGCCATTAGTTGCATCTCCGTGCCCTTTTAATTTTGCTCCCACAAACAAAAAATTTGATGTATGACGATGTGACTGACAAATATAGCTAACTATCCGCCACGGGACCATAATTTGCAAAGATTTTAGTTTTAAAGCGTGAGGCTGTGTTTTCATGTATAAGGAGACGGAGACGGGAACGGAAACGTCAAAAATCCATCCAGTATGAAAGAAAGATTGTCTCCCATGTATACGGAAAGGAATCCCCAATAATAGCGTTCAATAACCATTTATTGGTTTATTATGAGTGGCGGATTTACAGTTTACACTGTATCAACCGAAAGAAGTTCTTATTTTTGCAATTCTGTCTATACACATTGTGTTTTTTATTATTCGGTTTTATACAAATTCTGATGGACGAATCTTTCCACAGCCCAAGCCACAAGCAATGCCATTCTGGCTCGAATGCTCAAGCTACAAGGTAATCCGGACCCAGCCAATCCTGAAAACTCTGGCAACCCCCAAGCCAATGCCATACCGGCTCATATGATCAATCCACGTGTTCAATCGTTCCTAGCCAATCCTGAAAACTTAGGTAATCTTCAAGCCACAGCCAATGCCATGCTGGCTCAAATGATCAACCCACAGCTTCAACCACGCCCAGCCGACCCTGAAAACGCCAGTAACCGCCTAGCATCCCAAGAAGATGAAAACCCGAAGTCGAGTTCCCTTCAGGAGATATCCACCCCGGATGCACCACTACCACCGTCTTATAGTGAGGTCATACAAAAATCATGAGAAGAGACAATGTCTTTCTGGGAGGGAAGAAGACAATATTAACATAGACAGATTCATCTATTCTATACTTTTTTTTTTAATACTCTACTATGTTGTTTGACACTACTCCCACAGTTTTTCTTTTACCACACGTTCTTCTTCAACTCACATCAATAAATTTTGAAATGTTGAATTTTACTGACAATCTTATTTGAATCTTACGAAAAAAAAAAAACAAACCTTGGAAACTGATGATTATTTTCAAATAAATTATAATTCATTAAAAAAAAAAAATCCTTAAGTCACGGTCGTTCCACAAATTAATGCCCAAGTCATTTTAGGGTGCTTTTTGAAAATCAAAGAAAACCGTTTACTTTGATAAAAATTGGTGCTTTAGGCGGATGCAGTGACGTTCCTTCATGTAATATACTCGACTGCGCACCCCCATTGTTTCGCGGTACGAAAAGAAAAACTCAGTCGTGGAGCGCGGCCGCCACCTTCCTAATATAGCAAACCAAACCGCAGACTATAGGCGGTGAGTCGCAGAAAGGCCAGATGTAAAACGATAGTTGGCAAAAAAGAAAAGGTTGTATTTGAGGAGCCCTAGACAAACAACTAATTAAAAAACATTTAAGTTTTCGGCCTCTGGAACTTGATATAAATGGCACAGACACACAATGAAAGGAAAGAAACGAGATTGAGAATAAACATAATTATATAAGTGCGAAAAAAAATGATGGTTATGATCTGGAAGTGTGAATATGCCTAAACCAGATGTTCTGGATGATTCCTAGTGCATTATACATTACACTAGGTAAATGATCTATGTGTGTGTGTCAGTGATACCAATAATGTTATTTGAGAGAGTAGTATTATTATATTAATGTTTTGTAGGTATGCATGGACAAGTTAGTGTGTGGTGTAAATTGTATTATTACTCTGGTCGAGATGGTGCTTTCTTAAGCGGGGGAAGCACAGAATTGTTAATGTTATTCACCAATCCTTGTTCAAGAACTTAGCCTTTAACATGTTTCAATGAGTCCT
Organism: Onchidella celtica; assembly: GCA_963931925.1. Lineage (NCBI taxonomy): Eukaryota > Metazoa > Mollusca > Gastropoda > Systellommatophora > Onchidiidae > Onchidella > Onchidella celtica. Next base: position 13,423,683 of record OZ007572.1, read on the forward strand.
GCATTGTTGAAATGAGTTTCCACATAATAATGAATACTTCAATGAATTCTGCGTGTTGCCGTGAGCTAACATGTTTCATTGAGTCCTACGTGTCACAGTGAGTTCCCACATGTTTAGATGAGTTTCCACATGTATAATATATAATTATGTTCGAATGAGTTTCCTGGTGTCTGAAGGGCGGAGCCAAGGAGGATTCTCCCTGTAAGTTTATGCACCCGACTCATAGACGATTACGTAACATACTATGTATGATGTTGGTCTTTGCAACATTACTGGATTTCTATTATGCCCACCAGTACATGTTTGACTTCATTCGTACTGTATATTATTTTAATCATATTTATTATTTGTCTTTTTTCTTCCTTTTGTTCCAGCTCATGGCTGCTTAGGGGTTGTTTTTTTCTTAGTCTTATTTAAATGTAAATAAACAGAAAGACAACTAGGCATCCTCGTTATTGTATCTCTCCATCCGACATTATGAGTTGCCTCTCATAGTTATTACTTCTGAATTTTTGTCTCTAATATCTTGTTTATTCTATACTGTTTTTTCCCCATTCTTTTTTCTTTTGGTCCTTTTGTTCTGGCATGTTTTACTTCGTTGTTTCATTAAAAAAAAAAAATTAGAACCACAATTCATCTGGTTGTACCGCAATAATAATAGATATATTGGATTCAGGGCTTCTTGCTTTTATTTTTTTAAATTTTCGTCGTTACTTGTCTTTCCTCCCGGCCCTGTTCTCGTTCTCCTTCATTTCATCAACTGTGTTTTTAAATTTTTCCTTTCCAATGCGCCTCACAAACATACCGAGTTGAACTTCTTTTGACTTTGTTATAGTTTATACGATGACCTCTTATTGGGTTCGCTGACACATGGCATCAGTGGAGATCTCGAACGATGTTTTGCCATAATTGTAAGTCTCCACACGTGGCGTCACTGCGTCTCCATGCCGTTGCGCATTCCATAGATATACACTACTAAGTACTAAAATAGATTCCACGCGTGGCTTCGCCAGCTCTCTCTTTCCCTGCTTCGCGAAGCGAGCCGGAATGGTCCACACTGAAACTCCCTCTAACCATCGCAGACTGGGCTGAGTGCTCGATGCTAGCCTAACCCAGCCTAGCCAACGGGTTGAAAAAAATAGCGGTGATCGTGATTGATTTTGTAATTTTAATTTGATTGTGATTGATTTTGTAACTTTAATTTGTTTATAGCCACTCACATACCATTTCCGTACACTATGACATAAAATTGAATAAAATTCCTCGATTAAAAAGAAACAAAACTGATTCAACCGACACAACTCAACACAACTACAATGCAAAGCCAATGGTGTTAATGTATATATGACACGGCGGTAGAGGGTGGGGTAATCCTAGAGGGAAGACAATGGGTGATAAGAATAGATAGATAGATAGATAGATAGATAGATAGATAGTTAGATAGATAGATAGATAGATAGATAGATAGATAGATAGATAGATAGATAGATAGATAGATAGATAGATAGATAGATAGATAGACAGATAGACAGACAGACAGAGACAGATAGAGAGATAGATAGATAGATAGATAGACAGATAGATAGATAGATAGATAGATAAGACAGACCGACAGATAAACCTCATAGTCAAAGGCCTACACGCTGCTCCGTTTACAAACACGATGACTCAATAATGAGTCGCGACCGAGGCGTTCTCACTACAGGCCGGTCAGCTGAATGTAGGTCAGACATGTAGTGGGCCGTCTCGCCGCAGAGAGACTGACTAGCATTAATTAAATAATACGTTTAGTACTAAATGTATTACTAGAACAGAGGTCCACATGGGCTAGCTCAGATAATGAGAAATGTGTTCTAACAAACTATCGCGTTTTCGGCATTACTTAGAACACACAAAAATGTTTTAAAAATTATGATAAGTGAAAAAACTAAACACACAAAATACCTTCATTAACAAATACTACGTGCAGGACCAATGATGATTGGTTCAGTTAAAAAAAAATTACATAAAATCATATGATTCATAAAACAATAAAACTGAAAACTGACAAATTGACCAAGCAATGAAGCATGGTTCAATAACACAACTGTGCATGTACTGATGTAGATTCATTTCTTAATTCTAGATCTAGTGTGATGTGGAATTTGAGTGAATGAAAATTTCTGTGTTGTTTAAGAAACAGAACCTCATTTGAACAGTATTCATGGTTTAATTCTGATAGCATACATAGAATGGTACCAGATAAAAGCCGTCATTATAATGCAGTGTATACCAGGGGAAGTTAATAGCGATCTTTCATACACACACTTAAATAACTTCCTATCCTCATTCAGTCATTGCCTTTACCACCATCTTCACCCTATCCCAAACAAAAATTAACATGAATGGGAGAAAGAAAAAAGACAAACTGTACAACATCAATAGCCCTGACAACAATAACAATGAACTAAATGTTATTTTGTACTCACGAATAGTCTGTAATGTGGATGCAGGCATTATAATAATTACTCCAGGGATTTATTGTGACTTTGATGTCAGTTTAGCAATCTTCCTCTTTGGATGTTGGCTGCTGTTTTCGCTTTGCAACTGGAGGCAGAACCGCTTCAAAAGAATGTTCACAATCCGTCTAAGAACTGCATCACTCAGTTCAATATCTATATGGAACAGTGCTGGAAAGTCACGAATAATTTTCATGAGTCGTTTACTACAACTTGGTTCTTTTGAAGATGTGAAATATTTGTAAGCGTAAACGATCAGTTCAAAAAGGGCCAGAGATGGAATGCTTAACACCACGGTTGAGACTGTCTGTGAAGTCACCGACCTGTTGAGGCACTGATAAGGGGTTTCCTTTCAAATCAGGATGCTTAGAAGCAACATAGCCTCCAATAAAAAAAAAAGGGCCATTCGCTCATCATGAGACAATTGGTTGGCCGTGACTGGCAGATCATCTAGAATGATGAGCTCTGCATCAGTCACAGGTTTGCTGCAGAGATCACAAGCATGGTGAGCAGCTGTATAATTTATTTCATTTTCAGGGTCATTCTGCAGCATCAATTTTGCTCTGTCCAGAGCATGGGTGTGTGCAACGTCCTGGGCAGTAATATAATAGTTACACCCCGCTGACATGCGAAAATGAGCAAAATGGTGCTCGATGTCATCCTGCTGAAAAAAGCCTACAGCCACATATTGATGTCGCAGGGCTGAGTCTGTCGTCAGCAGGTGATTGCATAGGTCTATAAGACATCTGCAAGTCCAGTTGAGGGCACTGGCTGTATCTTTAGTGAGACATTTAATCCTTTGACTGGTATGTGAAGATAGTCTCTCAACTGAATGTATAATGACCTTGACTGTGATAGCCAAGTGAATGCAAGAAGGAGATCCTGGTGCGTGTAGATGCGACTGTTCTTTGGGGTATTTGTTAGTGTTACAGATCTTTTGATGAGTGCAGTCTTCTTGTCATCATACTGATCCGATGCATAAGCCATCACAAAGCGAAGAACTTCATCAAGTTGACTCCATGACTTAATTTCCTTTATAAACTGGTGAAAAATCCTCTTCACACTGCAGTATGCTTCATAGTCTAAAATTAACGTCTCACTCTCAACTTTGCTTATAATTTTGAAATGAACAGGAAACTCTGGTATTGGACCGGTTCTCTCATGGCTAAGGAAAATGTAATTGTTCGGTTGTTTAGTACTCGTTGCCAAAAAACCCAGGTCTTTTAGTTTGCGACTTAACAGGTCATGGAAGCTCTCAGATTTTAGTGAGTCAAGTTCGAGAAACTCACTCATTTCATCGATATCCACTGCGCGGGCCTCTTGTGTAGACATTTTTGTGCGGCGTGGAGTAGTGGAGGTAGAAGTGGGAACACAAGATGAGGGAACATTAGGAAACACAGATGGGGGCACAGCTGGAACATAATGCCGAGAAGAGGGGATCTTAGTTGTAGGAACATCTTTTGGCCAATGCAGGGCGCAAATCCCCATGTTTCCAGTAACATCTTCTACATTCAGTTTGTTCGGTAAGCTTGCAACCCACTCGTGACACTTAGTTTTGTCCTTTGGAAATCCATAGATTGGTATTTTCTCTTTGGAATCATCAGTTTTGTAGCCTGTTTTGCAGCCAAACACAGAACATTTTTCGTCCCATTTTGAGTGAATATTTGTAGACCCCTAGTCCAGTTCATGTAAAAAGTAGAATCTAGATCTAGATCTAGACTAGATCTACAGTCAAGGCGGTTTCCTACAATCAGTAATGCAGCTCACTCACAGCCACCGTACAATACGAAACACTACAATTTACAATGCACTGATGTTACAGAATCCCAGTTGATGTGATGAACTAAAACAAAAAAATACAGTTTACAGAATCCTTCGTTCTCTTCTTGACTTGATGAAATGAAATCAAGAGACGGATAAATGAAGGAGTCACTTCTATGTAGATTCTGATCTGTCTAGATATCTTAAAATCTTTATAATCCACAAGTTCACAAGTTGAAGCATGAGTAGCGAATGTGTAAAGTAAACTGTCTTTGAATTTCGGGAAATACAGACCGGGTCGATGCCGTACTTATTTCATTTATGGTATCGAGTCTCACTTTACTCTCTATTTTATATTTGTCATGTCGTATCGATTTGGAGTATCGATATTGTCACTGAAAAATCAGGGGGAGTAACTGCCCTTTGTTTCTGAGTGAGGCCTGGTGAGGCTAGCCAGTGGTCGGACCACTACATGTCTGACCTACATTCGGCTGACCGGCCTGTAGTGAGAACGCCTCGGTCGCGACCCATGCCGTGATGGCCGCCAGCGCCTTCTAACAATCCCATCCAGTCCGTGGCATGTCTGCGCATTGGCACAGTCTAGTATAGGCCCATTGCCTATATCGGCCATTTTAGTTGTCAGGACCGACGCCTCACCATGGCGATGGTAGCACTGATTTTGATTCGTTAGCTGATTTGCACTGTGAGCACTTCAGGCCTCGCGAACCAATCGTCGGCGAGCTAAAAAAAAAGTTCACTACAGTCAACAATGATACGTGCGTCCACGCACATGGGAGACGTTCGGTCAATTCTTTCACTTCCTTTCCTTTGTTTACACGGATGGTAGGGAATCTGACCAGCTTGGATCCATCCTTTCCACCCGTGACAAAATAGACAACTGCAATGCAATCAGCAGGCATTTTAACAGCTTAGACATATCTCGAAGTTACACTCGTCAGCTGATCCACCCGCCATTTTAGGTGTCGGAAGTACAAAACACAAACACTCTGTGACGTCATTCACAATGGGCCTATACTAGTAGCATGCCTCTGGGCGGATGTGGGTTTTCTGTTAAAAACTCGGAATAAGTAGACGAATCGAAACAATGCAACTGTTGGACGGTGCAACGTGATTGCGGGTGATTATACTAATGTGAGTATTTCATTTGAAAACACCAAAATCGTGATTTAAGCCATGGTGGAATGACCGCGACGTGAAAGGGAGAAACTTCACTTCCATTTGTTGTTGTTGTTACTGCAACTACAACTGTTATTGTTAGCTGTGCATTTTCAATGAATATATCTTTTCCACGACAGACAGCGCTTTCCTGGTCAAGCCAAAAGAAACTCATAAACATGACAACTATCAGGCAGGGGAGTGGCCAGGTTCTAAAGTTAGGGGGATAAAGCACATCAAAAAGGTACCGTGATAAAAACAAAACAAAAAATAAAAAAAATTGGGGACCAATTGGTCTAGAGGCAAGTTGTGGAAACGCATGGATTTCTGATCAATATAGTACCTTTCATCAGGGCATTAGTGCCAACCGGTAATGTCATGTCCGTTAATACTGTTTGTCAGCATCCCCAAAGGCATCATGCTGAACATCCTTTGCAACTCATGCCTCCACTGGGTGGGAGATTGTTTCCTCGTTTGCTGTCATTGAAAATACCGCAGTTCTTACCAAGTTAAAAATATAATGGTCTCTGGTCTTCCATGAATTGATAACACATATTAAACAAAGGAAGAAATCATAGAATCCTGCTTCATTTCATAGCTTCGCTGTATTATCGAGCACCGAGGACATTCTTGAACAAAATGCATCTTTTCAGCAAATAATATCTACTGTAATGTATTAGACAATATTTTGGATATCTGAAATTTATTAAAGAAGGTTAAAATAAACGCCGTGCCACTACAAAAGTACAGTGTAGTCATTATTGCATCATAATAAGTTTATATGACATCAAATCTTGTTTATTGTTAAGCAAGACGAAAGACAGTTCTTTGTTAGAAAGGAAAACATTTTGTTTCGTTTTCGATCATAGGTGAAATTTAAGTCTTACTATTGAGTGGGGCCCAGATTTCAATGCCTTTCCTGTACAAGAAAGATCTGTTTCATGTTAAATGAATCTTCCCTGACGGCACTCCAATCCTTGAACAAAGAAATTGGGAAAACAATAACTTTGATTACTTTCACTTGTCACGGTAACCATTGTGGGCTTTCATTTATTTTCAATTGGGCCTTTATGACTTCCACATTGAAGCACTGGACTTGGTTCATGTAGATTCCAGTGATCTCTTATTATACTAAGAGGAAACAATGCTAACTGTGAGTAATTGTATTTTGTGGGTAAACATCATGATTATCCCAATTTTTGGTATATGTACATATATCTTGGAAAGGAAAACACATAAAATACATTAACATCTGACTGTGCATAACGGTGCTGTTCTTCATAACGATTGTGTTTTACATAATATCTATTCCGACATAACACTGTTTTCAACAAAATATTTTTTTCCAGACAAAATCTGTCTTCCATTCTGAAAACTTATTCTACGATTTTTTTCTATGCGTACTGTTGTTACATGGAGCTAATTGTTGCTGTTATTTGCTTTGTTTCGTTTGTTTTAAGCTTATTTTGTGTTTGATAGGTTAGTTTAATGGTTTTTGCTTTCTAGTCAAGTCGTCTTCTTCATGCTTTCTCTCTCTTAATCTTTCATTTGTCTTATTTTTCTTGAACGTCTTCGGTTATTTGTATGAATTAAACAGCTGTCTTAGCCAGCAGTGCTGGGTTGTGATAATTATGTTGGAAACATTGTTTGTAAAGAAATTGGAAGAGTGAAAATGATGTAAAAGAAATTGTCGTGAGATCTCAGAGGGCAGCTGTGGTATAATTAATCTTATAAATCTTTTATCACGGACATTATTAACACTACCACTTTTTAAAGTACAATTGACAACTTTAGCTACCACTCACATTATTATTGAACCTCTTTCACAGCCGCCTTTTACTGATGATATGAAATGTATAGAAAGGGTATCTTTTAAACAAGTTCCTCCTGTTGGATTTTCCACTATTTTCCTTATTGAACACAAGGATGAAGTAAATGTATTGCCAAACTATGTAACTGCAACCTTTTGTACCCTTTAATTTAGAGGCAGTGGATATTTACATATCTTGACATGTTAGAGACAACTTAACTACAAGAAAGTATAGACCCAGGCAAGAATTGTGTGTGTGTTTGTGTGTGTGTATATGTGAGGTGGGGGAGGAGTTGGGGGGGGGGGAATAGTATTGGGAAGGGGAACATAAAAGAGTCTGTTTTCAGTCCTGTACTATCAGCGTTCCTTTATGTTTTCTTATCGCAAACTCTTCTCAGCCAACAGTCATGCCTTAGTTCTTGGCCACTCGTCCTACACTCCACTGTTAGACTCACCCTGCCGTTTTAGGAAAATATACTGTGTACTCGAAAAGCAAAATTTAGCAGGGTAGCAAAAAGTTTGCCTTGCCCCCTCGCTTATCCGTAGTTCATTTTTCATTTTGTGATGACCAAAGGAAATTGTTAATAGGTACAAAATTGTGATTCATATGGAAAGATGGAGCAACTTTAGATCTATAAAACGATATTTAAAAGTGAGTTAAATCTAATTTGGTGCATACGGCCTTTTTCAGCAACACGGTAGGACCTTTACCATGAAATAATGTTTTCCGGACTTGGCATCACTGTTTCCACTGAGCTGTGCGGGTGCCCGGCTGCACAGTTGTTGTACTGATGCCGCACACATCAGAATGTTGCCCTGCACATTGTTACCTCTCATTTTAATTCACAAAATGCGACCGTTTTAGCAAAATATTTATGCTCAAAGAGTCAGAAGTTCGCCTCAGCGGTTTGGAAACATTTGAGGAAGCGTTGCCTGGCATGAGGTTTCCCAGTGAGACACAGGTTGCTTTCTTTATATTTTTTTTCATGCATATTCTGACCTTTGATTTTGGAGGTAGCGTGAGGGGGGGAAGCAATTTTTGTCATCCACTCTTTCATCATATGCTTTCAGACAGAATAAAGTAAACAAATAAACCAAAGGCGACCTATGAACTAATTAACTCAGCTCTAGATATTTGCTAATTATCTCGCCCTTTCTGGCTATGCCACTATTGCACTTTGTCTCATTTAGTTAGGAGTTGGTTAGGACATTAACAGAACTAACATAAACAGCAACTTTAGAGCGGGCCTCTGCAGTTTAGAGACTGTTATTATTGTTGTGGCATCAGGACTAACATTGGACGCTTCTTTTGATGAAGCGGGAAAGTGGGAAGAGCTCACCCCTAGGTTCTGTATAGACCCGGGGCAAGTAGAAAAGTAACAAACATTTTTAGCAACAGATCTCAGTTCCTCTTTGTTTTTCAAACAGCAACTAAAACATAAAATACGAAAAAGACAACTAATAGGATGTCACAGCACTGAGAGTATTGTCTAAACATAATCATATTTAACAAAGTTACTCGCTAATGGGGTACCAAAAAAATAAAAAAGTACAGTGAACTCGGGAAAACAACAACAACTCGGCTCTAGAAAGTGCCCCAAATGGGCATTTCAGAAATTGGCAATAAAAGCAAGTACATGATTGTATTATGGAACACGGATCAGGGCCAGGTAGGCTAGAACACACCAGAAACCAGAACGACACAGAGTTATCATTTCTAGTGGATATCAAAAGGTATATTTTTGAAATATAATTAAAGTTTTCCCCCAGGCTTTCAATTTTGCCACCTGTTATTTCTAATACATCACTATATTATGCAAAAACACCATGGATAAACCATGGGCCCACAAAGTACATAAGCTATCTCTTATAAATCAAATGAATACAAAGGCTTTTGTTCTAACATACAAAAGGAGAAACAGCCGTAAAGTGATATCATGCACAGCCCATGAGCACTACCCAGCGTCTTGCAGATAGACAGTATTAACGAGAAAAATAACCAGTTTCACAAATGAAGAAGTGGATGTTCACGAGATGATTATAAAGAGATAATTAATCTTGTAAAGAACAACAAAATCTCATTTAACTGCTATCTTGCTAGAGCCCGTGAACAAACCTTCGGTGTCTGGGAGAGAGCCACTACTAGTAACAGGGCAAATCACCCGTTGGTTTCTACTGCTAAAAATAAATTAAAGAAAACAACAAACAAACAAAAACCCGGAGCTACATAAACCTTGTAGATACATGTAAAAATTATGATCATAAGACTTATTACGAAAGTAGCCATAAACCATAATGGAGACTGTTCCTAATTAGCAGTCTATGCTAAGAATTCGATTAAACTTAAACACCTACAAGATAAATAACTTATAAACAAAAAATGCCTGTTGCGTTACAGACGCGGGCGATGCCGACCACAGACCAATTAATGCGTAATATTGTCAACTTCCTCGAAACTGCTCCCCCTCCCCCCCACCCCCCCCCACTTCCCCTCAAACAACGAGCCCCTATAAATACATCAAGCATAAGCAATATTTTAACGTACAGATCTGCAGTCATGTGAAACATATCCGTACCCTTCCCTAGTTGAGATGAATACCGTGACTGAAAGAAACGGTTCTCGCTCTACTTCCAGGGCAGTACAGTACAAGCACAATGATACTGACTACAGTTTTAGAATAACATAATATTTTTTACAGTGATTAGCCAGCACTCGCTAGAACATCTGGCAATTTCTCTGTCAGTTCATCGGTCACACTACTAAAGACATCTCATTCTGGACCTCAACCATTCAGAGTCCTACAACTTCAAAACGATATCTAAGAAGAGAAGAGGTGTGAGAGAGAGAGAGAGAGCGAGAGAGAGAGAGAGAGAGAGAGAGAGAGAGAGAGAGAGAGAGAGAGAGAGAGAGAGAGAGAGAGAAGAGAGAGAGAGAGAGAGAGAGAGAGAGAGCACAGAATTAAGGGTCGGATGAATATGAAGTGGACGGTGTGCTTGAGCTTGAAGACCTTCCCATGTGTGAAATCTGCAAATGGAGAAATTCGTGGATGGGGCAAAAATCAAACGAACATACACAAACAAACAAAAACGAACCCGTTTACATTGGATATGACTATGGTAAGTGTGCAAAATTTCCCATGTTTGAAATTTGTTTATGAAGAATTTTTTGGGGGGGATGGGGGGGGGGGGGGGGGACAAGTAAAAAAGCAACAACCGTGATTCCGTTTATTTTGCATATGACTATTATAAATGTGCATGGAAGAATATGATGGGGAATACAAAATAAACAAAAAAGTCAAATTCCAGTATAAAGCTGTTTTTTTCATGTGTAAGGCAAATGCAACAGAGACGCCAAAAATCCTTCACGTAATAAAATAGAAAGAGTGTTTTCAATGTGTACGGAAAACACCATTTCCATTCATACGGAAACATTCTTTGGTTTTTCTACTTGATGGATTTTTGCCGTTTCCCTGGCCATTTCCGTTTCTGTTTTTGTTTCCGTTCACATGAACACACAGCTTTACAATCCTCATAAGCAGCGATTTCTTTTTAAAAGTCAGGATACAGTTCACACTCCACTGCGTGCGCATGTATTGCGATTACTCAAGTCCAGGTGGTGACGTTTAGGTTTATACAATTAATACTAAAATGTGCATATTTCTGTACTATGGGGATTGACCTGCTTCCTCAACCATTTCACAATGACGAGCATAGTTTCGCAAAATCAAACCTTTCTCATAGCACTCTTATTGGGTTTGGTAACTGTTACAATAGCTGAAGGTGAGATCCTGAATCAATGATTCGATCATTTTTTAAATTGTCATATTATATCCTTATGTGTGGGCATTTTGATCCTGTACGAATTTGCCCAAACTGTATAAAAGCAGGCGTGTGCTTTACCTCACCTGAGAAAACGTCCGGTTTGACGTAAACATTCATGTAAGTTAAATATCTAAATATTACCGTTGTTCCTATTCCTTGGATTCTTTTCCACTCTGATAGTAGAAGACAGTGTCGTGCTGAGGGATGCCCCGGCCCAACCTTTACGTATGCCCCAAGATTCAAGTACAGGGTTTAGTACTGCAAAATGAGAGAGGAAGATATAATTCAGCTACATTAGTTAGGTTCGGTGCCCCCAAATGAGATCTGTTTTGTAGACTTATGGCTACTTTATGTTATCTTATTCTTAACCAGCAGTACCTGCAATATTGACATGAAACATGTTCTCTACAGTGATCTCGCTTAGCAAAACACGGATCCACATTCACGTCAGCTTATGTTACTGTAGGGCAGATGGTACAACGAAGTTAACAGCGAAAATGTCAAATTTCGAAAAACTTACTTCTAATTCAGCCCCCCTGTACTGGATGCCCAAGACCAAACGACATTATAATCTTGCTTTGGGTCGACACACGATAGTCTATGTTGGCACTTACTGAGCTGAAAAATGGATAGAAACTACTCAATTCTGGTAAAAGGATGATAAATCTAACATCTTTAATTCATGATGAGTTTTTTTGTTTTTGTTTTGGTTTTAATTGTCTATATATTTCTTATTTTTAGTGACTGCAGCTGACAATGTTAGCAAGAGCGTGTGTATCGATAGCAATCAAAGTGAAGTAAGCACCTACGACCTCTGAGGAGAACGTTATGACAGAGTAAGTAATGTTATGAAAAGGAAGAACAACTCGTACAAAGGCTGTTTGTAAAATAATTTCTCTCGATGTTTGATACTTTTTACCCTATTCCCCTCCCTGCACTCCCTCCTCCCACCCCCCCGCTTTTCATACTCTTGGCCCCAGGTCTCCTCCCCCCCCCCCACCCACCCCCACCCCCACTCCAAGTTGTACAAGTGTACGGCTATTAGAATGAATTATATATCAATGGCAAAGCCGGGATGTTTGATATCTTTAAATGGCATTTTGCATGATCAATTTGACTGTTTCATTTATTATCACTAGTTGTCTCCCATTTTTAGTATCTGATGCTGTCGTGATTTTGTTTTGATAAGTTGTATCGAGGCATTGATACCTATTTTCAGAAACTAGTGCTGTGCCTTGGTCGATATAGATGGTGAATACTCTCGATACCGGCCTCAAAGCGAGTAGTCAGTTTCAAAAGCTGGATTAGTCCATATCGTCGATCCTGGGGTTTTATTTTATTTGTTTCGTTTCTTTCATTTTCATTTTTGACACATAAGTTACCTAAGATCTTGTTTCCCAAATGAAATCCAGCAGTACTCACTAGATATGATTTAGGCCAACGTAACCTCTTACAACATGAAGATGCGTGGACAAGTATTCTGAAGAATCAAGTTACTAAATTTTCATCAATCAGCATCTTTTTTCACGACTGGATTAATGCAGCCAATAGAAACACACAGTTTCGCGTGTTGCGGGTCAATGAGGAAACCTGCGCTTCTTCTAAGCATAAATTCAATGAGCAGTGCAATTTAAGTTAAATTCACATTTTGCCGTTGTACAAATTTCCTTGCAGGTCTTATAAGAATTTATGACTGCTTTTAAAATAAGTATGAGTGGGGAAAAATACTTTAAAACCAAGCAAATTAATGCCAAACTAGGTCTAACTCTCATGTTCTTCAGTATAACTTTACTTTAGCCTTTGACCTCGTCTCCGCCCCCCCCCCCCCTAACCAACCACCACCCCCAAACAACAATTGTGGCGAGTATCACCGATACTGGAGTCGTGAGTATTCACAATGGTAGATATTTGAAAATATTGCTGCAGTACCGCATGCAAATCGGCGCCTGAGCCTTGTTAGTTTTCTGTAGGATGAATTTTTTTTTTAGTGATGGGTGGCCGGGTGGACATTGATAGATGGACTGGGTTTTGAACTGGCGAAGTAGTGTTTAGAATGGAAATCTGAAATTCATGTTCTCTTGCCACAAAACATATTCCTAATAGCTTTCTAGTTATTATTGCATTATGTGTTTATTATAGTTTAAAAACCTGATTGCACCTACATTTCAGCATTATTATATTTTCTGAAAAATTGTGTATAAACATATTTTGATGAGCCATTATTTTAGCATCTAATTGCCTATGACTAAGAAAAATGTTAGACATCATGAAAGAATATAATGGAATCTTATTACCACAAATGCTGCAATAATTCAAAGCCCTAGGGGTCATCTGAAATCCTTTTTTACAACACAGTGTCACAAATCCCAGACTGGGAGATGTAATAGTTTATGACAGGACAACAATCACGAACAAACAAGTTTAACACTTAACAGAACAATCCATCAGACTCACACATTTATTAAACATAATTATACAGATAATAGCGCAATTACATACATTATATTATTGGAATTAACTGCCGTACAACGGCCTTATTCTCACATACACTCTCCCTCGGATCCACAACCCGGTAGTTACTCCTAAAGGCACTTCGGCCTCAGCTTCTCCCCTCAGGGTCTTAATAGCACATTAATAATTCACTGGCACCGCAGTCTCTCAATATCACCTTCCTATTGTCATACACCTTAGCACTCCCCTAGCACCTCAGCAGGGCAATAACACATTATCATTTCAATAGACATTATCATTTCAATAGTACATTATTAGTTCACTAGCCCCTCAACATGGCAATAGTACATTATCACATTCACGCTCATATCTACGTCCCTGTGCGTGGCCTGACTGCCACGACTTTATGTGCCTCTACTGTCCTGCACCGACAGCCTCACTTCTGGCCTATGTGTGGCCTCCGGCCCTATGCTGGCCTATCACCGTAGGCGGCGCTCTTTGGCCCGACCTCGGCACCTACAAGAATAACATTACATTGGTATAATACCCTACCATTTCTATTCACTCCACCTCTCCTTACAACCCATGAAGCGTACACACACTAGTTCACCTTTCACTCACCACACATCTTACGGTAACACACTTCCATCGGAGTACACACTACTCACTCGCGCTACAAATCCATGAACTCACTTTCATCTATCGCTCATGGCGCACATTGCTATATCCAATATCAAGGACTTCCACATTCCTCACATATACTTATTTACATCATGGTAATAGACGAATATAATATAATACATCAATCATAATAATCAATCAACGTTCTACCTACCAGTCATCACTGGAAAAACTCTCTCACTGGTCTCTCGACTGCTCCCCTTATGTCCGCCCGCTGGGCTCTTACTAGCGTCCGTTCCGTAGGACCTTCTAACTTGCAGTGATAGTAATACAGCGCTTTCGCCTCATTCAGACCCCCCCCCCCACTCACAACAGCACGCTTTAACTTACTTGTCTACGTGCGTTAATTTTACTCTCTTCCTTTCACGTCTTTCCCCACTTGTCTGCCGTGAGCCCTTCTTACTCTACACCCGCTCTGTAGCAATCCCCTTAATTGCACTCACTCCACTCGTGACACACAGTTCCTATTAATTGCTTCCGGACTGTATCATGCTTGAAAATTAATGCTGTATGGCGAAATTCGATGTCAAGTATACTGTATACTGCATACATGACACACAGCATACATGTTTTTTACTGCTTAAAACTGTTTTTTTTACAGCTGGATGAAAGAGCCATTTAATCAATACTTTATTCTCCACAGAGAGTATAGATTTATAGAGAGGTTTCACTTCCGCCAAAACGCGAAACTGGGTCAGCGCCGCTAAATATAATGAGGTCGCAGTGGTAAACGAAACGCGACAAGCTGAGCATCGATTAGCATGGCGAACCCGCATTGCCGTTGGTGTTCTGCAATAATATTGCACGAATTTTTCAGTAAAACTACCCATGCTTAATTTTTTTATCATCCAAACTGATTTACACAGTAATGAGGAAATCATTCCCGTGTTTCACTTAATGCTTATTCTCATACGATAGTCGGAATATAGCCATAATCTGGGTCAAGAATTTCACGCCATGATTTTTCACCTCGTGAGCTGACTCAGAATCGCAATCATATATTCAGAACCAGGTCTAATTTGGGGAACGTAGAGGTCAATATAAGAGATTTCCTTCTATGATTCTAAAATAAAAAAAAACAAAACGGTTTCAGAACTTGGGTCTTGAGTCTCTCGAGTTAGATCTAATGTAGTTAGGCCTAGATCTAGATCTAGTTACATGATATGCGCATGTCTTGATAAATTTTACAACTAATATCAACCACTTATTCTTGGTTTAATTTACATCGCACATGTAGAATTATACTAAAAAATTATTTTATTATAGATTATATGTTCATCTTTCTGACATGCGACAGATTTGCTAAAACTAAAAATAATCCTGGTATGGCTTAAAATGACGGAAGAAGCTTAACTTGACCATTGCAACACTGATTACAAGCTTGTTGTTGTTACTATGGGAAAGAGAAAAAGAGTGCTCAACACTCCTCAGCCTCTTCCCTATTTGTCGAAAGATGGTTAATAATATTATAATACCACGATTAATAATAGTCATGACCGGCCACCACCATTCCAAAAGTACAAGTAATTTGTGGTAACTCATAATATTTTGACCTTACTTACATGTATGTTTGGTGTTGGCTACAAGTGGTGGGTAATCAATTCAAGACGAGCAATTCTAGACAAAAAGCCTGAACAGCTTGATTCTTTACAATTAATGCAGTATTCTCTGCTCTGAACATTTTGAGGCCTGCTGCTCTGCAGAAGGTGGAGGGTATGCCATGAAGAAGAATGCTATCCTGACATTTTTTTTTCGTCATTCACCCTCTAAATTAACGCCATCCTGCATGCACACCCCAAAATGAGCATGTATCAATTTACAAGCCGAATACAATGGCAAAATTTACACCTCCATGCTCCAGCACAATGGATGCACACCTTTTAAAGCCTCCACAATGCAGACCACGCATTTAGTTCAGAGACAAGCTTCGTCAGCTGAAAAGAAAGAAGGTCCGGTTCACCATCATTTGTGCTACTCTGCAATCAGTGTTGGTTGTTGGCAGCAGCTGAAATCTTCATTACCCCTCCGCGTCTTCACAACTTTAGGTTGAGGAGTCAGCTTATTAGAAAAATAATGGAGACTACAGAAAGCATGCATGTCCTTGGCCTATCAGAGTAGGCTGAGGCCTTGAGAAATGATGATCTTCATTACCTTGTCAATTACTCCAATAGCATGAACAGAGGCAACACGTTTACAACGCACAGTTTACAGGAGAGCACTTTGTAACGTGAAAGGAGGGCAATTCACCTTCAAACACCTATCGCCGAAGCCCAGTTAGGGAATACTACGTTTAATAAGATCTATGACAAAATGAAGAGCGAGGGGCCTGAATTTAGGATGGGATGGTTTCGATTCAAGCAATCATAATGTCGATCCATTGAAATCTGCGATGAACTGCCATTAGGCCCACATATTTGAAATCAGCACCTCGCGAAAATGCAATTTCACGCGGTTTATTATATTATTTGAAAAGGGCTACCTGCATTATAAAAAATGTGAGCATCTACTTACTACGGTTTCTCCACAGTTTGGGGTTGACTGACTGTGTAAAAAGGCAGGTCAGTCTACTCAGTTTATACCACGAAGTTCGCTCTTTCTCCCACTGAAAATACATACGCGTGGTTTTGTTTACCACAGCGACCTACTTTTAGCTTGCTCGACGGCTGGTTCGCGGCGCCTGCCGTGTCTCGCAGCGCAAAGCGACCGACAGTGAAACCTCTCTAGATACCCTCTGTTCCCCATCTCCATTACAGACTTGCAGCCATCATTGTTCCTATACTGGTGTGTCTTTTTATCATCCACTTTGTGGTATGTTGCTATTTAACACGACGAAAGCTTGTCAGGCACAGCCAACCTCGGCCAACGTTAACAGACGAGCAAATTCTTCAGGGTGAGTTAAGTTTTGTCTTTCTCTTTGGATTGAAATTTTACTCAGAGCTATCGACCTACTATGGATAAATATATTATCGAGTAATAAAGGAAATAAGGCCTCCAATGTAATCGTGATAGACTTTTTTTTTTTTTTAAATCTTTTTGTAAAATTCTACAAAATTTCATATTACGCATAGAAAGACGTAAAAGTGTACGTGGGCATATTTTAAAAGGTCTTGAAGTTTGTTATATTTTTTATACTTTCGGTGATAATGAACCGCAACTGAGTTGAATAGAAAAAATCAGTATAATACTATTAATTCTTACAAGTGTTACACCACAGATTAACATCCATATTTGATAATTAATGGTCTTAACTACATCAAACCAGAAATTAAATGTTAAAAGTTTGGGTCATTTTCTCATATGATTACAGAATGAATCATCAAAGGTTATTCTCCATGATTATGGTAAAGATTTGTTGAAACATACGTCCGAAAGAGAATGAACTGATCTTTAACCCTCTACCGCCCAGAGAACCATATTTGAAACAGGTCACCTGGAGCCAAAATACTCTATCTTTGATACACTTGCTCTTCCAATTTCATTACCAAACAATTTTTCCAATTACATGATTATTTATGTTTTTACAAGAATCTGACCAATTAAAATTAGTTCAGTATATTATTTCAGAAGTTCTGGGATTGGCAAATAATTTGGTCCAGGCACTAGAGGGTTGATACAAGTCCCCCAGATGCATGTGGTAAAAGTGCCATCAGAATCACCCCGGGGTAATTAAGTTGAATGAGCAGCAGAGAAATACCTAATTGACTTGTTCCGCCTAAAGGCGAGTGTCTGTAAATATCGGTGGTCTATTTCTAGAATGAGTACAATGGCCGTGGTAAAAGTGCTTTGCTGTTAGTGTTTTGTGGACAAAGGCCCGCTGTCATATAAACCAAAATGCCGACAAAGTGCCGCTCTTAGGGTCGGTCTAGTGGTGGCAGTCGGTATACCTGGTCACCAAATAAGCTGGACTAAAGTAAATCCGTCTTCTGACCCAAAATAGAGGCAAACTGTAATACATTGCATTGAAATATGGTCAGCCATTAGTTGCATCTCCGTGCCCTTTTAATTTTGCTCCCACAAACAAAAAATTTGATGTATGACGATGTGACTGACAAATATAGCTAACTATCCGCCACGGGACCATAATTTGCAAAGATTTTAGTCTTAAAGCATGAGGCTGTGTTTTCATGTATAAGGAGACGGAGACGGGAATGGAAACGTCAAAAATCCATCCAGTATAAAAGAAAGATTGTCTCCCATGTGTACGGAAAGGGCATGAAAACATTTCCTTCTGTTTCATTACTTGAAGAGGTTTTGACATTTCCATTTGCCGTATCCGTTTAATTACACATGAAAACCCAGTTTAATTATACCTCAGATCGTATTTAAAATGCTATTTTAAGAAAAAACTTTTAGCATTAAGCAAAGTAGAAAAAATATAAGGAAATTGTTATTTTGTAGTGAAACCATCTTAATAAGTATCCTTCGAGGTTAGACCAGCAGTTCATTCTTATTAATGGGGCGTGCATATACTTACTGAAAGAGTTCAGCTATTAATTATAATGGGATATCCAAATTCATGCTAGTCAATGTGGGACTGTATTTCCAACAATAAATTAAAGCCGACCAAAAAAAAAAAAAATCTATAGAGCATTAATTTATTTGGGGTGTGAGGGTGGGGAAGATTGCTTTTCGTTGTACCTCCAGGTGCTGTTTCCGAAGGTGGTGAAACTAAGGGTGGCGATTTGTATGTCATGCGTTGACAGAAGATTGGGAGTTAGGTAACAGCAGTAGGCAAAAGAAAAACGGTATGGGTTACAACTGAAACCAATGGGGCCATCGGGCCACGATAGAGAATAAATAGGAACTTGAGTTCCAATAGAGATGAAAGGGGGATTGATTTATTATACAACAGAAAACTCCTAGTTTCTTCAAAAATTTCTGTAAAAATACGTTTTGCCCAGCCAAATCACACCCAACACCACTGTCCTCCAGCTTGCTAAACGTAAAACACGATCCTCATTCTAAAAATAGACCGCTGGGAGCTGAGGTTGTTACATATTGGGAGCTCGTCCGGGATCCGATCAGATTCGAAAGGACCAGATCAAACGAGGCTCAACGACTGGAAAAAGAACGACAGCTGGAAGCTCAAGAGCGATGGATATTTATTTGTTCGGCGGTGCCTTCCTAGTATTTAATTGTTCAGTAGACAGTTATTAAACTTTAGTATTATTTAATCGATCGTCGGATCTCGTGTTTATTTTTTCTACAGCTGTAATAGTTTCGTTTTCTAAAGGGTTGTAGTTAGATCAGCTAACTCCCCACTAATATAACGTGCTAGAACAACCTCAGCTGTTACAATGTCCAAGTAAGGGCTTGGCCGGATATCATGCATGACTACCAACTTCAAAAGCCCATAGACAGAGGCAGGCAAAATTAGTCAGCAACAGACAGACAAATAAATAAGAAAGGTGAGATGGACACTATATGGCCGTCCCAGTGGTCATGTATCCGAGTGGTCAACCAAAGTAAGCCGGTATTTTAACACTGAACAGTATGGACATTTAGAAAGGCTCAGGACGTAGAACGACAGATACATGTAATTTGTCACAGGTAAAGTTACTTTGAGGTGAACCTTCCGGATTTACTATATATATGCCATGTGCCTCAGACTAAAATGAACTGACAGACTTAATGAAAGAAATCCCCAAGAATAGCGTTCAATAACCATTTACTGGTTCATTATGCGAGTGGCGGATTTACAGTTTACACTGTATCAACTGAAAGAAGTTTTATTTTTGCAATTCTGTCTATACACATTGTGTCTTTTATTATTCGGTTTTATACAAATGCTGATGGATGAATCTTTCCACAGCCCAAGTCACAAGCAATGCCATTCTGGCTCGAATGGTCAAGCTACAAGTTAATCCGGACCCAGCCAATCCTGAAAACTCAGGCAATCTTCAAGCCACAGCCAATGCCATGCTGGCTCAAATGATCAATCCACAGCTTCAACCACACCCAGCCGATCCTGAAAACGCCGGTAACCGCCAAGCATCCCAGGAAAATGAAAATCCAAACCCGAACTCACTTCAGGAGATATCCACCCCGGATGTACCACCACCACCGTCTTATAGTGAGGTCATGCAAAAATCATGAGAAGAGACAATCTCTTTCTAGGAGGGAAGAAGACAAGATTAACATAGACAGATTCATCTATTCTTTAATTTTTTTTTTTAATACTCTACTATGTTGTTTGACAATACTCCCATAGTTTTTCTTTTACCACATAAGTTCTTTTTCAACTCACATCAATAAATTTTGAAATGTGGAACTTTACTGACAATCTTATTTGTATCTTACGAAAAAAAAATAAAATAAACCTTGGAAACTGATGATTATTTTGAAATAAACCATAATCTATCTATTATAAAAAAAAAAACTCGCTTTTTTTGTAAAAGCCGTAGCTCGGCTATCTGTGCACCAATCGAGCTCAAATTTTGCATACAAATTTCTTTTGGTCTGAAGTTGATTCCTTGCTACACTCATTGCTGAACACTCTCCGAAAGTATTTTTTTGAACTACGCAAATTTGCATTTGTTCCAAATAAATACCATCCGGGCGTGAGTTTTTATGTGGCATGACGTCACTGAATTTGCGGTCCACCGTGCGATCTCAACGTCCGGTTCCCCAAATTTGAAACCGTGCTTCCGAGTCCATCCATAACATTCGTGGTTCTTGCTGCACTTTGCTGTGCCAACGGTCAAGTAATGCTCCCTCCATTGCAGCCACCCCCAGACCTACTCACAACACTTTTCACCCCACCCCCCCCGCGAATTTCGCGGGTTCAATACTTGTTCATTAAAAAAAAAAAATTTGTTCCACAAATTAATGCTCAAGTCATTTTAGGGTGCTTTTTGAAAATCAAAGAAAACCGTTTACTTCGAGTAAAAATTGGTGATTTAGGCGGATGCAGTGACGTTCCTTCATGTAATATACTAGACTGCGCACCCCCATTGTTTCGCGGTACGAAGAGTAAAACCCAGTTGTGGAGCGCGGCCGCCACCTTCCTAATGATTATGGCAAAACAAAATGCAGACTATAGGCGGTGAGTCGCGGAAAGGCCAGATGTAAAACGGTAGTTGGCAAAAAAGAAAAGGTTGGATTTGAGGAGCCCTAGACAAACAACTAATTAAAAAACATTTAAGTTTTCGGCCTCTGGAACTTGATATAAATGGCACAGACACACAATGAAAGGAAAGAAACGAGATTGAGTATAAACATAATCATATAAGTGCGAAAAAAAAAATGATGGTTATGATCTGGAAGTGTGAATATGCCTAAACGAGATGTTCTGGATGATTCCTAGTGCATTATACATTACACTAGGTAAATGATCTATGTGTGTGTGTCAGTGATACCAATAATGTTATTTGAAAGAGTAGTATTATTATATTAATGTTTTGTAGGTATGCATGGACAAGTTAGTGTGTGGTGTAAATTGTATTATTACTCTGGTCGAGATGATGCTTTCTTAATCGAGGGAAGCACAGAATTGTTAATGTTATTCACCAATCCTTGTTCAAGAATTTAGCCTTTAACATGTTTCAATGAGTCCTGCATTGTTGAAATGAGTTTCCACATAATAATGAATACTTCAATGAATTCTGCGTGTTGCCATGAGCTAACATGTTTCATTGAGTCCTACGTGTCACAGTGGGCTCCCGCATGTTTAGATGAGTTTCCACATGTATAATATACAGTTATGTTCGAATGAGTTTCCTGGTGTCTGAAGGACGGAGCCAAGGAGGATTCTCCCTGTAAGTTTATGCACCCGACTCATAGACGATTACGTAACATACTATATATATATATGATATTGGTCTTTGCAACATTACTGGATTTCTATTATGCCCACCAGTAAATGCTTGACTTCATTCGTACTGTATATTATTTTAATCATATTATTATGTATTATTTGTCTTTTTTTTCCTTTTGTTCCAGCTCATGGCTGCTTGGTTTTTTATTTTAGTCTTATTTAAAGGTAAATAAACAGAAAGACAACTAGGCATCCTCGTTATTGTATCTCTCCATCCGACATTATGAGTTGCCTCTCATAGTTATTACTTCTGTATTTTTGTCTCTAATATCTTGTTTACTCTATACCGTTTTTTCCCCATTCTTTTTTCTTTTGGCCCTTTTGTTCTGGCATGTTTTACTTCGTTGTTTCATTAAAAAAAAAAAAAATTAGAACCACAATTCATCTGGTTGTACCGCAATAATAATAGATAAATTGGATTCAGAGCTTCTTGCTTTTATTTTTTTAAATTTTCGTCGTTACTTGTCTTTCCTCCAGGCGCTGTTCTCGTTCTCCTTCATTTCATCAACTGTGTTTTTAAATTTTTCCTTTCCAATGCGCCTCACAAACATACCGAGTTGAACTTTTCTTGACTTTGTTATAGTTCATACGATGACCTCTTATTGGGTCAGCTGGCACATGGCATCAGCGAAGATCTCGAACGATGTTTTGCCATAATTGTAAGTCTCCACACGTGGCGTCACTGCGTCTCCATGCCGTTGCGCATTCCATAGATATACACTACTAAGTACTAAACTAGATTCCACGCGTGGCTTCGCCAGCTCTCTCTTTCCCTGCTTTGTGAAGCGAGCCGGAATGGTCCACAATGAAACTCCCTCTAACCATCGCAGACTGGGCTGAGTGCTTGATGCTAGCCTAACCCAGCCTAGCCAACGGGTTGAAAAGTAGCGGTGATCGTGATTGATTTTGTAATTTTAATTTGATTGTGATTGATTTTGTAACTTTAATTTGTTTATAGTCACTCACATACCATTTCCGTACACTATGACATAAAATTGAATAAAATTCCTCGATTAAAAAGAAACTATACTGATTCATCCGACACAACTCAACACAACCCCTACAATGTAAAGCCAATGGTGTTAATGTATATGACACGGCGGTAGAGGATGGGGTAAGCCTAGAGGGAAGACAATGGGTGATGAGAATAGATAGATAGATAGATAGATAGATAGATAGATAGATAGATAGATAGATAGATAGATAGATAGATAGATAGATAGATAGATAGATAGATAGATAGATAGATAGATAGATAGATAGATAGATAGATAGATAGATAGATAGATAGATAGATAGATAGATAGATAGATAGATAGATAGATAGATAGATAGATAGATAGATAGATAGATAGATAGATAGATAGATAGATAGATAGATAGATAGATAGATAGATAGATAGATAGATAGATAGATAGATAGATAGATAGATAGATAGATAGATAGATAGATAGATAGATAGATAGATAGATAGATAGATAGATAGATAGATAGATAGATAGATAGATAGATAGATAGATAGATAGATAGATAGATAGATAGATAGATAGATAGATAGATAGATAGATAGATAGATAGATAGATAGATAGATAGATAGATAGATAGATAGATAGATAGATAGATAGATAGATAGATAGATAGATAGATAGATAGATAGATAGATAGATAGATAGATAGATAGATAGATAGATAGATAGATAGATAGATAGATAGATAGATAGATAGATAGATAGATAGATAGATAGATAGGTAGATAGAATAGATAGGACAGACCGACAGATAAACCTCATAGTCAAAGGCCTACACGCTGCTCCGTTTACAAACACGATGACTCAATAATGAGTCGCGACACATGCCGTAATGGCCGCCAGCACCTTCTAACAATCACATCCAATCCGTGGCGTGTCTGCGCATTGGCACAGTCTAGTATAGGCCCATTGCGTGTATCGGCCATTTTAGTTGTCAGGACCGACGCCTCACCATGGCGATGGTAGCACTGATTTTGATTCGTTAGCTGATTTGCACTGTGAGCACTTCAGGCCTCGCGAACCAATCGTCGGCGAGCTAAAAAAAAAGTTCGCTACAGTCAACAATGACAAGTGTGTTCACGTACATGGGAGACGTTCGGTCAATTATTTCACTTCCTTTACTTTGTTTACCCGGATGGTAGGGAATCTAACCAGCTTGGATCCATCCTTTCCACCCCTGACAAAATAGTCAACTGCAATGCAATCAGCAGGCATTTTAACAGCTTAGACATATCTCGAAGTTACACTCGTCAGCTGATCCACCCGCCATTTTAGGTGTCGGAAGTACCAAACAAAAACACTCTGTGATGTCATTCACAATGGGCCTATACTACTAGCATGCCTCTGGGCGGATGTGGGTTTTCTATTAAAAACTCGGAATAAGTAGACGAATCGAAACAATGCAACTGTTGGACGGTGCAACGTGATTGCGGGTGATTATACTAATGTGAGTATTTCATTTGAAAACACCAAAATCGTGATTTAAGCAATTGTGGAATGACCGCGACGTGAAAGGGAGAAACTTCACTTCCATTTGTTGTTGTTGTTACTGCAACTACAACTATTATTGTTAGCTGTACATTTTCAATGAATATATCTTTTCCACGACAGACAGCGCTTTCCTGGTCAAGCCAAAAGAAACTCATAAACATGACAACTATCAGGCAGGGGAGTGGCCAGGTTCTAAAGTTAGGGGTATAAAGCACATCAAAAAGGTACCGTGATACAAACAAAAACAACAACAAACAAACAAAAAATTGGGGACAAATTGGTCTAGAGGCAATTTGTTCGCCTCTCATGCCGAAGGTACCGGATTCGGTTCCTGGTCGCTGCAGGCATGTTGGAAATTTGGGGGATTTTCCAGTTCCCGCTCCTATGGTAGGTTGGGTCCAGCACATAGACTTCTCTGATAAGAACGAAAAACTCGGGTGGCCCGTGTGCATGTTGCACAGGTTAAAGATACCTTGGTAGATGGAAGTCTCAAAACCGCAAGCCTAACAAGGCCGGCTGCCCGGAAAAAATGTTGAGGAAATAAAAAGCCCCCCCCCCCCGCTCCCCCTCCCCCCCCTCCAAAAAAAAATGGGATCAAAGAAGTATATAAATACATACACAACAACAACAACAAACGAGATGTTCAAATGCCAAAGGCAGAGATCCTCCGAAAATAATACCTCACCAGATACCAAACAACTATTTTGAACTCCTTGATTACACATTTCTATTTTGTGTTTAAAAATGGAAATACAAAGAACATACAATGTTAAAAGAAGTACATAATTGTTATTTTATATTTAAGATTGAAACACAATGTTCCAACAATAGTGTCACTAGGTATGAAACGTACAACTGCTGGAAAGAAGCCATTTTTAAAAACATTAGTAACTGCCCCATTCTGCGAATGGTAAAAAACAAAGCTCACCACTCCAGACCGAAAGGAATCAGCACAAAGACATTGATGTCGAGACACTTTGGGTCATCCACATAAAATCGGCGATCAATTGATAAATAGGATAGTATTACAGTAGTACACAGTGCACAGTAGTGCGCACCGAGCATTTTTCATGGGCTCATGTGTTCGTAAAAAATGATCTAAATATTTACGCACAGTTTTCTTGGTATGAATGAATGGCACTCAACTCATCTGTATAACACTATACTCGGTATCACTATCAAAGTTTTCTTGGCGTGGCTGGATCGTGAACTCTAGTTTACATTTCCGGTAAGAGGCGGAAATGACGGAATTGACGGAATTGACGGAAGTACATTATCACGTCGTATTCGCAATCATGAATTGATAACTGATAATTATAACTGAATTTCTGGAAAAAGTAAAGAGTTTCGGGAAAAAATGAGCACGACACGTACAGGCTTTATACATTTTATATACATGTGCCAAGTTTCATTTCTCTACGTTGCGAAGTAAAAAAGCCTTTGCGGGAACAAAGTTGGGCCCAAGCTCCATTATTATATGATGATATGAATAATGCTCTGATCTGTGGAGCGGTCTCTCTCCTTGCTCCCCCATTAGCTACGCCACCTCCCGCGGGTGGTTGGTGGGCGTGTCTGGTAGGGCGTCCTTCTCTCCTATCGTTCTGTTATACAGTGTACTCCGTCTGTCGTGATGCTTCTTCCTTGCGCAATATGGCTTTTATGGTGTCAATGTGCCTTCTCCAAACTCAAAATCAAACTCTAACAAACTGGCATCCCTTCTTAATGTGAAATATTACATAAACATTATGTAGACCACACGTACTTACGAGTGCCAGTTTATTTTTTCTAAAATGTAGTAACGGAAAGAAAAAAAAAAGCAGATTCACAATAGAGGCGAAAAAAATATGAAATGACTGTAAAGAAATAAATAAATCTCGCAAAGAACAACAAATGTCCCAAAACTGCTATCTTGCTATAGCCCATGACCATCTCCATGTGCCATGGAGAGAGCCACCAATTACAGGGGAAATAACCAGCTGAGAGATATGTAAACCTTACACAAGCAAATAAACATCAAAATCATGAGCAAAAGACGTACCATGAAAGTGACGTTAAATCGTTGATATTAAAAATTTAGTCTGCGCAATTAAACATTTACCTGACAGATAATAGCAATAAAAAAAATGCTTGTTACGACACAGCGCATGGGCCGTGGCGACATTGCAGATGTTTACAACAAGTCAAGTGTAACACACGTCTAATATCAAATATTGTTTACTCCCCTGGACCTGCCTCCCCTCCCCCCCCCCTCACCCCACCCCCCATTCCAACAGTTTCAACAACACATCTCTATAAATACATCTAACTTAATCAATACTGAAGGAGTGTTACAGAAGTAAATAATGTTGATCTGCACGGGGTCTGGAACAGATCCGGGTTACCCCCCCCCCCCACCTCCGATTTTAATCTGAAAGCCTTGATTTGAAAGAAACGTCCCTCGTTCCATAACCAGGAATTTGAAAGCAAACGAACAGGTTTAGAATTTTTTCTTTGTTAGGGCCAATTTACACAAGCTTGCTTTCGACTTCTTAAGCACGTGCTTTAGCATATTGCTTCCCAACACCACACAAATTGTTATACCATTATCTGTCGGCTTAGCAACTTCATCCCATACCCATTTCAACCATCTCTCAGTCCTACAACAAAAGTCGATATTTAAGAAGACAGAGAGACACACACACACAGTGAGAGAGAGAGAGAGAGAAAGAGACAGAGAGAAAGAGAAAGAGAGAAAGAGAAAGAGAGAGAGAGAGAGAGAGAGAGAGAAAGAGAAAGAATGTGTGTGTGTGTGTGTGTATGTGTGCAGAAGTGTGCTCAGAATATTTTGTTCAATGAGTACACAGTATTCAGAGTCGTATGAGTACCGGGCGAATGGAGTTCATTAACTTGTAAATTCCCTCTAAACGTAAATTTTTTAATGAAAAAATTTGGTCATGCCGTTCCCATTCGTTTTGGATATAACTATGGTTAGTGTGAGATTAAGATAGAAAATACAAAATAAACACTCTAGTCAAATTACAACACAATAATCCAACACGCAATGGATTAATCAGGAATGGTTCACACTCCACTGTGTTGCGATTTCGCAATTTCAGATGGTAACTTTAAGATTTATAAATAGACGCATTTCTCCGCGGGCGTGTATCCGTTCTTTATAAAGTGTGGATTTTCCTTCATATCATTTCACAACGACCTCCGTTTTCAAGATGGCAACTTCTCAACTACTGGCTCTCTTGGTGGGTTTGGCGGCATTACTTTCAGGTGGGATTCTGAACCAAAGATTTCAATCCTTTTTATTTATGTTGGTGTCGTTCTCTTGGTTATGTGCCATCATTATGTCTACGCGAGCAGTTTGATTCTGTGTGTACGTCTTTGTTAAAACTGTATAAAAACAGATCTGTGTTTTACTTCATCGTTGAAAGCATCAGATTTTACGTAACTTTAGATGGAAGTAAAATATCTAAATGTTATCGTTGTTCTTAATCAATGCAAATTATTATTCTTATAGACATTAATCATAAATCTATTCCTTTGGTTCTTTTACACTTTTACAATTTATATTACAAGTCTAGTATTAAGGTTAGTTGTTATAATTATACTGACAGCCCCTTCTAGGTATCATCCAGAATAACATCATTCTGACAGAAGGCAATCTGATCAAAATCTATCTTGTTCATATCAAAATCCTACGAGGGATTGATGTCATTTTCCATCAATATCAATTTGACACAATAGGAAGCCTAGTTTGATCCCACAGAGGGGATATGATAAAATTTACTAAAATCTTATGTAAGTAGGGTTTTGAGTGGGTTAAAGAAATTATTGCTCACAGCTGTACCTTCTCAAAACTGTTTAAAACCTCGTCAGTAAATTATTAACAATGTCCATATTTGTGCTCAGGGACAGAAAAATATTCATATCTCGTAAACTTTCCCCATCAACATATATCCTGGTGACAGAGTCTTCGAACAGGGACAGACCGAGTGTCGAGAAATTCATATGAATCCATTTTATTTTTTAGTCCTAAATGTTTTTTTCTTTCTGTGCCCAATGAGTAAACTTGAAATTACAGTAAACCTTCTAAAAAAATCATTTTCCATTCAGTCCACTTTGGCTCAGTCATGGTGATTTTGGCTCAATCAATATGATTGTATACTAACAGTGAATCAGTCTGAATGTTGGTGACTCAAGAGTCAAAGTTAAAAGATCAGGAGTAGTGAGAAATCTCGGTGCCCATTTTAATTCTGATCTGGCGATAGAAACTCGTGTGGCTAAATTCTGCCAAGCTGCTCATTTCCATCACAAAACCAAAGGAAAACTAAGAAATTATTTAATAAATCAAAACACGACAAAAATTCTTGTACATGCAGTCATTACCAGCAGTCTTGATTATTGGAACTCATTGTTCTTAAAATTTCAAAATGTACACTAAATCATTTCTAGTAAATTCAAAATAGATCAGTCATATTAATAATATGACCGCATCCATTTCTGTTCCTTTTTTTCGGATTTGAGCCCCAAATAACATAATTATTACAATCACAATTACAATCTGTATGTTTTGTGTCAGTCCACATATCGATTGACTCAGTCTACATAGGCCCTGTCACGAGCTGAATTAGGGTTTTGAAGATATAGCTCTCGATTGCGAGAGAAGGCTAACTCACGCTCGTGCGGGCACACCACTCACCAACGAAATAACACAAGTTATAAATTTGACTCAGACCTGAACGGCCGTAGTCGTGTATTGACTATAGTGGCAACTTCGACAGCATACAAAAATATATATTCAAGGTGTAGATTCCAAGAAACTGACTATCACTCTTAAGTAAACTATCACTTCTTATCCTAATTACGACTGCAAATATACATATAATTTATCTCAATTTTTACATGAATGGGTTATACAAATACGCTATCAATAGAATCTATGCTGGCAAGCCACTAGGCTCGCTATCAAGGACCAGTAGTAGTTATGACATCACAATTTGAATGCATAGATGGTCCATCATCACTACGCTTATAAAGCACGATCCGACTCTGAGAATACTTAAGTAAAATACTCTAGATGGACAATTAATAAATCACTCTCATTCTATACAACACTATTTCTAATCACACCGTTGATGCTATTCTAACTCCTCGCTGGTATTTAACAGCTCCTGGGAAGTACAATAATTATAACACTCTAGCTAAACAACAACTTCTCCTTGCTCCGGGACAGATCTTATTATGGCGGACAGTGGGTTCTCTCCCCCGTCAAGATGGTCCCTGCTTTAATGACTTATCTCTAGGACACATACCATTGGTCGCTCACGGTATTGTGAGCGAGAATCAGTGTGGCGCTGTGCGTACACTCAGTCTGGTGCGAAGAGACTTGGAGCTATCTTTCTGACTATCAGCTCTCTTCGTCAGTACCATCGTATCATTCTTGATTGCCTATCTACTTTCACTCCAACTCAGATCTGGAGGCGCCCGAGAGCACGTCACCGCTAGAATGCTTTACGGTCTGCGTCTGGGGTGGGGCAATAGGTCGAAACTGAATTGTTTTTATAAATCACACAAAAGCTGAGGGAGGGGGGCAAAATAGGGCCCGGCACAAAGTTAAAGTGTAGCTAAAAAAAAAATCGCAAAGTGTTGCACGAAGCATTTTGATTGTCTGAACATGGTCCGAACGAGGTTTCGAGGCTGGTGTAGGCGCCTAACGGATGATTCGCCGCCTAATAAATTATGCATCACACTAAAACACCACTCAATGCCCATACCTTGGCCGATTCATCCCTTAGTAATGACTAAACATGGAGGTAACTTATGTGCAGTTCATTTATTGCTCACGGGTCTGCTTACATTAATTAGTATTATCTGAAGAAGGACATTCAGGTCTATCGTGATTATTTTTTTTTTTGTATTTTGTATAGTTTTGTATTTTGTATACCTCTTTAATCCCATTTGGGAAATTCACAATTGTGTCATTGCATCCCAGTTACAGCTGGAGCAGACACGCCGTCGCCGCGGCGGTTTTTTTTTTGGGGGGGGGGGGCATGAAAGTTTTGCATGGAGTGTAGAATACTGGGCAAAAAAGAGTTGTCATCTGCAGTTGTGTGAACACATTGGTGTGATTTCAAGGCATGGCCAGGGGTATAGCTTCCACTCTTGAGCTAAATATTGATTTTGAATTCAGCTGTGCACGCGTTTCTAGCCTAACGGACACTTCATACTCATAACAACTCACCCACTGTCATCCTCTCTCTTTGGTGAAATGGTGGAAACGCAATCTACGAGCTAGACAGTGTTGAAACAAAGCAAGATTTCTGCTGAAAATTCAACCGTGAGGTTTCAGAGATAGCCATCCTTGCTGCCTGTGGACCCATGCCACGACCAGTTTCCCCAAACCAAGTGTCTGACTATATCACTTCAGTGGTGAAGGAACTTGTTCGTTGTGATGAGAATGCATGTGTTCTGCATGTGGTTCTCGACCAATGTTTCAAACTAAGTAGAAAGCCCTGCATGCCCCCCCCCCCAACCCCACCCAGAGAGGACTCAGTCGTCTTTTTTTTTTTTTTTTAAACACTATGAAGAGCCGTCGCGTCCCCAGCAGACGCCTGTTCTCACCGTTTCTGCGTAGGAAGAACAAACCTACCGGATGACTATCAGACAGGTCAGGTCTATGTAGCATTCAGACAATACATATATATCTCATTGCCATGGGTCCAGACCCACAATCAGTACAAATGGCAGGTGGAATTCAGCACGCATAAATATCAATCATGAGAAAGCTGAACTGGTGTTATCGTGGCATATCACATGATTCAGGAAATCAGTGCTCGGCATAATAACATTCGAAGTCAACTCAGATGACATAGATGTAGTGCTATATCTCGCTAACACCCTGCAGGTGGAAACGCATGGAATTCTGATCAATATAGTACCTTTCATGAGGGCATTAGTGCCAACCGGTAATGTCATGTCCGTTAATACTGTTTGTCAGCATCCCCAAAGGCATGCTGAACATCCTTTGCAACTCATGCCTCCACTGGGAAATACTGCAGTTCTTACCAAGTTAAATATGTAATGGTCTCTGGTCTTCCATGAATTGATAACACGTATTAAACAAAGGAAGAAATCATAGAATCCTGCTCCATTTCATAGCTTCGCTGTATTATCGAGCACTGAGGACATTCTTGAACAAAATGCATCTTTTCAGCACGACAAGTGCAGCCAAGAGGATGTCACACCAAAGCTGCTCAGTTTTCCACCACCTATGAACAGTATTAGACACACTGTCTCGTCGTTCAGCATTAAGTGTTACCTTGAAAAGTTGCTGGTCACTCATTTCCATGAAACTTCAACCATATGCAGTGTGACTAGATGGTCTGTAGGGATATAGCTGAGAGCACCAAAAACGGTTCTTAACCTGTTTAGTTGTAGTTGCAAAACGAGTTGCAGTACGAGCCAATGCACTGACCAGTATTCAGTTGTGCAAACTCAAAGGAGACAACCTCCACAGCAATCCCGCTAGGGGTGTAGCAGTTGAGACAAGTCCAGCCGAAGACCACTAAAAACCAGTTTCCTGCCTCATCGGTGAATTGGATGTGGCTAGCGAGATTAATCCTTGCATTAAAATGAGAATTTTCCCGATGAAGTTACTACGGCTGAAGTCATGGCGCATTGGTGAAAGAGAGATTGCATGAAAGAACATCATTATTGACCTGAATTATACATCTATTGATACAGTGGGGTGATCAGTTTGTAGGTGTCTTTGGAGACTAAATGTATCATTCTCCATCATCCCTCACCCATTCAACAATGGTTATGTTCCAGTTAAGATTAAATCATTGGCACCAAGTGTATGTGTGTACGTCTATTTTGATATGTTTCTATTTGTATTTACAAAATCGACTATTTCCAAATGAAAAAAAAACAACAAAACTTTCGAAGCTGTTCCCAACTAGTACTATGAAGGACATCCGACCTTTTCAGTGGCGGTCATCTTCCATTACCTCATTTATTGAAAAACGGTCATTTAATTTTCACTGATGTCATCGATCAGATCTAGAATCAGAATTTAATTTTCATTCAAAACCAATAGGAAAGTTTCTTTGTATGACTAATTACAAATCAGAGTATACGTAGGTGACGCTAGGACTGATAGTTCGTTGGAGGTTGTCTGCAGATCGCACTGGACATCACAGAGGGTTTGTGTGTTGACTTATTTCTCAAGTACTAACATATTGTTTTTACTCCACATTCCGATATAATTCAAGTTGAATGAACCTGGCTTGAGCTGCAGAAATAAAATAACTAACTCTTGCAAGCAATATATGTGTACATATCTAAGAGTCAACAACAGATGTAATGTACTATTACTACCCTTTCTCAATAAGTGGAGCAGTTTCAGCGCGGATCTTCCAAATAGACGTATTACTGTAATTGCTCTTATTAATAATTTTATCTTCAAATTGTTGCATTATGTTTTTCAAAAACTTCTATGGGTACTTGTCGATGATAATACATAGTAAATTTAGCGTCTGGTATATTTCATAAGATTTTTAAAAACATCGGAATCGCAATGCTTAGCGATATAAGGGGTATAGTTTTGGTTTTGTCCAACAAATTTCTTGTCATAAGCACTAATTGTCACAAATCCCAGACTGGGAGATGTAATAATTATAACAAGACAACAATCACGAACGAACAAGTTTAACACTTAACAGAACAACCCATCAGACTCACACATTTATTACACATAAACATAAAGATAATAGCGCAAATACAGACATTATATTATTCAATTCAACTGCCGTACAACGGCCTTCTCCCGTACGCACACTTCCTCGGGTCCACAACCCGGTAGTTACTTTCTAAAGACACTTCGGTCTCAGCTTCTCCTCTCCATGTCTTAATAGCACATTAATATTTCAATGGCACCGCAGTCTCTCAATAGCCCCTTCCTCTTGCCATAACACATTAGCATTCCAATAGCACATCAACATGGCAATAGCACATTAACATTTCAATAGCACATCAACATGGCAATAGCACATTAGCATTTCAATAACACATTCACGATCATATATACGTCCCTGTCGGTGGCCAGACTGCCACGACTCATGTGCTGCGACTGTCCTACACGACAGCGTCACTCCTGGCCTATGTGTGGTCTTCGGCCCTATGCTGGCCTATCCCCTGTGCTCACCGTAGGCGGCGCTTCGGCCCGTCCCCGGCACCTACAAGAATAACATTACATTGGTATAATACCATACCACTTCTATTCACTTCACCCCTCATTACAACTCATGAAGCGGACACACAATAGTTCACATTTCACTCACCAAACATCCTACGGTAACACACCTCCACCGTAGTACACAATACTCACTCTCGCTACAAATCCATGAACTCAACTTACATCTATCGCTCATGGCGCACATTGCTATATACAGTATCAAGGACTTCCACATTCCTCACATATTTACATCATGGTAATAGACGAATATAATACATCAATCATAATTATCAATCATCGTTCCACCTACCAGTCATCACTGGAAAAAACACTACTCCCAAGTCTTCCGACTGCTCTCCTTATGTTCGCCCTCTAGGGCTTTCTCCTGCGTCCGCTTTCTTGGACGTCTTAGTGTGCAGTGATAGTAATACAGCGCTCTCGCCTCATTCAGACCCCCACCACTCACAACATGCACGCTTTCCCTTACCCCATGGCCCGTGGGTTAACTTTATTCTAACCCTCTTCTCGTAACTACTGATCCTCGCTCACTCGCTCGTGACACTAATCAGTACGAATAACTTGCATGTGGTGGGAAATTGGCTCCTTTTTAATTTCATATATATATATATTATTATTAAGTATGGGTAGCTCTTTGATATATGGCTGGGTACAACTTTATTATTGTCGTTTTGGCTGAAAAGAGTGTTAATCTGTAATGTCACATAGGGGACGTTTTTGAGGAATTTCTTAGCGTTGCCGGGAACCCTTTATCTCATTATATCCGGCATTTTCTGTAGCCCCAAGTGGTTCTCTTAACATTTATAGCAAAATCAGGAGTATATATTTTTGTGCAAGGTTCCCGGCCATCTGACGGCTTGCCCCCACCCCCCCTCCCGCCACCCCCCTCGATGGTACGCTCGGAAATCGGGATATGAGCAGTTGATTCATCTCGTTATCGTGTGTCTCAGGCTGAGGTGCTGGCTGGGCTAAGACTGATAGGTATTTATCAGAAAGTTTAAAAACGACTTAGTTTTTGCTCTTGAAGAAAAATGTTAGGTTACCAAAGCAAAAACTATTGTGTTTTAATTTTTAATTCCATTCCCTTCTAATTGTATAAACATTTTTTTTCAGTGGCTGAAGCCGACAGTGTCTGTGCCTCCAGAGGAAAATTGATATCTTGCAGCTACGGCTGTTGTAGTGGTGATTGCTGTAGCAGCAGGTAAGTAATGTTATAGGTAGGAAGAATTGTTATACAGATCTAACGGCGTATTTCCGTTACTTCAGATGAATGTTCATGAAAATTTCACAATTAATACAATTTTAGTGCATTTCCTATTAGGCTCATTAAAATGTCGTTTTGGCAGCTTAAGGTGGCACAATCATTTGAACTGATGGACTTGGCTAAAAAAAAATTTTGTTTAAAAAAAAAAAGCCTCCGTGTATCATGGGAGACAACTTATGCTAATTGAATGGCTCTGGTATATCATCATCAGTTACCTCCCATTTACAGAATCTTAGACTGTCATGATAATCATTAATTTGGTTTCGAAAAAAAACTCTTAAATCAACACCTTATTCTCCATTTGCATTTGCAGTGATGTTGGACTCATCGTTGGACTCACTCTAGGCGGGGTTGCGATTGTTGTAAGCATTATCATCATCGTCGTTTGTTGTATTGTACGACGCCGCCGATTGGAAGGCACCGTCATGCGAAGCACAGCTCGGCCTGCCATGGTAGTGTATCAACGTGAGTTATCTTTGTCTCCCTTCTTTGGCTTACATTTTGTTCTCAGTTAGGTATATACTAGGGATGAATATATAATCATTATTTAAATTCAGAACAGCATACATTAATATCTGTATTTTATATTAGGGTCTTCATAATATCTATATGGTCTAATCCGCAGCATCTGAGCACTCCGCTATTTTTTACGGAAAATGGCATGTGAAAAACTCTTTGGTTCTAAAGAGATGAGGAGCGAAGCGGAATGAATGCTGTGCACAAGTATACAGAGGGAAAGAGTGTTTTGGTTTTTCATAAGTCACTTTCTGTGAAAAAAAAAATAGCGGGGCGGAGGGGATGCTGTGGACTCGACAACTAACTAAGTATCAGCTGTGAAATCTTTAACCCTTTGCACATCAAAACACAGAATGAACCAACAAAGATTATTCTTAGCGACTTTACCATAGAATTGTTCAAACAATGTCTAAAAAAAAAACAATGCATTGACGTTTAAAGCAAGATCTCAGGGGTTTATGAAATTACCCCCTGGATAATTGAAGTGAGTGAGAAACAGACTGAAATGTCTTTATTGAATTCAAATTACAAAGCCTCGAGTAAGAAACAGTAAAGAAACATTACAATGAACCAGAAATGAAAAGATAACAACAACAAATAAAAGGGGCGGGTGGGGTGTGAATGGGTTAATGACGAAACATACAAAAACGTGTTACGAATTGACTTCAACAGCATACAGACAGAGACAGACAAAAATAATCAGCAACAGTCAGACAAAGAAGATATGTGGACACTTTTTTGGGGCGTTCCCGCGGTCTTTATCTCGGATTTTAACTAAACTAAAATACTGGAATTTTAACACCGAAAAGTAGATGGATTTTGGAACTGAAGGGTCAAGGCGTAGAACGACATACATAGTTTGTCCTACATAGAGCCGAGTGTGAGGTAAAGTGGTCACTTTTCGAATCGTTCAGATTTGTTGATATGAAAGGCGTTCACCGGACTAACAGAAATTGGTAAACTGGATGGAAGAAACTCTGATTTAACAACAATTGATAATCATTCGTTGCTTCATTATGCGATTGGCCGGTGTATCAGCTCAAATACGATCGGGTTTTTGCCATAAAAAAAAAAATAAAAATTATTGTTGTATGTGCGCTTTTGCCTTTTCGAGCAAATGAGGATTGAAGTTTGGTCGGCAAAAGGGCTAAAACGCATACAACATTACGTCACAAACACATAATCTCGAAAATAACCGATCAGAATGACACTTATAAAATATAATGACATTAGGACTGGAAAAACCACTTTCATGACAAAGAAAATTTCAAAATCGACAAAATGCCACATACAGCCATATGGTAAATACCCCTCGATATGGGTGTTTTTTTCTTCTTTTTTGCATGTCTGTCCGTACAGATTGATTTGTGTTTCTTTTTTAAATTTAGTTTTATACCAAAGTGTGATGAGTAAATCTTTCTCCAGCCGGTGCCACAGCTCCAGCCCAGCCTGGGATGATCCATCCACCATATCAGCCATACCCAGGCTATCCTGCAAACTACGGTAACCCTCAAGGTGGTTACCCGCAAGGTGGATACCCCAAAGGCGGATACCAGGCGGCCTATCAACCTCAGGGTATCTCCAACCCGATTGGATCATCAGCAAATGATGACGCTCCACGGAAAGGATGAGAAGGAACGGTGTATTCCTGGCCAAAGAAGGAAGATTTCTAAATCAACTTTAACCAACTCATTTTTTTTTCACTCTTTTCATGCTCTCCTATTTATACCCTACTACAGTGAATAAAGTTTGGTAGTACTCAATTAAGCATAATATTATGATATCTTCTCCAATGCTTTATTAACAAATTTTGAAATATTGAATATTACAGAGACTCTTATTATATTAGCATTGAAAAAAATACCACATTTTGAAAATGAAATAAAACCTACATTAAAAGGATTAAAAAGTGAACGTTTCTTACATTTCATATTTGCTTTTGTTCTATCGTTTGACAGTATTCCAGCAAGTATAACGTAATCTCTTCTTCAATTCTTATCAAGAAATTTTGAAGTCTTGACTATTAAAGACACTATTTTTCACATAGAAAAAAGGCATATCTACACAATACATATTTGTGGACTTGAGATTTTTTGTTGCAAAGGGCTTCTGAACCACTCGACACTCAGACTTCAAATTTTATTTGGTGCATCAGAATGGATTTAAGGGTGCACAGTATTTAATAGAAGTCTCAAATCGGTGTAGTTTTTTTATTGGAAATTTATTGTTTCCCCAATTTTAGATCTATTTCGAGTCACGGTTTGTTTCATTGAAGCTGCGCATACGCATTATGTTTGTTTTGAAGTTGAAACACAGCGAAAGTGCAAATCCCTACCAGAAATGAGTGCGTTGTGTGCTGGTGCGCATGGAATCTGTAGTAAGACTCTAGGATATGGCAAGTTTTCTAGACCGGGGAGAGAGAGAGAGAGAGAGAGAGAGAGAGAGAGAGAGAGAGAGAGAGAGAGAGAGAGAGAGAGAGAGAGAGAGAGAGAGAGAACGGTGGGTTCACAGGTTTACCCGGATAATGCCGGTGTAGGATCCGGTTTCTTCCCCCCTTTGAGATGGTCCCCCGGGGGACCTTGTCAGAGCAGAAAAGTTCCCCTGGTTTTCAGGCTAGAAACTGCTCTGAAAAGGGCCCCCTTCAGCGATCCAGCCTCGTTTTCGATTGGTCCCCCACTCGCTGAAGGGGGCCCTTAGACTGAAAAGGTCCCCCGGGGGACCATCTCAAAGGGGGGACTAAACCGGATCCTACACCGGGTACCTCAGAATCAAAAAGCGTGATCGAAACTTCCACTCGGTGACTACTCTGCGCCCCGCCTTCGTTCTCCGCCTCTCTTAAAACTTTCTTCACACATTGTTGGTCGAAAATATATTTTAAACATCACATCCATGTATTTTGTAAAGATCCGTGGTGTGAAAATAAGTTTATTGGTATTTGCATGGAATCAAAGTTCCGTTATCAACGTGACCTAGATCTAGATCTAGAGTTGGGATCAAGCAGCCTGTGTCGGTGTATGTTGTGTAGCGCTCGAAAAATGATTGTTGAACCAAGTATAAAATGTGTTCAGGTTGTTTCAAGAAGTTACTGTTGCAGTGCGTTTTGAAAATTGTAACAGCTTTGTCAAGTCGCCTTAGCTTGGGGAAACTATGAGCACATCTGGCATTAAAGCATCTGTCAGAGAAAGAGAGAGAGGGGAGGGAAGGAGAGATGGACGAGAGGGGTTGCTGTGGAGGACAAAAGTGGGATGGAGATTGGAGGGAGACAAGGGAGATATATATGTCAAGGTTAATGTTATAATTGTCGTGCTGGGTCACGACTTGCAAAGACTTGATTTTTTCACGGTCTCGTTGATTATAACCAGCGTAAATTGTCCTTGAACTGTTCTCGTGAACAGTTTGTTTTTGAAACACTTTTTCTTAGAGATGGAAAGAAAGTGGGGCAAGATAGAATAAATGGATAAGTTAGGAGTGACAGTGCAATTCTCGACCCCGTGATTTTGATGAACACTTACAAGGGAAGAGAAGGGGTGAATAAGGATAGATAGTTTAAGACGCTTAGTCGCGTTCAGAAATTCGTACATAAAATGTAGAAAGCACGAGGGTTTAAAGATTTCAGTAATTGCTTTGACATTTTAATTTGACCTTGTCTGATTTTAGTACAAGGCCGGGACCAACTCCCACGTAGAATCTATTAATACTGCGAGCTGAGCTCGCATGGATGCACCAATCAAATCTAGGGATTTGGACGGTAATTTGCAGGTGGCTGCACAGTATAAAAGCGTAGCCATACCTATGTCCATTACTCCATACAGAAAATTCCAATCTGTGCAGGCGTCGGCACGATTCTGCCAGAAGAATCATAAGACTGTTGATTCATGTCTAGTCCATTATAGGCATTGAGATGAAGCCATATGCTTGAATGAGATATGCCCACTGCTATTGTCTTCTGTTCCCTGGTTTTCCTTACCAGGGACCAAGTGTAAGTGTTTGTCCTCTGATGATTCAACAATGAACGAGGAGCTGAACATAATTTATCCAGTAGAACAGGATTGCCGCATATGCTAGGAGTGCTACCCAAGAATGCAAGAAGATAACTACCATCTTAAAGCTCCAAGCCCCTCGAACTAAGAAAGAAGTTCGTAGTTTATTGGGCTTTCTTAATTATTATAGGAAGTTCATTCCAAATTTTTCTTCGCTTACAGCTCCGTTGTCGGACCTCACAAGAAAGAATTTTCCTAATAAAGTGAAATGGACAACCGAATGTACGGATACACTTCGTACCGTTCAACGATTGTTTTCGACTTCCCCCATTCTCATACTGCCAGATATAAACCAAATATTTATTGTCCGCACTGATGCGTCGGACAAGGGATTAGGAGCTGTGTTGTTACAGGAACGAGACGATACCTTGCGGCCATGTCTATACGCCAGCCGCAAGTTGCTAGATAGGGAATGCCGCTATGCAATTATCGAGCGAGAGTGCCTCGCTATCATTTTTGCTGTAAACGCATTTTCGCGATATCTACTCATGTCCGAGTTTATAATTGAAACGGACCATCGTCCGTTGTTATTCTTGAAGGCTAACAGGGCTAAAAATGCTCGATTAACGAGGTGGAGTCTTGCACTCCAGGAATACCGGTTTGTTATCCGGGCTATCCCTGGCGGTGACAATTCCCAAGCTGATGTTTTGTCACGTCTAATTTAGTTCTCTATTAAAGAGTGTTGTGTCTTGTATTGGGATTGGATAGTACTTTTCCCCCTCAATTCTAGACGGTGGATGGATTCACATTTATCTTGTTCATTACTTTATGAACCAGTTTTACAATCCTTTTTGTGAATATCCTCTTTCCACCAGCGTCATTCCGGACTGTGACCTGAACTTCTGACAAACCTGACGCCCTTGTCAGCGGGTCAATGAGATGGAGACATGGCAAACCAAGCTACCAGAGCTACTGCTGCCATTGGATACCACAGTATTTTAATTAACAATATATTGTGTGTGAATGTGTATATAAGCAGCAATTATGTGTGTTGACTAGATAATTATGAGCCTATTCCTTCAGTAAGGCCTGAGTGTTGATAGTAGTCATACTTTAATTCAGCAGTATACGAGTGATATACTCCTTGTTATTATAAATGTTCGTGAGAAGTTTGATTGTGTGGAGTGAGAATGTTTCGATAGACTAGATTCTATAGAACGTGGCATCAATAATTGTATGCTTTTTGTCCATCCAATATGCACGTTCTTAGTTAGATTTTTTGTTCTTAAGCTTAAGGCTGACTTTTCTACAGTAGTACTTGAGCCCCCACCACAATAACTTTGTGGTTTCTTGGATCCTATCGTGTAAATTTTTCTTAAAATTTCCACTGGGGTGGGGGATGTCAAGGTTAATGTTATAATTGTCGTGCTGGGTCACGACTTGCAAAGACTTGATTTTTTCACGGTCTCGTTGATTATAACCAGCGTAAATTGTCCTTGAACTGTTCTCGTGAACAGTTTGTTTTTGAAACACTTTTTCTTAGAGATGGAAAGAAAGTGGGGCAAGATAGAATAAATGGATAAGTTAGGAGTGACAGTGCAATTCTCGACCCCGTGATTTTGATGAACACTTACAAGGGAAGAGAAGGGGTGAATAAGGATAGATAGTTTAAGACGCTTAGTCGCGTTCAGAAATTCGTACATAAAATGTAGAAAGCACGAGGGTTTAAAGATTTCAGTAATTGTTTTGACATTTTAATTTGACCTTGTCTGATTTTAGTACAAGGCCGGGACCAACTCCCACGTAGAATCTATTAATACTGCGAGCTGAGCTCGCATGGATGCACCAATCAAATCTAGGGATTTGGACGGTAATTTGCAGGTGGCTGCACAGTATAAAAGCGTAGCCATACCTATGTCCATTACTCCATACAGAAAATTCCAATCTGTGCAGGCGTCGGCACGATTCTGCCAGAAGAATCATAAGACTGTTGATTCATGTCTAGTCCATTATAGGCATTGAGATGAAGCCATATGCTTGAATGAGATATGCCCACTGCTATTGTCTTCTGTTCCCTGGTTTTCCTTACCAGGGACCAAGTGTAAGTGTTTGTCCTCTGATGATTCAACAATGAACGAGGAGCTGAACATAATTTATCCAGTAGAACAGGATTGCCGCATATGCTAGGAGTGCTACCCAAGAATGCAAGAAGATAACTACCATCTTAAAGCTCCAAGCCCCTCGAACTAAGAAAGAAGTTCGTAGTTTATTGGGCTTTCTTAATTATTATAGGAAGTTCATTCCAAATTTTTCTTCGCTTACAGCTCCGTTGTCGGACCTCACAAGAAAGAATTTTCCTAATAAAGTGAAATGGACAACCGAATGTACGGATACACTTCGTACCGTTCAACGATTGTTTTCGACTTCCCCCATTCTCATACTGCCAGATATAAACCAAATATTTATTGTCCGCACTGATGCGTCGGACAAGGGATTAGGAGCTGTGTTGTTACAGGAACGAGACGATACCTTGCGGCCATGTCTATACGCCAGCCGCAAGTTGCTAGATAGGGAATGCCGCTATGCAATTATCGAGCGAGAGTGCCTCGCTATCATTTTTGCTGTAAACGCATTTTCGCGATATCTACTCATGTCCGAGTTTATAATTGAAACGGACCATCGTCCGTTGTTATTCTTGAAGGCTAACAGGGCTAAAAATGCTCGATTAACGAGGTGGAGTCTTGCACTCCAGGAATACCGGTTTGTTATCCGGGCTATCCCTGGCGGTGACAATTCCCAAGCTGATGTTTTGTCACGTCTAATTTAGTTCTCTATTAAAGAGTGTTGTGTCTTGTATTGGGATTGGATAGTACTTTTCCCCCTCAATTCTAGACGGTGGATGGATTCACATTTATCTTGTTCATTACTTTATGAACCAGTTTTACAATCCTTTTTGTGAATATCCTCTTTCCACCAGCGTCATTCCGGACTGTGACCTGAACTTCTGACAAACCTGACGCCCTTGTCAGCGGGTCAATGAGATGGAGACATGGCAAACCAAGCTACCAGAGCTACTGCTGCCATTGGATACCACAGTATTTTAATTAACAATATATTGTGTGTGAATGTGTATATAAGCAGCAATTATGTGTGTTGACTAGATAATTATGAGCCTATTCCTTCAGTAAGGCCTGAGTGTTGATAGTAGTCATACTTTAATTCAGCAGTATACGAGTGATATACTCCTTGTTATTATAAATGTTCGTGAGAAGTTTGATTGTGTGGAGTGAGAATGTTTCGATAGACTAGATTCTATAGAACGTGGCATCAATAATTGTATGCTTTTTGTCCATCCAATATGCACGTTCTTAGTTAGATTTTTTGTTCTTAAGCTTAAGGCTGACTTTTCTACAGTAGTACTTGAGCCCCCACCACAATAACTTTGTGGTTTCTTGGATCCTATCGTGTAAATTTTTCTTAAAATTTCCACTGGGGTGGGGGATGTCAAGGTTAATGTTATAATTGTCGTGCTGGGTCACGACTTGCAAAGACTTGATTTTTTCACGGTCTCGTTGATTATAACCAGCGTAAATTGTCCTTGAACTGTTCTCGTGAACAGTTTGTTTTTGAAACACTTTTTCTTAGAGATGGAAAGAAAGTGGGGCAAGATAGAATAAATGGATAAGTTAGGAGTGACAGTGCAATTCTCGACCCCGTGATTTTGATGAACACTTACAAGGGAAGAGAAGGGGTGAATAAGGATAGATAGTTTAAGACGCTTAGTCGCGTTCAGAAATTCGTACATAAAATGTAGAAAGCACGAGGGTTTAAAGATTTCAGTAATTGTTTTGACATTTTAATTTGACCTTGTCTGATTTTAGTACAAGGCCGGGACCAACTCCCACGTAGAATCTATTAATACTGCGAGCTGAGCTCGCATGGATGCACCAATCAAATCTAGGGATTTGGACGGTAATTTGCAGGTGGCTGCACAGTATAAAAGCGTAGCCATACCTATGTCCATTACTCCATACAGAAAATTCCAATCTGTGCAGGCGTCGGCACGATTCTGCCAGAAGAATCATAAGACTGTTGATTCATGTCTAGTCCATTATAGGCATTGAGATGAAGCCATATGCTTGAATGAGATATGCCCACTGCTATTGTCTTCTGTTCCCTGGTTTTCCTTACCAGGGACCAAGTGTAAGTGTTTGTCCTCTGATGATTCAACAATGAACGAGGAGCTGAACATAATTTATCCAGTAGAACAGGATTGCCGCATATGCTAGGAGTGCTACCCAAGAATGCAAGACAAAGATTTATATTAACTTGCAACTAGTATGAATGTTTGGCATACACATCTGTGAATTGGGATTGATTTGTCTGGATGAGGCTGGGGATTGCCAGCCCATCCTAGAGTAGATCTAATAGACTTAACTACGTCAGTTTATATTGACGAGCTTGATCCATTATAAGCGGTAGGCACAAATAGCTGAGATGACATTGTCGCCAGAGACATTAGTATATTGCTTGATAGATAGTAGGCAGACTATATCTGAGAGATAGATAATTAATACTTAAATTGTTAGTGAGTCAGAATGATCTTAATCTTATAGGAATCTAGAGGAGACTTCTAGTGACATATTATTGAATTTTCATTTGATGCTGCTGATGTTGTCTTTTTAGTATGTAAGAGATCTAGACAAAATTGTTAGGAAATTTAAGGTAATTAAATTTGTGGCCCTGCAGGTCTGTTCATGAAACTTATTCAGATTGTTCTTAGTGTGTGGCATGGTACGAAAGATTAATTAGTAAATACCTCTCGATGTAAAATGCAGTCATAACACCAATAACTCATAATACCCACTCTGTAACACTGGAGGGCACTATCACCCAGTCCAGCCCGTAACAATATATACTGAGGGACAGGGTAACGGGAGTGGGAGAGAGAAAGAGATGGATAGGAGAATTGGGGGGGGGGGGAGGGAGAGGGAAGGAGGGCGGATTTAGGTTTATCCCTTGGCAAGGCCTCATCTAGACCTGCCCAGTTTATGTCAAAATACGCCTATAGTACCGTTCGTAGAGCGGGCCCTGTCACGAGTGGAGTGAGTGCAATTAAGGGGATTGCTACAGAGCGGGTGTAGAGTAAGAAGGGCTCACAGTAGACAAGTAAGTTAAGCGTGCTGTTGTGAGTAGTGGGAGGGTCTGAATGAGGCGAAAGCGCTGTATTACTATCACTGCAAGTTAGAAGGTCCTACGGAACGGACCTGTGAATAAGAGCCCATCGGGCGGACATAAAGGGAGCAGTCGAGAAGACTAGTGAGAGAGTCTTTCCAGTGATGACTGGTGTCGAGGACGGGCCGCAGAGCCACCTCGATGAGC
Source organism: Onchidella celtica (assembly GCA_963931925.1). Lineage (NCBI taxonomy): Eukaryota > Metazoa > Mollusca > Gastropoda > Systellommatophora > Onchidiidae > Onchidella > Onchidella celtica. The sequence goes on from OZ007572.1 coordinate 13,468,605, forward strand.
ACAGGGGATAGGCCAGCATAGGGCCGGAGGCCACACATAGGCCAGAAGTGAGGCTGTCAGTGCAGGACAGTAGAGGCACATAAAGTCGTGGTAGTCAGGCCACGGACAGGGACGTAGATATGAGCGTGAATGTGATAATGCACTATTGCCATGTTGAGGGGAGAATGTACTATTGGAAGGATAATGTCTATTGAAATGATAATGTGTTATTGCCCTGCTGAGGTGCTAGGGGAATGCTAAGGTGTATGACAATAGGAAGGTGATATTGAGAGACTGCGGTGCCAGTGAATTATTAATGTGCTATTAAGACCCTGAGGGGAGAGGCTGAGGCCGAAGTGCCTTTAGGAGTAACTACCGGATTGTGGATCCGAGGGAGAGTGTGTGTGAGAATAAGGCCGTTGTACGGCAGTTGATTTCAATAATATAATGTATGTAATGGCGCTATTATCTGTATAATTATGTTTAATAAATGTGTGAGTCTGATGGGTTGGTTTGTTAAGTGTTAAACTTGTTTGTCCGTGATTGTCGTCCTGTCATAAACTATTACATCTCCCAGTCTGGGATTTGTGACAGGCCCTTCAGCTTGTTTTGAAGATGAAATCAAATTACATTAAAATCATTGAAAATACAATATTCACTTGCATTTGTATTTGCTTTCGTTGTTGTTACTGTTGCAACTGTTGTTGATAACTTACATTTCAGATGAGTATATCTTTTCAACCACAGGGGGAGAAGTAACTTTCACATCTTTTCAGCATGAAAATCCGTGATGAAAATCAAGGACTGGAGCATTTCTCAATATACACAACAATGCTTACATTCTGTGGCGCGGTGGTTGGTGGACACTTGTGTAGGACCTCCTTCTATCCAACCATACCGCTATATTCTGTGTATTGCGACTGTCGCCTTGTTGCTTCCTAGCACAATGTGATCCTGGTCATGACGACGTGCTTTCTCCAAACTCAAACTGCCCATTGAATTTTATAACACATAGAGGAAGTCTAGACATTTTCGGGTGGAAAGCACTTGATAGATCTTGATGTAAAACATTTTGTGGATTTCCAACATCATTTATTGTGTAAAGATAGTAATGTTAAAATGAAGACTGGGCAAAGATCGATAAGATGGGACAACCGGGGCGTTCTTCTCTTTTCAGGTTTTTCGAAGCGCCATTTAGCGGCAATAGAGAAAAATAATACCGAGTTCTGTTCACTGTTCAGCCATCACCCTGTACCTCGTTGAAGTCGTTTACATTATAACTAAACTGGCTGTAGGAAACCTCTGGCCATTTTTTTTCTTTTAAATGTGATAGCAATATGAGAAACTTGGTCACGAGCTAATCGTCGTGCTGAGATAGATCTCGTAAGTATATTTTTTACAGTAAGATAGGTCAGAGCCGGATGAAAACATTTCTCTCTTTTTCTCTTTCCTTCATCCGGCCTTTTTGTGTGTTTTACTTTATTGAAACGCCCATTGTAAATTACATTTTACATATTATTTTAATAACTTGACCTTGAAATTGCCTCTAGGAACGAAACCGATTAGTTTTGTCTTGTAATACAGTGTGCGAAGCGCTGGCTCAGCGCGCCTCGAATGGGCGGGGTCTAAAATGAAGCGACCGTGCACGTTTTTATAAAAGGCGCGAAAAAGGGGCTGTCTCATCTTTTCGTATCTCGTATTATTGGCCTGAGTCATTTCGCATTCTTAGTTGGTAACTGGAGTAGATTCTAATCAGTTTGTGACATTACTTACAAAATATTTGTTCAAGATGAGACCTAGTCTTATTGTTATGAAGATTTCAAACCCTGAGATCTCAGATCGCACCTTCATTTCTGGCTCGGTCAAACATACAACATCTTTGGCCCTTGATGAACTATTTAGCAAATACAACTTTACAAAAACAATTGTCAGTGTAGAGAGATTAAAAAAGATAAACAAACAAACAATCAAACAAACAACTTTCTAATAGGTAGAGCTGTGAATGTTCATATAATTTATATGGTAAAATGTGGTACTGCTTGTTCAGGGAATTGGTTCAATGGAGAGGCAATAACATGTCACTCTACAGTTTGGCCCTAGCTTACCACTGCGAGGTGTCGTACAGTAATGGTCTAAATCAGTTTAAATTGAAATAGCCTCTCGTCACAGGTAAATTTTCTAGTGTGGTACTCTACTGAACAGTTTGCAGAACGATTTGCGTATTTTTGTCTTTAGTGACACTTGTAGTAGAGAAAATCTGAGGCACAGTCTTGACAGATGCATTGCATATTACATCTTTCTTAAAATGATGGACTTGGGGGAAAAAAATACAACAGTTTCCTCGACTTCTCACTCGTTTGGTTTCCTAAAAAACAATGACTGTCACGAGTTGAGTTTGGTCCTGGGGAATTTTGCTCTCGACTGCACGAGAGGGGGCCAACTCACACTCGGACAAGCACACAAATAGATAATAAAATAACTCAAGTATAACTTTAGGTCAGGCCTGCAGGGCCTTACAATAATTATTAAGTTAACAATTTCGACTGCATACTTATTTAATAATATAAACGCATGGAGTTATATCAATTCATATGGAAATTACAATTGCAAGCCAACTCCTGGTCAGCCTAATTGATAAAATGGGAACTCACTCTTTCATTCTACAGGTACACTCTTTCTCCAGAAGGGAGTCTCACTTAATTTAAGTACTATCAATGATTCTAACTAGCCATAACCAAATTAAATATTATATGTCAAGCTTATATGACTATCCTAACGCTGGGATTCACAAACATCAACGACTCACTATATTGGATATCACATCCACTACGGGAGGGCAGCTCCTCCCCGGAGAACAGTTCGTTGATCTCTCGGCTTCTGTAGGGATGGTCCCTAGTATAGATCTAATGTATTACAGTTTACGAACTTGTGATTAACCCGTTGAAGAAGAAGAAGAAGAAGAAGAAGGAGAAGAAAACATATTCATGACACAATGCAAAATGATTTTTATGTTTTGAACGAACTTATTCTTGGCATTTTGCTAACGTCTCATCTTGTTTACAATTAGCTGTCCTGAAATACTGAAATCCTGAAAGCACACAATTAAGCATTACCTAAATATTATAGGAGAAGTTTGCTTTGAGAATCATGTTAATGTTTTATGTTATTAAGGGGAGGCGGAGGAGAGAAAACTGGTCCATGCAACCATTAAGTAACAGGTATAAGAATACTGTTCTTTTATTTCACTTAATTTTTATTTTTAGTTAAAAAGCGATTAGTTTCCAATATTTACCGACTTTTTTGTTATCCCCACACTCGATATTTATGGTTTCCCACGAACCATAGTGTGCTTGCTTCAATACTTGTGTTCTTAAAATGATTTTAAATGCTAAGAAATTATCTCCGGCATCATTCTTAAGCATGTCAAGAAAAACCATTGATAACTGTGTCACAGACTGAAATTGAGAAATTGAAGAACAGTGTCTGACACGAATTAACTTAACGTCATCACGATTCCAAGAGAAATATGCAGTGGAATGGAACAAGATTGTTCCCTCTTCGACAAAAACAATGAGGTCCTCTTAACATCATTAGGGAACCCTGGGCAAAGCAATAGGTTGAGGCCCGCCCCCTACGCAGCTACTCAGAAATTTGCATGCATGGAGCCCCTAAAAGGCTTTGGGGCCCTTGGGTATCTACCCAGTGTGCCCATGCATTAAAACGGCTCTGGGTCTCAAAGCTGCAGAGTATAGCAGCCACTAGATCTATTAAAGCAGAATAAAAAGAAAAAAATGCAATCGCATATAGATAAAACATGAAAGTGGTGCCTAAAAGACGCGAAATGATTGTCGGCTTTGTTGGGTTGCGGAGACATCCAAGGTAAAGAAATTTGTGCTGTTACACAAGGGGGAGGGGGGGGGGCTTTCAGTTTAGAAACTTTCAACGCTGCGCTGTTTACCTTATGTGTAAGGTACATATATTATAGTTCTATAGACGAGCTGTTCTCAACATGGACAATGTCGCCCCCCCTGGGGGGAGGGGGGATTTCCATTTTCAAGGGGGGCGAAAGCAAATAAAAAGGTAACAAGGGGGTGAAAACGATGAAGGGGACGATTGGGGGGGGGGGGAGAGTGGCGAAACATGAATAGAGGACTATGGGGGGGGGGAGCGGGGGGCAAACACAGGCCAGCCACTGACTCGTTCAACGGCATACGTAGGTGGGTTTTATGAATAGAAAAAGTATACTTTTTAGTGCATTCGATAGAGAATGCTTTCTGTTTTATAATGAGTAACGAACACGCGTATAGTCATTAACCTAGCTTTGAAAGATTTGGCATCTAAATTTGTGTGTAGTCTGTCTTCTTGTGCAGGGGCGAAGCGTGGCCTTCTGCAGAGGGTAATCAGAATTTAAGCTAGTAAGAGCCTCATAATAGGACGTATCGCTACATCATATGTACATAATTATAAATGCAGCGACTAAAACAATGAAACGGTTGCTAGGCACTGCAAAAATCTGAAGAGCGGACTATTCTTGTCAACAGGACAGGAATGCAACAATTTACAAGCCAAACTAATCTGAAAAACTATTCATTCATACTAACAGACTTATAAACATATTTTTCACCCATTTTTTAAAATATAATTTGAACAGCACGTTTTCATTGTCATATTCACAGCCAGAGATTTTGTTATTCTACCATCTCATAAAGTTTCTCGGAAAGGACCCATTAACATTAAATGGTAGAAAGTGCTTAAATGGCATCTCTGTGACACAACAAAGTGTAGCGATTTCGGAGAAGTGGCTATCTGCCGTTGCGGTTTAGGTTCGAGCGACCTATCAAGTGCATTGATGTTCTTAATACGTTCGACTGATTTTGATCACAGTTATATCTAGATCTAGACTATAATAATTATTATTCTTTGATAGCTCTTGCTGTGCGTAGAGTAAATTATTCTTAGATTACATCAAACAAAAAACAAAAAAGATCCACACAAACTCTTTCACTCTACTCTTTACCTTTCGATTGGGATGAAAACGACCGCATAGTGAAAAACCTGCATAAGTACGTAAAATCAGGTCAAACCTTGATTATAAACTTATTTTTTCCCCCTACTATTTTGCTGTCTGCGGCGCCGCCTTGAAGAAAACAGGCTATGCTCAAGCTCGCTTCTGGGTGTAGTCAAGTCTTCTTTGTCTTTGTTAATCACTGATTTTGGACCAGTTCATATGGTGTAAGTCCCTACAAAGATGTTTTTCGGTGAGGGGTGTTAGACTATAACAACAAACCCAAAATAGCAACGTAGAATAGAATGCTGAACTGACTAAATGGACTTGGAGTTGGGCTCGATCTGAAAAGCGTAGTAATTCTAGAATTAATATTCGAAGGGTAATCACTGATTATTTGATTATGAGGAAGCCTCGCCCCTGTTCTTGTGGAATGTATCTGTTGGGTTGGGTAGAGATTTTGGGGGAGGGGAAGGGAAATGGCGGGAGAGAAGAGGTGCGATGGCAGACATTTTGGAGCCTAAGGGGGCGATTACCTGTGAAAGGTTGAGAATCACAGCCATAAACGCCCCTTGAATGTTGTGTTTAAGAGACCCTTAAAAGGCAGGGCGTGAATGCAATCTTTTCATTACAAATGTTTGCTCAATGTCAAAATTGGGCAAAAAGAAAAAGTTGTATGTAGCGAAACCCTGCGTGAGAAATAAAACCCAAACGAAACAAAGCAAACATAAGAGTATCAAGAGAAGACATAAAATACACAAAATTTTCGGCTTTCGCCTTTCTTCAAGGGAAGAAAACAAACAAAAAACAATCGAACAATAAAACATTTCAACAGGAAATGTATAGAATCAAAGCGAAACAGGATAATGTTACTTAGCTGCGAGTTCTTGCTTCGTTAGCAGCACAAAAGCACGTCCGTCTGCCAAATGCATGGAAGCTCTCATTAGAAACATGATTTCTGTATAATCCAACAACTTAGAGAAGGGAACTTGCTTAAAAAAATAAAAAAAAATAAAACCAAACCTTCGAATTCATTAGTAAGGACAATGATCCAATAAGTATTCTTGGGAAATCAAAAGACCAGCCAATGATTTATTCACTGCATTTAAATATAAACGCTTATTTACCACAGGTTAAGCTTTTATAATATTGAATTGTAACGAGAAGTCACTATGAAATGCATGGAAATGCATGCGAAATCTCAAGATGTTGTTTACAAGCACAAGTAAGCCTACTGCAACTTCGATTGGCCTTGCAGGGAAATTGAAATGGGCCAAGGTGTACTTTGACCGAATAAATGAGGACATTCAAAACAATTTTCTTAAAACATTTGAAGACATTAGGCGTACGGGCTACTGGCCTAAAACTGTTCATGCCTTCATATTTTGTTCTCTTTTGCAGTCCCAATGAATGTCAGAAATAGAAGGAAAAATAGCACTGACTTGAGTTAAACAACTTTTGAACTAATCTTCCACAGATTTTGTCAGGACCTCATGAAGACTACAGGGGAAGAATGTCAGTTTACACAAAATGCCAGTTTTATAGTTAGCTCATCAGCACTTAGCTAATATCTTTAGCCTGTTCCTCTCATACCGATTAAGTGAAAAACAACGTTGTCCAGAAATAGGAGCAAATTTAGATAAGACATCCTCTCTTTAACCTATTGATTTTCAAACTTTAAAATGTGAATTTCTCCAAACATTTATTTTGTGATAACTGGTGTTTTTCGCTTGTAATCTTCGCGTGGTGAGTGTACGTTTACTTTATGAAAAATAATCTGTACATCTGATTTACTCACGAACTCTTGATATCTATGTGTGTGTGTCTCTGTGATAAGTATTTGTATGTCCCCTATAACAGAAAAGTTATTGGCCCTTCTGCACACGACATTGGTCATTTATTGATAGTACAGGAAAATCTTTCAAACGCTGAAAACATACAGTTATGCAGTATTATACAAATATGCACACATTGGATAAAGTACGTTGATAGTATTTGGGTGCGCGAGTGGGGTGGGGGGGGGGGGTACCGTTGTTACAGAGCAGTCAAATGCTGACCTCAATAATGGCGTCAACATTAAACTACGTTCAGTACACGGATTTGCTCCAGCAGAGAAGCTATAAATCGCACAAACGTGATTGAAAATATTAAGATAAAAAAAAAAAAAATGAAGGACTTATTTATGCGTTAGCATGCACTACCAGCGAATCCAGTATCAAACTTTCAGGTCGTCTTCAAAAGCCAATTTCAAAGAAAGTCGGAATGTTGACGCAAAAGGTGCAATAGATTGAATTATAATACATGTGTAGCCAGATCGGAATGTTTTCTTTGGTGGGGCTTTCGGGTCTTTGAATTAGGTCGTAAATAACAGCATATCCAAAATGGCAACTTCTCAGCTACTTGCTTGGTTGGTGGGTTTGGCAACGCTTGCTTCGGGTAGGATTTCTGAATCAAAGATTGAATCATTTATTTCTTTTTATGTTGTTGTTTTTGTTTCACATGCCGGTATGGTATTTTTTGTGTATAATTATGTGTGGCAGCATAATCCCACAAGTGTATCAATTCGAAATTATACAAAACAGGACTGAGCTTCACTTCCTTGCGTAACAATATCAAATTCTTCGCAGTAGATAATGAAGTTAAATTTTGGTCATTAGTGCTACTCTCTTAATTCCTTTTTACTGCAGATCGTCAGCTTAGATAAACTGTCGCGTAATTATAACATTTTCTTATTATCCCAGTTAATGTTTGGTCAGCCACATTAAGTTTCACAGTCTTGCAAAATGTTTATAAACATGTAGTACATGCACAAATATCATGTATTTCGTTCATAATTTTGTAATGACTGTTATTGATATATGAAGAAGCTATTACAATTCAAAGTCACTCTTCCTCAAGATTATAGATTATGTCGTGTTATATTGCCAGGAAGGCACCACACAGACCAAACTAAAACGACATTCTAATGAAAATGTTACAATCTCATGTTAGTTTACTGCACATGAGCCTAAATGTTTCATATGTTTATAATCTATTTCTGACAAATAGATGAGAGCTGCTTAGTCTTTATTAAAGAGGAGAATATCTATATCTGTTAGACAAAACTCTTTTTTATCTTCTTCCATCCTAAAATATATTTTCAGTCAGTGAGGCTGAATCCTGTGACCAGTACTCGTACTGCGAGTATGGCTGCTGTGACACTGATGATGATTATTGCCCGTCCGATGATCTGGATGGCAAGTAAGATGACTTACATTTTAAAAATTTTTACTTTTTTTTTTCTTCTGCAAAATACATCACAAGAGAGTTTCATCTTTTCAGATCTCCGATGAATTATTATTATTATTTTTTTTTTAATGATTCATAATTGAAAGAGCTTTTCAGTCTGCATTGTCTAAATCTGATATCTGCAGATCATTTCATGTCATTTCATCTGAAACAGACATCAATTGCCTGTATCTATTGTTGTTGTTGACGTTGTTATTGTTTTATTATTGTATTATTATTACTTTCTTAAAGGGGTACATTAATTGGCGTCACAGGGCAAAACCAGAAGAATGTGATAAGCTGATTCTCATTTAATCGTTCTCACAAAATTCTCCTTTCTTTGGAAGTGACACACATTTAAAGAAAAAAGAAACAACTATTTTGTGGAAACAGTAACCTAAGGTAAAAAAAAAAAAAAGAAAGAAAAAAGTACAACACAAATACAATGATTATTGACTTGAACAATTAGGAAAGCGATCAGAAACTTCAACAAGATGCTGGACAGCTCTTTCTCCTTCCATTTTTAAGACCAGGAACGTGACTGGATAGTCGAGGGGGATCTAAAATTGGAGATTCGGATTTTTAACGAAAGCTGTAAACAAAAATGTATGAGCCAAAGTATTTCTCCTGTATCGATTATAATTATGCCTATGGTCATGTGGTAAGACAGTTTTGATCTATGTAATATATTGCTGAACAATGAAATGTGAAGAAGAAAATATTATCTGAGATGGTAGTCGTGGAGAAGCCATGACCACAAAAATAACAAATTGTTCATTTGACCCTTTGCGAGATTGGGAATAAAGTGATATCATATAGTAGGGAAAGTCTTGCCTGTTCTGCATGTTATTTATTTATTTATTTATCTATTTATTTATTTATTTATTCATTAATTTATTTCCGTATTTGTTTAGGTCTATATCGACAGAGTCTTGTCTGATCTGCAGTTATTTATTTATTTATTTACTTATTTATTCAATTATTATTTATTTATTTAGATCTACATCAAGTGATACCATCAGTGTTGGGATCATTGTGGCACCCTGTGTTTGTGCTGCTTTGCTTGTTGCTGGGATCATCTTCGTCATCATCTATAAGAAAAGACGACATTCGGCAGATATCGCTACCAGAACCAAGGACGACCAATCACGTTAATGCACTGCTGTGAGTTACCTTGTTTTACATACTGTCCTGTGTCTTTATTGTTTGTTTTACAGGTCATTATACCTCTTGTGTGTGTGTGTGTGTGCGTGTGTGTGTGTTTGTGTGTTTTGTATTTTGCATACTTCTTTAATCGCATTTGAAAATTTGCCTTTGTGTCATTGCAGTCCAGTAACAACTGGAGCAGACACGTCTTCGCCACAGCGCAGCGCCTGTCTGCGTTTTTTTTTTTTTTTTAGGAAGAAATAAACTTCATTTAATTTTGCACGGGCAGCCCCTGTTCGGCCTGTGCTTCTCGATTTCCAACTGCCTAGGTATCTTTAACGTGCTCACGGGCCCTCCGAGTTTTTCGTCCTTATCCGAGACGTCTAGGTGCTCGATCCTACGTGCCATAGAATCAGGGACAGGAAAATATGAGAAAAATCCTAAAATTTCAACATGTCTGCAGTGAGCAGGATGCGAACCTGGTACCTTCGGCATGAAAGGCGAGCACATTGCCCCTAGATCCCAGTGGCTCGTAAACAAGAAAATGTTTAGTCAACAATGGAGATCTAATTTTATTATGAAAATAACCAATGAATGTTCCCATACGTATTTGTAAATAGGGATAAAAAATAAGTTATCAAAATTCTCCAAAGGAGATAAAATAATTATGGCAACAGTACTGTTTAAGTAACAGTTAAATTTTCTTGTGCTCAAGTTCTCTCTTTAAATTTGGGCGCCATTACGAAAGAAAGAGAGACAGATGAGAAAGAAATAGGGAAGAAATTGACTCTAAAAACAGACAGGAAATAAAACTGATGTGTTCCTATGAATTCGAAATTGTATAGGGGCGCGTGTATTGAGCACTACTCTTTGGTAGGAGCGTAAAACCAAAATGACAGACAGATAGAAACGAAAGGGCAAGACAAAAAAAAAAAAAAAAAGCCAAGCTAATAGTATTGATAAAGCATCTGTTAGTTCATTAAACAGTATAAAAACTTCGGTGTGCATAGCAAAAGTCCATTACTTTTTGTCTTTTGCATGCCTGTTTTAGTCTAGACTGACTATGTTTGACTTACTATGGGCTGTTAGCAAATGTGTGTAATATTATTATATTATACAATATCCATTTTACAGTAACATCTAACATGTGAACCTTTCTACAGTCAATGCCAATCGCCACAGTTATCATGGAAAGACTCATCAACCGCACCAGCCATAATCCAGCTTATTCTGCAAACCACGGTAACCCCCAACCCCCTAGGCCTATCCACTTCAGGGTGGATTAGACTACACAAATGATGTTCCACGTGAATTATGAGAAGAAACGATCCATCCCACTCTACAGCCAGAAGAAACCGTGGTCAATATAAAGCGACTCATCCATTTTTTTTCGTCTTTCCTTCTTAAACATTTTTCTGCGTTCCTTGTCTGTATGTGTTTGAAACTCAAATATTCAAGAGGCGTCTGAAAACACACCTTTTTAAGTCATGAAATGCAAACAAGCCAAGGGCAGGGATCCTCCTTAAAACAAAGACATGGACAGTGACAAACATTGGTGTCTTCTCATTCTTTTACTATGTTTATTATGTTTTGTTTTTTTTAATGATGAATTGAATGTGAGTTGAAAACTGTAAAGTGCCTAGAGATTGTATTTGAATGGATGAACCGCTATATCAACGTTATTTATTAGTATTAATGTTGTTCATACTACTTCTATGCGGTTTCATTTTTAAATGACGAAAATAAAGTACAAAAATCTCTTCTTCATCTCCCATCAGTGCAGTTTGAAATGCTGACTTTTATTTGTATCTTACAAAACAAAAGCAGGTTTTGAACTAGTCTAGAATAAAGCGTGAAAGAAAATCGTTGAAGGGGGAAAGTTTTTTTTTACATTGTATGTATTTCTATTGCTGTTGTTTGTATGTTGGGTGTCCACGAGAGAGGAGAAAATCAAGCTGCTGGGTAAAAAATATCTATGTGTGTAATTTGATCTTGTATGTGTTTGTAAAAGAATATTTGAAACTGTAAGATGCAATTTTATGGTCTCTATGCTGGTCCAGCAATATCAGATTTGTAATGGCTCTTAATGAAATTAAACATTAATTTGAACACCCGGGTTGTGTTATTGGTTTAATTCTTTTCAACTTTGTCAGTTTATATGAAATAATTAACCCTTAATACTTCTTAGATGTTCCAGATATATTCAACTTTAGTGCCTATCTAGCGATGTCATTCGATAAAAACTATACGAACTTTTTAACCCTCTAGAGCCCAGACGAAAACAGCCATTCCCAAAACTTCTGACAAAAGAGTAAGTGTGTCAAATGTCACAAATCCCAGACTGGGAAATGTAATAGTTTATGACAGGACGACAATCACGAACAAACAAGTTTTAACACTTAACAAAACAACCCATCAGACTCACACATTTATTAAACATAATTATACATATAATAGCGCAATTACATACATTATATTATTGAAATGACTGCCGTACAACGGCCTTATTCTCACACACACTCTCCCTCGGATCCACAATCCGGTAGTTACTCCTAAAGGCACTTCGGCCTCAGCCTCTCCCCTCAGGGTCTTAATAGCACATTAATAATTTACTGGCACCGCAGTCTCTCAATATCACCTTCCTATTGTCATACACCTTAGCACTCCCCTAGCACCTCAGCAGGGCAATAACACATTATTATTTCCATAGCCATCAACATGGCAACAACATAGTATCAGTTCACTAGCCTATCAACATGGCAACAACATAGTATCAGTTCACTAGCCTATCAACATGGCAACAATATAGTATCTCATTCACTCTCATATCTACGTCCCTGTCCGTGGCCTGACTGCCACGACTTTATGTGCCTCTACTGTCCTGCACTGACAGCCTCACTTCTGGCCTATGTGTGGCCTCCGGCCCTATGCTGGCCTATCCCCTGTGCTCATCGAGGTGGCTCTGCGGCCCGTCCCCGACACCTACAAGAATAACATTACATTGGTATAATACCCTACCATTTCTATTCACTCCACCTCTCCTTACAATCCACGAAGCGTACACACACTAGTTCACCTTTCACTCACCACACATCTTACGGTAACACACCTCCATCGGAGTACACACTACTCACTCGCGCTACAAATCCATGAACTCACTTTCATCTATCGCTCGTGGCGCACATTGCTATATTCAATATCACGGACTTCCACATTCCTCACATATACTTATTTACATCATGGTAATAGACGAATATAATATAATACATCAATCATAATAATCAATCAACGTTCTACATACCAGTCATTACTGGAAAGACTGTCTCACTAGTCTTCTCGACTGCTTCCCTTATGTCCGCCCGATGGGCTCTTATATATATATTCACAGGTCCGCTCCGTCGGACCTTCTAACTTGCAGTGATAGTAATCCAGCGCTTTCGCCTCATTCGGACTTCCACACCACTCATACACGCACGCTTTTCCCACTTGTCTGCATGAGTTATTTTTACTCTTCCCCTTTCACGTCTTTTCCTATCCGTCTGTCGTGAGCTCTTCTTATTCTACACCCGCTCTGTAGCAATCCCCTTAATTGCACTCACTCCACTCGTGACATCATCCCCCACCCCAAAAAAATTAATGCAATTAATTTCAAATCGCATCAAGATGACTGTCAACGAGTGAGCGTGAGCAATACCTACACTAGAAAAATGTCCTAGCAGTTCCCCTAGCATATAAAATACCGAAATCAGGGAAAAATATGGGGATCCGTATGGCCTGCAATATGCATATATGTGTCACATCCTGAATAGCTAACTAATCACAATACTTAATACAGAATCAAAAAACCACTCAACCTATCAACCATTCTTCGTATCATATTTATAATGTCAATATTTTAAAGTCGACTTATTCACACAGATCCTGTCAATGTTCCTGTCCTCCGATGTATAAGCTCCTGAAATCTTGCCCTAGGCTCGACTAAGGTAGTCGGCGATATGATTGCTGGTTCCTGGAATTGGTTGAATAACGAAGGTATACGGCTGCAAAGCCAATGCCCATCTAGATAAGCGTGGGCTGGACGAACGATTCTTCGACAAAAATGTCAGTGGCTTGTGGTCTGTCTGGATACAAAATTCTCGTCCCATGAGATAACGTCCTAGTTTCTGGACGGACCAGACAATGGCAAGACACTCACGCTCTATCACAGAATACTTTCTTTCTCTCTGCAATAACTTCCTACTGACATAACATACAGGATGGAGACATTCGTTCTTCTCCTGTAGAAGACAAGCGCCGACACCAGAGTCCGACGCATCCGTTCTGAGGATAAAATTAGATCGAAAATCGGGTAATATCAGAATGGGTGACGATGATAATGCTGTCACCAAATTATCAAATGCTGTCTGACATTCAGACGTCCACTGGACCTTATCGGGTTGTCCCTTCTTAGTAAGGTCAGTAAGAGAAGATGACAAGGAGGAAAAATTTGGAATGAACTTTCTGTAATAATTTAAAATTCCCACTAAGCTTCTGACTTGTTTCTTTGTTTTAGGGATTTGCAACCCTACTAACTTGTCAATTTTTGTTTCTTCAGGTCTCTGAACACCTCTACCCACAATATGTCCTAAGAATACTATCTCTGGACATGCCAAATCCATCTTTGCGGGTTTAGCAGTTACCCCAAAATGACGTAATCGTTGAAAAATTACTGTTAGTGTCTGAATATGATCAGACCATGTCGACGTATGGCATGCTATATCGTCAAAGAATGACACGACATTAGGTATGTCCTTCAACACTAGTATGAGAATACCGATACTCTGGTCTCTCATGAAACCTCTGCAGCATATCAACGTGGAAAACCTTTACTGATCCATCAATGTGGATAGCGTAATCTACCTTCGAAACAATTCGCCCAATAACATAAGGACCTTTCCATGTCATCAATAACTTATTATGGTCCGTAGGTAACAACAATAGGACCTTGTCTCCTGGCTTAAAAATTCTCAGTTTGGAACCTCTATCTTTATAGTCTTTTGCTCTTTTCGAAGCGATACCAGAAGCTTCTTCTGCTATAGTGCGCGCTGAAGATAGTCTTTCTCTTAAATCAACAAGGTCTATCGAACCCTTTTTAACCGGTTCCGAAACCGCGGGGATCTTTTGAAGAGGAGCCTGGGGTGTACGACCCTTATGCGTCGTCTTTTGGCACGCACTGCACGTCTTACAATATAACCGTACATCTCTATGTATCGATGGCCAATAAAAATCTTTCAGAACTCTCTCCTTGGTTCTAGCACTTCCCATATGATGCGCTAATGGAACATCATGGGCCAGACGCAATACTGTAGCAATTAACGACCGTGGCACGACGACCTGCTTTTGAACGGAAGCCACTGTGACGTACATACGGAACAGAATGCCCCCCTGGACAAAAAAGGAGGACGACCCGTTCTTATATCTCCTCGTTTTCTCGGTTCGCGCTTCCCCAAAACATGGGTTTAATGATGGGTCCTCCCTTTGTAATCTCGCCAAGCGCTCTGGCGTGATATCTAGGTTGACCGCTGGCGTAGCCAAAGGTCTAATCTTATCTTTATCAGCTACCCGTCGACGTGTCTCGACCGCGGCGCAAAAGTCAATACCTTTTGATTGCGACCATGCTTGCACGTTCTCATCGGAAGGGGAAACTACCCGTGATACATTCCCAATGATGAGCTGGGCGCCTGGAAAACAACCAACGACTGCTTCGACTTCCCCGCTAAGGAAAGGTGTATCTATCATTATTCTTGCCATGGGTAATTTCTCAATGGCCCCCGAAAATTGGATGCACGGGACAGTCTCACCTGTAAGCTGTGAATCCCGAATGCAATCCCTATGCACTCCCACAACGGTAGATCCTGTATCTCGTAAAACCGAGACCGGTTCGTCCCCAACAAACCCCGGATAAACCCTAAGACCACCTCCTGTATGACATGAATTTATGACGGGGATCTTTCTCCCACAAGGTAAAACACCGGAAGATAATAACTTCTCACAACTGGGACACTTAGAATACTGTCCGCCTCCGTTGTCCGATGTAACACACGCAGCCGCATGATGAAATTTATTTGGGGAACATGGACTGGAGCTACTGTCCACGTTCGCCGCTATCCTACCTGCAGGGCAGTTCACGCTGATGTGATCTGCTCTTCCGCAGTTCCAACACTTCGCGGCCCTACACTCGCGCGAAAAGTGACCCACGCGTCCGCAAGTCCAACACTCCGCTCCCTGTGCTGCCCTAGGCCTGGGTCCCCGTGACCCCTCGCGACCGGAACTAGAGTCCCTATGCCGTCGGTCATCGGCAAAGGTCACAACTCGCCCCCGGCCATTACCGCGACCTAGCCCTCCTGCTCGGTCAAACTTACCGGATCCATAAGCCGGTGATTGGTGATAGCCCCTATGCTGCCCCTGGGCTTGCCCACTATAGGCACCGCGCTGACGCGACCTGTCCCTAAGTCCTGCCGGCGACCCCTCGACAACGGCGACGTACCCAGCATCTTGGACGTACGCCCTGGCGACTGGTTTGGACGGATGTGCCGTACGGTATGCCTCCGCCAACTTAGACGCCTCCTGCACCGTCGCGGGTTCGTTCTCTTTCAGGAAAGCCACCAG
The DNA here is from genome assembly GCA_963931925.1 of Onchidella celtica. Taxonomy (NCBI): domain Eukaryota; kingdom Metazoa; phylum Mollusca; class Gastropoda; order Systellommatophora; family Onchidiidae; genus Onchidella; species Onchidella celtica. Next base: position 13,484,650 of record OZ007572.1, read on the forward strand.
ATCTTTGTGGCACGACGCGTACAGCTGGTCACGGATCATTAAGTCTTTCAGTTTAGCAAAATCCGTGCCCACATGCGCCAAGTCTACCCAGTTCGCGAAATACTCCGTTAGTCTCGCGACGAAGGCAGCAAAATCCTCCCTGGTATCTGCACGTGCCCGCCTAAACTGCTCCCGGAAATATTCCTCGGTACGCGCAAATCGGCGAAGCAGCAAAGCCTTCAGCTTATCGTAATCTTGCACGTCTTCGCGCTGTAGCTCTTTAAAGTAGGTTAACGCTCGCCCCTGCAATAGCGATGCCAGGTACGTGGCCCATAATTCCTTATTTTCCCCCCATTGCAATTGTGCGTTCAGTTCGAACCTGTAAAGGAAGGCGTCTATGTCGTCCTTCCGGTCGTCGAACGTAGGGAGCTTAATCCTAACGCCACCTTTATTGTGTACCTGCCGCTCAACCGTTTCCGTTGGCGTGTTCCTCTTGAGTTCTAACTCCGCAATCTTTACTTGCGCCTCTATCTCCTTTAACCTTAACTCCCTTTCCTGTTCCTGAGTCTTAGCCTCTCTTTCTTGTTGCTGAGCCTTAGCCTCTCTTTCCTCTTGCTTATCCTTAGCCTCTCTCTCCTGCTCCTGAGCCTTAGCCTCTTTTTCTCGCTCTCTATCCTTAGCACGCTCATCGCGCAAATCCGCCTGCTGTTCTTTGATCCAGCCGCGTAGCTCCTCTCCCTCCAGGCCAAGTTCCTTACCCAACTTCATTAGTTGTTGGAGTTCCGCCATTTCACAGATTTATGGTTATGGTATATATTTAAAAAAACGGCTAACCTGTCGGTATGATAACTGACGACACGACCAGAGACCTGAGATCACACCAGATATAACAATACCCAATTCAGAATACAATTCAGAAATTTACCTTTACAGCAAAACTAATTCTATATCTATAAAATGTATGCACTATTAATTATAAAAGAAAATAGAAACGACAAGAATGAAGAAATACAGTAGAAGGACCACAAGTACGTCAAGGACAACGAACCAGACTAGGACAAAGACCTAAAAAAGAAAATATAATGGAAAAAAGAATGCAACCTAACTACGCCGATTACACTACACGGTACAACAAGAACAGAGTCTGAAAAAAAAGAACGTATCTACAAATAGGGAAGAGAGGGACAAGAGAAACGTCTTCCTAAAACAACGAGGAAGATAGAACGCTACAATCTAAACAAAAATACAGGTCCCTATAGAACTGTTCGCTGTGATGAACGAAGTTCCAAATTTAGCCCACCTCCCGAAGAGGACAAACCAAGTTCACCACAGCAAACCCGCGCCACCGCCCGTATAACCTATAACGACCACAAAAACAGCAAAAACAGGGAAAAAGACAGATTAAAGGAACAGCCCAAAATCCAGGGCACAAAAATTTTGACTTTCACTTAACTTTTGAAATTTTGAGTAAAACTCCTCCCTTTAATCGGAGCTCTGGCTGCTTGTCTCCTCAGGCTGCACGCACACACTCTGGAAAGTTTAAATACACATTAATACCTATTCATAGCAATACATGTATCAATACATATTCATCAATATACATAAATCATATCATGAAATGTCCATTCATCCAACGAACAAGACAGCACAAATACCTACTAACTAACTACAACTAAATATTACGAAAATGGACGAGTCACAATGGACGAGCCCCCAATGTCACAAATCCCAGACTGGGAAATGTAATAGTTTATGACAGGACGACAATCACGAACAAACAAGTTTAACACTTAACAAAACAACCCATCAGACTCACACATTTATTAAACATAATTATACATATAATAGCGCAATTACATACATTATATTATTGAAATGACTGCCGTACAACGGCCTTATTCTCACACACACTCTCCCTCGGATCCACAATCCGGTAGTTACTCCTAAAGGCACTTCGGCCTCAGCCTCTCCCCTCAGGGTCTTAATAGCACATTAATAATTTACTGGCACCGCAGTCTCTCAATATCACCTTCCTATTGTCATACACCTTAGCACTCCCCTAGCACCTCAGCAGGGCAATAACACATTATTATTTCCATAGCCATCAACATGGCAACAACATAGTATCAGTTCACTAGCCTATCAACATGGCAACAACATAGTATCAGTTCACTAGCCTATCAACATGGCAACAATATAGTATCTCATTCACTCTCATATCTACGTCCCTGTCCGTGGCCTGACTGCCACGACTTTATGTGCCTCTACTGTCCTGCACTGACAGCCTCACTTCTGGCCTATGTGTGGCCTCCGGCCCTATGCTGGCCTATCCCCTGTGCTCATCGAGGTGGCTCTGCGGCCCGTCCCCGTCACCTACAAGAATAACATTACATTGGTATAATACCCTACCATTTCTATTCACTCCACCTCTCCTTGCAATCCACGAAGCGTACACACACTAGTTCACCTTTCACTCACCACACATCTTACGGTAACACACCTCCATCGGAGTACACACTACTCACTCGCGCTACAAATCCATGAACTCACTTTCATCTATCGCTCGTGGCGCACATTGCTATATTCAATATCACGGACTTCCACATTCCTCACATATACTTATTTACATCATGGTAATAGACGAATATAATATAATACATCAATCATAATAATCAATCAACGTTCTACATACCAGTCATTACTGGAAAGACTGTCTCACTAGTCTTCTCGACTGCTTCCCTTATGTCCGCCCGATGGGCTCTTATATATATATTCACAGGTCCGCTCCGTCGGACCTTCTAACTTGCAGTGATAGTAATCCAGCGCTTTCGCCTCATTCGGACTTCCACACCACTCATACCAGCACGCTTTTCCCACTTGTCTGCATGAGTTATTTTTACTCTTCCCCTTTCACGTCTTTTCCTATCCGTCTGTCGTGAGCTCTTCTTATTCTACACCCGCTCTGTAGCAATCCCCTTAATTGCACTCACTCCACTCGTGACATCAAAGACAGAGCATTTTGCATCCAGGTGACCTATTTCAAAATAATATGGTACACTGGGTGTTAGCGGGTTAGAATTGCTGTGGGAGACATGTTTAGTTGGATGTCTTAGATACGACGTCCCAGAAATGGGGGATACAAGAAAAAAGACATCTCCTTATAAAATTGTTAACATTTTACTGCAGGATGTCACATAACTATGGTTTCTGAAAATTCGTCTTATGTTGTAGTTACTCATCACCATTTGCAGTAGACAGAATAAATTGTAAGGAGATGCAAATGGTTTTGCTTTACATCGTTAGACTCAGAAAGAAAATATGAGATTCAGTAGTCACCATGACCACTCCAATTACATCTTTTTTTTACTAAAAGTTATTCTGCTCAAAATACATGCATAACCAATATAAACGGTTGCTGAAACTCGAGGGAATGTCTGGAACGAATTTGATTTGGACGCAAGAAAGATAACTCTGTAGAGGAATTTTTATGTACTGTGAAAATCTGGTTCACGTCCCTTCAGGACTTTGTTTTGTCTCCGCCAGTGGGAGGCATGGCATGGTGGGAAGGTTGTGAGGCATGGCAATATCTTGGTGGGGAGTGGGACTTCCGAATGGGGCGTAGAGATTTTCCATTGAAATCTAAATTTCATAGTGTATTTTAACTTAAATAATAATAATAATAATAATAAATTACATTTATATAGCGCATTTCCAATAAATGCTCAATGCGCTTTACAAGTAATAAAAACTCATTCCTCTCTCTCCCACACTCCCTCTCCCCACCCCCCTCTCTCTCTCTTCCCATCACATTCTCACTCCTTCTATCACATGCTCTCTCCCCTCAGGTAAGTATAGTTAAACTGCTGTTTATTGGTGTCGTTTAGCTGGGACTAAAACATCAGACTTAACAGATGCACGACTCCAATGGTTATAAGTGAATAAAACTTGAAATAAAGTTTTAAGTAACATTTTTTTTTTAATGTGAATCTAAATACTGAATATATTTTTATATTTTTAAAATCTGTTCGTATATTCCGTATACTAAATTTGTCTGATCATGGTGGATCGCACGCTTTTTTTTTTTTGTGTGTGTTTTTTTGTTTTGTTTGGAAAACTGAAGTGAGGCAAAAAAGGTTGAGTAACGCTGCTCTAGCCCGCAATTCCACAACAGCAAGTGCAGAATGTTCAGTTCCTGTTCAGTGAGTTTTTCTACTATTTTTTTTCATATAGACAAACACACTATCCATAAGATGAATGGCATTTAACCTGTCAGGAACTCGCACTTTTGAGAAGGATTCCTCTTTATTTGGCATCATATCACAGCGCATTTAAAAAAAACGTGAAAGTGTTCATTTGTTGTACCCCATCTACATATCAAAAGAGCTCCCGTGTTTCCAAAAAATTGAGATAGAACTAACAGAACTACGGTCGTGAATTAAATTATGGTTAAGTCCAACGTTTTGAGAAAGCCTTTTAGGCATCATGGTGGTGTCTGTTATGTTGTAGAATTTTTGTCAAAGTCCATTCATTTAAGAAAAAGAAATTTTGAGACCTTCAGTATGGCAAAGTGTTCAATTACCACATTACAAATTGCAGTGAATCACTTTTTCAGTGTCAAATGAAATGTCTGAAACACATTAATATAAACTCCGAACAGGAACATGATAAATTCAAAGACACAAATTCAAGAAAATTATGGCCCTTCAACGGTTAACATGGACATCCTAATCAATTATTCTTTCTTCACGTGAAAGCTTTCCATCCCTCTCAAAATGGATTGCATTTTAAATGTTTTGAAAGAAATAGTTTATGTAAATATGAATTCTGTCTTCCATCACATTTCAATACTGAATAACTAGACAAGTGTCCCTTCGCCAGCCCATTCATCGAATTGTTTCCTCACTGTTCCCCCAAATCAACAGTCTCTGGTATAACAGTGTGTCCGGTATGAGTAATTGTGCGGGTCTCTGTGCAACTCCCTCAACATCCCCAGTCTCCCACAATTGCTTCTCTACGAACTGTATTCCTATTTCTAGGTATTCTCCTATTTCACCGTTCACCTTACTAGGCATTGTTCATCCACTGCAGGATGTAGCCCTCCAACCATGATTGCCATCTTCTTCCTTGTCGTCCTTTGGTTTTTCCTCCTGGTTGTCCCCTTGTTCTTCTTCCTGTTCTTGGTTGCCATTCAGCGCAGCTATTGTCATTCAACCTTCCCACATACCCAGCCCAATTCCACTTTTGATGTAGCATGAATTTTATTATGTCCTTTAGTGCTGTTAGTTTGCATATTTCAGAGCGGAGGATTTTATCTTGCAGTCTGATATTGAGCAATTTTCTTTCCTTTGCCTCCTGGGTGGTTCTTAATCTGTTCAAAAGTTGTTTTGTAATCGACCATGTTTGGCAACCGCAGGAAGTCGTTGTAATTATGCACTGGCCGATTATTTTCTTCTGAAGGGACATTGGTAGTTTGTGATCTAGATCTATCTCCTATATAAATAAGAACAAATTAAAATAATGGAAAAAACAACAACAACAACAACAACAAAAAACTACACGTCACTGATTGTCACGAGCGGGTGAGCGGGGATCAGTAGTTACGGGGGAAGGGGGTAGAGTAAAGTTAACCCACGGCGCACGGGTAATGAAAAGCGTGCATGTTGTGAGTGGGGGGGGGGGGGTCTGCATGAGAGCGCTGTACTACTATCACTGCAAGTTAGAAGGTCCCAGGGGACAGACGTGAGTAAGAACAGTCGGGAGATTGTGACAGTGTTTTCCAGTGGTGGCTGGTAGGTGGAACGATGATTGATAATTATGATGATTGATGTATTATATTCGTCTATGACCATGATGTAAATAAGTATATGTGAGGAATGTGGAAGTCCTTGATACTGTATATAGCAATGTGCGCCATGAGCGATAGATGGGAGTTAGTTTCATGGATTTGTAGCGAGAGTGAGTAGGGTGTAATACGGTGGAGGTGTGTTACCGTAGGATGGTTGGTGAGTGAAATGTGAACTATTGTGTGTACGCTTCATGAGTTGTAATGAGGGGTGAAGTGATTAGAAATATTAGAAATGGTATGGTATTATACCAATGTAATGTTATTTTTGTAGGTGCCGGGGTCGGGCCGAAGCGCCGCCTACGGTGAGCACAGGGGATAGGCCAGCATAGGGCCGAAGGCCACACATAGGCCAGGAGTGAAGCTGTCGGTGTAGGACAGTCGCAGCACATGAGTCGTGGCAGTCTGGCCACAGACAGGGATGTATATATGATTGTAATGTGCTATTAAGATGTACTACTGTGACATGGATGTATTACTGTGCGATTGAGATACTCATCACGGCTCCGAAAATGCACTGATTTCATTCACTTCAGTATTCCGCAATAAATCGCCTCCCGAGTGACAGGCCGTCGACGGTGGTACCCCGGAATGGGGTGAGGGATGGGTTAACGACATGCCTGTGGTTTACCTGTCCTGTGGCACAAAAGCGCGCCAAAATTCACAATCTTTAAATCAGGTGGCTTCTCAAATGCATTCCGTTCAAGACTTTCTTCCGAATGCAGCAAAATTTTGGTTATCAGAGCATATTGTTCGATAGTGATTCTTTCATTGTGCAAAAATTCGTGTGGACAGCATCAAAAGTTTTGATACAGTGGTATACAGAAAGTGCGCATTTAAATTTCAGAAATTTTGGAGAATCTTTGTTTCATGAGTGAATGTTTACGTTGATTTATGCAAATAGCAACCATAGGTTTTATTAAAAGTTTGTTCATTAGAATCAGAATTATATCTAGTTTACAATGATATTGATTTGACCCACAGGTCAGGAATAGTAAAATAATTATGAATAATACCGTGACAGCGACTGAAAATAATAGATTTTTGTTCATGTCGCGTTTCTCTTTGTGATAGAGAAATCTGCTTTTGTCGTAAAGAAAACCGTGTTTCGGTTAAATTTTAAGAAATAAATTGTAAATTCTAGATATTTTCAGTCACAAGTAAATTCTGACCAAAAGAAAATAAAAAATCAGCAAATACTTCCCTTGACTGAACATCATTTTATTTTTGTCAAATCTAATCTCATGTTAACTGTTCCCGTACTTTCCTGTAGGCTGTTTAACATTTTCATGAGATGTTTGTCTATACTAAGGCATAAATGTTGCCATTTAGTCTAAAATCATAATCTGTTTCCATTAACAGCAGATACGATATTGACATGGATCATTCGTACGAAGTACATGTGAAAAATGTAGACGCTTTATGTAGGATTTGTGGCAGGAGATCCCTAACTGCTAAACAAAGGAAATCAGGGACAAAACCACGAAAATGCATTGTTTTCAAGGATGACATTTTATTTATCTGTCATTTGAATATCGAACAAGATATTGCTGGTACACATTCCACAACAATTTGTTTTCCCTGTGTGGATGCCATAAAAAATGCAAAAAAACGTAAAAAGGAGGAGTAGGCCTATTTCAAGAACACTTTGAAACGCGCTCAAGATAGCCAGCATATCTGGATTCCCTATGATGAGACGGTGGCCTTTAGTGACTGTACATCATGCATGCATTTTACTTCATTTAATGCTGGCAACAAATTTGTCAAGTCAGATACAAATACTTGCACACAGTCTTGTGAGACGATCAGCTCTGCCGCAGTGCCTAGCACTGATGAGTGTACTGACCTTTTTCCACATGAAGAAAATGACACAGAACCAAACATATCTAACTCGCCGAGAAACGTAAGCCTACAACAACGGCCAGACTTCTCTCAATCGGATATAACAGATTTATACATACAAGACGATGCCGCTGCCTCTCTGCAGTTTGCTCATGCCATCGGTGGCGATGATTTACGGCTGTCAGTCAGATATTTTGAAACACAACCACTTGCATTTTCAACGCCAAGGAAGGAACAATATAACAAAGCACACTTCAGATATTGCAACCTCACCATTTCCAACACCAGAAAAGGCAGTCCCACAAAGAACACAGTAGGTACATCGCCTTTCACAACCCCAGAAAGAGGTGATAACGTCACAAGTAGCAGGAGCACCGCAACTACAACAACACCAGAGCTTCCAAAGACATGTGCAGACAAAGTTATATCACCAATGATCAAAATGAACATATCAAAAAGATCATTAATTGACCAGCCTTTAAATTTCGAGGAGGAGAAACTGACTACACATTTAATCAAAAGGAAGCTAAAATCTTCCGAAGACGGACAGACACTGAAATGTAAAACAGGAGGCCCAAATCTTTTATTCACACGAATAATAAACCCGAGAACACAAACAGAAAAGGCAAGCTCTACATCAAGATGGAAAAGGTCAAAACTTATGGGAAATGTTCGAGCTCATCTTTCTGGAGACACTGAAGGTTCCCGTGAATGCCAACACATTGCAGAACTTAAATATTTAAAAGCAGACTCAAGAAAAAGAATATGTCGAGCTGTAAATAAGAAGGAAAAGTTGTTATCACGAAAGAGATATTTCTAGCCATGAAGGAGGCAGTGGGTCTGACACAACGACAAGTCGACATCCAAAACAGATTTTTAAAATGGCATGGCACAGCATTTCCAAATGAGCACAAGGTGCGTGCGTACAGCAAAAGTATGACAGGAAAATACATAGAAATCACAGAACGAAAATTTGTAGATGGAAAGGGTAGACCAGTAACAGCTCCAATAGCCTCAATATAAAATGTGCCGGAGTTTGTGTCAGACCTTTTGGAAAAGTATGCTGAAAATAGGCAGCTGACGTGGTTCAACGGAACCATCCCACAGGATGAAATCTGGCTCAAAGTCGGTGCTGACCACGGCAAGCAAAGTTTCAAATTTGCGCTTCATGTGTGCAATGTGCACAAGAACAACTCTAAACAGCACACACATTTGGTATCCATCGCAGAGGTAAAGGACACCATTCCAAATCTACAATTGATTTTTGCCGATCTTCGAGATCAAATACACAAGCTGCAGGAGATGAAATGGCGTGAGAAGAATATTATAGTATTTTTGTTCGGGGACTACGCCTTTCTGTCTCATATCTATGGAATTTCCGGTGCTACGGGAACATATCCCTGTCTCTTCTGCCTAGATTCGAAAAAGAAGATCCAAAAGGAAAGCACAGAGCCTTGCCAGAAAAGGACATTGAAATCAATTCATGCAGATGCAAAACATTTTGAAGACAGCGGTGGTGATACAAATAATGTTAAATTTTACAATAATGTTCTGAGATCTCCAATCCTACAAATTGACATACCTTACGTGACACCGCCTTACCTACATATTCTACTAGGAATTGCATTAAAACACCATACACTTCTTGAGCAGGAGGCACAGAATATTGACAATATGATTGCCCGGGAGAAAGATCCAGTTTTTGGAAGAAACTGGTTGAATGCTGTTGAGAAAAAAAAAGAGATTAAACTGTACAAGGGTTGTGTAATACTTGATGCTGCGAGCAACAAGAAGAAAATGTGGAAGAGAGAAGTGAAGAGATGTAAGAAAGAGCTGTATGAATTGGAAGAACACAAAGACAAGGCTGTGGGGCCAGTACAAGAAAGTTTAGAGTCAGCACTACAGAGGCATAAGATAGAGCGACAGGCCTATCATGGGGGCAATTTCATAGGGAACCACTGCAGAAAGTATTTCAAAGAAGAAGTTTTTACACACATTTCTGACACTCTTCTTTACAAAACACAAGAATACACTGAGGACGAGGACATTTTAGGGGTGGCCGTGACAACCAAGGTTATGTTTGATACATTAAATTCTCACTATGAACGTGTTCATTCTCTCATATCAAAAGCCCAGCCTGTTTCTGCAATCCAAATAGCACAAGCTGAGTCTGCCATTTCAGATTACATGACCTTTTACAGACAGTGTTTTCCAAATCGTGTCATACCAAAACAACATATCCTGGAAAAACATTGCATACAATTTATGCAAACATCTGGATTTGGACTAGGTTTTCTTGGGGAGCAAGGAGGTGAGCAACTTCATTCAACAGTTTCTCGACTGGCACGGAGAAGTGCGGCCATTAGATCTGACAAAGATAGACTCAAAAATATGTTGGAAAGTGCAATCCTTCTGACAGCACCAGAACTTAACTGTTTAGCACCTCAGCCTGCAAAAAGGAAAAGGAAAGGCAGCACCAAGTAATAGATATTTCACCAGTTTACCCTTGTAAAAAAAAACAACCAGCTAAAGAATCTTAAATGTGACAGTTTTAGTCCTATAAGTATTCTTTGGCAAACAGATGAGAATGTGTATGTGTGTGTATTTTGTTGGTCAACGTAGTGCAGCTTGAAATCTTCATTATACATATTATATGCCTGTTCATGTAATCCTGATGAGAAAATGGCGATACTGCTTTTAATCGGTGGCCAACAACACTGAAAAGTTGCAATGCTACAGTGTTATACAAATCATCTCTGTCAAAAGCCATTTTTACGGTGTGATAATTGACTGGTAATGGGTATCAGTGCCCATTAGCAACCCAACACATGGATCGCTAACCTGAAGATACCGCAGCCATGTGGATGCCACGCTCTTTTGACATTTACAACCCCGTATTTTCTGAACTGGACTTGACCTGTGGAATCGGAAAAGTGAGACTTGTTGTTTAATGTATTGTCCATGAGTCTGCCAAAACTCATGTCACTTCATGGTTGCTATCTTTTATTACACCCATAATTAATTACTCACTTGTGAGTGGCATTTTGTGCAAATTTTATAGAAGTTTGTCATCATTTTATGGCTTTGAATTGGTGTATTTTCTTCTTTTTTTTCCACAAAACAAAAGAACAATATTTGCTGTGTACGCAATGGTTGTTCACTATTTGAAAAATTTGTCAATAAAGATGTAATTAGTAGGTAAATGCAGTGCCTGTCACGCATTCCACACATTCCTTTAGCATGCCTAAGCCGGCCAGCACAGGTAAAATTTTCACCCGGAGGCGGGGCGCGGCCTCCCGCTGAGTCTTGACAGAAAGGGGCGTAAGATTTATGGGCTGGGTACCAAACTGAAGTGAATGCAGTTCGGCGCCGTGTCATGTGAATTGAATTTTTAACGTGCTATGGCCACGTGAGGTGCTGTAGGAGGCTAAGGTGTTATTGCCATAGGGAGGCGCTATTGAGAGACTGTGGTGTGAAAGAATACTAGTGTGTCATTAAGACCCTGAGTGGAGAGGCTGAGGCCGAAGTGTCTTTAGAAGTAATTACCGGGTTGTGGACCCGAGGAAGTGTGCTTACGGGAAGAAGGCCGTGGACGGCAGTTTAATTAAGTAATATAATGTATGTCATTGCATTTCTATCTTTATCTTATGTTTAATAAATGTGTGAGTCTGATGGGCTGTTCTGTTAAGTGTTATACTTGTTCGTTCGTGATTGTTGTCTTGTTATAATTATTACATCTCCCAGTCTGGGATTTGTGACACTGATCCGCCTAAGATGATCTCCCCTTATAATGTGAACCCTGGTGACTGAAAACATACCTTCACTCACGTTGAGGTAGAACAGAATAGAACAGAATAGAATAGAATAGAATAAAACAATACAACAGGACAGAATATATTTTAGTGGTCCTGGAGGAAATTTGCGTCTCACATGTGCACAAGACAAAAAAAAGTACTAAATTTACACAAACACCATAGAATAGATTGACACGAAATGCAATAATCGAAAAAGCCAAATATCCATTTCTCCCATCTCTTTCATTCAGTATCTCAGATACATAAACTTTCTCCACACATGTCTCTCAATCATATCTCTGTAACCTCCCCGCGGGACAGATTTTTTTGTTTTTTTTGGGTAACGTTTTTGTTTGGTTGTCTTGTTTTATGGTGGTCATTCAATTTACTTCTTGTCGTTGGTATCGATGGTTCAAATCCCTTACATAACGGATGTTTGGAATCGTTTAAGATGGTTTTCACTTATTTTATAGTGAACTGGTTACAGAAAGTCTCGAATGATAGTAATTTTACACGGACCAGTTTTTCATATTAATTAATCAATAATTTTGTTAATTCTTTCCTTATCTGTTGAAGTTTTTGATTCACCCTAAGAAGTTATTCCAAGTGTAACGATAGTTCGTAAGATGACAGTACAGAAAGTTTTCAAGATAGAAGGGTCAGTATCAGCACTGTTCACTTTCTTAGGAAATAAGAGTCTCTGGTTCCACATCAAACACAACATGTCTACAGCAAGGCCAATGTAGATCTATTTGTATGTCTCGACGATCTGCTTTTTCATTTTTAATTTCAAGAGATATTTCTGAGCCTTCTTCAATCTGAAATCTAACACCACTTTCTTTGTCTTTTGTGCATTCAGTAACAGGTGGTTATTATTTATATCTTTACATTATTTAGCAAATTTCTTCTCCACATCAAAGTAATTAACTTCTGGTGACGTCAATTAAAGACCCTGAATGGTGGAATCGTCAGCAAATATATGTTACTAGATGACCTACCGGGCATTGCCCGAAATAAACAATCATGTGCTCCCCCCTCCCCCCCCCCCCCCCCCAACCTCTCTCTCTCATAATTATATTAAAAGCAATAAACTACAGTCTTGCTTCAGAACTCATGCGCGCCAGAACATTACGCACCAAACTGAACGTTTGATACGGTTACTTTTTATGACATGCACGATACTATATATTACGAAATTAACATGCAAAAATACAGATGTTGCATAGCAATAAACATTGTTATTTTTTAAAAATACATGCTTGCAGTAAACAACTTTTAATTATAGCCATCATCTCCCTTATCTCAATTGCCACCTTCCTGCCAAATTTAAGGCCTGAACAGTGTATAGTTTGGTCAGTTAGTCATGCCAAAGGTTGCAAGTTACTGAAATATATAATAGATGTGGGTGGTATTGCTGTGATGGCTTCAATAGTCCTTTGTTTATAGAATAAACAGTGTGGGTAACAAAATACACTCCTGGGGCCCACCTGTACTTAGTGTATATTTAGATGATCAAGTATTATTCATTGTCACATATTGTTCTCTTGTTTAGGGGAAATGAAGAGTCCAGCCAAGGATTTATTTGTTTAAAGTCTAATATAAAGAGCCTATTTTCCACAAGATGGGGTTTTATAGTATCAAATGGTGACGAGAAGGCCAAAGAACAAAATGTGTTGATATGTAAGCCAAACTTCAAGACATTTTAAATTGTTGTTTTACAAGCAAAAAATACTACGTCTTCAACATTTTCTATTCCCGTCGCACGCAAACTGATATGGGTACTCTTTGGCCTAATTTACAAGGATATATTCAAAACATTTCTTTTTCAAAACATTTCAGGACAACAGATGTAAGGGCTACTGGCATAACATCGTTCATACCTTTATACTGTGTTCTCAGTGCTACAGAGATTATCTCTGCTGTCTTCCTGATGGTTACAATTATTTGCAATTTTAATGATATATCAAAAACGGAAGCAAAAATAGCACCGACTTGAGTTGAACAACGTTAAAACTTCACATACACAGATTTTTTCGGAACCACATGCTTTGTGTTCGTTTACTCTATCAAAAATAATTAATTTGGTTTACTCGCTAAGGGCTCACACTCACAGATTGCTCTGGTAAAATTACGCCTAAGTCCGTCTGAATCTGACGGCAAAAAAGACAATCTACAGCCCTCGACATGCAATGGAAGTTTCAGTGGCCTACTTTGCCTGTGACAAGATGATGCTTAGTAGGAAGCAAAAACTATTCTTCTGGTGATAGTACAAGAGTAAATAACTTCTTAGTCAAGGCGAGTTTACAGTCCATCTCATTTTCAAACAACGTGATGCATTAGGAGAATGTCCCCTATTCAGAGAAGTACTCGTAGAAGACGAGGAATGCAACGAACATTTCAGAATGAGAAGGCATGGATGATGAAGCTTCCTATTTTTCAGTACTCGTGATTATAAACTCCAAAGTAAAAAAAGAAATAAATACTAAGACCCTCCTCATAAACTCTCCATACTTCTTCAAAACTTCTCTAAGAATTCATCATAGACTTATCAACTCAGTTTTCTGGTTTTTTTATAATGTTAACCGTTAAACAGTCGTTTAAACTGTTTAAAATGATTCAAGACAAACTAGAAAATGAATCGTTCCCAGATGAATGAATATAAATTTGGACAATAGTGTATTATTTTAAGATATAAAGGATCTTCTTTATGTTTCCCACATCTGGTAAAGATCGACGTTGTCGAAGACTTTAGAAATAATTTCCATTTCCTACAATTTGTTTATGATGGTAAAACTGGGCTCGGGTAGGTGATGGGGAAAACAGTAGGACGTCTCCTTCATTTGTCTCTTGCGTGGATTCCCTTGCTTCGGATACACTTACATTTGCGCCGAGATGTTGTGGGTGCAGTTGGACCTGATAGGGCCATGTATCCTCTTTGACAGCCTTTCTAAGTACAGGACTAGTGAATAGCATTAGTGGTAGGCGCGATTCGAATCACTGACTCATTTACCTGCGAATCGAATTATATGTGCCGATTCGAATCACTCACCGAAAGAATCAGCCCAGGAATAAAAAATGATTCGAATTCGATGCACTTATAATTCGCTTCTCCCTGGCCCCCTTGGAGCTTTGCTTCGTATAATTTTTTTCCTTTTTGCCATTATTTCGACATTGATTAGTGAGCCGACGAGCAACCGCATTACGTGGGTTCTCTTTGGAATAACTATGAAATATTATGTAATGATTCATAGACCAGGGTCATCATACCCGTTAGAAACCAAATCAGTGAGGAACCATCGGTGACAGCAGTCTTGGCCAATCTCTGTGTTCATGTAATGTGTATTATATGAGGGGACAATGAATTTGTTAAGACAGCATCACTTTAGTTTTATGTTTTAAGACCAAGGAACCACAATGTAATTACTAGTGTAATTGTAAATGAGCATGGCACTTACGAAAAAGTCCAGGGAATTTCCAGCCAGCATCCCTGAGTCAATAAGACGAAGATTTGTAGGATTTCCGTACGATTGGTAAGATTACAGTAGGGCGGGTTTTCTACATCAAATCGACTCGGTCTGACGTCGTAATCTGCGGATCTACATAGGAACGATGTCATTCCTATGTTCAAACTTGACGTCAATAATACGGGTCGCATGACCCCAGGATTGTTGGCTGGGATGACAAAATTTCGGGACCGAACCGTTCACATTACAGCCCACTGTCCACACTGGAGAGGAGAAAAAAAAATTATAGTCAATATTTAATTTTGCTTCTTCCTTGTACAGTATTGCTTATGCAGACTTAAAAAAAAAAAAGAATTTTGCGCGTAAACGATTAGATTGCTTTAAAAAAAAATCCCCCCTTCCTCCCCCCCCGCCAAACCCCAACAAGTGGAACGAGCTCATGGCGTATTCTGCCTTGCAAAAGCAGAGCGACAGATCTTTATGCGGTTGCCACAGTAGAAAGTACTATTTCTGCAGCAGATGCGTCTATCTGCCTTTGACCTAAAAGAATTAAGTGTGAGACACGTTCATAGAGACAACAAAGTAAAAAAAAGGCCATGCCATCAGTTACGTAGCTCTGCCTAAAGGGACCCACACAGTGCAACCATTTTAGACACAGTTTCGCCCCGATACCAGCTCTTGACCCCGATGAACTTGTCGTACGACAACCGGTAACGTGGGAATACCTCTTTCTCTCAATATTGCCACCACAGAGCATCCGCCTCACTAACATTGTCCTCTCGTTAACGTCCCGATAGATGTTTTGTATCGAGAGCATTTTAGTGCAGCAGTAAAAATTGTTCCGATTGTCTCCCAGCTTTTGGTGTGGTGTGTACACAGACGAGTAGATCTAGGTTCTACGCTCTACACACATGATACAAGATGGAATCTACAAACGTAAACGAAATCTTGCTGGTAGTGGCTTTCGAAAATTTGTAGTCCTTTTTTCTTCTATGTGGTCCAATAATATCAAGAAGTTTTAAACGTATCTGGTTTGGTGTGTTATTGCTTCACATGACATGTAACATCATAATAGACTTGACACATTCTTCATGTTACCAAGAGAGGAAGCTTTATTATAGTTGCCAGGTTTTACATTATCACAAAGCCAAAGTTCATCACTACATCCCTTTTGTTTCAAAAGAATTAAAACAACAGTTGATCGAAATTAATCTTAAGATATGTGGATGACGTAATTCGTCATGGCATGGTATTTGTGCTTGAAGTATAAAGCAGAAGTTTAGTACCTTTACTTTATTATTTGGAATTATAATTGGCGTTGATGTTAATATAATATGGTATTACTCATAGTTTGGTAGAAAGTTATTCAGCCGCAGTATCTTATGTGTGCTATTTTTAGAAAGGTATGGTACTGGTTACTTCATCAATGTCATTAATTCTAATATAAAATAACTAGCCTATTTAATGGTTAGATCTACTTGATACTATAATTATTGTTCTCAAGTTGTAGTGATTATCAATTCCTCAAATAAAAATAATTAGAATCATCCAGGAATTGAAGAAAATAAAAATAGAAATGACGGATAGCTCAAGTAGCTTTATCTTTAGTGTTTTACTGCATGCGTGTGTGCATTTGTTAGTGATCGCTGCACAGCCGGTTATTCATGCCTACTCTGTGTATTTGTTCGGCACTTTCACAACACGACCACTTCTCGTTGTGTATGGTGCATTTGTCTGTTTCTGTATTGTCCCGCCTTGGGGACATACAGAATGCTTCGTGGTTTGTGTAGGTGAGTACGAGGACTCAGCCTGCAACCGCGTATATGGTCCTTCTCGGCTGCTATGACGAATTTTTTTAGACATGTATTTGTTATGCCTGGGGTTGTTGTGGTCTTGCTGTTGTTCTCACGAATGTGTCTTCTGTTTCTCCGAAGGTTAGTGCCGTCATCTCTTTGAACTGTGCAACTTCGTGGTTGTTGCAAGGGTTGTACCACTGTTGCTTTTGACCAATGGTGTGTGTCTGGTTCAAGCACAGTGACTTTTTGACCTGCATAAAGTGGGGGTAGGTCTGATGCTCTTTTGTCGTGATACAGTTTTTGTGTTTCTTGTCTTTTAGATAGTTCAGTGTAAGTTTGTTCTCTTTGATTGGATTGATAGAAAATTTTGGATGGTAATGTCTTTTACCTTTCTATCAAACATGATTTCTGAAGGACTGTTGATTTTGTTGTTGATTGGGGTCGTTCTGAGTCTTAGAATTGCAAGATGAATGTCTTCATTGCATTCTAGGGCTTTTTTCATTGTCTTTTTCACTGTTTTAATCTGTCTTTCAATATACCCATTTGACTGTGGGTATCTTGGTGACGATGTTGTATGGCGTATGTTCCAGTTATCAGTGAAGTTTTTGAATGCACTTCCGGTAAAATGAGGTCCATTGTCCGATCTGAAATCATCCGGAATGCCGAAGATGGCAAAGTATTAAATATTAAAGTATAAAAAAATTTTTTTTGCAAATGTCCGCAACAATTTTAGATGGACATGGTGTTGGGAGTTCTTCGATGATGGGAAACTTTGAATAGTAGTCTGCTATAATGAGGTAGTCTTTGCTGTGAAGTGTAAAAATGACCGCAGCTACAGTTTTCCATGGTGTCGATGGTATTTCTGTCTGCATAAGAGTCTCGTGTTTTTGCGCATCTGCGAATTTTTGGCATGCCGCACAGTTTTTACAAGTCTTTTCAATGTCTTTGTACATGTTGATCCAATACACATCTGATTTTGCGAGTAGCATTGTTTTTTGTAATCCTTGATGGCTGGTATGTAGATTTCTCAGAATCTCTTGTTTTTGTGTTTCTGGGATAAAGATGCATTGTCCTTTGAGGACTTATCCATTATCATAGTAAGTTCGTCCCTCATTGACCAGTACGGTCTTACCATTGGAGGTAGGTCTTTGATATTTTCTGGCCATCCATTATGGATGATTTCTTTCAGATTAATGACTGGGTCTTTTGCTGATTCAGCCTTCAGTTTATTTAGTCTATTTTCTTTGAATTTGGTTGTGTCTATTTGAATGTTTGGTTTCATGTTTTCATTTTTGTTCATGTTGGGCAATCTGCTGAGTGTGTCAGCGATTCCGACGTCTTGACCTTTGGTGTACTTGATTGTGTAGCCATACCCTTCTATCTCCATGAAGAGTGTTTGGAGTCGTGGCGGTGCTGAAGACAATGGTTTCTTTGAAATCATTTCTAAAGGTCTGTGGTCTGACAACACTGTGAACGGTCTATTAAACAGATATGTGTGGAAACGTTTGATTCCAAAACGAACTCCTACCATTTCTCGTTCAATGTTTGCTAGTTTTGTTTCACCGGATGTCAAGGATTTACTTGCGTAGGCGATTGGTTGCAAATCTTGTGATTGACCTTGTGGTTGCAACAACACTGCACCCAGGCCTTTGATGCTGGCATCAACCATGAGGTAGGTTGGTGCACTCATGTCATAGTACTTCAAGCAGGCGTCTGTAGATATCAGCTGCTTTAATTCGTTGAACACATGTTCATAGTCTCCGGACCATTCGAATGGTGTTTCCTGGCCCAATAGTTTTCGGAGTGGTTCAGACACTTTTGACAGATTTTTGATAAAGGGGGACAAATAGTTTATTGCTCCCATAAACTGTTGAAGTTCTTTCTTTGACGTTGGTGTGGGTATGGCGTGGATGTCCTCTACCCTTTTTGGATCTGGTTTTACACCATCTTGCGTATAGACCATTCCAAAGAACGAGATCTGTGGTTGCTTTATGAAGCACTTCTTGCTGTTGAACACGAGTCCGCTTTCTTTTGCTTTATTCATAAGTGTTATGAGGCTTTTGTCATGTTCCTCTTCTGTTTTGCCATACACATCTATGTCATCATGTATTCCAATTGTTCCTTCGCAGTCTTCTATGATTGCATCCATTTTTTGCTGGAAAATGTCTTGACTGATGTTGAGTCCGAACGGTAGTCTCCAATAGCAGTATTTGCCATGTGGTGTTCTGTATGTGGTCAGTAACTGGCTTTCCTCAGCAAGTTCAACACTCCAGTAACCCTTCATTGCATCTAGTTTCGAGAAGAATTTGGAGCCATGGAAGTTATGCGTAATTTCTTCAAGAGTTGGGGTTTTGTGAGGACATCTTTTGAGGCTATTGTTCAGGTGTTTCGGATCAAGACAAACTCGTAAAGATCCATCTGGTTTGATGACTGTGGTGATACTGCTGCACCAGTCTGAATGTTCTGTGACTTTGCGTATGATGCCGTCACGTTCCATTGAGCCAAGTTTTTGTTTTAGCTGATTTTTTATGTGAATTGAGTATTTCCTTGGTGCATCAATTTTTGGTTCAGCGTTGTCTTTCAACAGTAATTTTGCTTTACCTGGCAGTTTACCAATTTTATCAAATTGGTCAGGGTAGTTTTGCTTTAGTTGTTCAACATTGTCTATTGTTGGTGTTGGTGGATTTTCAGTACTTTCAGTTTTCAAGGAATGGATTGTTACAATTCCCATGCTTGTGCACATCTGGATTCCAGCGATTGCACTGGTTTCAACGTCGACAATGTAGAATTCTTGAGTCAGCCACTGTGTTTGCTTGTATCGGCAATTCATTGATATTTTGCCCAAACATTTGATTGTAGTGCCATTGTAGGCTGTTAGTGTGACGTGTTTGGCTTTGTTACGAATACTCGGTATCGGTTGACCTGTGTTTTCGTCGATGATCTCAGGGTAAATATTTCTAAGTATTCTGAGAGGTAAAGTGTTGCCTGCTGCCCCTGTGTCTATTTTAAATTTGACGCACCTCTTCTTGGTGTTTTTCTGATCAGGTATCTGAAAATACACTTTCACGAATGCTTCTTTTTGTGACATTGATGCGATCGTTATGGAATCGTATCGTTCATTTTCTGATTCTGAATCTGTTGACTCGATGTCTAGTTCATGGAGCTTTTTGTACATGTGGCGCCGCCCTGATTTTGTGTACTTGCTGCCAGGGTCAGGGTTTTTGTTTCTGCAAACTTTGGACCAGTGTCCAACCTTTTTGCAATAATTGCATGTTGATTCCTTAGCTGGGCAGTTTCCTCTTCCAATTCTGTGGTCGAGGCCACACCATCCACATGTGGGTTTTGCTGAAACTCTTGCTTTCTTGTCTTTTTTAACTGCCGATATAGGTGTTACTGCTTCTCCTGGAGTCATCATCTGTACGTGTTTGGATGATTCTTCAGCTGCCTTGCAAATGTCGACTTATCGATCTAGAGTAAGGTGATCTTCCCTGAGGAGCCTTTCTTTTAGTTGCTGGCTTCTCAGTCCACACACAACTCTGTCTCTGATGAGATCGTCTTCTATTGTTTCATAATCACAAGATCTTGCAAGGGTTTTTAGTCATGTAACGTACTGTTCAATAGTTTCACTCTCCTGTTGATTTCTTGTGCTAAACTTGAAGCGTTCAACTGTGATATTTGTTTTTGGTTTGCAGTGTTTGTCAAATTACCCAAATACGGAATCAAGCCTTCTCTTGTCTTTATCAATCTTGAAAGTTTTGTAGACTTCACGGCCATCATTTCCAATTAAGTACAAGAGTGCTGTACATTTTTCTTTCTTACTCTTGTTAGGCATGGTTAAACCAATGTAGAGCTCGAAAAATTATCTCCATGTCTTCCATTTCTCTGCTAAGTTCTGCTGGTTGAAAGACAATGGTTGAGGTGCTGGAAAATGTTCCATCTTTCTATGGTAGAAACAGACTATAGTTTGGAAAAAAAATAATATTTTTTTGACTGTTTTGATTTCTTCACTAGAAACAGACTATAGGTAGGTCTATCGAAAACAGGTTGTTCTATTTGACCCGATGATTCTGTATTGATACTGTCATGTCGCGTAAAAAAAATCATGTAGACGGGTGTCTAGATCTTGGCTGGATCCATTGATTTAGCTGATGGATTGATTCTTTACCACCTGCTGCCACCATTTGGTGTGTTATTGCTTCACATGACATGTAACATCATAATAGACTTGACACATTCTTCATGTTACCAAGAGAGGAAGCTTTATTATAGTTGCCAGGTTTTACATTATCACAAAGCCAAAGTTCATCACTACATCTGGCGCCATTCTGATGTATGCTAAACACTTCTCTTCATTACTTAGAATTTGTTGCATAAGATGATGATGATCGCCAAAAGTTTCTCTCTGTTGAAAAATTGAATGCACCCAATATCGTCTGTTAGTAGCACGTCTTCTTTTTAGCCACAACGACAACACGAGCTGCAATGCCTCCATTGTACAAGTGTATTGTATCTTTTCTCGGGCAGTGACGAGACGAAAGCGAATCGAAAGTAATGTGCGACAACTATTATTTTTGTCACGTCTCGCTTACCTCTCGATGCTGTGCTGTGATGCTTAATGGTTCTACTGTGTGGAGACCCTTAGGACAGCAGTTTTTCCCTGCCGCGGCGACACGAAGTCGGCTTCTACCCTGCCCTACCCTGCTCGGCGATAACTGTTGTCAAGAAACTTACGAGAGTTAGGTGGGAATTGACGCTGTCTGTCATAAAATATAGTAGTAAGCGTGTGTATGTTTGACCATGGCCCGCTAGCTCTCGTTAAGACATACACACAGTGGAATCGTCACTACAGCGCTCATTACGATTAATAACCAATCATCACAAAGGAAGAGTGTCATATGACTATGTTCGCAGGGAGATTCGACTTGATTCGGGTCAAATTCGAACACCCCTCGTAACTTCCAATCAGACACTGTGCAGGGGAAAATAACTTAGTACTGTATTTCATCGGCATTTTTGTCAGTTTGCGTGAGATATACCGAACTATTTATTCAAAATTTTCTAGAGTCACAGTATCTTTTTGGTGTGCATTTGTTAATAATAATATTTGAAAGGGATTTATTATGGCTAACTATTTCTTATACTTCATTTTCTCCTTCTCGCCTGATTCGTTTGATTCGTGTCCAGATTCGACTGTGATGTGTGATTCGTCGAATTCGAATTGAGCTTCTTGAATTCATCGAATTTCGAATTCCGAATCGAATCAGCCCACCCTTAGTGAGTAGTTGAAAGTTAACTAAAGCGGACCCCTGGCGTGAATACGGGGTCAGTCCCTATAACAAAAAAGTAATATTTTGCTTTTCTGCACAGATAACAAAACATTGGTAATTTATTAACAGCACAAGACAAACTGAAAACATACAACTGTGCACAGATTGGACACATGTTATTTTAAAAATTGCAATGATTTTGCTGGGAGGGGTTCGAAGGGGGGAGGGGCGGGGAGACTTGTTTGAGATGTCAAGTGCGTCAACATTGAAATATGTTCAGTACACGGATTTGCCCCCGGCAGAAAAGTTAAAGATAGCAAAAACGTGAGTGAAAAGATTTTTAAAAAAGAAAAAAAAAGTATTCAGGATTCTTACGAGTTATCATGTACTTATGGCGAATCCTGTATCCGACTTCCCGGTTCATCTTCCAAGGCCAATGCTTAAGGATAGTGAAATGATGACGTAGTGGGTAAATAGCTCAAATTATATATATATATAGCCCAACCAGAATGTTTTACTTGATGTTCGTCATTGAATCACTTCATAAACTACATTTTTAAGATGGCGACTTCTCAGATATTAGCTCTCTTGGTGGGTGTGGCAACTCTTGCTTCAGGTAGGATTTCTGAATTTAAGATTGAATCATTTCTTTTTTGTGTTGTTGTTTTTGTTTCATTTACTTTTATGGTATTTTTGAGGAAAATTGGGTGGATCTGCTTAATCCCGCAAGTGGTTATCCATTTGAAAATGTACAAAGCAGGACTTTCACTTCCTTATGAAGTAATATCAAACTCTTCGAAATAGACAATGAAGTTTAAGTTTGATCAGTTGTGCTACTCTCTCAAATCGTCTTTACTTTAAATCGCCAACTCAGACAAAATACCGTGTAATCATAACATTTTCTCATAGGCATTCCAGTTAATATTGATCATTCGTTAAGTGTCACAGCCTTGCGAAATATTTTTTAAAAAGCCGTATTAATATAGATGTTACACATTTTGTTCATAATTTTGTCAAAACTGTTATTGTTAGGTGAAGAAGGTAATAAAATTTAGTTACATCTCGGTATCGTTATGTCTGTTATGTTGACAGGAAGGCGTCCCACAGAACAAAATCAAATAGACATTAGGATGAAAGATAATTATTATGATTTCACCAGCACACCGGCCTATATGTTTCACCTTTGTTTTATTTATTTTATGACAAACAAATAGACGATGCTTAGTTATTACTAGAGACAAGAATTCTTATAACTATACTACAAAAGTTCTTTGTCTTTTTTTCATCTCTTCCATTTTAAATTGTACTTTTAGTCTGCAAAGCTAAATACTGTGGTAACGGTGTGGACTGCTCATATGGCTGCTGTGGAGTCAATGATATTGAGTGCTGCACTCCCACTTACGGGTAAGATGAATTACTTCAAAAAAAAAATACATTTCATGACTTTTTCATCTTTCCTGTTCTCCAGATGAATTTTCTTTTCTTTTTCAAATTTTAAAAAGCTTTTATCTTTCTGATAATTATGTGCAGCAAAAGTCGTGCCATTTTATCTAATTAAAAACTGATTGTTAGTTATATTGTTATTGTTAATGTTATCATTAATATTATTATATTATCATTAATTACTTCTATAAAGGGACACTTCTATTGGTTTCACCGGCCAGCTCCAGAAGAATGCCATTTGTTGATTCTCATTTATTATTTCTTCACTGTACTCCTTTTCATTGGAAATGATAAAGTTTTACAGAAAAAAAATTATTTTTATTGTAACAATGGTGTAGAATACATTACAACACAAAAACCAATGTGGATGCATTATCCCCTTGATATTTAAGACACTTGTCTCAGATTTCAATACAATGCAGTACGCTCAATTCATCTTCCGTTTTTAAGGCTGAGAGTTTGTGACTGGTTAATTTAGGGGGATATTTACAAATTTCGCGTTTCGTTTCAATGGTCTATGGACAAATAGGTGTGCGCCAAAATGTTTTTCCGGTGCCTATCATAAGTTAATACCTACAGAAAAGACAGTTCTGACCTACATATTGTTCAGCAGTAAAACAAAAAATGAGAGAAAATCGTACCCGGAAACTCCCCTGGACGTGCAGGACGGTCTGACACAGGTCATGGCGTTTGTGAACCAGAAGAAATTTAAAACACCTTTCCCAATGGTTTCTTTCATTTTCCGGTGGACGGTGGTCCTCAGGGATAATAATAACAATAACACATAGCATTTATAATAGCGCCTCATCCCGTTTGAAACCAGGCTCTAAGCGCTTTAGAACATTTATGTCATGTAAATCTAACACAATACACAGGCATACTCAGGAAAAACTTGATGGGCATTCAGAGTATAAAAAAGATGACTCTTCAGGTGACGCTTATGTAGTATCGTACAATTGTAATGTCCGTAAGTAATCAAATTGATTACTTATTTTGGATCGGTAATCGTTGGGTAAGAACAGTCAGTTGACAATAAAGTGTCATGTCGTTAACAGGTGGATCTTGGCTCTGTTAATTGTTTTATGGTTGTTGGAATAACGCAAGACATTACAGATTGGCGACGAGGATGGGATTGGAACGCATTTTTGTACTTAAATGAAACTTGATCTTCGTGCGGTTCCTAGATCTACTCTCTTGATCGCCTCTCGGGTTCGTTGACAAGTTAGGACCGGTGGCGTTGTGGAACAGGTGGCCTTTGCAGACGTGGCCTAGCAACGCTAGAAGAACGGCCTGCTGTGTTACGCAATCACGTTTTGGGCCCTTAAACTGCCACGCTCCAGAAGGCCACACCTCGCGCTGGGAGGCTACTGGTCAAGCTCGCAACGTTGAGAGGGTCACCGCTAACGGAGATTTTCGGGGTTTTCCTGCGGTGATTGTCGGCAAATTGTAGGCACCACCAGATCTATTCGACTACGTCGTCAGATCGACTACACATTCAGACATGGCATCGATCATTGGAAATGTATCCGAATTCGATGAAACATCGGATACATGGTAGGCGTACATTGAAAGACTGGAACAGTTTTTCGTCGCAAATGGCATTGAAAATGAGCTTAAAAAGAAGGCAGTTTTGCTGAGCTCAGTGGGAGCAAAGACTTACAAACTTATGTGTAACCTCACGGCACCACTAAAACCAAGAGATTGCACTTTCCAAAACATCGTTGACATTGTTAAAAACCACCACAATCCGAGGCCCTCCACAATAGTTCAGAGGTTCAAATTTAATTCTCGGGCTCGAAGGGAGGGTGAATCTGTCAGAGAATTTGTTTCAGAACTTAAAAAACTCAGCGAGTACTGCGAGTATGGCGACAAATTGGAAGAAATGCTGAGAGATAGGTTGGTTTGTGGAATTAACGACAGTAGAATGCAGCAAAAACTCCTTTCAGAGAAAGAATTGACATTCAAAAAAGCCCTTGAAATTGCTCAGGCAACGGAGGCAGCTATCGAGGGGGCTTCCGAATTAGGCGCAAGGGAGGAAGTGAAATATACGTATTCTACTACCAAAGACCAACCTAAGACTAAGACCCAGCAACCTCGATATGAATGCTACAGATGTGGAGGCTTCCACCATAAGGATAAGTGTAAATTTAAAGATTCCACATGTTATACTTGCTCAAAGAAGGGGCACATAGCTGCCAAATGCCAGTCTGCAAAAGGGAAGAGACAAAAAGGGAAGGAGTTTCCCAAGAAGGAACCAGTAAAATTCCTGGCTGACTCAAGTGATGAATCCGACAGCGGTAGGAATTTTACTTTGTATGCTTTAGAAAAAGACAAGTCTCCGATCAAGGTTCAGTTGAAAATAGACAACAGAGATCTGACCTTCCAAGTTGATACAGGAGCATCTGTGTCAGTAATGACTTTGTCAGCTTTCAAGAAGGTTTGGCCACATAGAGCTCTTTCGAAATCGTACATTTCATTAAAGACATATACAGGGGAGAGTGTCAAAATATTTGGCAAAGTAGAAGTTGCAGTTGACCATAACAACCAAACCAGAACATTTCCGCTCCTGATTGTGGATGGTCAGGGACCCAACCTTATCGGACGAAACTGGCTAACGCAGATGAGATTAGATTGGAACAACATTTTTCTCCTTGGCAGTGTCAGAAATGTTCATCAACTCCTGGATGAATATAGCGATGTTTTCAAGGACGAACTAGGACACGTGAAAGACTTGAAAGCAAAAATTCAGTTAAAGGACGATGCCACCCCCAAATTCTTCCGTGCTCGTCAAGTACCTTTTTCATTACGAGAAGGTGTTGAAACAGAATTGCAGCGGTTAGAGCGAGAAGGGGTTATAAGGAAGGTGGACTTCTCGGATTGGGCAACACCAATAGTACCCGTACTCAAAACTTTGGGTCAGGTTAGGATTTGTGGAGACTACAAGGTGACGGTAAACAGGATGGCTAAAGTGGACACTCACCCCTTGCCAACAAAAGATGAACTATTGCTGAAACTGAGGGGAGGAGAAAAGTTCACCCGTTTGGACTTAAGAAATGCATACAACCAAATTGAGCTAGATGACGATTCCAAGAAGATAAGTACCATAAACACTCACAGAGGGTTGTATGAATACAATAGGCTTAGTTTTGGGATTTCCTCAGCTCCAGCGATTTTTCAGAGGAACATTGAAAGCTTACTAAAGGACATCGAAGGTGTTTGTGTTTTCATTGACGATGTTTACATCACTGGATCGAATGAGGCTGAACACCTTTCTAACTTGGCCAAGGTGTTACAACGTTTTCAGGAGAAGGGAATTCGACTGAGGAATTCCAAATGTGCATTCCTTCAGGATGAGGTTGCATTTTTGGGGTTGAAATTGACCAAAGATGGTGTGCGGCCAATGAAAGACAAAATCAGGGCAATCCAGGATGCCCCAGAACCCAGGGATATCCACCAGCTTCGTTCATATTTAGGACTTGTTAATTTCTATTCATCCTTCCTTCCAAATATTTCTGGTGAACTGGCCCCATTGTACCAGTTGTTACAAAAAGATGTCAAATGGTCATGGCAGAAACGAGAAAAAGATAGTTTTGAGAAGTCTAAGCAAATGCTCATGTCAGACAGCTACTAACACATTTTGACCCCATTAAACCTCACCCTATGGATTAGGAGCAGTTCTGGCTTGTAAAGGAGAGGACAATATCGAACGTCCTGTTGCATACGCATCAAGAACCCTCAACGATGCGGAACGCAACTATGCGCAAATAGACCGAGAAGGCCTGGCGGTGATTTTTGCTGTGAGCAAATTCCACAAGTACATTTATGGCTTGCATGTTACAATCTATACAGATCATAAACCTTTACTCGGACTGTTCGGAGAAGGAAAGGCCATTCCAAACATGGCTTCTTCACGAATCCAGAGATGGGCTTTAACGCTGGCTACTTACAATTATGAACTGAAATTTAGGCCGGGCAAGCAAAACGCCAACAGTGATGGTCTCAGCCGATTGCCTCTTCCAGAATGTCCGTCAAATGTCCCGAAACCCCAAGACATAACAGACCTCCTGAATTTGCTGGATAGCATGCCGGTGACTAGCAGCGACATCGCTTTTCAAACGGCGCGGGACCCCACACTTTCCCAAATACATAACTTTGTTCTAATGGGATGGCCCAACCAAACCAGTCAGGAAGTCCAGCCATTTACGTGTCGGTGTCATAATCAAATGTAATTGGTGTGAGGTTAGTGGTCAAGGGGAAATAACCGAATTAATTATAGAGAGGAGGTGAATAAATATAACATGTGAAGTACGTCAGTTGTAGATAAGGACGGTGTTTTTTGATGACGTCATTTTAAGCAAGAGGGAACTATTGAACAACAGGAAGGCGTAGATAAACAGTAGTATGCTAGTAGATAGAATATCACTGGTGTTATGGTGAATGGGCTATAGATAATCAGATATATACTAGTGATATTAAAATGTAAAGATAATGTGCTATCGATGAAGATTAACACCCCGTTTTCAACGTGGGGGTGAGAACTATTTATTTGTCTACGTCACTTAACCGTTAAGGCGTATTGATAATATAGGCAGCCGAGAGAGCAGCTGACCGGGGGACTTCACTCCGTGCATAGCCTTCCCTGTGTGTAGGAGTCAGTTGCATCCTACTTGAGTGGATGATTGTAATATTTACCAATACAACATGACTAGATGTTGATCTTGTCATTTATATTCATAAGCTTGACATGACACCGCTTTGATATATTGTTTCTGGCCTTAGTGCCAGACCAATCGTAAGTAATCGAAGATAGAATCTCTTGATGACATCGACAGTGAATGAAACGTACGACATTTATCCGTTAGGAGAGTCTTGAAGGAACCCACCAGGAGTGAATGCAAAATTAAACTGCCATCTAGAGCTGCATCTAGAACTAATGTATGAAATGTATGACTAACTGTGATTGAATTATCTGGGTGAGGCTGGGAAATGCCAGCCCATCCTAGAGCTAGATATATCTAGATATCTAGATCTCTGTACTTAACTGGGCCGACGTCACTTGTCGTTGACGGGCTCGTTCTCTACTAGAATTGTAGGCAGAATATCCCATATGACATTATGTATTCAGAGACTGTAATTGTCATCCAATAAGTAATCTAGTTTTTAGATATATATACCTAATAGATCTAGTTTAAGCAGATAATTAGTGAGTCCAGAGTTAAATGTTATTAGAGAAAGTATAGAGCTAGACTTAGAAGGAAGTATTATTAATTATGGATGTGATGCCACAGATGTTTATCCTTATTAATTAATTAGATCTAGTCGAGATTGTTAGTGTCTTTATTATAAATAAATGTGACCCTGCAGGTCTGATGAATTGAACTTTAATCAGATTGTCTTTTAGTATTTGGAATGGTATGAAAGTTAGGTCTTAGATGGAATAAATAATAAATCATAAAACTCTCGATTATAAAAAAATGCAGTCGAACCAACACCCCATCAACACAACATTATGATTCCAGGGAATCCATAACAACTGGGTCATAACAGTCGGAAATCAGAACTCACTGTAGAAAATGGCTGCATTATGTGGGGAACCAGAGTGGTTGTTCCTGTGAAACTTCGCAAAGCTGTCCTACAAGAACTTCATGATGAGCATGTAGGCATGGCCAAGATGAAATCGCTTGGTCGTTCCTGGGTATGGTGGCCAAATATGGACAGGGATATCGAAAATATGGTTCTGGATTGTTTTGAATGCCAAAGTTCCAGAAAGATGCCTGCAAGGGCACCATTAACTCAGTGGCCTTGGCCACAAAAACCTTGGAGTCGGTTGCATATTGACTTTGCGGGTCCTTTCCTGGGTCATCAGTTCCTGGTAATAATAGATGCACATTCAAAATGGATGGAAGTAATTCCAATGAAAAACATTACTACAAGTGGGACTGTGTCAGAACTAAGGAAATGTTTCTCCACCCATGGGGTTCCAGACTCCATTTGTTCGGACAATGGACCAACTTTCACAAGTGGAGAGTTTGCAGAATTCTTAAAAAGAAACGGCATCCAGCACTTTCGTAGCTCTCCATATCACCCTGCTTCAAACGGGCAAGCAGAAAGGGGAGTCCAGACTTTCAAAGAGGGGTTAAAAAGGATGACTGGAGGAACTCTGGCCGATAAAGTAGCTCGATTCTTGTTCAAATACCGCACAACACCACACTCTACCACGGGTATTCCCCAGCAGAACTATTGATAGGTCGCCAACTTAAAACCAGACTCGACCTGATACATCCGCTGGTACAAACGTCAGTTAAGCAAGGTCAACGCAGACAGAAAGAGGCATTTGATACTCATGTTCGTGAGAGGCACATCAGCATTGGTGATGCCGTTTTCTACAGACACTATGCACCCTCTGGACCCAAATGGCTGCACGGAAGAATAACGAGAAAGCATGGACCTGGTTTTGAAATAAATACAGAGCATGGCTCCATTCGGCGACATCAGAATCAGTTGAGAGTCACAGTGGCGGAGCCTCCCATGCAGACACAGAACCTTGCGATCGATGATGATTTGGTTTCCCATGACACCCCTGACAATTCTGTTGTTGTCACCTCACCGCAGGAAACCATGAGTTCACCTGTTGCGTCGCCCATTGACCCTGCACCTATAGCTAATCCAGCGGTTTCTTCCGAGGAGATCCAACTTCGTAGATCATCTCGGACACGCAGGGCACCCACTAAATATGAACCTTGAATTTGACATTTTCAATTTTTTTTTTGTTTGTAACAATTAACTGTAATTAATTGGATACCCCTACACGTATTAGTATCACATGTTGGTTGGGTTAAATTTTTATGCAATCACCATACTCATAATATCCTTTAGAAATAGATTGCATAAAGCATTACTCTCGTTCCTATTATCACTACACTTCATACATGTAGATCACTATAATTAAGGTAAATTTATTGTTTCACAGGGTTCTGTTAGTTTGTGTTTAATGTTCTTTTTGTTTTGTCTTGCTATTTAAAACAAGGTGTTGTTTTTATTAAAGGTGAAGGAGTGTAGTATCGTACAATTGTAATGTCCGTAAGTAATCAAATTGATTACTTATTTTGGATCGGTAATCGTTGGGTAAGAACAGTCAGTTGACAATAAAGTGTCATGTCGTTAACAGGTGGATCTTGGCTCTGTTAATTGTTTTATGGTTGTTGGAATAACGCAAGACATTACAGCTTAAAAGTCGTAAAATTTTCAGTCTCTCTCAGAAACAGAGACAGAGAATATTCCAAATTTGAGGTCCCTGATAAGAACAAGATCTTTCACCCATGGTCTAAAGGGGCATCTCAGGAATTTTAAACTATTAACTTATGAATGCAGACCATCTTCTTCCACTGGTTAATGAGGGCGGTTGGCTTATTTTTGTTGTTTCTTTGGGGGTGGTTTGTACCTGTTAGCGCCTAATCTTTGTACTACTGACTGATATTGATGAATTATAAAGCAGTTTATCGTTTCAACAATTGCCTGTATTAACCAAATGGCATAGTTGACCAAACCAGGTGCCAGTACATGTATTTACAACTCTTTCGTAGCAATGTTAGTTTTTAACTAAATAATCGTCCCTTTCTACATCTTAAATGACTCCACTTTCTGTCTCACCATTAATCACTCCAGCCACCTCAGTGGTTATAGTCATGTCTACAATAAACTTTTTTTGTTGTCTTTTTTGCTTTATTTCCGATTTTCTCCGTATTGCCATCACTTTTTGCACACATTTGACTGTCACTCCATACCGTAACTGAAATATACTTTTCAATTAATCTTGTCCATAGATTAAAAAAAAAAAAAAGAAATTCTTGCCAGTGTCAGTATGTAGGACATCTCCTGTTGGGCAAGGGAATCTTCCCTTTGAAAACCAAAAGGGCGAAAGAAAGAAGGAGAGAAAGAAAGGAGAAAGGAAAGAAAGACTTGTTTTGGTTTCCACTTACAACGGCTAAAAATTAACATAATATGGAAAAAAAAATAGCGGTTCAATCAATGTTCATCGGAGTGACACCAAGCCTAAGAGGCAGCTAAGTTAACAGCCGATGCAAAAGTGAACCGCCCGACTTAATCTGAGCCTGAATTTGGAAAAGGCACATCGATATGATGACGGCCTTATTGTGTTAGGAGAAAGCGAGTGGGTAGACAGAATATGGCAAAATGACATGACAGTTGACAGTTACTAAACTGATGTTCCTCCTAGCTGATTCATAACCACATGCACTTGAAGAAATTCCCCCTTACAACACTGATATCGAATACAGTCAAGTTCACTTAAGACGACGTTGCTTAAGTTAATTTTCTTGTCAGTCGATATTTTAGCAGAGCCCCGTTCCAGCACCTCTTTTTGTTAAGAAAAAAACTCGTGGAGTCAGTGCCTCTTTAGACGATCTTTTTTTTTGCGGCCCGTGTTTGATGACACAGGTGAAAATGTAACTGCATAACTCGATGTTCCAGTCACACTCGCAGTGCTCCCCCCCCCCCCCTAACTGTCAAAATACACCTAAACAGGTCTCTTTCCCCAAGTTGTGCTCCACGTGGGCCCCACGCAGTGTATCCACTGTGCTTTTGTTTGTAACTTTCTTTGTTTAACCATAGAGTGTTGTTGACTCAGTTCAAAAGGACAGCGCGAGTGGGTCATGTGGCGTGCCTGTCTCTCCTTTTGCTTGACCTGTTGTGATACGGAATTGCTTGTAGGCTTTGGTAGGAGAGTGCGTGGGCAGGGACGTTAGCCACACACGTTAGCAGCGAGATGCCACTGGCCTTAGGGGGGGGGGGGAGGGGAGGGATTGGTGCCTGCCTGTCTGTCCTTTTGTTCGACCCCTTGTGATGCAGTACGCTTTGTAGGCTTATGGCCCTATTACACGTTCAGATTGGCCGGACGTTGGCCGGACGATGGCCGGACGAAATGTGGTCTTCGACTGTGCCTACGACTCATCGTATCGTGTAATAAGGAAAATAGCTGAAACTGTATGGTATGCCTGCCGGTCGACCTCTAGCCCATCAATTTCCGGTGTGTCCTGGTATTTTGACGTACGGGTTGAGTGAATAGTTGGTGCCCCCGCTTGCCTTTGAAGTTTTTCCTCCACGGGGATAGCATGTCGTTTTACAAACTTGTTGAAAACGACATGCTAGCACGAATTTGATATCAAATTCGGAATCAGCGTGTCAACATTAGTAAAATTGGTCGCGATTGCTTCGTTTTGTTGCTGAATGAAAATAATTTTTAAAATCTACCTTTACAGCCATTATCACAGTAGCATCCCTTGTTTCCATCGTCGGTCCATCGTAACGTGTAATGAACTTAGCGAACTATGATTAGTCTTAGGCACAGCCGAAGGCGAATCTGGTCCCGTCCATCTGAACGTGTAATAGGGCCATTAGGTAGGGGAATGTTTGGGTTTATGGTTGATATCAGCAAATAAATGCACGCTGGCTTTAAAAATTGGGGTGCATTTGACCGACGGGAAAGAAAGGAACGGCTGGGAGACGTCACCACGAGGATGCCAGCACAGTATAGCCTAATCACTATACACGACATACCGCAGGTCTAGGCTCAGATTCGAGCACATGCTCGCAAGTCACTTCTCGATTTGACTTACAATTCTATCTTCACTCATTCAGTTTAATTGCATCAGTCAAATTGTGAAGTATGTTGAGATTATTGGCACAAGTCCAGGTTTTCCTATCAAGGCCACGTCAGACGCCTTAAACTGCAAGCTTCCTTATGTCTGGTAAAAACTAAAGACGTTGTCATTAAATTGAGAAACAGCACTGTCTGGTGAAGTCAAAAGAAAAACAAAAAGTGCTAATGGAGGGGCAAAAAATTTGACGACAATGCCGCCATTCTGTTTCCTTTTCTCTAATCGAGGGTGGTCAGTTAGCGATTATTTAAGTTGATTTTCCATGTGAGTCGATCTTTTTGGTAAGGTCCCATCGGGTTCGAGATAATATGCCACGATTAATTTTTTATGAATGCAACGAGATCCGTGTAGCAACGCAGCTTTCACTTCTTTGGGTCCTTTGGCAAGATTCTGGCTCATTTTAAAGTAAAATGCAATTTCTGATCTATCAGAAGCCGATCAATTGATCAGGCAAACTGTCTTTTTCAGACCACCAGGAAGCTGCACAAAAAATTTGCGAAGAAATAGCTGCTAGAGGACGGTCAGAAAATATTTATTTCTTTTAATTTATTTATCTATCTGTTTATTTATTTATTTCTACCAAGAACAACAACAGAAGCAGTTTCTGTCAGCGTGTCGCTCATCGCAGGACTCTGTGTAGGTCTTGGTTTGCTTGTTGTTGTGGTCGCTGTTGTCATCATCTACTGTAGAAGACGAGGATTGACACTAGCAAATGTCGTTTACCGAAATCGAGGACAAATAGCCAGGGTGGTGCAGAGAGGTAAGTCAGATAGTTTTACATACCACGTTACGCCTTCATGGTTTGTTTTACAGAACAAAACAGGAAGATTGTTGTTACTTGTACATAAGTACTCCAAGGTTTTTGCGCTAGGGGTATGTATATTAAAATCATTTGTGACTCCCAGGGGAGCAAGAGAGTTCCTCCCGAAATACTCCTAACAACAGCCTTAATTATTTTTTCAGGTTTTCTTTTTGTTTACCTCCTGTTGTTTGTGGTTGAAAGAGTAGGGGGCAGGGTTAGGGTTTCTATAAGATTTAGGGTTGAGGATACGGACGGGGTTAGGGACGGGTGCGCATACGTCAACGCCCCTAGCGCAAAACGTTTGGGCCACGTACCTACAAGTAACAACAGTCAAAAGAGGAATATATAGATGATCCTACCTACAACAACCGTTACCGTAAACTCTTGTCCGTGGCTGAATGATAAAGTTTCATGCAGAACTGCAAATCAATTGCCGGATATTTATGTGGTTCGGGTAGGGAATTATAGGCCGATTTATCAAAAGTTATGCTTCAGATTTATTTCATAATTTTCCAAGCATGCCTCAAAGTCAATAAGGTAAGGACAAGGAGGGCAGAGATAGTCCAGAATAAATTTGAGTTTATATGCAGACACTATTGATATATTATTATATTAGTCTCAACTACATCAGTACAAAGATATGGGTTGTGGCATGTGTTTAATTTTTAAGCGGTATAACTGCTTTTTTCAGCTATATATAAACCAGTTTATTGACAAGATGTAGTCTCTAAAATGTGAAAATGTTAAGTCGACAATGGAGATCAAACTATGAAAATGACAAACGAATGTCATACAAGTACAGGTACTGTCTAAATAGGGGTAAGAAAAATAGTAAAAAAATATCCCAACTGAGATGAGATCTAGCAAAAGTACTGTTAAAAATTAACAGTATTGGGCCATGAGTGAACACGCATTCCAGTGAGGCGCAGTTTTGAACAGTAGAACATTATACACGGTGGTCTAGAGGCAAGGTGCTCGCTTCTCGTGCCGGAGGTATCAAGTTCGAATCCCGGTTGGTGCAAGTATGTTGGAAATTCGGGATTTTGCTCATATTTTCTTTACCCTGATCCTATGGAAGGTAGGATTGAGCACCTAGTCTTCTCGGATAACGACGAGAAAATCGGAGATCCCGTGTGCATGTTGCGTACGTCAAGGAAACCTTGGCAGTTGGAAATCGAAAAGAGCAGGCCGATCAGGCCTCTTCCCGGACAAAATTAAATAAAATTCGTCTCCACCACTCCCTTCACTTCCCTCTTTATCCCCCACCTCCCCCCCTCAATAAAAAAACCTCAGCCGACGGGCGCTGCACTGTGGCGGTGACACGTCTGCTCCAGTTGTAACGGGCTGCAGTGACACTAAAGCAAGTTTCCCAAAGGGGTTAAAGTAGTATGAAAAAAAAAAAAAATAAAAGCATTCATGAATCAACAGTCATTTGTTCACTTAACAGTATGAAAATTATAGTGTGCATTGTCGTCTGAGTTCATGAAATGTTGTCTTTTGCATGTCTGTGTACACCAGTGGTTCTCAACGTTTTTCAGGCCATGGCCCCCTAAAGCTCCAAATTTTTTGTCATTCTCCAGCACTTTTAAAAAAAATCTATTTCCCGCCCTCCCCCATCCCCTCTCAAAAAAAAAAAAGAATCCTACCCCTCCCCAATCGCAACAGATACATTTCACAAGAAGACAGACAACACACAGATTTTGATGTTAAACTTTCAAAGCTTCGTTAACGACAATCAGTGTGTTGATTATTCATTTTAAAACAGAAAGCATTCTTTATCAAATGCACTAAAAAAAACAAACAACAGTGTTGTTTTTTTCTGTTAATAAAACCCATGCACGCATGCCATTGAACAAGTTAGTCGCTGCCCCCGAATAATTCTCTATTCTGTTTTCGCCCCCCCCCCCCACCCCACACACCATCTTTTCGCTCCCTTATCACCATTCTCACCATTTTCGCCTCCCGGAAATCAAAATATCGCCCACATTGAGAACCACTGGTCTAGACTGCATTAATAGTCTGAACCACGGGATGATGGAAAATCTGTCCATATGTTTATTAATCAAGTTTCATGGGGGTTAATCTTTCTCCAGCCAAAACCGCAGCTCAAGCCCAGCCATCGGCGAACTATGAAGGTGGTTACCCGCAGACCGACTCACCAGAGGGGATGTCCAACCCCGCTGAACTTCCAGATTTCGATGCTCCACAATATGAATTTGAATGAGGGGAAACTCACATTCCTTTTCTTTACCAGGGAAATACGGGATTGATCTCTTTTCTTTTTTTTTTTTTAAACTTTGGCTTTCTTGTACCGTTTTTTTTTTTGTTTTGTCTGTCTATCTGTCTGTCTGTCTATCGCGCTCTCTCTCATTTACGTTGAAAATGATGCAAAATCACATATATCTCCCACCTCTCCCAGCCCCTCTCATTTCACAATAATCAGCATTCATTTTTTGATGTCTTTTGTGAACATAGAATTATTATCTATTTGAAGTGTGTGTTTGAAGTGCAGACAGTTGCAGAATCTGTCAAATTTCATACCCTTACCTATGTATTTATATGCTACTATGATACGAATGAAATAATTCATAAATGGTTTAACACATTGACATTTCTCAATTTTGGAAAGAAACGATAATTTGTATTAAAAACAGTGATAAGGAAACTTCCCTTTCATTTTTGTTGAATTTCTGTGTTTATTACTACTGTTGCAGTTGTTGTTGGCTGTGCATTTGGAACATGTTTCCTACGATTTAGGGAAACATTTATAGCTAATTGAATGTCACTCTATCTCCCATGAAAACCTCCATGACAAATAACGAAAGTATTCATCAAAGACACAAGTCAGGGCCGAAATGCACCACTGAAATACTTGGCACTACAGAACAACTGTGAGGTCGCAGCAAAACTGAAAGCAAAGTAAAAAATTAGTATATAAAAAAAAAAAAGTTGTATGTAGCAAAGCCTCGCATAAGAAATAATACTCAAACGATACAATGAAAAACATACTAAAAGGGAAGACAGAAAATGGCCGATATTTGGGCAAGTCTTCGTCAAGAAAAAAAAAAAAGAAAGGAAAAACAATTTAAAAAAATAATAAAATTGGACAATTGAACAGATAAAACAACTGTAGGATAAAAGAAATAGAATATGAAATGTATAGAATCTAAATAGAAAATTAAATGAATGCGTCTACTTAGCTGCAAGTTCCATGCTTGTACAGTCATCTTATGGTACCTTGAAATATAATGAACACGATGGACTGTAAGCGAAACACTTGCTGCAGTGTCATATACTTTTTGTTACCAAATATGTGAATGAAAATATTTGAATGTGTGTTTGTGTATGCATTGTCCTTGTTATTGTGTATGTGTGTAAGAGAGAGAAAGAAAGAGAGAGAGAAAGAGAAAGAGAGAGAGAAAGAGATAGAGAGAGAGAGAAACAGAGAAAGAGAGAGAGAAAGAGATAGAGAGAGAGAGAAACAGAGAAAGAGAGAGAGAAAGAGAGAGAGACAGAGAGAAAGAGAGAGAGACAGAGAGAGAAACAGAGAAAGAGAGAGAGAAAGAGAGAGAAAGAGAGAGAGATAGAGAGAGAGAGAGAGAATTTCCCCAAGACACTTTTTCAGAAGTCTGTGTCGTGTGGTGTTCATTTGCTGGTGATTTTGACGGATCTATCTTAAAATTTCCTATACAGTGTGTCGCGCTGTCTGTAAATCTGTAAGGTTTTTTTTAATTTCAATGTGTATAGATGACACTCCTACGTACTGTTGCAGAAGCTGGCCATGTTTGGGCTTCATGAGATCATAGACTGTCACTCGTCAGCAAATACAAACTCTCGGGTGCACGAATCAAGAAGTTGATATGACTGTAAAAGCATATCCTGTTTGAACAGAATATTATTGTCAAGCTACATGTATACTGATTTTGGATACATTGCGAAGCGAACTGCCCGTTTGAATAGCCCCGGCCTTTTACACTGTTAAGTGCATAGGTCTGATTTATGCTTAAGTTTTTGCATTTCGTGACACTTTACTTCAGAAACAGGATCTCTTCTGACATTGCTAAAAGACCTTTAGGCGTACAGATATAAGGACAAATCATTTTCTGAAGAAAATCCCACATAATAATAATAATAATAAAGTTCATTTATATAGCGCATATCCAGAGATGCTCTATGCGTTTTACAAAACATGAAAAAACAGAACAAATCTCATTCCTACAACTGACCACACACTCTCTCTCTCTCCTTCACACATACACACAAACACACAGACTACACATCAAAGTGTTTTCTGAAGAGATAGGTCTTCATTTCAGATCTAAAAATGTCCCATGGCGGTTTAGATCTCTTTTGTTTTCTTACATTATCCAGTTTGTTTTGCTTCTTTCTTCTCCCTAATCTTCTTCTTGTTGTTTTTAATCCAGATGCACGAGGTTAAAGGAGATGACGTCATAGCTGATGCTTTATGTCAGTGGTTCTCAACCGTTTTCAGGCAATCGCTCCATTAGGCCCTAACAGTTCTGCCATCGTCCCCCTCACTCCACCTCTATAAATTGAAACTCTACCAAAACCCAATAGAGACATTTCACAAGAAGACAGACTACACACAAATTATGACGTTAAGTTTTTCAAAGCCTCATTAACGGCAATGATTATTGATTACAAAACAGAGAGCATTCTTTACGAAATTCACGGGGGAAAAAAGGCGTTTTCTCTTCATAAAACCCATCTATGCGTGTTCTTGAACATGCAAATGTCTGCCCTGTATTTATCCCCAAATCGTCCTCCATTTATGTTTCTGATTCTGCCCTTCCCACCCGCCCCGCCCCTCTTCCCGAATCGCCTATTTTTCAATGTTTTCCCCCCGGCAGTCGAGTTTCTCCTCCTTTTCACACCCCCCCCCACCCCCACCACCGGAAAATCAAATTCACCCCCCCCCCCCCACTCCCCGCCTCAGGAGCTTTGATAGAGAAAGTCAAGGGTTATAGCTGGAAAGATAGGCTTTGGCCGGGAAAGGAAGTACTGAGCTCGGGGATTTCCACCATGGAAAGCCCGGACTCTTCCCATGTTTTTCAACTGAAATTACTTCGCATTGTGCATTTTAGGGACAAGCACGGAACATGTAAATTTTATATTATTATGCTGATCTGGGTCAATTTCACCTTGACACATCACTTAAAAGAAGAATGAAAATTAAATGGGCTGTCCAGGGCTGGATATTTAAGACATTTAGAGGCCCTAAGCAGTAAAAAGATTTTGGTGCCCCCATGCACTGTATATTACGTAATTCAAAATAATATCAATTAAAAAAAAACACCAAATTTTATTTTTCGAAACGAAACAGAACTTACAGTAAGATGGAAAATCACGTATATTTTTGTGTACTCGCACTTTATTTTTATTTGAAAAGTTTTCTTCTACGTTTCTGAAGTGCAATGTCTGTGATCAGATCCTCAAAACGAATCTTTCATAACACATCTGCTTCTATACTTGGTAGAGTATACTAAAGCCACAGGCCATGAAAAATTTATATGGTGCCCCCCCCCCCCCTTCCTTTGATACTATCAGCATGTACTTACTTTGCTTAAAGGTTAATCCAGCTTTGGGCTCTGTCTTTCTACCTGAGTTATAGGTCTTTACTACTTACAGTTTCCTTAGCTCTTTACAGAATTGAAATTAATAAAGAGTAATGTAGAAAGCAGTGTGATTGTATTTGTGTTTGTGTGTGTGTGTGTGTGTGTGTGTGTGTGTGTGTGTGTGTGTGTGAGAGAGAGAGAGAGAGAGAGAGAGAGAGAAAATAAAAAATGTATTCGTCATGGACTGTCGTTTCTCATAACGCGGCAGTGTTGTTGTGTCACGCAGCCTGTGTCTGGGTCAATTTCACCTTGACAAATCACTTTATAGAATGAAATGTGCTCTGTCCAGGGACGGATTAAGACATTTAGAGACCCTAAGCACTAAAAATATTTGGGTGCTCCCTTATACTGTGGGGTAATGTGGAAAGCAATGCGATGTTGTGTGCATGTGTGCGTGAGAGAGAGAGAGAGAGAGAGAGAGAGCGAGAGAGAGAGAGAGAGAGAGATAGGGGTAATTTGCAGATAATACAGTGAAGACAGCTCGTGTAATTACTAATAATTTAAGTGAAAGAACTATTTGATAAAAAGGTGCGAAAAGGGGGAGTAGGGGATTCGGGACATTCGCATTTAGAAAACATCTCAAATGCACCGCATACTCTGACGTTTCACGATTCTTAAAAGGCTTCAGACACACCGCAATAACGTTTAAAAAAAAACAACGGGTCTTTCATCAGTAGTGTTAATTCTCTACAAAAATGTATCACTCGACTTCTGTTCCCGACGAGAACTAATTGATAGATTGATTGATTGATGGATGACAGGAATCAGAACCCTAGCACACCGGGCATCCCCATAAGTGCTCCAAGATCCATTTGAGGGTTTTCCTTTTAACTGTTCCAGTGGCCTGCTGGTTCCTTATTTAGTGAAAAATTGGTAAAAAGAAAAAGTTTTATGTAGCAAAGCCTCGCGCAAGAAATAATACCTGAATGATACAATGAAACACAAACTAATAGGAAAGACATAAAAAAAAATGTCGATAATTCGCCTACAGTCTTCTTCAAGGAAAAAAAAATTGAAAAACTGAACTGGTTTAACAATCCAACAATAAAAAAAAAAAAATTGAATATGAAATATCTCTTTTCAAGTGCCGGATCTGGAACAGATATCGACGATCATGGTTCGCCTCTCATTCCTCCGCTCGGATGCTCTTAAAAAGCCCATATTGTTCTGGGTTTTCCCTGTCGTCCATCAGTTCAAACTCTCTAAATATGTTATTCTTTGCTGCCTCTGCTTTTTTGCCCTCTATTTTTTCCAGTTAGAGCAAGGTGTTCAAGACATTTGGGTCGATTCAGGTGTCCCATTAACTGCAATTGTCTTCTCCTATTGTTTTTTATTAGTGATCGCTCCGTGTTGGTGTCTTTCATCATCATTTCATTGGATTTCCTTTCCTTCCATGAAATATTTAGGAGTCTCCTTAAAAACCACATTTCCGTTGCCCCTAGCTTGTTTTCCATGTCCTAAGTTAATGTCCAGCATTTACATCCGTACAGGAGGGTTGACCACACATAACTCTTCAAAACCCTCGTTTTTGTTGACATTGAGATGTTTCCGTTCTTTAGGATTGAGCTCATTTTATTAAGGCTGTCTTTAGCCATGGCAATTCTTCTTTTTATTTCTGTTGTATATTTGCCATCGGGTATAACTGTACATCCATAATATTTAAATTTTTCATGTTTAATCTTCTCATCTTTACTTATGAGATTACAAATAGGGTTTACCGCCTTTTTAGATATTATCATGCATTCTGCTTTCTTGATATTTAAGGATAACCAATTACTTTCACTTTCGGTCACCACAGTATCCAGAAGTAATTGAAGATCTCTTGCTGAACCTGCCATTAAGACAGTATCGACAGAATATCTGGATTTGGGTGCGCCTAGAGCAAACTCGTTTGGATTAGGCGCTATATAAATGATGTTCATCATTGATATCTAATAATTATTAATATTTTCTCCATTTACTTTAAGACCCGGACTTTCTTCTATATTTCTAAGCATCGTTTCACTGTATATGTTGAAGAGATCAGGTGACATGTTGCATCCTTGTCTGACTCCTCTTTTAATGTTTTTGTATTCACTGTATTCTCCCTCAATTCGCACCGCAGCAGTCTGATCCCAGTAGAGATTTCTAATAATTCTTAACTCCTTTCCATCTATGTCTAGTTTTTCCAAAATTTTAAATAATTCTTCATGTTTAACTTTACCGTAAGCTTTAGAATAGACATTGAAGCGTAGGTGTAGGTCCTTCTGTGCTTCAATGCATCTTTCCATTAGCACACAGCCACATTCCAGACTGCAAGCTAGTGATTTTGAAATAGGTGTTTACAGGACTAGATCTGATTAGATTTAGATTTTAGACTTCTCTAGTTGGTTTTTATTCTAATAAGTGTATCTCTATATCCTCTGTGCCACTGTTCAGTGTTCGGCCTTCTCTACTTTGAGCTGTTTCGTACCGTTCACAGGTCAGCCGGCTATCGATATTTCGTCATCATCTGGTTTGGGCTATGCCAAGCTTGATTGTGTGTGTTACTTAGGTAGGTGGTGATGTAGATTTAAAACTCTAATATGTGTATGCCTACTGTTTAGTGTTCAGCTCAGGT
The DNA here is from genome assembly GCA_963931925.1 of Onchidella celtica. NCBI lineage: Eukaryota > Metazoa > Mollusca > Gastropoda > Systellommatophora > Onchidiidae > Onchidella > Onchidella celtica. Next base: position 13,526,791 of record OZ007572.1, read on the forward strand.
CATAATTTACAAGTGTGGCCACTCTCTGATGTTGCAGACGGTTGCACGGTTTGAGGCGCCGACTGAACGCGGTAGTTTGGTTCCGCACCAAGAAACGAAACCGTTACGTAGAAACAGGTAAAGTCAAAATTGGGCAAAAAGAAAAGGTTGCATGTTGCGAAACCCGGCGTGAGAAATAAAACCCAAACAATACAAAGCAAACTAAAGAGAAGACAGAACGAAAATTTTGTGTATTTTCTGTCTTCTCTTTAGTTTGCTTTGTATTGTTTGGGTTTTATTTCTCACGCAGGGTTTCGCAACATACAACCTTTTCTTTTTGCCCAATTTTGACTTTGCTTGTAGCCCTGCTGTGACCCCACAGTTTTTCTGTGGTTTTTATGATATTTCGTAGAAACAGGTAACAGTAAGTTGTATTAGTTATAGCATGGAATCCAAATGCAATTTTAATGTAGCCTAGATCTAGATATACGGTTGCGCTTAGTTCATGGAAAATTTGCAAGATATATCTTGCGCGGGTCGGCTAATTATCTATATATATATTAATAAAAGTGAAACCTTACGACAATTGCAGCGCGCCTTTCGCTACTCCTCTCTTAATGCTGATTCGGTGGCCCTCAGATTTTATACAACGCTTAGTTTAGACTGCCGTCGTGTCCCCGGCACAGAAAATAAAAAAATAATTAATAACTCGCAGAAAGTTTGTATCAGTTTCTAGGTTTGCGACACATTGGCGTTCGGTCTATTTTTTCGGCAAATTAATGTAACTAAGATTGGTTCCGGTATAGACTGTATCACACTCACAAAACAACTTCCGGTTAGGACTGGTTTGAATGATGAGATTGATTTCTAAGACTATCAAGTATGAAACTTTGTGTGTTCCCAACGTGCCTAGACTAGGAAAAAGAAAGGGTCTGGAATTGGGAGATTGACGCCGCATGGCCAAAAGTACAGGTTTGTGTTTTCAGTATGCCTAGGAAAATATTATAATATTTCTTTTCCATTAACACATGTTATCACTTCCTGCGATGTGCAAACAAACTAACCCGTGCGCAAATCATAGCCATTTGACGGATGCTGGCGGGACGCGCAGGACGTCAACGCGCAAATGGAGAGCAGAAAAACATATAGACTAAAAACAAACAAACAAACAAAAATAAAATAAAGCTAAAGAAACAGGCAAAATGAAGCAGGTCCATAATAATCACCCAGAAATGAAACTAATACATCGATTTATCCCGGGCAGGGCCGGGAACTCAGCTAGTATATATATATAGCCCAAGCGGAATGTTTTAATTGATGGGGCTGATGGGTACGTCATTGAATCACTTCGTAAACTACAACATTTACAAGATGGCGACTTCTCAGCTACTAGAGCCTAGATCTAGCTTCTAGTTAATATTTAATTTTGCTTCTTGCTTGTACAGTATTGCCTATGCAGATGCTGTTTTTTTTAAACTTTGGTGAGTAAACGATTAGACTGATGTTTTAAAAATCACCCCTCCCCCCCAAAAAACCAAGAAGCTGAGCCAGCGCATGGCGTTTTCTGCCGTGCAAAGGCAGAGCGACGTGTCTGCTCATCTAGATCTATACTATTACTATATTATATTTGTGGACTTGAGATTTTTCGTTGCAAAAGGCTTGTGAACCACTCAACACTCAGACTTCAAACTTTATATAGTGCATCAGAATGGATGTAAGGGTGCATAGTTTTTAATAGAAGTCTCAAATCGGTGTAGTTTTTTTTATTGGAAATTTATTGTTTCACCAATTTTAGATCTATTTCGAGTCCTGGTTCGCCATTTTAAGGTTTCGTTATCATTTCCTGCGATGTGTTCACTATCAAACACACTAACCCGAGCACAAATCATGCTGTTGTACGACACGCGCAGGGTGTCAACTCACAAAGGCAGAGCAGTGAGACTTATTTAAAAACAAACAAACAAAAATAAAATAAACAAATAGGAACAGGCAAGATGAAGCAGGTCCATAATAACTACCCAGAACTGAAACTAATAATTATTCAAACCGATTTATCCGGGCAGGGCCGGGGACCTCAGCTAGTTATTATATATTTTTGAGAAAAACGAAAAAATATATGTGGCATAACTATATAAATGCTTCTATTAATGCGGTTGCCACAGTAGAAACTACTGTTTCTGTAGCAGATGCGTCTATCTGCCTTTGACATAAAAGAAATAAGTGTGAGACAAGTTCATAGAGACAATAAAGTAGAAAAAGGCCATGATATCACTTATGTAGCTCTGCCTTTGGACAGCAGTTTTCCCTGCCGCGGCGCGACGAAGTCGGCTTCTACCCTGCCCTACCCTACTCGGTGATAACTGTTGTCAACAAGCATACGGGAATTAGGTGGGAACACTAACCTGCCCGATATAAAGGTTAACGTCGTCCGTTCGTGAGTGGTATGAAAGTTAACGAAAACGGATCTCTGGTGTGAGCGCGGGGTTAGTCCCAAAAAAAAGAAAGTTATTTACTTTCCTGCACATAATATATTGGGTGATTAAAAAAAACTGCCCCCCAAAATTAATAAAACAAGCCAGCTGAGCAAGACCTACCTTAACGCTTTACTTTATAACTTTTTTTAAAATGAAGCTATTTCATTCAATTTTTTGTATACACACACATTATGTATTTACCCATACACATGTAAAATATCATTGAGATCGAAAAAGCGGTACATGAATTATAAAGCTTCAAATTTGGGGCAGTTTTTTTTTTAATCATCATTTGTTGGAATACAATCGACTTGGGGGTAATCAGTGTATCGCTATAGGAAGCAAAAGGCTTGGTTGAGTGTCGTCTGCTAAACTTAGATCTACAAAATAAGGTTAGATTGGAAATGTGGACTGGATTTGATAAAAAAAAAATTGGAGAAAAAATGCTCAACTGTTGTGCGCTGGATAGCTGAATTTGCGTTAAAATCTTCATCGTGAAGCTGGCTTGTTTTATTAATTTTTGACAGACACTCACTTAATCTAGAAAACTTTAAAAGTAATGATTAAATCTTGATGAAATTTAAACATAGCACTAAACATAATAATATAATGGACATAACTGCACCAAAATTTCTCACGGATTCATTAAAAGGATTGCGAGATATTTAGTGTCAATGTTGGGGCAGTTTTTGTTCTTGTTTTTTATCACCCGATATAGCACCCAAAAATTTAAAAAAAATGATTAACAGTAGAATAAAAACTGAATACAAACAAATGTGCACAGAATGGACACAAGTTTTTCAAGTTTTTTTTTAATTGCCATGATACTGCGCGGAGGGAGGGAGAGAGGGAGTTGGGGGCGGGGGGAGTAGATTTGTTTGAGATGTCAAGTGCGTCAATATTAAGATATGTTCAGTACACGGATTCGCCCCTGCAGAAAAGTTATGGATCGCAAAAACGTGAGTGAAAAGATTTTTAAAAAGAAAGAAAAAAGCATTAAGGACTCTTACGAGTTATCACGTACTTTCAGCGAATTTTGTATCCAACTTCCCGGTTCATCTTCAATACGCCAATGCTCAAGAAAAGTGAAATGATGATGGAGCTGACGGGTGCGTCATTGAACGACTTCGCAAACGACATTTATAAGATGGCGACTTCTCAGATACTAGCTCTCTTGGTGGGTGTGGCAGCTCTTGCTTCAGGTAGGATTTCTGAATTTAAGAATAAGATTGAATCATTTCTTTTTTGTATTGTTGTTTTTGTTTCACTTGTTTATATAGTTTTTTTTTTAGCATAATTGCGTGGATCCACTTAATCCCGCAAGTGGTTATCCATTTGAAATTGTACAAAGCAGGACTGAGTTTCACTTCCCCGGGTGTAGCAATATCAAATTCTTTGATATAATGAAATTTACATTTTGTCAGTTGTGCAACTCTCTCAAATCACCAACTCAGATAAAATATCGTGTAATTATAACTTTTTCTCATGGGCATTCCAGTTAATATTGATCATTTTGTTAAGTTTCACAGCCTTGAAAAATATTAGAGAAATACATGTGTTATATAAATGTTACACAATTTGTTCATAAGTTTGTCATAACCGTTATTGTTAGGTGAAGAAGGTAATAAAATTCAAAGTTACATCTCGGTATCATTATGTCTGTTATGTTGCCAGAGGAAGGCGTCCCACAGACCAAAATCCAACAGACATTATGATGAAAGATATTACAATCTCATTCTAGTTTACAACACACGGGCCTAAATGTTTCATCTTTGTACTATTTAGTTTATGACAAACAAATAGACGGTGTTTGGTCTTTACTAGAGACAAGAACTCTTATAACTATACTACGAAACTCCTTTGTAATTTTTTCTCATTTCTTTCATTTTAAATTATATTTTTAGTCCGTGCAGGTGAATACTGTGGCAATTTATACTGCACGTATGGCTGTTGTGGAACCAATTATGATTCTTGCTGCTCTCACACTTACACGTAAGATGAGTTGCATCTTTAAAAAATACATTAATTTCATACGTTTTTCATCTTTCCAGTTCTCAGATAGATTTTGTTTTCTTTTCTCAAGTCTTAAAAACCTTTATGTTCCTGACATTTTATCTAATTAAAGATTGATTGTTTGTTTTATTATTATTGTTGTTGTTATTGTTATTATTAATGTTATTATATCGGGTGATCAGAAAAAAACAAAGCTGCCCCAATATTGGCACCAAGGATCTCGCAATCCTTTTGATGAATCCGTGGAAAATTTGGTAGAGTTACGTCCATTATGTGTAATGCTATGTTAAAATTTCATCAAGATTTTATCATTACTTTTAAAGATATTTTAGATTAAGTGAGTGTCTGTCAAAAATTAATAAAACAAGCCAGCTGATCTAGAACGATGAAGATTTTTAACTCAAATTCAGCTATCCAGCGCACAACAGTTGAGTATTTTTTCTCCATATTTTTTAATCTAATCCAATCCGCCTTTCCAATCCAACCTTAGACGACACTCAACCAAACCTTTTGCTTCCCATAGTGATACATTGAATCCTCCAAGTCGAGTGTATTCCAACTAGTGTGAAATTCAGTGGCATTTAAATTTGGCAAAATGACAGGACAGTTGACAGTTACTAAACTGATGTTTCTCCTAACTAATTCATAACCACCTGCACTTGAAGAAATTCCATCTTACAACACTGGTATCGAAAACAGTCAAGTTCACTTAAGTCGACGTTGCTTAAGTTAATTTTCATGTTAGTCGATATTTTGGTAGAGCCCCATTCCAACACCTCTTTTTGTTAAGAAAAAACTCGTGGAGTCAGTGCCTCTTTAGACGATTTTTTTTTGCGGCCCGTGCTTGATGACACAGGTGAAAATGTAACTGCATAGTCACCCCCCCCCCCCCATGACAAAATACACTTAAACGTGTCTCTTTTCCCAAGTTGTGCTCCACGTGAGCCCCACACAGTGTGTCCACTGTGCTTTTGTTTGTAACTTTCTTTGTTTAACCATAGAGTGTTGTTGACTCAGTTCAAAAGGAGAGCGCCAGTGGGTCATATGGCGTGCCTGTCTCTCCTTTTGCTTGACCTGTTGTGATACAGAATTGCCTGTAGGCATTGGTAGGAGAGTGCGTGGGCAGGGGCGTTAGCCAATAAGAACACACAAGTTATCAACGAGATGCCACTGGCCTTAGGGAAAGAAGGCCAGGGATTGGTGCCTGCGTGCCTGTCCCTTTGTTCGACCCCTTGTGATGCCGTACGGTTCGTGGGCTTAGGTAGGGAAATGTTTGGGGTAGGGTTGATATCAGCAAATAAGTGCACGCTGGCTTTAAAAATTGGGGTGCGTTTGACCGACGAGAAAGAAAAGAACGGCTAGGAGACGTCATCACGAGGAGGCCAGAACAGTATAGCCTAATTACTATACACGACATACCATAGGTCTAGGCTCAGATTCGATCACGTGCTCGCAAGTCACTTTTCGATTTGACTGACAATTCTGTCTTCATTCATTCGGTTTAATTGCATGAGTCAAATTGTGAAGTATGTTGAGATTATTGGCACAAGTCCAGGTTTTCCTATCAAGGCCACGTCAGACGCGTTAGACTGCAAGCTTCCTTATGTCTGGTAAAAACTAATACGTTGTCATTAAATTGAGAAACAGCACTGTCTGGTGAAGTCAAAAAAAAAAAAAAAAGTGTTAATGGAGGGGCAAAAAAAGTTGACGACAGTGTCGCCATATTGTTTCGTTTCTCTAATCGAGGGGGCGGGGTAAATTAGCGATTACTTAAGTTGATTTTCCATGTGAATCGATATTTTTGGTAAGGTCCCTTCGGCTTCGAGATAATATGCAACGATTACTTTTTTTATAGTAGGGGGGCCAAGCCGTCAAATGGCCGGGAACCTTGCACAAAAATATACACTCCTGATTTGCTATAAATTTTAGAAGAACCACTCTGGGCTACTGAAAATGCCGGACATAATGAGATAAAGGGTGGCAACGCTAAGAAATTCCCCAAAAACACCCCCTACGTGACATTACAGATTTGCGCTCTTTTCAGCCAAAATGACAGTAATAAAGTTGTACCCAGCCAAATATTAAAGAGATACCCATGCTTAATATGCATCAAATTAAAAAGAATCCAATTTCCTGCCACATGAACGTTATTCGCACTGATTTGTTTTTATTGCAAGAAATCTATTGGACAAAATCAAAACTATACCCCTTATATCGTTAAACATTGCGAGTCCAATATTTTAAGAAATCTTATAAAATATACCAGGTTGCTAAGGTTGAACTTTACTGCCTTTTATCATAGACAAGTACCCATAGAAGTTTTTGAAAAACATAATGCAACAATTTGAAGATCAAATCATTAATAATAGCAGTTATATTAATAAGTCTATTTGGAGGATCCGCTCTGAACTGCTTCACATATTGAGAAATGTTAGTAATAGTACGTTACGTCTGTTGTTGATGGTGAGATATGTATACAATATTGCTAGCAAGAGTTAATTGTTTCATTACGGCAGTTCAAGCCAGGTTCATTCATTTTGAATTATATCGGAATGTGCTGTGGAAACAATATGTTAGGGCTTGAGAAACAAGTCAAATAACAAAATCCTCTGTTCTGTCCAGTGCGATCTGCAGACAACCTTCATCAAACTATCAGTCTTAGCGTGGCCTAAGTTTACCTGTTTCGTAACTGGGTGTATAATTGAACGTTTCCTGCTGGTTTTGAATGAAAATTATTCCGGTTCCAGATCCGACCGATGCCATCTGTGAAAATTTGAGCGTTTTTCAATAAATGACGAACTCCAAGACAGCCGCCGCCGAAAAGGTCCGGTGTCCTTCACGTTAAAATTGAGAACAACTTCCACAGTGTTTTTTTTTTTTTTTTACAGTTGGAAATAATCGAGTTTGTAAAAACAAACAGAACCCTATCAAAATAGACATACAGACATGGTGCCAATTGTTTAATCTTAATCCGAACAAAACCATTGTTGAATGGGTGAGGGGTGATGCAGATGCATTTAGTCTCCAAAGACACCTACAAACTGATCACCACCGTATCAATAGACGTGTAATTGAGGTCATTAATGATATTCTTTCATGTCATCACTGTTTCACCAATGCCCCATTACTTCAACCAGAGTAACTTCAATGGGAGAATTCTCCTTTTTATGTGAGTCACATCCAATTCACCGATGATGTAGGAAACTGGTTTTCAGTAGTCTTCAGCTGGATTCGTCTCAGCTGCCACATTCCTAACAGGATTTCTATAGAGGTTGTCTCCTTTCGTTTGCACAACTGAAAATAGGCCAGTACATTAGCTTGTGCTGCAGCTCGTTTTGCAACTGCAGCTAAACAGGTTAAGAGCCTTTTTGGTGCTCTCAGCTGCATCTCCACAGACCATGTAGTCACAATGCAGAGGGTTGAAGTTTGGAAATGAGCCACCAGCAACTTTCCACGGTAACACCCGATGCTGAACGTCCAGACATTGTGTCTGATGCTATTCATAGATGGTGTAAAGCTGAACAGCTTTATTGTGACATACCTCTTGGCTGCAATTTTCGTGCTGAAAATATGCATTTTCCTCAAGAATGTCCCCGGCGCCCGATGATGCAGCGAAGCTATGAAGTGAAGCAGAATTCTATGATTTCTTCCTCTGTTTAATACTTGTTCCCAACTCTTGGAAGACAGAGAACATTACATTTTTAACTTGGTAAGAACTGTAGTGTTTCCAGTGACAGCAAACGAGGAAACAGTGTCCCGCCCAGTGAGGACATGGATTGCAAAGATGTTCAGCAGGATGGCTTCGGGGATGCTGACAAACAATATTAACGGACATGACATTACTGGTTGGCAATAATACTTTCATGAAGATACTACATTGACCAGACTTCTATGCATTTCTACGTGCAGGGTGTTAGCGAGATATGGCAGTACTCTCTGTGTCGTCTGAGTTGACTTGAACGTTATGATGCTCATCACTGATTTCCTGAATCATGTGATATACCACAATAACACCAGCTTTCTCGTGATTGGTAGATGTGTGCTGAATTCCACCTCCCAACTGTATTGGTTGTGGGTCTGAGCCTATGACAATGCAACGTGTATTAACTGAAAGCAACAGAGACCTCACCTGTCTGACAGTCATCCGTCTGTTTTGTTCTTCGTACGTAACGACGGTGAGAACAAGGGTCTGCTGGGGATGCGACGGCTCTTCGTAGTGTTAATAAAAAAGACGATTGAATCTTCTCTCAATGGGGTGGTGGAAGGGGGGGGGGGCGGGCATGCAGCAGGACTTTCTACTTAGTTTGAAACACTGGTCGAAAACCACATACAGAATACGAGCATTCTCGACACGAAGGATAAGTCCCTTCACCGCTGAAGTGATAAAGTCAGACACTTTGTTTGGGGAAACGTGTCGTGGCATGGGTCCACAGGCAGCAATGATGTCTACATCTGAAACCCTGTGGTGAAATTTTCAGTAGAAATCTTACACACTTTGTTTCAACATTGGCTTGCTGGTAGATTGCATTTCCACCATTTAACCAAAGAGAGATGACGACAGTGAGTGAGTTGTAATGGGAACAATGTCTCTGTTAGGTTACAAACGCGTGCACAGTTGAATTCAGGTTCAATATTTAGCTCAAGAGTGGAAGGTGTATCCCTGGCCCTGCCTTGAATCGCACAACAATGTGTTCTCACAACTTCAGATGACAACTCTCTTTCGCCCAATATTCTACACACTCTATGCAAAAATCTCATTTTTTTGTTCTACCGATGAGGAAAAGTACAATCTTTCAAATATTTGCAATTAAAAACGTAAGAAGATAAGCAATGCATTTGAAGAAATTTGTTTCCTCCCTCTTGTAAATCTGTACCTTGCACATATGCAGTTTCATATTTGGTTACATAACTTTGCCACCGATAGGTTTATCAGTTTTCTGCTGAAGCCTTGGGAAACAGGGAGGGGGTGGTGGGGAGACATTTAGGTCGTTTCAGTGAGAAGATCTGACCAAATGCTAGGCCACACACCAACTTGCGATGCACAGCATGTCTACTGGAAAGAAACCTCTTAACGAGGACAGGATAAAGCCCTGTACGAAAGGCAGGTAATACAGTCTGTAGTGTACGTAGCTGTTGTGATCTTTTGCGAAAAAATATGGCAGCAATCAAATGAAAAGGCCAGTCATCTTCATCCCCCCCCCCCACCCCAGCCCCTCCCTCTTTTCTGCCAGTACAAAAACAGTCATGATGGACTACGAAACAGTTTGTCCACGATTACGTCTTTCTTTGACTTCAGTTTCCTGTTCACGCATGTCTAGGGTCCACCATCTTGCGAATTTAGTGAATTTGGTGGTGAATGCTAATCTCAAGAGGTCTTTGACGACTGATCTCAGTGCCCAGCTCGCCGCAGGCTGATCAGTTAGTTTACCGCCCTCCAGTCAGCTGGAATTGTACCTCATTCAATATTTCCCAAGATCGAACAGTATCGTGTGCAGGATCATCGCTATTCGGGATCGATATTGTGACGTCACAAGATAGAACATCAAAGGATCGCTAGTGTTGCATTACCGTGGGTACTAGTATCGGTGGTTGCGAAGGCATTGTTACTGATGATAGCGAAACATTTTGGCCTCTCATAAAAAAAAACAACCTCGAGTGGCATCATTTGGCATGAAACTGAACCGATATCAGTAACTATCTGACAACCTAATTCAGCAATAAAATTTCCATACGTCCAATCGCTAGGCTCAGATAGCCTTACATAGAAGCCACACCCGAACTATATTGCGACAATTTGAGAATACTTTGTTGTTAAGAGGTAACAATAGCACAGAGAGGATAACAGATTGGTAAAACTGCAGAAATTTATTACAGTGGTATTGGTTGTTCTTAGTACTCAGAATGGCGGAGCAGGAGAAATGAGTGCTATAATTCTTGTATACAAAAAATGTTAGGACGTTTGGAAATTCTAAATTTATATTTTGGGGGATTAATGTTACAATTAGCAAATTAAAAAATGTTCGTAGCATCTTTCTAAGACATCTGTGGTAAAAACATTTAGTGAGTACCATATTAGTCACTATAAACATGGATCCGAAATGATTTATTCGAAATTTTAAGATTTTTTTCATGTGTACAGAGTTCTTGACCCATGATATGCAGAATAATGAAGAAATAATACATTTGAAGCTTTCAATTCCTGGCCTGTCTACCTGAGAGTAAGTGTGTAGAGTATCAAAGCTTTTTGGTAGAAAATTGAGAAAGTAGTGAATATTTTCCTATCCTACCCCCGTTAAAATTGAGCTATATTATCTAAATAGAATATTGGGGACAATATAGCGTCTACATACGTAATGCCACCCTTTAGCCAAATATATCCGGCAGTTTATTACGCCCAGGGGATCACTTTCAATGAAAATACAACAAAAAAGAGTATATATTTTAGTGCAAGGTTCAACGCTTATTTGAAGAGATAGACCAAGTTGGCACCCCTACTATTATGAATGCAACGAGATCTGTGTAGCAAAGCAGCTTTCACTTCTTTGGATCCTTTGATAAGAGTATGGCTTATTTTAAAGTAAAATGCAATTTCTTCTCTATCAGAAGCCGATCTATCGATCAGGCAAACCGCCCGTTTCAGACCACCAGGAAGCTGCACACAAAAAAATTGTTCGCAAAGGCGAAGAAATAGCTGCAAGGGGACGGTTAGAAAATGTTTATTTATTTATCTATTTATTTATCTATTTAATTGTCTTTTTATTTATCTCTATCAAGAACATCAAAAACCTCATTTTCCTTCCGTGTGTCGCCAGTCGCCGCAGGACTCTTTCTAGGTCTTGGTTTGCTTCTTGTTGTGACCGCTGTTGTGATCATCTGCTGTAGAAGACGAAGAATGGCACAGGCAGGTAAGTCGACTAGTTTTACATAACACTTTATGTCTTCATTGTTTGTTTTACAGAACAAAATAGGAAGATTGTTGTTACTTGTACATAAGTACTCCAAAGTATTTGCGCTAGGAGTACGTATATTAGAACCTTTTGTGACTCCGAGGGGAGCTAGAGAGCTCCTTCCGAAATACTCCTAACTACAGCTTTAATTATTTTCCAGATTTTCTTTTTGTTTACCTCCTGTTGTTTTTGGTTGAAAGAGTAGGGGGCAGGGTTAGGGTTTCTATAAGACTTAGGGTTGAGGATACGGACTGGGTTAGGGATAGGTGCGAATACGTAAACGCCCCTAGAGCAAAACGTTTGGGGCATGTACCTACATGTAACAACAGCCAAATAGGAATATATAGATGATCCTACCTACAACAACCGTTACCATGGCTGAATGATAACGTTTCATGCACAACTGCAAATCAATTGCCGGATATTTATGTGGATTCGGTAGGGAATTATAGGCCGATTCATCAAAAAGCTATACTTCAGAATTATTTCAAATTTTCCATGCATGCCTCAAAGACAATAGACTAAGGACAAGGAGTTCAGAGATAGTCCAGCATAAATTAGAGTTTATATGCAGACACTGTTGATATATTATTATATCAGTCTCAACTACTTCAGTACAAAGATATGGATTGTGTCGTGTGTTTAAGCTGTATAACTGCTTTATTCAGCTATATATAAACCAGTTTATTGGCGTGATGTAGTCTCCAAAATGTGAAAATGTTAAGTCAAACAGTGGAGATCAAACTATGAAAATGACAAACGAATGTCATACAAGTACAGGTACTGTCTAAATGGGGATTAGAAAAGTTGTAAAAAATATCCCAAATAATGAGATGAGATATGGCAAAAGTACTGTTAAAAATCAACAGTATTGGGCCATGAGTGATACGCATTCCAGTGATGCGCACAGTTTTGAACCGTAGAATATTATACACGGTGGTCTAGATGCAAGGTGCTCGGTTCTCATGCCGGAGGTACCAGGTTCGAATCCCGGTTGGTGCAGGCATGTTGGAAATTCGGGATTTTTTTCCTGTTTTCCTTACCCTGATCCTATGGAAGGTAGGATCGAACACCTAGTCTTCTCAGATAAGGACCAGAAACTCGGAGGTCCCATGTGCATGTTGCATACGTCAAAGAAACCTTGGCAGTTGGGAATCGAAAAGAGCAGGCCGATCAGGCCTCTGCCCGGACAAAATGAAATAAAATTCATCTCTACCATTCCCTTAACCTCCCCCTTTATCCCCAACCCTACCCCCCAAAAAAATTCCGCCGACCGGCGCTGCACTGTGGCGACGACACGTCTGCTCCAGTTGTAACTGGGCTGCAATGACACTAAGGCAAGTTTCACAAATGGGATTTAAAGAAGTATGCAATTTTTTTTTAAAACATAGCATTCGTAAAGCAACAGTCATTTGTTCACTTAACAGTATGAAAATTATAGTGTACATTGTCGTCTCAGTTCATGAAATGTTGTCTTTTGCATGTCTGTTTAGGCCAGTGGTTCTCAACTTTTTTTCAAGCCATCGCCCCCTAAAGCTCCAAAGTTTTTATGATCCTCCACCCCTTTTTTTTTTACCCCCCCCCCCACCCCACATCCCCTCTAAAGGGAAAAAAATCCTACCCAATCGCAACAGATACATTTCACAAGAAAATAGACTACATACTGATTATGATGTTAACTTTTCGTTAACGACAAAAGGCGCGCTGATTATTCATTATAAAACAGAGAGCATTCTTTATCAAATACACTAAAAACAACGGTGTTTTTTGTTGTTTTTTTCTGTTCCAAAAAAACCCATCCACCCATGCCATTGAAAAAGTTATTAGCTGCCCCCGAATAATCCTCTATTCTGTTTTCGTCTAGTCTGCGTTAATAGTCTGAACCACTGGATGATGGGAAATTTGTCCATCCGTTTTGAATAAAGTTTGACGGGGATGAATCTTTCTCCAGCCAATACCACAGCTCAAGCCCAGCCTGTTATGACCTATCCGCCTTATCAGCCATACCCAGTCTATCCTGCAAACTATGGTAGCCCTCAAGGTGGTTACCCGCAGGCCTATCCACCAGGGGGTATGTCCAACCCCTCTGGAACTCCAGATTACGATGCTCCACAAAAATATTGAGGAGAAACTCTTATTCCATTTCTTTACCAGAGAATTACAGGATTGATCAGTCTCTCTTTTAAAAAAAAAACTTTTGCATTTTCGTACTGTTTTCTGTCTACCTGATACGCATTCCAGTGTCCCTCTGTCTATCTCGCTCTCTCTCATACGTTTAAAGTGATGAAAAATTTACATTATTATATCTCCCACCCCTCCCACTCCCTTTCAATTCACAATAATCAGCATTCATTTTTTGATAATCTGTCAAAGGTCATACACTTACATATGTATTTATATGCAACTATGATACGAATGAATTAATTCGCAAATGGTTTAACACTTTGATATTTCTCAATTTTGGAAAGAAACGATAATTTGTATTAAAAACAGTCATAGAGAAACTTCCCTTTAATTTTTGTTGAATTTTTGTGTTTAATACTGCTGTTGCAGCTGTTGTTGGCTGTGCATTTGGAACATATTTCCTGCGATTTAGGGAAAAATTTATAGCCAATTGAATGTCACTCAATCTTCCATGAAAACCTCCATGACAAATAACGAACGTATTCCTCAAAGACGCAAGTCAGTGCCGAAATGCACCACTGAAATACGTGGCACTACAAAACAACTGTGAGGTCGCAGCAAGGCCTAAAGCAAAGTAAAAAACTGGTACAAGAAAAAAAAAAGTTGTATGCAGGAAAGCCTCGCATAAGAAATAATACTCAAACGATATAATGAATTCCAAACTAAAAGGGAAGACAGAAAATGGCCGATATTTCGGCAACAGTCTTCGTCAAGGAAAAATAACCACACACAAAAAAAAAAAATTGGAAAATTGAACAGATAAAACAATTGAAGAATAAAAAAATAGAATATGAAATGTATAGAATCTAAATAGAAAATTAATTGAATGCGTCTACTTAGCTGCAAGTTTCTTGCTTGTTCAGTCATTTTCTGTCTTCCCTTTTACTTGGACTTTCATTGTATAGTTTGGGTATTATTTCTCACTCGAGGTTTTGCCACATACTTTTTCTTTTTGCCTATTTTTGACTTGGCTGAAATACTCGGGTATCTTATGATACCTTGAAATATAATGAACACGATAGACTGTAAGCGAAACACTTGCTGCAGTGTCGTATACTTTTTGTTACCAAATAAAATATGTGAATGAAAATATTTGAATGTGTGTTTGTGTGTGTTTTGTTGTTGTTATGTATGTGTATGTGAGAGAGAGAAAGAGAGAAAGAGAGAGAGAGAGAGAATTTCCCCAAGACACTTTTTCAGAAGGCAGTATTTTGTGGTGTTCATTTGCTGGTGATTTTGACGGATCTATCTTAAAATTTCCTGTACAGTGTGTCGCTGTGACTGTAAATCTGTATTAACTTGTAAGGTTTTTGATTTCAATGTGTATAGATGACACTCCTACGGACTGTTGCAGAAGCTGGCCACGTTTGGGCTTCATGAGATCACAGATTGTCCCTTGTCAGTAAATACAAACTCTCGGGTCCACGAATCAGGAAGTTGAAAAAAAAAATGGCGTTTTCTCTTCATAAAACCCATCTACGCGTATTCTTGAACATGCAAATGTCTGCCCTGTATTTATCCCCAAATCGTCCTCCATTTATGTTTCTGTTTCTGCCCCCCCCCCCCGCCCCCCGCCCGAAATCAAATCCCCTTCCCCTTCCCCACCTCCACGGGAGCGATATCACCCAAGTTCAGAGTCGTTACAGTTATACCGTTTTCTATACTATCATACCAGTTGAAAGGTTTGAAAGAGAACGGAACTTTGGATGGTGTCGACAAGGAGCTTTGATAAAGAAACTCAAGGGTTATAGGTAGAAAAGATAGGCTTTGGCCGGGAAAGTAAGTATTGAGCTCGGGGATTTCCATTATGGGGAGCCCTGGCCTTTCACTTCAATCTTGCCGTGTTGATCAAGTGTCAACTCAAATTACTTGGCATTGTGCGTTTTTTAGGGACAAACACGGTACATGTAAATATATGTTGGTCTGGGTCAATTTCACCTTTACATAAAACACATCATTTTATAGAATGAATTGTGCTGTGTCCAGAGAAAGACTTATGTAAAAGTAAGAGTCAAGACCTTTAGAGGCCCTAAGCACTAAAAAGATTTCGGTGCCTCCATGATGTAATGTGGGGTAATGTAGAAAGCGATGCGTGTATATGTGTATGTGTGTGTTTGAGAGAGAGAGAGAAAAGTGGGGTGGGGGTAATTTGCAGATAATGCGGTGAAGACAGTGAAAGAACTATTTGATAATAAGGGGCGAAAAGGGGGAGGGGGGGGGGGATTCGGGACATTTCCAGTTAGAATACATCTGAAATGCGCTGCATACTCTGACTTTTCATGATTCTTGAAAGGCTTCAATGTTACAGACACATCGCAATAACGTTTAAAATAAAATTTAAAAAAAGAAAGGCCTTTCAACAGTAGTGTTAACTCTCTAGGGCCCAAATACACAGAAATTGATCACTCGACTGTAGTTCCCGACGAGAACTAATTGATATAATCATATAGATTGATTGATGGATGACAGGAATCAGAATCCTAGCACACTGGGCATCCCCATAAGTGCTACTGTCCCCGCTTCAAGATCCATTTGAGGGTTTTCTTAATTAACTGTTCCAGTGACCTGCTGGTCCCATGTTGTCAAAAATTGGGAAAGAGAAAAAGTTTTATGTAGTACAGCCTCGCGCAAGAAATAATACCTAAACGATACAATGAAACATAAATTAAAAGGGAAGACAAAACATGTCGATAATTCGGCTATAGCCTTCTTCAAGGAAAAAAATGTGAAAAATTTAACAGATAAAACAATTGAACACTAATAAAAAAAAAAATTAATATGAAATATATGGAATGTAAAAATGGAATATTAAATGAATGCCTGTTTACCCGGTTCGTCACAAGAACTATAACGGCGAGAAAAGTTATTTTTAGGCAATTTCTGCTTAATCAACTAGAATTTTAATGATCACTAAAACCCCTCAATTGTGGCCCTAAGAACAAATTCCCACGAGATCAGAATGTTCCTACAAGCAGAAATGGCGTCTGGGCCTAGAGGCACAACAATGTTAAGATGGATCTCTGCAGGAATCCACATAAATTTTTTAAAGTTTTTCAAGTGTTTTTGAAACTTATTCATACGTAAATCAGGATGGGAATTACCAGGTAATACGGTGAAGACAACTTGTGTGATCACTTAAGTGAAAGAATCGCCCGACAGTTTTTCTTGCAATAAAACGCGATCTTAGTTCTTGTTTGTCCTATCTCCGTTTTCTGAAGAAAAAAAAATGGCGATCGTTTGGTAAGTAGAAGAGGTATAACAAGTGCACACTTTGATACTTGTTTAAAATACCTTGTGGCACTTATCAAGCTGTTTCACAGTTCCAATTAATTCTAACTCCTAATCGTAAAACCAAAGCCGCAAACGTTTGACGTCGAATTTCTCAGTTGTGCAAAAAAGGTTGATTTAGAACAAAGAGGCACTAAGGTCGCGAAAACAGTACCTACAGAGATAATAATTATGGTTATTCTGTTATTCATAAGCACTGGTGGCTGGTAAAAGTAACAGGTCAACTAGATTGTGACAACCATCGTAAGGTACACTAGACCTAATCTAACAGAGATTTTATGGAAACAAATTCTGACACAGTGACCTGAAATCTAATCATTATCGGCGACAAACCCACTTGTCTAAACTTTCTCATAAGTGGTTCTTAGCCCTTTCCAGCGGATTGCCCCCTAATGGCCCTTTACACGTTCAGATGGACCGGATTAGGTTAGGATTTCATCTGTGCTTACGACTAATCGTAGTCCGCTAGGTTGATTAAAACCCAAAAACAAGAACAAAAAATCCTTTCTCAAACCCAATAATAGATATAATTATTTCATTAGAAGACAGACTACACACAAATTATGGTGTTAAGTTTCTTAAAAGTGTATGTATGACCGTAGGCATGTTCATTATTCCTATTATATTCAGAAAGCATTCATTATCAAATGCACTAAAAAAAAACAAAAGACCTTTACTGTTCATAAAACCCATCTACGGGTGCTGTTCAACAAGTCTGTCACTGCCATGTATTTGTCCCCATATCGTCCTCCATTCATGTTTTCGCCCCCTCCTTCCCCATATCTCTCCCTTCATCATTTTCGTTCCCCTGTGACCCTTTTTTTTTCTTTTTCGACCCCCCCCCCCCGCCCGGAAATCAAAATTGCCCCCCGAGAGGCGATATAGCCCACGTTGAAAACCACTGCTTTAGACGCATTGTGCACGGTGGTCGAGTCTGATTTATCTCGGTTTCGTGGATTGTGAAGTTAAACGGGATCGGACCTGTCGCACTAGTGAGATTGAAACATGACGTCTGGCTCGCTGATTGATTCAGAGGAAACTCAGGTTTGAATCAAACCCGACGCAAAACTGACTTGCCTCGGTTCGCTACAGGCCTTTTTGTTTCAGAAAGCAGTATCTAATTATATATTTCACAAAATCTCCACCTTTGAACGCAAAAGGCTTTTTTTATTAGGCCACCCACAGTAACCAAATTTTGCATTTACATTCCAAATACCGTGGAGGGTGCACGGAAGTTTTTATTAATTTGATTGGTTTTGTTTTTGAATTTATAGAAAAAGCATTGTATCATCCTGCTGTCAATAGTTCTAAGTTTCATTCTCTATCTTGGCCCCATTCTGTTATAGTACCGCCCTTAAAAGTAACCATATCAAGCGTCCAGTTTGGTGCGTAGTGTCCGGCGCGCATGAGTTCTAATGGAAGACTGCAGAATATTAGAGAGAGAAAGGAAGCACAAGTTTATTCCGGGCAATGCCCTTACGTCATCTAGTTTCAAATATAACTATCTTGAGGAAACAAAATACCAACATAGTTTAGAATCTAATTTACACAAGTATTTTTCCTCTCTGAAAAATTTATCTGCCAATGTTTATGATAATGTTGCATTGCTTATTTCTGTCTACGAAATAGTGGTAGATTATTATTTATTTAAAACCATGAAATTACTAAGATACTGTTCCCTGGCAGTCTGCAGAATCATACCACATAATTATTCGACCCTCACGTTTTATCTTTTATTGGGTGCATGTATTGAAAAGCTGTTCGTCACATTTTGAGTTTTGCAAAGGCGATAATGTGATAATTTTTCCTTTAAATGACGATAAGTTTATACAAACAATGATTGTCTATTATTTAGGCATAGTGCATGGTTTTTAGTTGTTGTTGTTTTAGTGAGACTCCTTCCATTTTGCCTCAGGATCAGATTTTTTCATTTTTTTTTCTGCCAAAGGTCAAATTGACTTGCTTCAGTAGGCTACGGGCCTTTTTGTACAGAATGCAGTATTTCAAAATATATAACATAATCTTTTCCAGGGGAAACAAAATACCAACTTTGTAATAATCATCATAATTTATAATGGCTTTTACACAAGAATTGGTCTCTCTGAAAAATTTATCTGCGAATGTTTATAATGCTATGACATTGCTTATTTCTGTCTACAAAATAGTGGTAGATCATTAATTTAAAAACATGAAATTACTAAGAAACTGTTTTCCTAGTAGTCGATGTCAGGATTAGGATTTGAATTGCCGTGCTGGGTCACGCATTGTTTAGTACATGGCATCATTGATTTTAGTCAGTCCAAACGTCCTTGAACTGTTCCCGTGGACAGTTTGTTTTTGTAACGCTTTTCTTAGAGATGGAAAGAAAGTGGGTCAGGATAGAACGAATGGATAAATTAACAGTGACGATGCAGTTTGCAACCCCGTAGTTTGGGTGTACTTTAACAGGGAAAGACGGGGCGAATAAGGGGTGAATAAATTCGTACATAAAACGTTTAGGGTGTAGAGACTTTGCGAAAGGTTTTGACATCCTAAGTCTGACTTTGTCTGTTACTATTAATAGAATCTATTGGCGCTGCGAGCGGAGCTCGAAGTGGATGCACCAATCAAATTTGAGCAGTCACGTGATTTGCAGAAGATAAGCGGTGACATGTTTATGCTACCTCACTCCATGCAGCGTATCCTATTCTGCGAAGGTGTCGGCTAAGGTTCAGCCAGAGGGAACCATAAGACTGTTAACGTCATGTCTATGTCCTGGATAGACAATGAAAATAACCCACAGCTCTTTTCTCCAGTTCCCTGAAATTGTTTCAGGGAACCAATCGTAAGTTTCATCACCATGATTCGAGATGATGTGAATCTGACCCTAACTTTCCAGTAGAAGTGCGACCAAAGGAATGCAAGACCATAAAGTTTTACTTGCAATTAAGATCTAGAACGAGTGACTGATATACACATTTGTAAATTGTAATTGATGTGTCTGGATGAGGCTGGGGATTGCCAGCCCATCCTAGAACAGATCTAGATTAGATCTATCTTAACTACGTCAGTGTGTCTTGACGGTTTGATCCTTTATAAGCAGTTAAATGAGTTAATATTGTCGTCTGAGACATAAGTATATTATTTGTGAAGTAGTAGGCAGTCTATATTTCTGAAGATAAATAATTACTAAGTAAACTGTGAATGAATCAGAATGATATAGAGTCTCAAATCTCTTAAGACTCTAGAGGAGATTTATAGTTATGTATTTTAGTATTTTCATTTGATGCTGCTGATGTTGTCTTTTGATATGTAAGATAGACGAAATTGTTAGGACTTTTAGGTAATAAATTTGTGGCCCTACAAGGTCCTTGATATAACTTACTCGAAATTGTTATTAGTGTATGTGGCATGGTATGGCAGAGTAATTTCTAAAACCTCTCGATTTAAATGCAGTCGAACACCTAAATTTATAATTTAGTAATCCCCAACGTAACACTCGAGGGCACACCCCTCTTCCAACTCGTAACAGTCGACACATCACATCACGTCAATAAGTCAATTATTCGTTCCACACATTTTATCTTTTACCGGGTACTGAAAAAATTGTCCGTCATATTCTGAGTTTTACAAAGGTGATACATAAACGCATTAATATTTTTCTTTACATAACCAGAAGTTTAGTGAAAATGCTTGTGCATTATTTTAGTGCTAGAGTATTTTTTTTTCTTTTAGCGAGACTCTCTCAAAAACAAAACAAAAAACAAGTGCTCGGCTTGATGCTAAACCTTATAAATCATTCTCAAAATTATATACACTTCTGACAATTTCCAAACCATGTATCTTACTAATAAATTATGTGAACAGAAAATGAAATGCACACACACACCGCTTGCTATGGATCTCCATGGAAGTCAAATCCATAACTCAAGGGCCATTAACAAGTTTTTAACCCAACCCGGAATTCTTTGACCAGGTTGATTCCTTTGCTTCCTTGTTACCAGAGGAAAGCTCTTCCTTTCTCGGTGACACAGTGTTGCCAGTCTTTGGGATCTTTCTCAAGATCTTGGCAAGTTTAAGATTACCATAAGATCTTAGCATTTTTTAAAGATCTTGGACTTTTTCTTACTTTTGTGTATTTGCTATTATTTGTTTGTTAAAAAAAAACAATAAACACACACACACACAGCTACCCTTTCACTTACAGTACCATTTGAGGTTTAAAAGCTGAATTGGGGTGGGGGGTGGGGGTGAATCTGGGGATTTTTTACCACATCTTGGGATTTTTTAGTCTTCACCCGTAAAGCTCACGATACATGGTATATCCCAGTTACTTGACTGCTGGCAGTTTGAATACAACTGAACGAGTCAAAGAGATGGCTGAATAGGCCGTTGCCCGGGAAAAATTAAATCAAATTTATCTCTACCACTCCTCACCCTCCCCCCCCCCCCCAATAAAAACAACAAGAACAACAAAACCAGCCGACCGGCGCTGCACTGTGGCGACTGTGTCTGCCCCAGATGTAACTGGGCTGCAATGACGCTAAGAAAAGCCAACGCTCAAGAAAAGTTTAAGCCAAACAATGCTGGGAAAACGAAAAAAAAAAAAAGCCAAACAAATTTCAGTACAGTTTTCATACTAACATCTCACGAAAGGTCAAGAACCAGGTTAATATATCATCCTGCCCCCTAGAGTGAGTGGAACATTTGGCTTAAATCTTTTCAGTCGTGATTTTTTTTTTTTTTCAAAGTAAGGCATTTCTCATGATGCACTGAGAGCAGAATATTATTATGTTTCTTGTTATAGGGACGAACAGAGATTCGCTTTCGTTAACTTTCGTACTACTCTAGTTTCAGTGAGCTTGTTGTTATGATTACACTGGTCAACAATTTCATTTCAGAAGCAGACAAATTTCAAAATTTGTTGACCAGTGTTGTACATTATTATTAAGGCTCGACATGAAAAAAGTCCAAAAGTATCCAAATTTGGGGCTAGATTTCAGTGAATCTCTCCAGATTTGTGACATGCCGCAGATCGCTCCAAAAAGTTGCTAGAAAATTTCAAAATGACCCAGATCTAGCTACAAAGTCGCTAAGTTGACAACCCTGGGTTACACTGGAGACTGGAGAGGAGACAAAAAAATACAGTAAGAATTTTGCTTCTTCCTTGTATAGTATTGCCTATGCAGACTTTTTTTTAAAAATGTTGATGAGTAAATGATTAGATTGATGGAAAAAAATTCCCCCCCTCCCCCAACTCCCCAACATGTTGAGGGGGCGCATGGCGTATTCTGCCGTCCAAAGACAGAGCGACCTATCTGATCATTTCATATTTTTGTCAAAAAACGGAAACGAAAAAAACATGGGTGACCTAACTATTCTAAATGCTCCTATTTATGCGGTTGCCACACTAGAAACTCCTATTTCTGTAGCAGATACGTCTATCTGCCTTTGACATAAAAGAATTAAATGTCAGACAAGTTCATAGAGACAATAAAGTAGAAAAAGGCCATGCCATCAGTTACGTAGCACTGCCTTTGGACAGCAGTATTCCCTGCCGCGGCGCCACGAAGTCGGCTTCTACCCTGCCCTACCCAACTGTTGTCAACAAACATACGAGAGTTAGGTGGGAACACTAATATGCCAGACATAAAAATTAACCTCGTCCGTTCGTAGCAGTACGAAAGTTAACGAAAGCGGATCTCCTGTGTGAAGGCGGGGTTAGTCATTATGACAAGAAAGTTATTTGCCTTTCTGCACATATAACAAAACACTGGTAATTTATTAACAGTACAAGAAAACCTGAAAACATACAAATGTGCACAGAACGGAAATACTTTTTTTTTTTTAATTACCATGGTATTACGTGGAGGGAGGGGTTGAGGGTGGGGAGGGGGGGGGGAGCATAGACTTCTTTGAGATGTCAAATGCGTCAACATTAAAATATGTTCAGTACACGGATTCGCCCCTGCAAGAAAGTTATAGACAACAAAAACGTGAATGAAAAGATTAAAAAAAGAAAGAAAAAAGTATTGAGGACTCTTACGAGTTATCACGTTCTTTCAGCGAAACCTGTATCCAATTTCTCGGTTCGTCTTCAAAAGCCAATGTTCAAGGAAAGTGAAATGATGACGTAGTGGGTTAAGAGGTCAAATTATATAATAGCCCAACCGGAATATTTTACTTGGTGGGGCTGACGGGTACGTCACTGAATCACTTCGTAAACTACAACATTTACAAGATGGCGACTTCTCAGCTATTAGCTCTCTTGGTGGGTGTGGCAACTCTTGCTTCAGGTAGGATTTCTGAATTTAATATTGAATCATTTCTTTTGTGTGTGTGTGTGTGTGTGTTGTTGTTGTTTTTGTTTCATTTGTTTATACAATATTTTCGAGTATAATTGAGTGGATCTACTTAATCCCGCAAACGGTTACCGATCTGAAATTGTACAAAGCAGGACTGATTTTCACTTCCTTGTGTGTAGCAACATCACGTTCTTCCCAATAGATAACGAAGTTTTAGTTTTTTCTGCTGTGCAACTATCTCAAACCACCAATCAGATAAAATATCGTGTAGCCTAATCAGAACATTTTCTCATAGGCATTCCAGTTAATATTGATCGTTTCGTTAAGTTTCAGAGCCTTGCAAAATGTTTAAAAAGCCATGTTAATATAAATGTTACACACTGTGTTTATAAGTTTGTCATGACTGTTATTGTTATGTGAAGAAGGTAATAAAATTCAAAGTTACATCTGGGTATTATTATGTCTGTTATGATGCCAGAAAGGCGTTCCACAGACAAAAATCAAACAGACATTATGATGAAAGATATTATAATATCGTTTTAGTTCACCACACACGGGCCTAAATGTTTCATCGTTGTACTATTTATGTATGACAAACAAATAGACGGTGCTTGGTTTTTGCTAGAGACAAGAACTCTCATAACTAAACTACAAAACTCCTTTGTCTTTTTTTTCATCTCTTTCATTTTTAATTATATTTTTAGTATCTAAAGCTGATTACTGTGGTGGTGTGTACTGCTCAAATGGCTGCTGTGGCATCTATGATGATGAGTGCTGCAATTCCGGGTAAGATGAATTACTTCTAAAAAAATATATACCATTTTATCTAATTAAAGATTGACTGTTCAGTGTATTATCATTATTGCTATTGTTATTATTAATATTATTATATTATCATTAATTACTTCTATAAAGGGACACATCTATTAGTTTCGCCAGCCAGCTCCAGAAGACTGCCATTTGTTGATTCTTATTTATTATTTCTTGCACTGTAATCCTTTTGATTGGAAATGATAAATTTTATAGAAAATATCATTTTTTTTTGTTGTGTTATAATGGCGTAGAATACATTACAACACAAATATCAATGTGGGTGCATTATTTCCTTGATATTTAAGACCTTTGTCTGAGACTTCAATACAATGAAGTACGGTTAATTCATCGTCCGTCTTTAAGGCTGGGAGTTTGTGACTGGGGATATTTAAAAATTTCGCGTTTGGTTTTAATGAAGACTGTGGACAAAAAGGTGTGCGCCAAAGTGTTTGTCCGGTGTCTATCATATGTTAATGCTACAGAAAAGACAGTTATGACCTTCTTAATGGAGAAAATCGCACCTGGAAACAGTACGATTTGATATAGGTCATGGTGTTTGTGAACCAGAACAAATTTTAAACACCTTTCCCGAATCGCTTCTTTCAGTTTCCGATGGACGGTCGTCCTCAAGGATAATAATAATTATATTATAGTATGTATAGAAGCACTTCATCCCGTTAGAAATCCAGGCTCTATACGCTTTATATCATGTAAATCAAACACAATACACAAGTATATTCTGGAAAAACCGAAGGCTGATGGTCATTCGGAGTGTAAAAAGATGACTCTTTAGCTGATGCTTAAAAGTCATAAAAATGTTCAGACTCTCTGAGAGACAGAGGCAGGGAATTCCAAATCTGAAGGCCTTGGTAAATAAAAGATTTTTCACCCATGATCTTAAGGAACGTCTTAGGAATTTTAAACTATTAACGTATGAATGCAGACCATCCTCTTCCAGTGGTTAATGAGGGCGGTTGACGTATTTTTGTTGCTTCTCTGTTGGGTAGGCTGCTGAATAATTTGTAAGCTGATTATGGTGGTTTTGTAGCGCCTATTAAGGCCCGATGTTTGTTCTACTGACTGACATTGATGAATTATAAAGTAATTTATCGTTTTAACAGTTGCATGAACGAAAGAAATGGCATAGTTGACCAAAAACAGGTGCCAGTGCATAATATTTACAACTCTTTCGCAGCACTGCTAGTTTTTGACTAAATAATCGTCACTTTAGACATCTTAAATGCCCCCACTTTCCATCTCATCATCACTCACTACCAGCCACTTCAGCGGCTATAGTCATGTCCAAAATAATTTTTTTTTCTTTATTTCCGATTTTCTCCATATCACCATTAATTTTGGCAAACATTTGACTACTGTCACCCCATACCATAACTACGATATACTTTTCAATTCATCTCGTCCGTGGATTTGAAAAAAAAAATTGGGGGGGGGGGGCAGTGTCAGTATGGATGACATTTCTTGTTGGGCAAGGGAATTTTCCCTTCGAAAACGTCGAGGGCGAAAGAAAGAAGGAGAGAAAGAAAGAAGAAAAAAAACGACGTGTTGTGGTTTCAACTTACAACGTCCAAAAATTTACAATCTTGTTATAAAAAAAATAGTGGTGGGAGTAATTCATTTTAGTGCAATTTTGCCCCTTTTTTTGCTCGACTCTACAGCCTAAATGACAGTTTCAAAAATTATAAAATTAATTTTCTTAAGTGTCACCTAATCCAGTCCAATCGCTTTTGTATGGATCGATTGTGTTGATTCAAGTTTCGGATATTTTTTTTTAAAAAGTAATAAAAATGTAAAACACAATGATCTTTGTTTTGGCTCCCTGTAGTTAGCCCATCGCACCGGAAAAGGTATATTAATACGCGTTCAATTCCGTGCGCACAGTTTCCCTATCAGAAATGAGTGCGCTCTGGTGTGCATGAAATCTGCAGTAAGGCTAGAATAATGGGAATGTCAAAAACGGGCAAAAAGAACAAGTTATATGTTGCAAAGTCCCGCGTGAAAAATAAAATAATGGGAAGCTTTCTAGACCAAAGAGAGAGAGAGAGAGAGGGGGGGGGGGGACGGTGGGTTCACAGGTTTATCCCGGTATTGCCGGGAACCTCATCTAGTAATATGAAAAAAAATGAGTGTGTGGCGCACAGAGATGTTGAACGGAGTCGACCCAAAACGCATAATTAATGTACGGATTTACGTCAATGTAAAGACGGACTTCCGGAAAAAAGATAAATAAAGCAGTTCTCGAGATCTACACTGAGCTAGACGTATTGAGTTAGATCTAATTGTAGATCTACTTGTTGTGGTCTGTCAAGTGCTATATTGGTGACCCAAAGCGGTTCAACCAATGTTCATTCGAGCGACACAAAGCCTAAGAGGCATCAAAGTTAACAGCTGATGCAAAAGTGAATCCCAGACTTAAAGCTGAGTCTGAGTTTGGAAAAAAGACACATCGTCATGATGACGGTCTTATTGGGTTAGGAAAAGGCGAGTGCTAGTGGGTAGACAGAATATGGCAAAATGACAGGACAGTTGACAGTTACTAACCTGCTGTTCCTCCTAAGTAACTAGAAACTCATGGGGGAGCCGGAAAACAGAGAGTCTTCAGAGAAGAAACCCACCTTGTTCAAGTGTTTCGGCCCTGAACTTCTTACACTCTAAGGGGGCCGGGCCACACCTACGTCATGACTCCCAGGTGCCTCTCTGCTGCCTTTTTTTGTCTCCGAGCGGATTCGAACCCGCGTTTTTTAACGCTATGGGGATTCTAGTCCGATGTCTTATCATTTGTGCTAAATGTGCTCCCGTGTTGTTGGGAAATTTCCTTATGTAGCACTGGTCCGTTTCTTCTGTTCCAAATCCACCTTGAACAGTTTTCAGCTGTCCGAGCGAGGGTTTTTAGAGCTTGTGTGCGCTTTTTGCCAATGATGGAGAGTTTGGTCAGAAGGCTGTAGGCTGAGCTTCCCACGAATCCTCTGGCCCCAATTTCAACCGGCAATATCTTTGCAATGTAGCCGTCTTTCTCAAGCTCTTTGCATAAGTCGAGGTATTTTTCCTTTTTGTATGTGTTGGCCGCTTCCATTCTACTCTCATAAGGAACTGTCAGTTCAACCATGGCTATTTGTTTTGTGGAGGCTGAGTGAAACACTATATCAGGTCTCATTCTTGACCTTTTAATCACACTTGGGTAGCCTCCCCAGTCCGGCAAATCGGCGGCTACGTTCCAGTCTTCGCACCCGTCTAATGCGCTTGACTTTTCCTTAGCCGTGTATGTTGGTCTTCCACACCATGATTTTAATGCGCCTTCGGGTGTGAATATAGTTGGAAGGACAGTCGGAGGATCAAGTTGTCCTTTTGCTGAGCTTAGAATGTTAGCGAGCTCTTGGAGCACTCTGTTGTGCCGCCATGTGTATCGGCCCTGTGACAGAGCAACTTTACACGAGCTCAATACGTGTTCTGTGGTCTGGTACCCTTGGCAGAGGGGACATGTTGAGTCATCTTTCTTGCCCCATCGGACAAGATTTGCGTTGGATGGAAGCAAGTCGTACACTGCTCGAATGATGAAGCTTATTCTTAATGAAGCTGTGTGCCATATTTCGTTCCACGAGAGTGATCGCTGAAAGACGTCTTCCCAGTTCGTCCATTGCCCTTGTTGTGGCTGCTGAACTGCCTTCTGGAATCTGGTTTCGTCTTCGATCTTTTGTATCTCGCGGATGACTAGGTGTCTTTTGTCCTTGCCCTTTGCTTTAGACCACAGTTTTGTCTTGTTTGAGCGTGCACTTGAAGAAATTGCCTCTTATAACACAGGTATCGAATACAGTCAATTCACTTAAGACGAGTTGCTCAATATGACTTTCATGTTGGTTGATATTTTGGTAGAGCCCCGTTCCCAAAACCTCTTTTAGTTAAGAAAAACCTGCTGAAGTCTACATCAAGTAAAGCAACAGTGCCTCTTTAGGCGATTTTTTTTTTCGGTCCGTGCTTGATGACACCGGTGAAAATGTAACTGTATAACTCGATGTTTCAGTCTCAGTACCCCGCTGCCCAACTGAGTAAATACACTTTAACACGCCTCTTTCCCCAAATTGTGCTCCACATATAACACAGTGTGACTCCTGTGCTTTTCTTTGTAACTTTCTTTCTTTTACCATAGGGTGTTGTTGGCTTAGTTTAAAAGGAGAGCGCGAGTGGGTCATATGGCGTGCCTATCTCTCATTTTGCTTGACCTGTTGTGATACAGAATTGCTTGTAGGCTTTGGTAGGAGAGTGCGTGGGCAGGGACGTTAGCCAATAAGAACACACAAGTTATCAACGAGATGCAACTGGCCTTAGGGAAAGAAGGCCAGGGATTGGTGCCTGCGTGCCTGTCCCTTTGTTCGACCCCTTGTGATGCCGTACGGTTCGCGGGCTTAGGTAGGGAAATGTTTGGGGTAGGGTTGATATCAGCAAATAAGTGCACGCTGGCTTTAAAAATTGGGGTGCGTTTGACCGACGAGAAAGAAAAGAACGGCTAGGAGACGTCATCACGAGGAGGCCAGCACAGTTTAGGCTAATTACTATACATTACATACCGCAGGTCTTGGCTCAGATTCAAGCATGTGCTCGCAAGTCACTTCTCTATTTGTCTTACAATTCTGTCTTCACTCATTCAGTTTAATTGCATCAGTCAAATTGTGAAGTATGTTGAGCATGAGATTATTAGCACAAGTCCAGGTTTTCCTATCAAGGCCACGTCAGACGCCTTAAACTGCAAGCTTCCTTATGTCTGGTAAAAACTAAAGACGTTGTCATTAAATGGAGAAACACCACTGTCTGGTGAAGTCAAAAGACAAAAAGTGTTAATGGAGGGGCAAAAAAAGTTGATGACACTGCCGCCATTCTGTTTTCTTTTCTCTAATCGAGGGGGATAAATGATCGATTAATTAAGTTGATTTTCCATGTGAGTCGATCTTTTTGGTAAAGTCCCTTCGGCTGCGAGATAATATGCAACGATTACTTTTTTTATGAATGCAACGAAATCCGTGTAGCAACGCAGCTTTCACTTCTTTGAATCCTTTAGTAAGATTGTCACGAGTGGAGTGACTGCAATTAAGGGGATTGCTACAGAGCGGGTGTATAGTAAGAAGGGCTCACGGCAGACAAGTAGGGAAAAACGTGAAAGGGGGTGAGTAAGGATTAAACGGGGTGAGATCAGTGTGTTTACCAGTTCACTGCACAGAGATAGTCCAAAGAGAGCGGACGCAAGAGAAAGCCCGAGGGCGAACATAAGGGGAGCAGTCGGAAGACTAATGAGAGTGTTTTTCCAGTGATGACTGGTAGGTGGAACGTTGATTGATAATTATGATTGATGTATTATATTCGTCTATGACCATGATGTAAATAAGAATATGTGAGGAATGTGGAAGTCCTTGATACTGTATATAGCAATGTGCGCCATGAGCGATAGATGAAAGTTGAGTTCATGGATTTGTAGCGCGAGTGAGTAGTGTGTACTACGGTGGAGGTGTGTTACCGTGGAGGTGTGTGTACGCTTCATGAGATGTAAAGAGGGGTGAAGTGAATAGAAGTGGTATGGCATTATTATACCAATGTAATGTTATTCTTGTAGGTGTCGGGGACGGGCCGAAGAGCCGCGTCGGTGAGCACGGGGGATAGGCCAGCATAGGGCCGAAGGCCACACATAGGCCGAGAGTGAGCTGTCGGTGCAGGACAGCAGAGGCACATGAGTCGTGGCAGTCTGGCCACAGACAGGGATGTATCTTTGATGTGGATGTACTATTTGAAATGCTAATGTGCTATGGCCATGTTGAGGTGTTATTGGAATGTTAAGACGGCGGTGCCAGTGAATTATTAAGGTGCTTGCTAGTAAGACATGGAGAGGAGAAGCTGAGACCGAAGTGTCTTTAGAAAGTAACTACTGGGTTGTGGACCCGAGGAAGAGTGCATGTGGGAATAAGGCCGTGGGACGGCAGTAACTTAATTAATATAATATAATGTATGTAATTGCACTGTTATTCTTATCTTATATTTATGTATAATAAATGTGTGAGTCTGATGGGTAGTTCTGTTAAGTGTATACTTGTTCGTTCGTGATTGTTGTCTTGTTATAAATATTGCATCTCCCAGTCTGGGATTTGTGACAAAGATTCTGGCTTATTTTAAAGTAAAGTGCAATTTCTTATCTATCAGAAGCCGATCAATCGATCAGGCAAACCTCATGTTTCAGATCACCAGGAAGCTGTACACAAAAAATTTGTTTGTAAAGGTGAAGAAATGGCTGCCCGGGGACATTCAGAAAATATTTATTTATTTATTTATTTATTTATTCATTCATTTATTTATTTATCTCTTTTTTTTTATTTCTACCAAGAGCTTACGTCAATGTGTCGCTCATCGCAGGACTCTGTGTAGGCGTTGGTTTCCTTGTTGTTGTGACCGCCATTGTCATCATCTACTGTAGAAGACGAAGACTGGCACAAGCAGGTGTCGTTTACCAAAACCAAGGACCAGCAACCACAGTGGTGCAGAGCTGTAAGCCAGCAAGTTTTACATACCACGTTATGTCTTCATTGTTTGTTTTACAGAACAAAATACTAAGATTGTTGTTACTTGTACGTAAGGACCCCAAGTTTTTTTTCCACTGAGGGTACGTATATTAAAGCCTTTTCTGATTCAAGAGCTAGAGAGCTCCTCCCGAAATACTCCTAACAACAGCCTTAATTATTCTTTCAGGTTTTCCTTTTTGTTTACCTTCTGTTTTTTGGTTGAAAGAATATGGGGCAGGGTTAAGGATTCCATAAGATTTGAGATTGAGGATAGATACGCACACGTATGTGGACCAAGCGCAAAACGTTTGGGGCACGTATCTGCAAGTAACAACAGCCAAATAGGAATAGATAAATAATCATACCTACAACAACCGTTACCCTAAACTCTTGTCCATAACTGAATGATAATGTTTCATGCACAGCTGCAAATTAATTGCCGCTTATATATGTGGTTTCGGTAGGGAAGTACAGACTGATTCATCAAAAGTTATGCTTCAGATTTATTTCATAAGTTTCCAAGCATGTCTCAAAGACAAAATAAAGTAAGGACAAGGAGGGCAGAGATAGTCTAGAATAAATTTGAGTTTATGTGCAGACACTGTTGATGTATATTTATCTCTCTCTCTCTCTCTCTCTTTCTCTATCTATCTATCTATCTATCTATCTATCTATCTATCTATCTATCTATCTATCTATCTATCTATCTATCTATCTATCTATCTATCTATCTATCTATCTATCTATCTATCTATCTATCTATCTATATATCTCTATATATATATGGATATGAAAATTAAATAAAATTCATCTCTACCACTCCCTACCCCCCCCCCCCCCTTATTCCCCCCCCCCCCATTAAAAAAAAAATAACCGCCGACCGCCGCTGCACTGTGGCGACGACGTGTCTTCTCCAGTTGTAACTGGGCTGCAACGACACTAAGGCAAATTTCCCAAATCAGTCTCACCTACTTCAGTACAACGATAAGAATTGTGGCGTGTGTTTAAGCTGCTTTATTAACTGCGTTATTCCGCTATATATATATAATATATTAGTTTATTGACGAGATGTAGTTTTTAAAACATGAAAATGTTAAGTCAACACTGGAGATCAAACTATGAAAATGACAAACGAATGTCATACAAGTACAGGTATTGTCTAAATAGGGGTAAGGAAAATTGTAAAAAATACCCCAAATGAGATAAGATAGGGCAAAAGTACTGCCAAAAAAATCAACAGTATTACTCAGTGAATATACATGTACATCGTTTCCCAGTTCAAAGTGAACACGCATTCCAGTGATGCGCACAGTTTTGAAGAGCAGAATGATTATAATACTAGGTGGTTAGAGGCAAAGTGCTCAACTCTCATGCCGAAGGTACCGGGTTCGAATCCCGGTCGATGCAGGCATGTTGGAAATTTGGGATTTTTCCCATATTTGCCTGTCCCTGATCCTATGGCAGCTAGAATCGAACACCTAGTCTTCTCTAATAAGGATGAAGAACTCGGAGGGCCCGTGTGCTTGTTGCGCACGTTAAGGAAACCTTGGCTGTTGGAAATCGAAAAGAGCAGGTCGATCAGGCCGCTGCCCAGGCAAAATTAAATAAAATTCATCTCTACCACTCCCTTCACCTCTCCCTTATCCCCACCCCACCCCTCTCCAAAAAAAGCCCCGCCAACCGGTGCTGCACTGCGGCGAGGACGTGTCTGCTCCTGTTGTAACTGGCCTGCAATGACACTAAGGCAAATTTCCCAAATGGGATTAAAGAAGTATTAAAGAAAAAGTAGCATTCATAAACCAATAATCTTTTGTTCACTTAACAGCATGAAAATTATAGTGTGCATTGTCGTTTGAGTTCATGAAATGTTGTCTTTGGCATGTCTGTCTAGACCAGCGGTTCTCAAATTTTTTCAGGCCATCGCCCCCTAAAGCTTCGAATTTTCTGTCATCCTCCAGCCCTTTTTTTTTTCTCTTTCCCCTCCCCATCCCCTCTCCAAAAAAAAAAAAAAAAAAGTCCTCCCCAATCGGAACAGACACATTTCACAAGAAGACAGACAACACACATATTTTGATGTTAAGTTTTCAAAGCTTCGTTAACGACAATCAGTGTGTTGATTATTCATTTTAAAAAAGGAAGCATTCTTTATCAAATGCACTAAAAAACAAACAGTAGTTTTTTTTTTCTTGTTCATAAAACCCACCCACGCATGCTATTGAACAAGTTAATATGTACCCTGTATTTGCCCCCGAATAATCCTCTATTCTGTTTTCGCCCCCCTCCCCTATCCTTCTCGCCCCCAACGCCCCCCACCCACTCTATTCGCCCCCTTATCACCATTCTCACCATATTCGCCCCCCCCCCCCTGGAAATCAAAATATCGTCCACGTTGAGAACCACTGGTCTAGGCTGCGTTAATAGTCTGGACCGGGAGCAGGTCTATGTTCCCTCAATGTTCCCTCAGGTCTATATTCCCTCAGGTCTATGTTCCCTCAGGTCTATGTTCCCTCAGGTCTATGTTCCCTCAATGTTCCCTCAGGTCTATGTTCCCTCAATGTTCCCTCAGGTCTATATTCCCTCAGGTCTAAGTTCCCTCAGGTCTATGTTCCCTCAATGTTCCCTCAGGTCTATATTCCCTCAGGTCTATGTTCCCTCAGGTCTATGTTCCCTCAATGTTCCCTCAGGTCTATTGGTGTTTCTAGTGGGTAGCCAACCTCCCCTCCAATATACCTGTTATAGAACGCAAAATACAAAACTTGTTATATTCGTAGATATGAAAGCAATATGCCGACCCAACAAACAAGATATAAAGATCAGAACCTTTAGTAACTCGTATTCTTCCTTTGACTGATAAGAAAACAAGAAATAAAACACTGAATTTGAGAAAGCTCATGATATTGCTTTCTCCAGTTATCAGTACCGTAGCTCAAACTTATTTGTTTTCAAAAGGGTGTAATGAATGCAGAAACAAGCAAAAATAAGCAAACAAAAATAGAAACAAACAACAGTCGACAAAATAAAAAAACCAAAAGTGAAAAACCAACAACAAACAAGCAATAAACAAACTGATTTTTTTTTTTGCCAAAGTGGGCAATGGCACAACGTACTTGTTGCTGGGTGATTGCCCTATCGATTACGGGTTCACTGTTGGTGTATGTTGTTTGCCTGAGGGAACATAGACCTGAGGGAACGTTGAGGGAACATAGAGTCGAATTGAGGGAACATAGACCTGAACGAACATAGAGCTGACCCCGTCTAGACCACTGGATGATGGAAAATTTGTCCATCCGTTTTTAATAAAGTTTGACGGGAGCTGTTCTGTTTCCAGCCAATACCACAGCTCAAGCCCAGCCTGGGATGACCTATCCGCCTTATCAGCCATACCCAGCCTATCCTGCAAACTATGGTAATCCTCAAGGTGGTTACCCGCAGGCCTATCCACCAGGGGGTATGTCCAACCCCGCTGGACCTCCAGATTACGATGTTCCACAAAATTATTGAGGAGAAACTCTTATTCCATTTCTTTACCAGAGAATTACAGGATTGATGACTCTCTTTTTTTTTTTTTTTTTATTTTTTAGACTTTTGCATTCTTGTACTGTTTTCTGTCTACCTGTCTGTATGTCTCTCCATCTCGCTGTCTCTCTCATTTACGTGTAAAATGACGAAAAATTACTTAAATCTCCCACCCCTCCCACTCCCTTTCAAATCACAATAATCAGAATTTATTTTTTGATAATCTGTCAAATTTCATACTGTTACTTATGTATAGCAATTATGCTACGAATGAAATAATTCATAAATGGTTTAACACACTTCTCAATTTTGGAAAGAAACGATTATTTGTATTAAAAACAGTTATAGAGAAACTTTCCCTTCCTTTTTGTTGAATTTTTGTGTTTATTACTGCTGTTGCAGTTGTTGTTGGCTGTGCATTTGGAGCATGTTTCCGGCGATTTAGGGGAAAATTTATAGCCATGAAAACCTCCATGACAAATAACGAAAGTGTTCCTCAAAGACACAAGTCAGTGCCGAAATGCACCACGTGAAATAATTCACGAAATATAAAAAGCACAGAAAAACTGTGAGGTTGTGGCAAGGCTTAAATCAAAAATTGGCAAGAAAAAAAAATTGTATGTAGCAAAGCCTCGCGTAAGAAATAATACCCAAACGGTAGAATGAAAGGCAAATTAAATGTTATAGAGAAACTTTCCTTTCATTTTTGTTGAATTTTTGTGTTTATTACTGCTGTTGCAGTTGTTGTTGGCTGTGCATTTGGAACATGTTTCCTGCGTTTTAGGGAAAAATTTATAGCCACGTAAAAATTTCACTCTACCTTCCATGAAAACCTCCATGGCAAATAACGAAAGTGTTCCTCAAAGACACAAGTCAGTGCCGAAATGCACCACGTGAAATAATTCACGAAATATTATAAAAAGCACAAAAAAAACTGTGAGGTTGTCACAAGGCTTAAAGCAAAAATTGGTAAGGAAAAAAAAATTGTATGTAGCAAAGCCTCGCGTAAGAAATAATACCCAAACGATAGAATGAAAGGCAAATTAAAAGGGAAGGCAGAAAATGGCCGATATTTCGGCAACCGCCTTCGTCAAGGGAAAAAAAGAAGGAAAAACAACAAGAAAAAATGGAAAAATGAACAGATAAAACAATCGAACAATAAAAAAAAAAAAAAAGAATATGGGATGTAAATAGAATATTAAATGAATAGGTCTACTTTGCTGCGAGTTCCTGCTTGTATTGCATTAATACAGGTCATTTTCTATCTTCCCATTTCGTTTGCGTTTCATTGTATCGTTTCTGCATTATTTGTCACGCGAGGCTTTGCTACATACAACTTTTTCTTTTTGTCAATTTTTGACTTCGCAGAAATACTTGGCTATCTTATGGTACCTTGAAATAATAATGAATACAATGGACTGTAAGCGAAACACTCGCTGCAATGTCATGTACTTTTTGTTACCAGGTATATGAATGAAAATATTTGAATGTGTGCTTGTGTGTGTTGTTGCTGTTGCTGTTCTGTGTATGTGTGTGTGTGTGTGTGTGTGTGTATGTGTGTGTGTGTGAGAGAGAGAGAAAGAGAAAGAGAGAGAATTTCCCCAAGGCACTTTTTCAGAAAGCAGTATCTTGTGGTATTCATTTGCTGGTAGTAGTAATTTGACGGATCTATCTTAAAGTTTCCTGTACAGTGTGTCGCGCTGTCTGTAAATCTGTATCAACTTGTAAGGTTTTTAATTTCCTTCTGTACAGGAGATGACACTCCTATTTACTGTTGCAGAAGCTAGCCATGTTTGGGATGAGATCACAGACTGTCCCTTGCCAGCAATACAAACTCTCGGGTGCACGAATTAGGAAATTGACATGACCATAAAAGCATACCCTGTTTGAAAAGAATATTATTGTCAAGCTCTATTGACTTGGAATACATTGCGAACTGCCCGTTTGAATAGGCCCAGCTTTTCACTATTCAGTGCATGGGTCTGATTTATGAATAAGTCTTTGCATTTCGTGACACTTTACTTCAGAAACAGGATCTCCTATGGCATTGATAAAGAGCTTTTGGCGTACAGATATGACAAATTATTTGTTTAGGAAAATTCCAAATTATGTCCCCATGGCGGTTTAGATCCCTTTGGTTTTCTTGCATTATCCAGTTTGATTTGCTTTTTTCTTCTCCCTAATCTTCTTCTTCTTCTCCCTTTTTTTAAAAAATCCAGACGGACGAGGTTGAAGGAGCTGAAGATGTTTTATGCCAGTGTTTCTCTACCGTTTTCAGGCAATCGCTCCATTAGGCTCTAACAGTTCTGCCATCGCCTCCATCACTCCACCTCTATAAATTGAAACTCCACCAAAACCCAACAGAGACATTTCACAAGAAGACAGACCACACACAAATTATGACGTTAGGTTTTTCAAAGCCTCATTAACGGCAATGATTATTCATTACAAAACAGAGAGCATTCTTTACGAAATTCACGGAAAAAAAAGAAGTTGTTTTCTCTTCATCAAACCCATCTTCGAGTGTTCATGAACAAGCAAATGACTGCCCTGTATTTACTTCCAAATCGTCCTCCATTTATGTTTCTGCTTCCCCCCCCCCCCCCAAATCGCCCCTTTCGTAGTTTTCGCCCGGTAGTCGACCTTCTCTTCGTATTCACCCCCCTGGAAATCAAACTCGCTCCCCCTGGGGGGGGGGGGGGGTTCGATTTGCCCAAGTTGAGAACCACTGCTTATGCCCGTTTTCTATCATACCAGTTGAAAGGATTGAAAGAGAACGGAACTTTGCGTAGTGTTAACCAAGAGCTTTGATAGAGAAACTCAAGGTTATAGCTAGAAAAGGTAGGCTTTGGCCGGGAAAGTAAGTACTGAGCTCGGGGATTTCCACCAAGGGGAGCCCGGGCCTTTCGGTCTTGCCGTGTTTCTCAAGTGTCAACTGAAAATAAACACGGTACATGTAACATAATATGTTACTTGTTAGTCTAGGTCAATTTCACCTTGATATATCATTTTATAGAATGAAATGATTGTGCTCTGTCCAGGGCCGGATTAAGACCTTTAGAGGCCCTAAGCACTAAAAAGATTTTAGTGCCCCATAATATACTGTGGGGTAATGTGGGAAGCCATGCGATTTTGTGTGTGGGTGTGTGTTGTGAGAGAGAGAGAGAGAGAGAGAGCGAGAGAGAGAGAGTAATTTGCAGATAATACAGTGAAGACAGCTTGTGTGGTACTTTGAATGAACTACTTGATAGTAAGGGACGAAAAGGGGCGGGGGGTGGGGGGGAGGGAGGGATTCGGGACAGTTGGAGTTAGAAAAGACTTTTCATCATTCTTGAAAGGCTTCAATGTTACAGACACACCGTAATAACGTTTTTCAAAAAAGGCTCTTTCATCAATAGTGTTAACTCTCTACGCCTCATGTACCACCAGTCATACACAAAAATTTATCACTCGACTGCTGTTTCCGACGAGAATTAATTGATAGACTGATTGATTGATGACAGGAATCCGATTCCTAGCACACCGGGCATCCCCATAATTGCTCTTCTCCCGGCTCCAAGATCCGTATGAGGGTTTTCCTTTTAACTGTTCCAGTAGCCTGCTGGTTCTTTGTTTAGTAAAAAATTAGCAAAAAGAAGAAGTTTTATGTAGCGCAAGCAATAATACCTAAACGATGTAATGAAACACAAACTAATATGGAAGACAGAAAATGTCGATAATTCGGCTACAGCCTTCTTCAAGGAAAAATGTATTGAAAAATTGAAAAGATTTAACAATCAAACTATAAAAAAAGATTGAATATGAAATATCTCTCTTCAAGTGCCTGATCTGGAACAGATATCGACGATCTTGTTGCGCCACTCGTTCCTCCGCTCGGATGCTCTCAAAAAGCCCATATTGTTCTGGGTTTTTCCTGTCGTCCATCTGTTCAAACTCTGTAAACATATTATTCTTTGTCTACCTCTGATTTTTTTGCCCTCTGTTTTTCCAGTTAGAGCAAGGTGTTCAAGACGTTTGTGTCGATTGTCTTCTCCTAACTGTTTTTATTAGTGATCGTTCCGTGTTGGCGTCTTTCATCACCACTTCATACGATTTCCTTTCCTTCCATGAAATATTTAGGAGTCTCCTTAAAAACCACATTTCTGTTGCCTCTAGCTTGCTTTCCATGTGATTGGTTAGTGTCCAGCGTTCACATCCGTACAGGAGGTTTGACTACACATAACTCTTCAAAACCCTCGTTTTTTGATGACATTGAGATGTTTCTGTTCTTTAGGATTGAGCTCATTCTTTAAAAGCTATCTTTAGCCATCGCTATTCTTCTTTTCATTTCTGTTGTACATTTGCCATCGGTATATCCTAAATATTTAAACTTTTGAACTTGTTTAATCTTCTCATCTTTACTTATGAGATTACAAAGAGGGTTTACTGCATTTTTAGATATTATCATGCATTCTGTTTTCTTGATATTCAAGTATAACCCCTTACTTTCACTTTCAGTCACCACAGTGCCCAGAGGCAATTGGGGGTCTCTTTCTGAACCTGCCATTAAGACAGTGTCGTCAGCATATAATAATTATTAATATTTTCTCTATTTACTTTAAGACCTGGACTTTCTTCTAGGTTTCTAAGGATTGTTTCACTTGCATGTTGAAGAGATCGGGTGACAAGACGCATCCTTGACTGACTCCTCTTTTGATGTTTTTGTATTCACTGTATTCTCCCTTAATTCGCACCCCAGCAGTGTGATCCCAGATTTCTAATAATTCTTAACTCCTTTCCATCTATGTCTAGTTCTTCCAGAATTTTAAATAATTCGTTACGTTTAACTTTATCGAAAGCTTTTGAATAGTCTGTGCTTCTACTTCTATGCATCTTTCCATTAGCATTGATAGTGCATAATATACATAACTGGATGACCTACCGGGCATTGCCCGGAATAAACAATCATGTGCTTCGCCCCCCCCCCCCCACCGTGCCCCCCTCTCTCTCTGTCTCTCTCTCTCTCTCTCTCGCTCATCTATTATATATTTCAGTAACTTGCAACCTTTGGCATGACTAACTGACCAAACTATACACTCTTCAGGCCTTAAATTTAGCAGGAAGGTGGCAATTGAGATAAGGAAGATGATGGCTATAATTAAAAGTTGTTTACTTCAAGCATGTATTTAAAAAAAATAACAATGTTCACTGCTATGTAATATCTGAAAAGGGTGCTGTACCACATTTTAGTGGGACTCAAAACCATGTGTTAAATTATTGCAGTAAACCTAAATGTTTACCCTTGTCGGTGCACTCTTTATTTATATACCGCAAATAAACTCGAAAACTACTTGAATAATGCAGGGGCAAAAAATCTGGGTTAGGGTCATCACAAATTTAAGACTTCACACCAAATTACATCCAAATATCGGCGGTTGCAACGCTACAAGTAGTTTTCTGTGATCATGCCTCGGTGAACGGATTATAGAAGGCTGTTTTCAATAGATAAGTAATGAATCTGTAGTAGCTTTATCTGACAGGAAAAGAACAAAAAAATGCATTTACGTGTAAAGCAAACCTCAAGTCCGTAATGTGATGCTACGCCACTGGAATACACCATAGAATTACTATATTTAGGAATTTAGATCAACTACAGGGAAACGAGAAGTGACAGATCATGTTGGAACACACGTATACTGTAAACATCTATACGTTTGGGGCCTATTCAATTGAAAACAAAGCAAAGATGAAAAGAATTCGCCGCTTTGACAGAACAGTGCTATGCAGAGACCTCAAATTCAAGATTTGTAGGGTCATGATAAATGTAACACTGCATGCAAAAATTCAGGACGCTGTGTTTCGTAATAGCTGAGAAAATCCAACTAAACCGTGATCACACCTCGGTGAACGGACTGTAGTTATGCTAAACGGTAACATCCCATGAAAGATAAAGTTTATAAGGTAGCTCGGCTTTCCAATCTGTAATAAGTAGTGAGAAATATACATATCGAGCCGCGAGATGTGACCATCCTTTCCCCCCTGAGACTCTGTCATTGCAAGAGCATGGCCTTGAGGGTACAATGATCAGGTTGCTTACTAGGGACAGCCCTAGGCCCATTAGAAAGGTTAGCCCTAAAAAGGTATTGTTTTTTTTTTTGTTTCAAAACGGGCAAGAACTTTTCGATGTTTTTTTTTTTTTTAGTGTTTTATCGCTTTCTGAGTCGGATGCAAAGAGGTTATATATAGCTAGAGGTCAGACTAGCGCTACGCAAGTCTTCGCATGGCGTCGTTGGTAGGTGAAGTAAAGATGGCGGCCAACTTACGGCAAGCCTGCCTCGACCTAGACAGTACGGCTAAAGTAAAGCCAACTTACGGCAAGCCTGCTTCGACCTAGACAGTACGGCTAAAGTAAACAAATCCAAGCCTAAAACAATACGGTCTTTCAGATTGTTTGAATGGGGATTACAGTAGTAATGAGCAGACTTAATTTATGGATTGGGTGAACCACGAAAATGTAAAAAATGTAATCCCACCAAAAGAAAAAAAAACAAACATTATGAATTATGACAAAATACAAAATGTACGGATGAATTTGAACCCCCATCTCTGGAGAGGAATGAACTAGAATAAAATACTGAGGCCTTCGGACAAAAACTACTTTCGTTAGCCAT
Source organism: Onchidella celtica (assembly GCA_963931925.1). NCBI lineage: Eukaryota > Metazoa > Mollusca > Gastropoda > Systellommatophora > Onchidiidae > Onchidella > Onchidella celtica. Next base: position 13,567,493 of record OZ007572.1, read on the forward strand.
GGCCTTGACACCGTGTTTGCAATCGCTTGCCGTAAGCAAAGATGGCTGCCGGGCTTTCTATTTGCGGCCATGTGACGTGACCAAGTCTTACCTCTAGGTTTATTATAAACTCTTTGGTCGGATGTCTCCAGTGGATTGATGGCGATATTAGGTTGGATAAAATGAAGGCCCTCGTCTTGCCACTATTCTTCCTCCAACAGCAATACATTGAGAAAAATTCTGCATCGGCAGTTTTCAATGTCTGCATGAGTTAGATTTTGGATGTCTGACAGTTTGAAGGTCTTGTTCTCCAATGTGAGGCATCGTATTGATTTTGATGTTTAAATTCACGATGAAAGGAATTCTGAAATTGAAAGATCTCTGACAACGCTTCTGACCCCTGTGTTGGCCTATCAGTGAACAATCAAGAGAGTTTATTTTTAAACTCACTTTAATCCCGTGCTGTACCACATTGTAGTGGGGCTCAAAACGATGTGTTAAATTATTACTGTAAACCACCTTGTCAGTGCTCTTTATTTATATACCGCAAATAAACATACTCGAAAATTACAATAATTTTTGTTTTGGGGAGGGGGGGGGGGTGGGGGAAGAAAATCTGGGTTAGAGTCCTCACAAATCTAAGACTTAACGCCAAATTACATTCAAATATCATCGACGGTTGTAACGCTACGAGCAGTTTTCTGTGATCATTCCTCGGGGAACGGACTATAGTCTGGGTCAATTTCACCCTGACACATCATTTTATAGAATGGAATGTGCTCTGTCCGGGGCTGGATTAAGATTGTGCTCCTAAGAACAAATTCTTACAAGATCAGAATGTTCCCACAAGCAGAAATGGGGTCGGGGCCTAGGGGCATAACAATATTAACATGGGTCTGTGCAGGAATCCACATTTTAAAAAAGTTTAAGAGTTTTTGAAACTCCTTCATGCGTAAACCAGGATGGGAATTTCCAGATAATACAGTGAAGACAACTTGTGTGAACATTTAAGTGAAAGAATTACCTGATATTTTTTCTTGCATTAAAACGCGACCTTAGTTCTTGTTTGTCGTATCTCCATGTTCTGGAAAACTTGAGATCTTTTAGTATGTTGAAGAGGGACTTATAACAAATGCACACCTTGGCACTTGTTTAAAATACGTTGTGGCACTTATCAAGCTGTTTCGTAGTTCCAGTTAATTCCAACTCTTTGTTATAATACTAAAGCTGTGAACGTTTAACGTCAACTTTCTCAGCTGTGCAAAAAAGTAGAGTTGGAACAGGAAGAAACTAAGGTCGCGAAAAAAGCACTTATCGAGATAATATGGTTATTCTGTTATTCATAAGCACTGGTGGCTGGTAAAAGTAACAGGTAATCTAGACTGTGACAACCATCGTAAGGTACACTAGATTACAGACCTAATCTAACAGAGAAATTTTATGAAAACAAATTCTGACACAGAGACATGAAATCTAATCATTATCGGCGATAACTTCACTCGTCTAAACTTTCTCATAAGTTTGCGTTAGACCAGTGGTTCTCAGCCCTTTCTAGGTGATTGTCCCCTTAGGCTCTAACTTTTCTTCCATCGTCCTGCCCCACCCCTCCCCTCCAAAAAGCAACAACAAATCCTTACTCAAACTAATAATGGATATATTTCACGAGAAGACTGACTACACACAAATTATGGTGTTAAGTTCCTCTTTATGTATGACCGTAGGCATGTTCATTATTCATAATCAGAAAACATTCTTTATCAAATGCACTAAAAAAAAAGAAAACCCTTTACTGTTCATAAAACCCATCTACGCATGCTGTTCAGTTCAACAAGTCTGTCACTGCCATGCATTTGTCCCCATATCGTCCTACATTCGTGCCCCCCCCCCCCTTTCCCCATATCTCTCCCTTCATTTTCGTTCCCTTATCGCCCTTTCCTTCTTTTTCGCCCCCCCCCCCTGAAATCAAAATGGCCTCCGGGAGGCGATATAGCCCACGTTGAGAACCACTGCTTTAGACGCAGAGTGGACATAGGTCAAGTCTGATTTACCTCGGTTTTGTGGACTGGGGTTAAACGGGACTTGTCGCACTAGTGGGATTAAAACACGATGTCTGGCTCGCTAGTTGATTCACAGAAACTTCGTCTGAGTCAAACCCGACGCAAAATTGACATTCTCCGGTTTGCTACAGGCCTGTTTGTTGCAGAAAGCAGTATTTCAAATATAGCTATCTTGAGGAAACAAATACCAACCGTGCAAATATCAAAATAGTTTAGAACCTAATTTACACAAGTATTAGCCTCTCTGAAAGATTTATCTGGCAATGTGTATGATACTGTTGCATTGCTTATTTCTGTCTACGAAATAGTGGTAGATTATTATTTATTTAAAGCCATGAAATTACTAAAATACTGTTCACTAGCAGTCAGCAAAAATCATACCACGTTAACTATTCGAGCCACATGTTTTATCTTTTATTGGGTGCATGTATTGAAAAGTTGTTCGTCACATTTTGAGTTTTGCAAAGTCGATAATGTGATAATTTTTCCTTTAAAAGACGATAAGTTGTGTATTATTTTAAGAATACAGCATGGTTTTTGTTGTTGTTTTAGTGAGACTCCTTCCATTTTGTCTCAGGATCAGCTTTTTTCATTTTTTTTTTCTGCTAAAGGTCAAATTGACTTGCTTCAGTAGGCTACAGGCCTTTTTGTACGGACTGCAGTATTTCAAATATAACAATCTTTTCCAGAGGAAACGAAATACCAACTTTGTAATAATCAACATAATTTAGAATGGCTTTTACACAAGAATTGGTCTTTCTGAAATATTTATCTGCGAATGTTTATAATGCTATGACATTGCTTATTTCTGTCTACAAAATAGTGGTAGATCATTAATTTAAAAACATGAAATTGAAATTACGAAGAAACTTTTTGCCTAGTAGTCCACACAATCATATCACGTCAAAAAATCAATTATTCGTCCCACACATTTTCTTTTACCGGGTACTGAAAAATTGTCCGTCATATTCTGAGTTCTACAGTAGTGATACATATACGTGATAATGTTTTTTATTTAGATGACCAGAAGTTTAGAGAAAATGCTTGTTCATTATTTTAGTGCTAGAGTATTTCGTTCTCTTTCAGCGAGACTCTCGACTCAAAAACAAAACAAAAAACAAGTGCTCG